>CM076604.1:10000000-11217083 GCA_038502835.1 Octonoba sinensis
TCAACTCATCTCTTTGTTTGACATGCAGAGATCCTTCTCTCTCGCGCATCAACACGAAACAACGCTCCTTTCCGCAATGTGGCTGCAGACATAGTTGCATTTTTACATTTTTAATTTTTTATGAATATTTTGGAAAACCCCGCGAAGCACTGAAGCGCGAAGTGGCGAGGGAACATCGTTTGATGATGAAAGGTTGACAATTATATGATAATGACAATGAGCAAAGAAGGGAATTTAGTTAGTTTTATTGTACTTTTGACACGATCCCCGAAAGGAGTCGAAGAGCACTGTTTAGTAAACATTTTTTTTTCTTTCTACATGGACTACGTCATTAACTTTTGCAGACCTAGTGCATTTCCCGGAAACTGGCATCTATTCTTTCAAGTTGCTCCATAATCGGCGGATACCATTGCCACATGAGAATTTCGACGTATGGTTTCTTCACTAGAAGGTGAAGCACTTACAATGCGAAACTGCACTAGGACTCTGATGATGGAAAACTGCACAAGGAATTAAATTTAGCCACAAATGCTCAAGCAAAATAGGTACTCAGGGTTTTTTTATGTTCAGGCACTATTCTGAATCTGAAGAATCCACCAACATGGTCGGGATTGAACCCACAATCTGGGGCGTACGAGGGCCGCGCCTTACACGTCGCCACCATGACGGCTACGTTTAGCAAACAACAAACTAGTGTTTTGATGATGGCATTGGAAAACAATTTGTTTTTATTGTCAAATGCCTCTTGTGCATATTAATGGTTCAAAAAAGTTTGAAGTTTGAGTGCACAATCATGTCTCATTTGTTTCCTGTTTATGATTTCTACACTAAAAATTAAATTTTCCAGCTGGACAATGCTTCATCAACTTAACTCAACTTTCACATCAACGCTTCAATGACACCACTCGAGCAGTGCATTAGTTTCGAAATTTTCCGTTTTCAATCCGATATAAACAATATAAAGAACAATATTCTTAAACAATAGTTTTATCAAACTGGTAAAAAGTAAATTGGGGAAATAAAACGGGCCATGCAGAAAGCTTGATTTGGACCAGAAATGATATAAAATACATGATTTTATCGGTGGAACACAGCATTTCATTTTACTAAGTTTAATTTATTAATTAGAACATTCAATGATTGCTAAGTAGTAATGAAAACATTAATTTTAAATATTTAATTGTTAGTATAGATAAAACATGACTCATGTACTTTTCACCCTTTTTAAAACTATTAATTTCAAATAAAGATTTCAACGTTGTTTTGTTAAAACTGCAGTTTTTAATGGGTATGAAAATTATTAAAATAATAGCGTCACTAGGATAACTTTCATTTCATAGTTTACTTTTGACATTTAGTGTCATAACTTGAAGTGGTTGCAATCATAAATATAAAAAAGCTCACCACGCTGAATAGTATGAATCACTACTAAAATTTTAGAGATACTAACAGAATTTTCGAGTTCATCTTATTTGAAACAATCTTTTCATTACATTTCAATATTTCATGCAATGAATTTTTGTTTTAAATTAAGAAAAACAAAATGAAAACCCGTATTTAAGTAAGCAAGCTATACTAATCCTTTTTCCTTTTGCAGTAACATATTGATGCAAAAAAAAAAATCAAGATATTTTGGTCTGTGCATATTTAAACACAAATTCAGATCTTGATTGGACGCTACTCCAGGTCTATGTATTCAACTATCTGAGATAAAATCTTCTACCTTTACAGTCATTACTAACAATACAGTGACAGGTGTAATAATTTACAAAACATTGCAGTTAATTCTTATTTACAAAAGTGTTTTTCATTGACAGCTTGATAACTTAAAAATAGGTTACAAAGGTAATTCAGAAGGATTACCAATGGCCACCATTTTTGAACTTTTTAGTTGACTTCGAAATCCAGGGAAACTTATTAGTATTTTTGTCAGGGGATGGAGAGGCAAGGGGGAACGAGATAAACATGAAGGGAGCTTGCCAAATTAGAATTTTTGCAATACTGAAAATCTTCAATTCAAATGAAGTAGTTTTAAATTTATTTCCGGCGGGGGGGGGGGGGGGAGCTTTAAATAGGCCTTGTTCAGATTGTTAATTTTGATTTTCCATATGAACACTAATGGGGGTTCCTTAAAGTAAAAATAAACCGTTAAGGGTTCTGTGGTCAAAAAAGTTTGGGAACCGCTGCTCTAGAACAACGAACAATTTGTAGAGAATCGATGACGTAACTGCACTTAGGGGTTGAATTTAGGGTGATTAAATCCTATTTCCTGGTAAATGAAAGTAAAGTATATATCCTATATAGTTACTCTCAATATACCATTATTTTCTGTCACTTACACCCTTTTCAATTATACGTTTTATGCAACTGCAAATCGTTTTTTTTACTCTCCTGTAAAATTGAAGTTTTTTCATTTACGTCTCTGTTCTTTCGGAACGGCGATATTAACTTTGCTAATATTTTTGCCCAAGTTATGATTTTTATGTGTGCTATTGCCTACTTATAGTGAATGCGTTTTTCGAAACACAATGTATATTTGTGTAGGCACTTTCATCCAAAAAATAAACATTGTATAGATTGCTGGTGTGGGTTTTGAGATTATAATACTGAGAACACAAATTGAAAAAAGTGGGCAAACTTCAAACAATATTTCTTTATTTGGTTTGTGCTGGTGCATAAATAACTGCAGACTCTTATTTAACTAACGTAAAATTTGGGTATACATGTCTGTACTATTTAATAAAAAAAGCCGACATTGTGGCGTAGTGGTAAGGCGCAAGCCTCGTACGCCCAAGTTCGCAGGATCAAACCTGACCCAAGGGACCGTTCATAAATGATGTCACGCTTTTCCCCCATATATTTGACCCCCTCCCCCTTTGTCACAAAATACCACACTTTAACACGTTGAGTGCCACGTCAGTCACCGGTGACTGACACCGACCTTTCCGTTCAGGCAGCGTCAGTCACCGGTGACTGACAAGAAGTTACTGACATTATCATACCCGAAGTGAAGTTCAATGTAATCTTATCTCTAGCTGGCTAAACTATAAACAAAACAGGCGAGGGGCCTAACGTGTTGAATGAATGCTTATATAAGCATTCCCTTTCGAGCAGAAATACCTTCCACTATGCTAAAAACAATGGTCCTAATACGTTTTAAAATTTCCATCGAGTAAATTCTAATTTGCCAGTATTGCGCTTCGCATTGCTGTACTACGATACCTGCGCGCGCGGCCTGACGGGGAAGTCGCTATAAAACCGCGTGGCACTCATCGTGTTAACAGACCCCCCCATCCGCCCTTTGTCACGTGTCACACTATGCTGTATAAGCAGGGATGTCACACCCCGAACCCCCTCCTCCTCGAAGCGTGACATCATTTGTGAATGATCCCTTGACTCAATTAAATTACCAGTGCAGTCTGCATCCATGAAAGCTCAGGTGCCGCCATCGAGGGGAAACTGAGCGTCGAAATCCTCCGAGTAGTAGTGGCATCCGCCGACAGTGGTGTTACTTGCAAGAATGGATGCTGATTTCCGGGAATGCACTAGGTCTGCAAAAGGTTAGCAACCATATGCAGCCCGTTGAAATAGATAAACAAATAAAAAAATATTAAAAAAAAAGAGCTTGCAATTAATACTTTAAAGCAGCGGTCGGCAAGCTAAATTGACGGAAGATATACTTTTCAAGTTCGACGAACTCCAAGATCGACTCGGAGGAGGGGGGGGGGGGGTCCAAACGCTATTAATAGGACATGTTGGGACTACTTCAAATTGCAGGTTAATTTTTATCAGAACAAATTTTGATGCTGACGTACTTTAAAATTTCGAAAATAATTTTAACACCGTTAACTCGCATTAAAGCACTATTTCAGATACAAAAAATGTTATTTCTTTTAAATTTAATAAAATATTGTTAGTTTTTGTTTTGCTTTGTTTTTTAAATAAAACACACAATGCCATTACATACTTCAATTAACTCTCACCGAGAGCACAGTTAATGTGACGATTAACATTCCATATTATTAGCAAGCTTTTTTATGTCCGGGGGATGATCTGACGAATTAATAAAAAAATTTCCAAATTTATATAAACTGTCCAAAATGCTGTCGCGATCAACCGGTCGATCGCGATCGACGGGTTGCCGACCACTGCTTTAAAGCAAAGTAAAACGACGATCAAAAGATAAAAGAAAAAATCCAAAGTGCTTAATGACTTTAAAAGTTTAATTGAACGGCAGTTTTTTATGTCCTTAAAGGCATTTTGAAACATGTGAATACCACTATTTAAAAAAAACCCTGAATTTTCAGAGTGTTTTTTGACTGATTTTAACGGAAGATTTCCGTAGTGCTTCAATACATGGTTTTTCCTTCCAAAAACGGAAATATCACGTCCTGAAAAATGAGAACGGAACTTTTCCGTTTTACGGTGGCTGTATTTTCACAGCCTGATGTTGGTTTGATCACCACCGATGTTGGATTAACGGAGAAAAAAGAAATGGAACTTTTGTCAAAACTCGGAAAAATATTATCAGAAACTGAATATTTCCGGCAACTCTGCTGCCGTACTTTTTCCGTTATTTTCAGGAGATTTTTTACGGTGCGTAGCTTTGAATTTAATAAAGGAATTGGTGTACATTTTTCATTTTAGCTTACAATAATTCGGAATTAAATTTTACATTCAAATTTATTTTAATAGCAACTCTTGAGGGGAAGAAAACAGTAAATTTGTTTGTTTATACAATACTTTGAATTTGAAACAGCTTCTTTAAACTCTCCCTGACATTTTGTTTTAGAGAATTTGCAGCAAATGGACGGTGCAGGGAGCTTTACACCGATCTCAGAAATACTTCCGCACTAACCGTGAAGTGAAATTTAGTTTATATATTATTTTAAAGGTTTTTTTTATTTCAAATAGCACATTAAAATACAATTGAAAATCAAATGATAACAATAAATCTATAAATGATAGTGAGCAGTCCAGTAGCGCTCCCAGATTGATGTCCGAGGAAGGGAGGGGCAACGAAGCAGGTGAGACATGTCCATCTCTTCGAGAAGGTCACACAAGGTGCAAAAAGGCTCAGTGAGCATCTTGATGCGATATAGATGTTTATTTAAAGTAGTTTAAGTAAGATGGGGTAAAGTGGTCATAGCATAGTGGAAGCTTAACATGCACCGAAGCTCTAAAATTCTTTAGGTTAATTTATGAGGCAGACCGGGATTTAACTTTCATATGAACTCACAGGAGCTCAGCTTCCATATTTATTTTTAATTTTATACGAAATTTTAACTATTAGTGGGAATTCAGGCAGTGGTGTAGTCCTGAAAAAAAAGTTGGGGAGACGCTTATACATAAGATAAGCAATTGAAATCAAAAGTGGGGGGGGGGGGACGCTTATGTTAAAATGTAAAAAGTTTGGGGGGGACGCTTAGATTAAAATAAAAAGGTAGGGGGACGCCTCCCCCTTCGTCCACCCTCGACTACACCACTGAATTCAGGTTATTTACGCATGAAAATTATTTTGAAGACTACAGGACTTCGCACTTCTTTTGTTGGAAATTAAACCACGAGGCAGATGTTAGTTAAACATTACTTTCTCTAATACTGTATTTTTTTCAGTAACTTAAATTTACATTTTAGTAAAAAGCATTAAACACAACTGATCTCAAATGCAATTGAGATTGAAATTTCTATAAGATAGTCTTCTTACAATGGTTTCTTTAGCATTGAAAAATTTTTAGAAGCACTTTTAATGAAAAAAATTTCTAGTTAGCAATAATTCATTTCTAAACAGACTTATCATAAATATTATTAAACTGTAAATGTTTAGAACTAGCAGTACTTCGAACAAGAGCAATACATGGAGGAGAGAAAAAATAATAAAAATAGGTACTAAAATATGTATTTTCCTACCGTTTTGGTTTTTAATAAGTTATAATTTTCTCAGAACTCTCTTATTAGCAATGTTTTCTTAATATGTAGTTTAAGTAATTTAGTCATTCATTGAAAGCTATTTGAACACTTTTAATGAAAATTTTGAATTTAGTACCAAATATTGAATTTAAAAGCTTTTATAACCTAATATTCAGAGATTAAAACCTAAGAATACCCGCTATTACGTATCCTAAAGTATTTTGGCACACAACTTTGTTTTAATGAAGAAACTGAATTTCATCTATGAAGAAACTGAAGTACCTTACTTAGACGATACGAAGATGAAACCAACTTTTGACCATAATAGAAGACATTAGAGAATTCTGTTGACAAATAAAGTTGTTTCCTTTCTAAAATGAACATTTGTTGAGTATTTTGAAATATTATGGTTATTAATACTTTTATATGGTATTTCTTTTCAACTATGACCACTTTACCCCATGCACTACTCACTTTACCCCACCCCATGGGGTAAAGTGGTCATAAATACACCCCAGAAAGAACGTGTTTTAAATTATTTTACTTAATTTTTTTCTGCTCAAAATTGTATGCAATCCGTTCTCTAATAATATAATGTAAAATATCAAGCAAAAAATCTGAAGGTTTCTAACAAATTCTTATATTTATTGGCGACGAAAAAAAAAACGTGGATTTTATGACCACTTTACTCCACCTGAGCAGAAATCTGAGTGTGCGACTTCGACAGTCAACGCACAGCCAGTTGTCCAGAATGCCCTCGATCGCGCTGCTTGGGACTCAAACGGTTAAACTAACAAGTCCAAAATCAAAAAACGCAGTCCCATTAAATAAAACGGTTCATAAAACGAACGGTCGACTTGTTCCACGTAAGCGAAAGACGTTTTAATTAGGACAATCTAATGTGCTTAACTATGCTTAAGACTTGTGAAGAGGGGGGGGGGGACACCTAACAGGGAACAGAGCATCCTTAAAAAGTAACGCTTCATAAAACAAACGGTCGAATTGAACCAACTCAAAAGGATGCGAACATTTTAACGAGATCTCTATTCAAGCAGTATTCGTTGGTAGCTTCTCAAGAAAGAAAAAAAATGTCCATTTTTTTCCCTCAGTGTACAATCTCTTTCCACCGCCGCCTGAGAACAAGAAACTGTAAAAAAGTAACGCCTCATAAAACAAACCGTAACTCAAAAGGAAGCGAAACCGAACTTTTTTTTTTTCTTCTTTTAACTTTTTTTTTCTTTCGTTTCTTATTCCCCTTGAAGTATGCTGATTTAAACATCATAGCAAACCGACGTGACTAAAAAGTTGCTTTTAGTGAGAGTTAATAATTTACCTCCTTAGCCGTATGCTCCAATGAATGAGTGATCCAAATTTTTGCCTGTACACTTTGGCTATATATTTACGAATAATTAACACGTTCACGCCGGCGCGTACCACCGGTGGCTCTCACTAGATTGTCTCATCGGATGGCGCGTACCACCGGCGGCCCGCACTAGACTGTCTCATCAGGCGATGCGTATCACCGATGGCTCTCACTAGACTCTCATCGGATGGCGCGTACCACCGGTGGCCCGTACCTAGATTGTCTGATCAGGCGGTGCGTATCACCGGTGGCTCTCACTAGACTGTCTCATCGGGCGGTGCGTACCACCGGTGGCCTGCACTAGATTGTCTCATCGGGCGGTGCGTATCACCGGTGGCTCTCACTAGACTGTCTCATCGGATGGCGCGTACAACCGGTGGCCTGCACTAGATTGTCTCATCGGGCGGCGCGTACCACCGGTGGCTCTCACTAGACTGTCTCATCGGATGGCGCGTACCACCGGTGGCCCGTACCTAGATTGTCTGATCAGGCGGTGCGTATCACCGGTGGCTCTCACTAGACTGTCATCAGGCGGTGCGTACCACCGGTGGCTCTCACTAGACTCATCAGGCGGTGCGTACCACCGGTGGCCTGCACTAGATTGTCTCATCGGGCGGTGCGTATCACCGGTGGCTCTCACTAGACTGTCTCATCGGATGGCGCGTACCACCGGTGGCCCGCACTAGATTGTCTGATAAGGCGGTGCGTATCACCGGTGGGTCTCACTAGAATGTCTCATCGGATGGCGGGTACCACCGGTGGCCTGCACTAGATTGTCTCATCGGGCGGCGCGTATCACCGGTGGCCCGCACTAGAGTGTCTCATCGAGCAGAGCGTAACACCGGTGGCTCTCACTGGACTGTGTCATCGGACAGCGCGTACCACCGGTGGCCCGCGCTAGACTGTCTCATCAGGCGGTGCGTATCACCGGTGGCCCGCACTAGGCTGTCTCATCGGGCAGTGCGTACCACTCGTGGTACTACGCATTCGATTGTGCTATTAGACGGTACGTAACATCAGATATATTATATTTTCAGTTGAGTAAGAGTCCCGCAGTGGACCAGTCGGTAAAAGCTCGGTTCCCACAGAACACCGAAAGTGAAGCAACATCGACTTAGGTCAGTGTTTGGGAGGGTGACGACCTCTCGTGGCTGGTACCTGTAGGGCCGTGTACGCTAAAGGGAACTGGTGCACGTTAAATAGGTCGTGGCTCCAATGTCTTCCAAGTGAAACAATACCTTTGCCTAAAGTGCGGCATCGAACTTATCAAAGAAACAATTTCCTTATAGTTGGACATTAAAATAATGAAAATTTAACGTATATTCATAAAAAATGTCTATTTTAATAACAATTGTAATTAATAACGTATTATAAACATAACTTTTGCTCAATAACAGAAACATAATAATTCAGTGTTATAAATGTAACCCAAATTCGATAAAATTGACATAAAAATTCAATATTATTTTATTTATGACTTCATTATTTATTATTTTTTGTGTAGTTTGTTAGTATACAAGCCGTGTTTGAATATATTCCTTAAAAGCAAAACCTGAAGTATTTGTAAAATGTAAATTAAACGTCTATCACTTGTGGAAAACCAAAATGAATAGAGTCAGGTGAGGTAAAGTGGTCATAAAATCCGCGTTTTCCAAACGGCGAAAGCGCCGACAATAAGTATAGAAATTTGCTCAAAACCTTCAGATTTTTTACATTATATTATTAAAGAACAGCTTGCTGCCGGTCTGTATTTACGACACTACAGGTAATGATGCAAAGGGGGGGGGGGGAGGGAATCATAAAATATAGCTAAGTAAAAGATAAATTAGCTAAACGAAATCTAAAGTCTATTTTATGGCAGCAAAGTGTATTGTGGAGTATGAAACGGCTTCTTTTTGCACAGCTCAAATGTTTAGCTCCCATCTTCTAAGTTTAGCCAAGGCTGAACTTGATCGTTAACTGTATACGGGGGTCTCTCCTCTGTCCAGAAGTTTTTGCCAGAGTGCCATTTTTATAGATTTTTACGTTTTTGTAAAAATTCTATACATTCACACCCTACTTACTACAACTGACCCCCTCTCGACGTGTCCCTTGTGCATAGTTTTGGTTAATAGCCACTAGTAGTGTTCGGCAACTACTCGTCAAAAAGTAGTTAACTACCAACTACTAACTACTCTAAACAAAGCTAGTTTGCAACTAGTAGTTAACTACTTTTTTCTGAGACTAGTTGTAACTAGTAGTTAACTGTTCTCCAAAAGTAGTTAACTACTAGATAACTACTTTTAAGTATAATTCATTTGAATTCCCATTTTTAAGCTTGTTGTTAAATATTTAATCTTAATAATTCAACCCAGTATTATTTTTAATCATTAAAACAATTTTAAAGAAATTCCTGTAAAACATTCAAAGATTAAATAATTAAAAAAAACACTGAACAATTAACATATAAAGAAAATATGAATAAAGAAAAAACCTTTTTCTATCAATTTAATTATTATTTTTATATGTATTTGTTTAATAACGTTAATAATTTATGTTTTTAAGAAATAACAATTTTTCACCTCTGCCCAACCCCCATTCATTAACGAAATATCTTTGTAACGTGCATGCTTTAGAATTTATATTATATTCTTTCAAATTGTGTTGAAGGCAGGGTTGGTGATTTTTCTTATTTAAAAAAATTTAAAAAATAGTATTGCTTTTATTTCAATCAGATTTTTTAGATTTTTTTAAGCAAAATATGTATGCACACACAAATACAGTAATAAATTCAGTTAATTATTTATGTCTTCAAAGAATTTCAAGATATTTCAGTTGAAATAATTATTTATTATTAGTTCAAAATTAATTATTAATTAATTACATGATATAAAAAATGTATCTATATATATAAAAATGAATGTATGTGTGTTTGTTCTTTATGCATTACTACACCATTCATCCGATCGCCATGAAACTTTGGGAAGTTGTTGAGTACACTCCTGCGAAGGTTTCTGAGAAAAAAAATCTACAGGTAGTTTCTTTATTTAAATTTTACGCAATTGACCATATAAATTTCCACATTTTGGGGGGAAAGAAACCTTGCACATATTAATGTAATATATCGATCGAAAGCGCTCATTTATCTGCACAAAATGATATTTTTTCTAAGTTTCTAAGTCGATAAGAACGCCAGTTATAAGCTTTTTAGTGCGATTTCTTAAGGCTTGCCTTGATCAAAAAATAATAATTAGCCGTTTTCTCAACTCCGGGTGAATAGTGTTAGCTTAATTTCAATAGAAAACTTATTTTTCAAAATAGAGACACATCAGTTTAGTTATCAACGTAAAAACAATAATAAAGCATACCTTCGATTTAACGTTTTTCTCAAATTAGCAATAGGTTTTAAATTCGAGATTGAACTTGATAAAAGTATTGTCTCCCCGATTTAACGATTTCCTTGATTTATCCAATAGCATTTAAATAAATATCTCCAGAAAAGGAATACGTATGGTTTATATTAGATTTCAAATAACGTGGCGAGTATGACACGCTACAATTTGACTTTAATTAGTCATTGGCAATAAATCGGAACACACTAATGAAATTGTGCTTACGTTTTTTAGGTACGGTTAAAATTCAGCACGAGCAGCGCCGTGCGGGTACCGCTAGTGCTTAATAAAGAGAAAAACCGAAACAGAAGAGAAAGCTTATATTTATGAACTAAATGCATTATAATTTCTTGAATATATACAAATAAGTTGACTGCACTATTATAATATTTTGAGTGTATAGAAATTTCCTGAATATATAAACAGAGATGGCAAATATCACTTAAAATATAAAATGTTTACTACAGCTTAATCATTTTTACTATTTTAATGTTTCATCAAGAATATTAGTTTTGATGCCATATAAACCCCCAATATGTTTCTTAATTTTGAGTGCAGTATTCTAAATGTACTTAAAATCCTTTATAAAAGTGCTGTTGATGCTTTTGCTGTAGTCAACATGTCCAAAAACTTAATGTTCCCCGATAAAATGTCATTCTTTGACATCTTAACGAAGATATTTAACCTTTCCCTAGAGGACCAGATGCATTAAGGCTTCCATATAGTGAGTTAAAATTCTAACTAATTGCTTGAACCCAGAATATATTAAAAATTATAATAAAAAGTATTTATATTTAGATAATTTGGAAGAAGTTGATATAAATAGTTTTTCTTTAAATCATAAAAATCAATATTTTGTCTAAAAAAAGAATCATAAAAATCACTTTTTTTAAAAAAAAATCATAAGAACCAGCATTTTTTTTCTTTTTGTGTTTTATGGTACCCCAAACGCATACATGCTACTGGAGCAGAGGCAGAGCTTCCCCATAACGAAGATTTGTGTTTAAATGAAACTTCATTGTGCATGTGCTGGTGCGGGCGCTATTTATTGAGTATATTAGAAAGCTTTTTCTAATTTGCGTAAATACTGCAATAAATACTATGATTTTTTATGAGTACTTTTTCATCATATAACATAATATAAAAAATACATTTGTGTGAGTAATATTCATAAGCTAAAAATTTAAAGAATTTAAGGGGACTTGGCACCTTTCAAATGTAGAAAATGGCTGAAAATAACGATTTTTCAATTTTTGCTTAAAATGTGGTTTGACTCTCCTAGTATATCTGAGCGAAGTTTTGAAGCGATACAACCAATATAAATGTAGTTAAGAAGTAAGAGAACTCAAATATGTCTGATGTTTTAGTAGGATTTTGTATTCTTTAAACTGCGTTTTCTCGGTTTGTGTGTTTTCGCCATATTGTAGTACTTAAAACGCTAAAACTTCTACGTAATATATTCATGTAACAACTTGAAATTTTTTGTGTGTGTTCGATATGATGTGCTTGATAAAATTAGGGATGGAATTTTCTATATATTTTAAAAAAAAAAAAATTTTAAAATGAAAATGTAACAAACGTTGCTTTTTTTCCTGTGCTCTACCATCGATGTAACTTTAAAAACTTTTTTCTCAAAAACTAATTAATCAATAGCAAAACCCATCCCTAAAATTTTAAACCATACTACAATAAGTACTTTAAAAAAGTTTGGTAAAAAAAAAGTCAAGAAATGAAAAAGAAGAAGGAAATTTAAAATTGTTAAATAATTTTTAAAAAATTAAATTTTAAAATTTTCTGTTAGTTGAATTTTGATTTTTCATGTGAAAATCATTTTGTTGAACAATAGCACATCATAACATACAAATGAATAAGGTAAAAGTTCTTAAATTAAAAAATATTGTCAAAAGGTGCCAAGTCCCCTTAATGATTAAAAAAGTTTTTTTTTCAAAAAGTTGATTTAAAGAATTTTTTTTTCGAAAGTAGTTGTAACTAGTAGTTGGAGAAAAAGTAGTTTAACTAGTAGTTAACTAGTTCAGAACAAAAGTAGTTACAACTTTTAGTTAACTACTAGTTGCCACTAGTAGTTAACTACTGCCGAACACTAGCCACGACACTAGGGATGGAGTACTACACCGCTGTATTCGTTTTGATATCTTATTGATAGCGAAACCTCTATCAGTTTTCCAAAATCTTAATTCTTCACTACGCGCTTTGTAAAGTGAAGAGTAGGGTCAAATGGGGGAAAATGGGTCACTTTTTAGCTATTTTCATATTCAAAGTTTCACAGCAACAAAACCAGAAACATTTTCCATTTCTGTTCAATTGTATCTTAACATTGAATTCCTTTAGAACAATTTTATGTAATTTTACTATTTATTTTTTAACTATGAAATAGTTTAACTGATCTTATAAAGTTGTAACCAATTTTCCCCCATCGTTGGGTAAAATGGGTCAGAATGCAAAATAATGCTGAAAACAGTTGTGTAAGTGTAACATATTTAGCAAGATTTTGAATTATGATTACATTGAAATGTAAAAATAATATTGTTCTCGATTGTTACCATATTGGTTTCCATAACGCTTCAATAACATCACGTCGCTCTACCATCAACATAATTTTTTTTTTACGAAAAGCATAAAGTTGTTTTCTTTAATTTCAATAATATAAACAACATACATAGTTTCAATTAAGGAACTTGCTGCGGTGAGGTATAACAGAGTAAATTAAAAAAAAAAAAAAAAAGAATAGAAAAAAACTACCTAAACCTAACCTTGACCCATTTTACCCCATCCAAGAAAAACTGATGTAACAAAGACAATATTTAATTTTTTTTTTACCTGCTCAGCTGGAATTGTTGTTCTGCGAAGTTTCTTAGTGAGGAAATCCTTTAAATTTGGGCTGTTATTTGAGCTTTCCAGAATTTGGTAAGCCATGTGTTTAGCACACTATCATCCACAGTTTGCAACAACAAAAATTTTGTTGCCATATTTAAGAACCCAAGTTATTTTGAATGGAAAATGTTGCCAACACAGTAAAAAATAAAATTTAAAATATTGGTTTAAAAATTTCAATTTCAAGTTCCATTATTTTGGGTTTTTTTGTAAAGTGACCTATTTTACCCCTTGACCTATTTTCCCCCAACCTCCCCTACCAATTATTGTTATAAATAGAGCTGGTCAAGGGATACAGGAAAAATGTAGAGCAGACTGGTGGTCAATTCTTTTACCTTACTAAGAGAAGCACCTTTGCAGATGGTCAAATCAGTTTTCATTGCGAAATTATAGACCAGGGGTCTCCAAACTTTCCAGCCTTAGGGCCATATTGATTACTCCAGTAAATTCCAAGGGCCAAAACCATATTATCATTAATTGTTGCCGGTGGTAAAAAGTTGAATCAGTCCACTAGTGGTGTAAAATATGATTACTTTTTTGCCAGATGCCATTAGCGACGGGGAAGCTGATGTATTTTCTGTATCGTATGGGTATCCGTTATAATGGGGTACCCGCATCGTATCGCCATAGTAATCATTGATTACAAAAGTAATGAAATACACAAGTAATCATTGATTACTTTTTTCTTCAGTAATCGTTACTTCGGTTCCTAACGAGTACTCAAGTAACGAATGAGTATTTTTTTACATGAAAAAAAAAGTCCGAAAAAGTACGCCACGTTTAAAAAAGGCTGCAAATCGAACTAAAGTCCGCAAAACGGCAACACTGCATATTATTAATTTTCCTGTCATTATCTGTAATTTCTAGATTAGTCGTAGAGTACGAGCGAGCCATGAG
Organism: Octonoba sinensis; assembly: GCA_038502835.1. Taxonomy (NCBI): domain Eukaryota; kingdom Metazoa; phylum Arthropoda; class Arachnida; order Araneae; family Uloboridae; genus Octonoba; species Octonoba sinensis. The sequence goes on from CM076604.1 coordinate 10,014,434, forward strand.
GAGTAACGTGACAGGACATCTGGTGGACACAAGCAGAAATAGGTAGTACCTTCTATCCCTAACAGATGGCGCTAATAGCACTTACAGAATAATCTCGTTGGTTCGATAAAGTTCTGGTGTCTTCCACTCACTTCTAGATGGCAGTAAGTGAAATATATAAGATGGCTAGTGGCGCAACCACAAGTCAGTTCCTATGACACTGCTGTGAAATAAAATAGTGCGTACCTCCTTAAAACGTGTTTGTGCGTGTTTAAGTTTAAGACATCTTTGTAACAATATTTTTATTTGAATTGTTGCTTTTGTGTGTGATTTAGTAGAATGGAAAAGAAGCGAAAAATTGATAGTGAATGCAGAAAATTCAAAGATCAGTGGAACATTCAGTATTTCGTAATTGAGTCCAGTAACAAGGCGCTATGTTTGATTTGCAATGAAAGCATAGCCGTTCTCAAAGAATATAACATTAAACGTCATTATGAAGCAAAACATTTTCAAAATTACTCAAAATATACAGGAAGTTTGCGGACAGAAAAATTCGAAGCTATGAAGCGCGGATTGAAATCGCAGAAATCTTTATTTACAAAACTCAAAACTGAACAAGAGGCTGCAACTCGTGCCAGCTTTCGTGTGGCTCTTGAAATTGCAAAACGTGGAAAACCATTCACCGATGGAGAAATGGTCAAAGAATGCATAATCGCAGTAGCCGAAGAAATGTGCCCTGAAAAGGTAAATTTATTAAAAACTGTCAGTATGTCAGCAAACACTGTGGCTCGAAGGGTAGAAGACATCGCTGAAAATATATCCTCTCAACTGTTCAACAAAAATGGACATGTTGAGTGGTTTTCTTTGGCCTTGGATGAGTCAACGGATGTGTCAGATACTGCTCAGGTGTTGATTTATATTCGAGGAGTAGATAAAAGCTATGAAGTGCATGAAGAACTTCTTGATATGTATAGTATTCATGGCACAACTACTGGTTCAGATATTTTTAAAGGAGTTGAAATGGCCATTAAGCAAAAGAGCCTTCGATGGAAAAACTTGAAATGTATTACAACTGATGGAGGCAAAAACATGAGTGGGAAAGATAAAGGAGTGGTCGCTCTTGTGTCAAAAGCTGTAGAAAATGACGGTGGTTCAAAACCAATAGTCTTACATTGTATCATTCATCAACAGTCTTTCTGCGGAAAATGTTTGGATATGTCTGAAGTTCTGAAACCAGTCATATCAACTGTTAATTTTATCAGATCTTTTGGGCTGAATCACCGACAATTCGTACAATTTATTAAAGAGATTGCAGAAAATGACTTACCTTATCATACTGCCGTACGTTGGCTTAGTTGTGGGAAAGTCCTTCAGCGCTTTTTTGAACTTCGAGCAGTGATCGAATTTTTTTTGAATGAAAAGCATCGCCCTCTTACTGAATTGCAAAACAACGCATGGCTGTGGAAGTTAGCATTCTATGTTGATTTGACAAAACATGTGAACGAACTGAATTTGAGATTGCAAGGAGAAAACCAGCATCTTCCTGATTTATACAATAATATCAAATCATTCCGGAAGAAATTGATACTGTTTCAATCACAACTACGAAGTAAATGTTTTTCACATTTTAAAACATGTGAAATATTTAGCCACACCACTGAGACCGAGTTTCCTATCGATTTTGCAATCGAAACTTTGAGTGCTTTGAAAATAAACTTTGATACTCGTTTCTCGGACTTTGATGCCATTGCGAATCAAATTAAGATTTTTCAGAATCCTTTTGATACTGACATTGAAACCCTAGCCCCGGAACTTCAAATGGAAATGATTGATCTACAGTGCAGTGATATAATTAAGAACAAATATCAAAACTTATCTTTGTTGGAATTTTATAAGTGTCTTCCACTGACACAATTTGATAATTTGCATAAATTTGCTCGTGGGCTGTTTTTTGTTTTTGGTACTACTTATTTGTGTGAGAAGACCTTTTCCAAAATGAAGTACACAAAAAATGTTTACAGATCTAAATTAACTGATGAGCATCTTAAATCTCTTTTAATAATTGGTACAAGTAAAATTAGTCCACAACTACAAACTATTGTCAGTGGAAAATCTCAATTACATAAATCTCATTAGTATTTCATATGTCGTTATGCTTGTTATAAGTTATCTTTTCATTTAAAATGTATAAAATGTTAGTTGGATTCATTTCAATAATTTGTTAGTTAGTAAATAATAACCTACAACAATGTTGTGAGTAGTTAGCCCATGACCATATCAATGTAGATGTCATATTAATAATTATTCAACATAAAAATAGATTACTTCAGTAAACTTAATTTAATTTGCTATAAAAAATAAATATGTTCTCTAGAAGGAGTTTTCTTTCAAGTATGCTAGCTCTCCGCGGGCCGGACAAAATCTGTCCGCGGGCCGGATGTGGCCCTCGGGCCATAGTTTGGAGACCCCTGTTATAGACGACCGAATGGAAATTCCAATTAAAACTTAGCTTTGCAGACATGCAAAGCGGCGAAGTTAAGGGTTAACGCGCTGCTTCTAGAAAGAAAGGCTCAACTTTGCAAAAGATGCCGACAGGAAGGCGTAGTGGTAAGGCGCAGGCCTCGTACGCCCAAGATCGCAGGTTCGAAGCTGGCCCAAGTCGGTGGATTTTCAAGATGAAGTAAATCGTGTATTTAATAATCTTATATATAAGCGGCTTAAATGTCTGTTTGTCGCAGATAGCTAACTGGTTGCTTGCGTAACTGTAATGCAGTTGCCATTGTTGTAACACATGGTCAAATATACTAATATAAACATTTCTGTAGCATTTTGAGTGAGGCATCACTAGATTTGCAATCTCCGTTAAAAATGAATGTAACCGCGAATTTAATTTAATCCTTCTTTCTTTGCTTTAATTTATGTATCGTCTGCGCTTCTTATATATATTAAAGTGGCAACGCTCTTTTTTCCAAGTTCCGTTAAAACAATTGTTTTGACGATGAGTATGTTGGATATAAATAAATATTTTTCACAAACCATCTCATTATATAGGAAATAATATTTTTATTTTGCAGATTATTATAACTTGGATGGTTTTTTTCGGTAAGAATATTTTTTTCGAAATTATTATCTGTTTATTATTCATTCATTAAACTTTACTGTTCTACCTGATAAATACCTCTTTGATGTGATGAGCATTTCCGATTACTGTGGAGAATTGTATATTTATAATATCTAGAACAGCGGTCATTTCGTATGACCGCCGGGCTTACTAGTATTAATTATGCGGCACGTAAAAGATCCCTTGAGTAGACATTTGGCTTGGATGCTCTCGGCTAAATTTCACTACTAGTGCAATCTGCATCAATGAGAGCTCAGGCGCCGCCATCTGGGGGAAAACTGAGCGTCGAAATTCTCAGAGTGGTAATAGCATACCGACAGTGGATCTACTTGAAAGAATGGCTGCCGATCTCCGGGGAATGCACTAGGTCTGCAAAATGGTTAGTAACCATATGCAGCCCCGTTGGAATAAATAAATAAATAACTTTGCAAGGGAGTAATATGGAGAGAACAGTGGAGTGACAAAATTTTGCTCGAAACTGGAGAAAAGAAATTTGTTCCACTTGTCCTATGTTTTCTTTTAAATTACATTAAAAAACTTAACTTAATGATTTTTTTTTTTTTTGCAACACTGGATGTAAAGCAGTTGTTTATCAAGAAATAATCTACAAAGATCTTTTGTAATTTATCACATGCATACTTGAATATTAAAAAATATAAACTATCAATAATAAGATTGGGTTTGATTGAAAACGCAAGATAATTGACTTATAAAAAAATGTATTATACACAATAACGCAATCATCTGATTGAGATTTATATATATTATATCTCTAGCCTGTTTTCTTGTCTTCCTTATTTCTTTATCAAATTCCCTGATTTACCCCTCATTTTAAAGCTTATCGTGCCATCTAATGACGAAAAATAGACCCACCGTCTAAAAATGCCCCTGCTTCTCTGAAATTTGAGATTTAAATTCTTCTAAGAAGAGGTCCTTTAATGGATCACAAATGGCGCCATCTGTTATCAAATGAACTTTTATGTTTTTATTGTGCAGTAAATTAGAGAGTTTTAGCTGCGTCTGTGTGTTAAACTTATTCAATCGTTAAGCTCTACACACACTCTCAAAAATAGAATCCTCATTTTCGACGATTCTTCAATCGTCAAGAAAATTTTGTCATTTATAACGATTTTTTCCTCACGCGATCACGTGGCTTAAAAAAGTTACTACACAAATTTCGTCAATTTGACGAAAGGTTTACTCGGAGCGTGTTTCACGAAGCCATTTCGTCAAATACGACGAAAGTTTCGTGAGATTTGAGCATGCGTTTCTGAGAGTGCATTCATTTATACTATGAATGTGTAGAGCCTAACCGACCAACAGTAACTATATTTTAAGAGAATGACCATTATTAATGATTACCGTAATTATCTGTGTATAGCCCGCGGGTTATCTACAAAAAAAAACTCCTTTTTTTACTACCTACGGGCAATATAACGATGCGGGCAATACATGAAATTAAAAAAAAAAAAAAGTATTATTAAAAAGGCAACTACCGTCCAAAAATATCGAAATCTCTTTTCCTGCAAAACAAAATGCAGATAAATGAATCGTGGCTTTCGAAACAATGGTCCAAAGCAGATTGGGGCTTGGGTGCTACAGGCAAATGTATTGTTTTCTAGGGCTGTATCCCATGTTTTTTTCTGTGTGCGGGTTATACACCGAACTTAATTTTTTTGGAATGAATTTTTCTTCTATACAACGATGAGGGCTATTTACTGATAATTACGGTATTTTATAACTTTGAATATCTAAGTAATAGTGGTAAAAAAATTTGTAACAGCTATTTGTATTGAATTGTTCAATGACATGTCTTCTTTTGTATCAACACCCGTTTACTTTTTTCTATTCTTCTTCATAATGTCGTTCCTAACAAATTAGCGCGGAATTCCGCAAGGGCATCATGTCGGCATGTCGGCTTAAAACATAGCAAAAAGAGACCCCCCCTTCCCTTCTCTACGGCAATAATAACCTTTTCTTTTAGCGAATCTAAGTTTCGAAAACGGTGTGAGAACTTTTCTCCAAAAAACAAAAAAATTACCTCAAAAGTTTTCCGCCATCTGCTGTTTTGCAAGATCTTCGTTTCCTGGTACTTGATTTATGTGGGAGTGGTTTGCAGAAACCAGAGAAAAAGAAATGGACAAACTCGTCGTTTGTCACGTAATCAGCATTCCCAAACCCCATGTCGCCCAACACCCAAGCAGTTAAGCAATTTAACCAGAACACTCCTTTTTCTGTGCCGACGTACAAATCAGACATTTGAAACTCCAAACTTTATGCACACACAATCCTAAATCACAACCTGTCAACTGAGCAGCGACAGGAAACCGAGAGGAAGTCCTGTATAACCTTCAACGGTCTCATTAAAAAGCCAATAGGTCACTTGGGGGGGGGGGGGGGAGGGGGCTGTTCTTCGGCCTTTAAAAGCTCTGGAATCTTGTATTGCGCATGGATTTTCTGTTTTAGTTTGCGAGTCTGTCGGGTCTGTGACTTCGTTGTCTGAGAAGATATACGTCACACTTCCACATCAGATTCCTTAGTTTTACAGAAAAAGAATGTTAAAGTGGTTGATTGAATAAGGTTTTGGCCTCTTTTTTTTAAAGTGCCGATGATTTTGATTTGGTAGCAGCCGTTTTGATATTTATGGAAAGAGTTAGCTAAAGAATGAAAGTGAGAATAACAGAAAATGGCGGCGAATGGCGCAGGGATCAAGATCCACACCTTGCAAGTTCATCGCATTCCTTTCAAAAGCAGTGTCAACTTTCCGTTCATAGCGTTCCGTTTAAAAAAAAACATTTTTTCCAAAAAACATCTGAAACAGAATTCTTCTCGTAAACTGGCATTTTAAAGACATTTCATCAGTAATGAAAGTACATGTCAATTTGACGAAAGACTATAACTTGCAGAAATTAAGAAAACAATAAAAAGATCGAAGATATCAAGAACTTGAAGAAAATGACATTCTAGTGACTACATTGTGTTCGTATATTTTTTCCCCTTTATTTTCCTTTCTAATGGGGCTGCTTTAGAAAGGAAATCTGCATGGGGCTGCATTAAAAAGGAGTATTGGTCCTCGAAAATTGCAGACCTAGTGTGTCCCCACAGATTGGTACCAACTCTTTCAGCGGCACTACAATGAGTGTGGTACCATTGCCGCATTTTTTTTGACGCTCAGTTTCCCCTAGCTGGCGGTACCTGAGCACTCGTTGATGCAAACGGCACTAGGAATTTTAATTTAGCCGAGAGTATCCATGCCAAACGGATACTCAAGGGATCTTTAACATGCCGCATAATCAGACCGCATGGGCGCAGACGATTTTCTGCATCTTGAAAATCCACCGACTTGGGCCAGGTTGGAACCTGCGATCTTGGGCGTACGAGGCCTGCGCCTTACCACTACGCCACCCTGTCGGCGGAAAATGATATGTTGCCAAAGAAGAAAAGCGTAAAATCTCGTCTCTCCAAAAATTTGGTTAAGACAAGAGGAAAAAAACTATTCCTCTCCTTCGACTATTTGCCGACAATAGGACATTTAGACTATACTTTGGTCACTTAGCGTGTGACCGCAACCTCACATCTCGGACATTTTCGTCGGAAACAGCAGCAGATATTATCGGTCCTGAAGTCCCTAAAAAATTTAGCTCTTTCATCCTTTCGGGAAACAGTCAGCAGAAGACTCAGGTTAGAATTTTTAGATATTTTTTCGTACACTCTTAAAGTTATTTTTCAGAAAATTAAACGGTATTCTCTGTAACTGAAGACATTGTTTTGAAAATAAAGTGTCACTTCAAAAAATTCAATTATTGCGTTAGGGACCGTTCACAAATGATTTCACGCTTTTTTCCCACATATTTGACCCCCTCCACCTCACAAAATGTCACACTTCAACGGACCTTCTCCTCCCCTTTGTCACATGTCACGCTATGTCGCACAAGCAAGGTGTCACACTTCTTGTTACCTCCTCTCCCTCCCCTTGTCACAATTTCACGAACCCCACTCCGCCTCGAAGTGTGACATCATATATGAATCATCCCTTATGCATTTAGAAAACTGTTAATGCAAAGTTTAATTAAAATGGGAAGGATCTTTCATTGGGATTCGTTAATCTTTTAGAAATGCATTTAGGGACCATTTATAAATGATGTCACGCTTTTTTCCCATATATTTTACCCTCTCCCCCCTTTGTCACATGTCACACTATGTTACATAAAGCATGATATCACACTTCTTGTTACCCCCTCCCCTTGTCACAATTTCACGAACCCCCTCCTTCCTCGAAGCATGACATAATTTGTGAATGATCCCTTTTTAAAAACATTTTTCATTTTCCATTGCCTTGGGGGCTGGTCATAAATGATGTCACGACATTTTTTTTTTCCCAATACATTTGAACCTCCTCTTCACCTTTATCACTAAGTATCACGCTGTATTACATTAGCATAAAATAAGTTTAATTTGCTGATTTTAAATGTTTTTATAGAAATCAAAATATCCGATGTCACACTTCTTGTTACCCCTCCCCTCTCCTTGTCACAAACAGTCACACTTTCCTAAACCCCCTCCTCTCTAGAAGTGCGACATCATTTATGAATGACCCTTTAAGTACTACTTTTTGGGCATATTTCATAAATTCATTTCCTCCAAAAAATTATTTTAAGAGTGTACAAATCTAGTCCTTTGTGTAAACTACTCAAAACATTGGAATTTATTGTTGGAATAGTTTTATTTGATTAGTAAATAGTTAAGAGCATTTGGCAATTTGTCTTTATTCAGGTAAGATTTTATATTTCGTAATTAATTTTATTCGTAGAATTCTAGAGCGATTGAATCAATGGGCGGGTGGGTTAGTAAAAAAAAATCAAAGCATAAGAAAGCGAAAAACCTAACCTACATTGAAATTTACTGATTACACTGCTACAGGGAAATGTATTTGCAACAAAAATTCTTTACTAAATTTTGAAGCACAAAAAGTTGTTTGATACCCCTACATTTATAATTTGAGTACTCATTTTGAATAGCAGTCCTTTCTGAAGCCAATTTCAGTATTTAGGTAAAATTTCTAGCACTTCTAACGAAGAATAAAATACAAATACATATTCTTCATTCATTTTTCGCACTTAATTTATTTCAGGATACAAAAGGAAATTATTTTTTCCACAGCGTAATTTAGAAAGCTTCATTCTAGCGACTACTTTATGCTCGTATAATTTTTTCTTTTTTTTTTTTCCTTTCTGATGGGATGCAATCTATCGGTCCTCAAACATTGCAGACCCAGTATGTTCCCACAGATTGGTACCAACTCTTTCAGTGGCACCACAATGATTGTGGCACCATTGCCGCAATTTTTTGGACGCTCAGTTTAACTTAGATGAGCTCTCGTTAAAGCAAATGGCACTAGGAATTTAATTTAGCCGAGAGTATCCATATGCCAAACGGATACTCAAGGGATCCTTAACATGCCGCATAATCATACGACATGGGCACAGACGATTTTCTGCATCTTGAAAATCCACCGACTTGGGCCAGGTTTGAACCTACGAACTTGGGCGCACAAGGCCTGCGCCTTATCACTGCACCTCCCTGTGGACTTGTGCTTGTAAATACCAATGCAAATAACACTGAGCAACACGAAAAGTCCTTTAGATGAAAATTTGTGTTTCTTATGTGTTTCTGGCTGAAAATTACGAATGTGCAAATTATTTTTAGCCTACCGCCCACCCATTTTTCCAAAATCCCCATTTTAGTTTTTTACGTATTTTCTCGATAAATTTGTGTAATTTCGTAATTTATTGACTTAATTTATTGTAAATTATATGTTTCTCATTGACAGTGAGATTTTTGCCATTTTGGCGGCCTTTTTAACGAACTTGGTTACTTTAGTGACATTTTTAGCAACAAAAGCTTTATCTACTTTCCCAAATTTTCGAGTCATTTTTTCCCCTTTATTCCTGCAGCATATTCTGCAAAAACAAAGGAAACTTACTAGTTATGACTACTATACTGAAGTTAATTGAGTACACTAAATTCAGCTGGCATATTTTAAGAGATTTGAAAGTCATTGGAATATTAACAGTACACCAAATTCTGATGCTTCCCCTGCGATGGAGTCAGGCAGGGAACAATCTCTACATCCATAAACAATGGCCTCCTAGAAAAAACTTCATCCCTGGCACCAAAAACATATCACATGAACCACTTATAAATTTACAATGTGCCTTTATGCTACCATTGCGCATTAACCCCTTAACGGTCGGGAAATTTTCAAGAAAACGGTCATAAAATTGCCCCATTTTTTTTATCCCTAAAAATTATGTAAAAATATGTGTGTGAACAATATATTCATTTTTAATTTTTGATTTGTTTTTATTTCGAAATTTTAAACACTCCTGCCCGGAAATATCACGGGAGCGAAAAATAGAAGGAGAAACCTCAGCCCGACATTTTCACGGGAGCGAGAGGGAAGGGGTTAAACTCGGTCTAATGAAAATGTTTGTAAAAGCTCTGGACAGAGAAGGAGTGGCTTTCTTGCATCAAAGGAACAAATTCAAAAATTTAAGTGAAAGTAAAAGAAAGGGTTTTTATTGGCCCACAGCTTAAGGAAGTCTTTCATGAAAAATTTGTTTGTTTTCAAATTCTTGTTTGAAAACTGTCAGAAGCAGAATAATCAGCCGGGCTGACCTTCAAAGATTCCGTGGAAACGAGAAAGCTTCTTGGTGACCGGATAAAATGCTTTTGTATTATAAGTTGCCATATGTCATTAAAACTATACTTTTTGTACTCCCATATGAACTTCTTTCTTTAAAATTTTGGTACAATTAGTGATGAGCATAGGGCAGGGCCGGCGCGAGGTAATTTTGCGCCCTTGGCAAAGTCGATTGTTGCGCCCCTTCCTTACAAACCTATATTTTTTTAATTAAAAGAAGCAGCAATAAACAAATAATTAGTATTTTATACATTAATTAAACATTCTTCAAAATTAGCACATTTATCCCAAAATTTTGGGCGCTTTGTCCAGCAATTCATTCAATTGTGCTTCTTGCTTCCCATACAGAGTGTAGAAGGCTCCCGGTGCTGGTTTTGTGTCCCGAGGTCCATTGGAAATGAGAGAATTTTGCACAATGACCCCTTCACCCCGGGGGTGGGAGGGGGGCACAATTCTAAGTAACTATAGAGGAAGAAAGCACAGCCCTTTGGAGTTTGAATGTTTGAAAGTTTTGTCCTGGGAAGCATAGGCGTAACCAGGGGGGGATTTTGGGGGTTCAACCCCCCCCCCATTGGGTATGTACTTATTTAGGCACATTTAGGCACACAGAAAAATTTCTGGCTACTTCCTTGCAAAGCACAATTTTTTTTTCCCCTGATAAAATTAAACACATATGCATATGATTTTCTTTCTCTGAAGGGCTGCGATCATGGCCAAAGTATGCAGCTTATAACAAAGAAGACTTTTCATCTGGTTATAAGGTTATAATCAACCCCCTTATACCCTTGGGGAGGGGGGGGGGTAACAGCGCGAAAGGTAGCTTCAATCACCGTACCACATACAGACAGAGATCCTTTTTCAATCACTCCAGAAGGTTTTCTTTCCTTCTTGATGTTTTTTTTACCCAAAGGCAGCAATATGGGAATACAATCGCACAAGTAATAAGTTTCCTGGAAAATATTCTCTACTGTGATGGAGTCCTAAAGTTCAATTGTCCTAATGGGTTAAACCCTCAAGCCAGGAAGGGATGCTCATTACGAAACTTAAAGAGCAGTTTGTATTTATTTATGACTTCCTGTCCAAACACCCATTTTGATAAAATCTTTTTTGTAGATGAGCCGATTGGAAAACTAATGAACTGTATTTGTATTGCATTTTCATTTACAGATGTTCTCGCATCTCTTATATTTTAAATGTTTTTTTTTCTTATTATGGTCCATCACTGATTGCATTACGACTCTGGAAATCATCCGTTCAACGTTTCCAATCTCACTGCTACGGTTTAATGCTGCATTTTAATTTACAATCAAGTATGATTTATATTTTAGCTAAATTCTTAATTATTTTCGATACATAATAATGTTTGCACTCCAGCGATGGACACGTTCGTCTTCCAAAAAGAAAAGAAAATTTGATTCAGACGCTTCCACTTCTGAGGTATGTTTTGCTACAAATTTAACAATTTTTTTAGAAATTTATTGTGGGGATGAGCATTTTTGTAGGGGAATTTGAATTTTTTTCTCTAAAATTCGACTATTTCCCAGTTTTAATATTATGAATGCCTGGACATAGAAGATTGCTTAGCGCTAAATATTGAATTTTCTATTGCGTTTGAATTAAAAAATAAACTAATAGATCTAGTAAGGAATGTTTAATGTTTTTGTGAATCAAGGCCGTATCCAGAGGGGAAGGTGGACCCACGAGTAGCCCCCAGAAATCTTTTGCAATGTATCATATATTCCTCCCTGAAATTTTGCTTTACATAAGTGTGTCGAAGTCTGCCCCCCCCCCCCCCCCCCCCGAAAAAAAATTCTGGATACTGTCTTGGCTCCGGAGCAGTGGGAGCATGTTAAGAATTAGGAAGGGCAGTGTATGCTTCAAAATCATACCCTTTATATATACATATATATAGGTATATATGATCAGAAAGGATGTTAATATGAATTTTTTTACATATATGATAGCGTTTTGATGCATATATAGTAGATGTATGTTTAGATCTTTGGTGAAAGAGGAGTGGGTGTTTGGGGCTTCTGCAAGTTAAATTTTTGTAACTGGTCTTACATCTATAATGCTTAGGATAACTCTGGAGGCAAGGGTTCAAGGGCTCTCCCCAGGAAACTTTTTGAAATCTTCCTAGCAATGCAATTTCGGGATATTTTTGGTGATGTTAGAGAAAACAGAAAGGAGTTTGGTTACTCTCACCCCCGCAATTTTTTTCAAAATAAAGTCTTATATCTTTTAAGTTACTTTTGGTGTCGCTCGTGATAGTGTTCAATGTCCTTTCCCTGAAAGTGTTTCTGAAAGTAAAGTGTCTTAAAAGCGTAATTTCTCTTTTCTTTCTTTTTTTAAAACTTGTGATCTGAATTTTTTTGCCGGGGGGGGGGGGGGAGGGAGGAGTTGACTCTCTCCGAGGGGGTAGTTCCCCCCCCCCCCGGGAGACGCCTGAAATAAACACGGAGTATATCTTTAGAGACAAGTATTTATGGTTAGTAAATTTTCAACTCTTTTACACTTCTTATTGGTGTTAAGTCTGTGTACATTTTTAGGGTGACCCCCCCCTTTCACCAACTCTAGTTACGCCTATGCTGGGAAGGGAGTGATCAACTACACACACTGAATCACATCTTCACATTTTAAAAATTATATGATTAACAACCGAGTTGCTTTAAAAAGGTGGTTGGATTTTTGCGCCCCCTAAGGGTATGCGCATTAGGCAGCTGCCTAGTTTACCTTAATGGTAGCTCCGGCCCTGGCATTGGGAAAGGTTTCATCAGGACATCTCTGTTTGAAAAGCGTTTCAGCAGTAGATGGAAGGGAAGTATGTGAAATGAATATGGCTTGTCTATTATCAGGACACACCAACAGATGCCTACAAGAGGAAACAGCCAAAAATAATCATTTTAATGTTTGTGTTTTCAATAAGTAAGCCTCGGTTATATTGTTCTTTTGCCAAATTGCCTAAACATGAGAAGTGGTTCTTCAACAAAAATGGTACTTGATGGAAGATTTTTGTTTTGATATTTGAATCAAGCATCTTTTGTTTATATAGAATCACATAGTTTCATCTAAAGGGCAGAAAAAAGTTCAAATTCGTTGCACAGTGTAGTTTCTCGTGTTTTCCGCATTTAAAAATTGTCAATACGATATGATGTTTAGACATCAGAGAATAAAACTGAAAAATTGACACATTTTTGAAACAATTATTTAAAAGAATTTTTACATAGATGAAAGCAAAAATATTCGATTTTAATATTTACATTTTTGTGCTTGTTAAGGGAAGTCGGCACCATTTTTTTCCTTTATGGTCTTTTTGTTTGCGATTTTTGTCTCATGTCAAGTTACATCATTTCATAAGAAAGTTAATTTTTTTAAAAACTGGATTTCTTAAATTTAATTTGAAAATTGTCATTTTTAAACCGAAATTTAGCAACTTTTAAAAATGCATCTTCTTTTTAAAAAATTGGCGTAAAGTCTCAATTTTTTTTTATTGATTCATTACCCATAAAGCAAAACTTTTATACTTTGGTCTTTTTATAAGTCAAATACTTTTTGAGATAAAAATAAAAACTGATGTAACGCAGAAAAAACAACGAAAAATTCAAAAAACCCACAAAAAGAATTTTAAAAAAGCACTAAAGTTATCATAAAAGTAAACCATAAATTTGTTATGTATAGTTTCAGGAACATCTGGAAAGAAAATCCACATTATAGATTCAAATTTAAAAAAGCCTTTGCATTTTAATGGAGACGAAATGCGCAAAAATCAAAGCGAGAGAAAACAGCATTTTAAGTTTTCGGCTTGTCAAAACTTCTATCCTTTCTTTATCAAAATGTCAAGGAAGGAACTTTTTTTCTCAGTTACAGTCACGATGAAAGTGCTTCTTCTTGCTTATTTTATTTTAAAAAATAAATATGGGGCTTATATTCAGCACAGTTACGGTTTCGGAATGAAAAGGTGGCAAATTACACCTTAATAAAATCTATTATAAATCAATAAATATTGCTTCAATTTTTCTGAAACTTTCAGGGAATATTTTTAAAGATTCATTTCACTACTTAAGCCAATAAAAAGATTTACAGTTTTTTTCTACATTTTTGGGTATTGCTTGCTCCCCTTAAACGGTATTTCAACAGTGTGTAAATATGTAATCTAGAGGAATGTGTAACACTTAGAGAACTTTGCTAACTTAAATTGGCTCAAAAAAAAAAAGCATCGATAGTACTTTTAGTATAAATGCGAGATGTTACTGGGTGCAGTTATTAATTTAATTTGCTTTTCATAGTTCCGATGCAATAAAGTAGCTTTAGTTGGTAACTAAATAGTCTTTAGCACTGGCAGTATGACTCGACTCGTTATTCAGGTAAGAATTTTTTATGCTTCTAATAAATGTGGATCAAGTTGCCTCATGCCCTGAAGCAGGATTTTTGGGGGGGGCGGGGGCCTTTCTGCCCCCCCCCCAGTAATGTCCCTGGTCACACACCACGCCAGCTAGCTCGTATGCCATCCTCGCTCAGTTGGAACTTGGAAGGAATCATGGGATCACTTGGATGACTCACCCTCGCGATTCGCACGCTTGAAGCAGGCCCGGTAGATAGGGAGAAACTGCCGACTTCGAGATGGCCCTGCTAGGGCTCGTTCGACTCAGGAGCAGCGCAAGCGCATCCATTCTTCCTCGCTTCGAAAAAGCAGTAGGCTCCCTCGCTTTTGTTAATTTTTAACCCCTTGAAGCAGGAGTTTTTTTCGGAAAAACTGGTAAAAAATGGTCGAGTATTTTTTCGACAGAAAATGAATATATAAGTATAGCGTAAATAACGTGACCATTTATTTTTTGACGCAAAACGGGACATTTGTTTATTTTGGTCAATTAAACAGGTAGTCATTGGAAATTGGAAAAAAAAAAAAACCACTTTTTTAAAGTTATTTATTTAGAAAAAGCTAATTGTTATTTTATTACAAATTAAAAAATATATTCAAAATGTGTAGTTATATTTATATTTATCAGAGGAACAAATTTGCTTTGATACAGACGGTGATGATTTTAAGTAAGAATAAAAGCTCTTGGCACCATTTTCACTCGGTTTCCGTAAACGGGACAATTTTGCGTTCCAGTGTTCCTTTTGGGGACACCGGGACTCGTAATAAAAAAGAAAGGCACAGTCCAGTTCAAAACGGGACGTCTGGTCACATTAAGTATAAATTGTTTTTGTTGTAGGGGGTGACTAGAGGGTGGAGTAAAAGTTATATAGGGAAAATATTATACAAACAAAGTGTAAATAGATCTCAGACGGGCGTTAGAAATGAAATAACGTGAGATACAAGATCGCCCGTGTGAGACACGGGCATATGCAAATTTGCCAGTACCTTTCCCCCGTGTCACATACGGGCGAATGCGTTAAGGGGTTAATGAAAAATTTCCGTAAGGAAATAGTAAAATAACCATTTATTTGATTGTTATTTTACCATATTTAATTACAACAGTTGAATAACCCCTATAAAGATGGTGCTCAAGCCGCTGATTGCGAAAAAAATCGTTTCTTCTCTGTTTATCCTAAAGAACGTTTAACTAACCGTCATTTTCAAGCGCTCAGTAAGAATCGGGCGTCCATCTTGGTTGCGAAACCTCACCGGTCGTACGTTATTGTTAAAATGTGAATAAAGATCTATCACTTCAAATCTGCATGTGTATATAAAAAAAGAAGAAAAAAAAAAGTGGCTTAAGCAGTGGTTACTAAAAGAAACGCATACACACGTAAATCAAAAATGGGAGACATCGGATTCCCGAATTGTTTGCGAATGAGCGAACCCATACATTGAGCTGCTGGAGCTTGTTTGTATTTTAATTTTTGCAACAAATAAAATGATTTTCGTCAATATACAGAAATTTAGACCAAAAATGACTTTGGGTCCAATCAAAAACTGAAATCTCAATTTTAAGGCAGTTTGTCTGTTGGAAAAGGAGGTTTATTGATAAACAAACGGCCGTTTAACGATGGCCGAATGACTAGAGCGCAAGGCTGGTATACCATACACCCGGGTTCGATTCCCGCGCGCTTCGTTTGCGGTTTCTATGCCTCGAAATGGTTCAAAAACGGTCAAAATTTTGTTTTGAAACCATTTTTAAATGGTTATAAAACCGTAAACTTTTGTATTTACGGCTTTTTAACCAGGTTGATTGGAAATGGTTTAGCTCCCGTAAAGATAGAAAAATTCCAAACAGTAAATTTAACGGTGCATTAGATGGACAGACTGCTGCCGGTTATTTAACCGTAATTTCATGATGAAATTTCTAACAATGTACCCTTTGCCCCCCCCCCCCCTATCCCTCGGAGCATTGTGAAATGACGGGCTTGAACACGAGTAAATAAAATTGGATATGTTTGTGTGCATGTGGTGCGAGTGTTTACGTATACTAGTACTAGAGTTCACACAGCGATCGAAATTCATTACATTTTTCAAGTTCAGCCACGAATGTTGAAACAGTCTTAGACATTTAGCTTTTCTGTTTGGCAACAGTTTGTTTTGTTTAAATTTTTCAGTGAGTGGTGATCTCTCCTCAGTTCGACTGGTTGACATTTTAGATTTTGTTTTGTTCTTGACATTTCTGCTGCTTTGAATTATAAATAGTAAAAAATATAGCGAGTATTACAGAAATATTCTAGAACGTAGATGTAAGGGGTAGTATGGAAGTATGAGGAATAAAGACTTCTGAAAAAATGGCTTTGAATATGCGTCGAAAGTAGGAGAAAAAAATAATTAACTGTTTCCAAAAATTTTTTATTGATAACAATAAAACTCATCAATAGCTACTCAATAAAAAACAAGTAATATGAAAACAAAATTTTATGTTAATTTCTACTTAAGTCAACAAAGAAAAATGTTATTTTAGTTACTTTTTATTAACATTATTAACATTTTTTCTTTTTTAATTGATGAAGATGGGGGTGGTCTATAATTTCTCATTCTGTCCAATACATATAAAACTAAAATTAATTAATTAATTTTTTTTTACGTGTCAGCATAAGCAGAAGGGGCATCAACGAGTTCTTCTTAAGAATCGAATTTCGTGTGCTAATGCTTTAAAAATAGTGACGTATAGCTTCAATATATCTAATGGCATCCACATAAAGCTAAAATTAATAGCGGTTAAATTTAATGAATGAATTAATATTTGAAAAAACTATATGAACATCAAGTGTCATCCGCTACAAGTTTAAAAAAGTGTATTTCAATTTGAGTGGATGAATAAAAAGTATAATTACTGAAAATTTGTATAAGATATTAGGAGAGTGTGAACTAATAGTAGGAATTCAAAAAGAAATAAAAAGTAAGAAAACCAGTTGACAAACAGACGAGAAAATGATTTGTCTTTTTCCTATTTATATACAGATGTTTTTTTCGCATAAATTACTGTTTGTATGAGATCCGAACCTTTCATGAAAAGTTCTCGCATAGTCCGAGAATTTTTATGCACTGGACATTTAGTAACAAAGCGACTCTTTATCCTTTTCTTTAATAAAAATAGCTATTTAATACAAATATAAATTCTGAATCATGTGAAACACTTAATGTTTCTGTGACGTAGTCCTAAACGTATTTGATAGCAGTAGTACATAAATATTTGAGCTTTGCAGATCCCATTCGCCGAGTTGTCACGTAAAAAAAACATGACGCTAGTGTTTCATTTTTTCTTCCTTGACATCCACAAGTAGGCAGCCAACGTCAAAAGAACAGTGCCAGCTAGAGCAGCACCCACTGCTATCGGTATCACGTCGCTTTTTTCTGTAAAGATAAAGAAGTGAAATTAATTATGCGTACTAGAGTTCGCCCAAAAGTCGAAACTCAACAGTAATAAGCTATAATGTAAATGACCCGGTAGTGGACACAGCTAAGAACATTTTCGTACTCTTTTACGTGGCAAAATTTTTTCAAGGGACATACATCAATATTTGCATATTTAGCTTATTTACCAAAATGTAGTTCATTCTTTTCAGAATGTAATGGTTTTAAATTATTTTAATACAGGCAGAAATAAAAAAGTTAAGATGATTTTTGTAAAGTAGTATTTTCCCGAAAAATTAGTTATGTAGCGACTGAAAAATGGCTGTAATAAAAAAAATGCAAAGGTTTAAAAGTTTTCAAACTTTTGTTTTGATGTGTCACAAGAGTTTAAAAAAAGCCTTTTTTGAGGTGTGAGATTTTCGAGAAAACATTGTATTATCACCTTGTTGTATCGATTAAACCTTTATTTTGATTTGTTATAAGAGTTAAAAGCCCTGTTTGAAGCGTGAGGTTTTCGTGAAAACCTTGTATTTTCACGAAAAATTACTTATTAGGGATCATTCATAAATGATGTCACGCTTCGTGAGGGAAGGGGGGTTCGTGAAATTGTGACAAAGGGTGACAAGAGGAGGGGAGGGGGTAACAAGAAGTGTGACATCCCTGCTTAAGCAACATAGCGTGACGCGTGATGGTTAAATATGCGGGAAGAAAGCGTGACATCATTTATGAACGGTCCCTTACGTAGCGACTGAAAAACAGATACAATAACAAAAATTCAAAGGTTTAAAAGCATTTAAACTCGTTTTGAGGTGTTAAGATAACAATAAATTGACCGACAAAAAACAAGAAAAATCAAAAACATCAAGCAACTTTTTCCGGATGATTTCACATGGATTGATCCTTAATTGATGTGTTCCATTATTATCTTTTAAGCGATAAAAACGTTCCTTGAGAGAGAGTAGTAGTTGAGAATTCACAAAAGCAATGACCTCTTCATTGCACGTGCGATTGAAATATATATGTCAATTAGATTTATGGGTTAGCTTAGAAACAATTCATAAAAGTATGACGCAAAAACAAAAGATCAGAGGAGTAGAAGATAACATTATTTCATATTACGTCATCGAGACGGTATCTGCGTGCGCGCTTTCAATACGACTTTTTTCCTTTTTTTTTTCTTTTTGACTTTATTTTAAAAATACATCCTTTTTTATCCATCATTTTTTTCTGTCGGGTTTACTAAGGTGTCATTCATAAATGATGTCACGCTTCGAGGGGGAGTAGAGATATTGTGACAGTTTGTGACAAGGGGAGGGGAGGGGGTAACAAGAAGTGTTGGCACCATATATATATATATATATTGAAATGTTCAAAAATGGACAAAAATTGTTCAAATCAGAAAATATTTCACAGCGAGAGCTTCTTCCAATAACTTGTTCATAGGAACTTGGATCTTACGCCCAGAGTTTGCATAAGTTAGGGATCATTCATAAATGATGTCACGCTTCGAGGGGGAGGGGGTTCGTGAAATTGTGACGAGGGGAGGGGGTAACAAGAAGTGTGATATCATGCTTTATGCAACATAGCGTGACAAAAGGGGGGTAGGGTCCGCTGAAGTGTGACATATTGTGACAAAGGGGGGAGGGGGGTCAAATATATATGTAAAAAAGCGTGACGTCATTTATGAATGGCCCCTTACCCATAGGCGTTAATGTTAAGATTCTTTGAACTGTTCAAAATTGAACGAAAGATTGTTCGAATCAAAAAGTAAAATATGGAATTGAGATGTCCTCGCCGAGATCTTTCGAATGAAAAATAAATCTTTCGAATCGGACAATTCCTACAAAAGTTATTAGGGTCCGACAGACGCACATTTTCCCCATCTCAAAATCCTACTTTCAATTTTTTTATTTTTCAATACTTATTTAATTACTTAACTTACTTTTTTGACTTTTCTTGATTTCTAACGATATTTTCACGATACATTAAGCCTTTCATGCTTTATTATTATTAATTTTTTACTTTTACGGGAAAGTAGGCTAATAATGACTACATGTGTACTTAATTTGCATATTAATGAGGTTGAGGTTTACAACAAAAACAAACAAAAAAAAAAAAAAAAAAGTATATAATAGTAAAATAAATTATTTGTTCAAATTCTGAAAAAATGCTCTCTCTAAATTTATCTCAAAAGTGCAAATGCCTAATTTTTGAACTGCTAACTAATTAATGAATCTTTCAAATCAAATTGTAAAAATTTTAAGAAATTCAAAAATAAACTTAATTTGCGGATTTTAAATGCTTTTACAGAAACTAAAATGTGTGATCTCACACTGCCTTGTTACCCCTGCCCCTCCCCTTTTCACAAACTGTCACAATTTCTGGAACCATATTCCTTCTCGAACCGTGACATCATTTATGAATGGCCCCTATGTAAACCCGACAAAAAAAAAAAATGACGGATAAAAATATGCCGAAATATTCACGAATGCGCCCGCGTGCTAGTTTGAGCTCACTTCAAAGAGCGCCGGCAAATTTCGTAACTTTTCACCTGGCAACCCTGTGGAACGGCAGAAATCATTTTCGGCGGCACGGAATATTGCGTAGTATTCGATGGAATCTAAAGTTTTGTTTTGTGCATCTCTGTAAATGATCCGAATCGTAGTATTCTCAAAGGAATTCGTTTATGTCTAAATGTGACTGGTTATAAAATTATTACCCATGTTGCAGATTAGGGTTAAGCTGTTGCATAATCCGCCCTTGCAGACATTCGAACTAGCGCGCCAATTTGTAATGATTTTCGAATGGCGATATCTTTTCGTTTCTGTGATAGCCAAGCTCCTCGCCGTTGGCGTATCTATAGCAACCCTCAGCGGATGCTTTACTAGAGAGGCGGGCGTTAGGGTTAGTGAAGCGGATGTTTGTACTTATAGCAACGTGCTTTTTCTCTTTATAAGTAGTGTTATTTTGTGTTTAAAGTTGGTGGAGGTCTTTCACATTGCTAAATGAAGAGTCTAAAGAATTCAGGTGCATTCATTCGGTTCAATTGTTTCCTATTATGGTACAGGAAACCAATGAATGCGTTTAAGTTTGTTAATGCGCCATCGGAACGTGCTCACAATGGATGTATAGTGTATGTGCTAAAGGAATTGCGAGCAATATTATAGATTGAGAAGAGCATAAATTCGGTTAATTGTGCCTAAAAGGAATGAAAAATTAAGTGTTTTCTGTCGGACCAATCCGTCACATTGGATTGTTTGTTTGCAGTAATTTGGGATTAATACTGAAGAGCAAAATCAATGTATAGAAGTAAGTTTTTTATTTTTCTAAATTTATTGTTTGGTTATTTTATGTGTTTGTAAGGTTAAAAAAAAATGATTTTTCAATTTTTCTAAAAGATTTGCTCTTGTGATTAGTGGCATTGCTAGTTTTGTTTCAGTAGGCGTCCATAAGTTTAATCTTATACATAAGCCGCTTAAGTGTCTGTTTGTCGCCGATAGCTTACTTCGAATTTCTTACTCCGAGAAAACTGCATCGTGCTGACATCTACACAATTGTTTCTATAATGAAAACAGCTAATAATCAAAACATTTCTCTAGCATTTTGAGTGAGACATCGCTAGATTTGCAATCTCCGTTAAAAATGAATGTAAACGCGAATTTAATTTAATCCTCCTTTCTTTGTTTTAATTTATTTATCGTCTGCGCCTTTTATGTATATTAAAGTAGCAGCGCTCTGTTTTTGTAGTTTCGTTCAAATTATTGTTTTGACGATGATTATGTTGGATATAAATAAATATTTTTTGCAAACAATTTGATTATATAGTAAATAATATTTTTATTTTACAGATAATTATTATAACTTAGATCATTTTTTTTCCTTAAGAATATTTTTTAAAGAAATTATTATATGTTTATTATTTATTTATTAAACTTTACTGTTCTACCTGATAAATATCTCTTTGATTTGATGTGCATTTCCGGTTACTGAGAAAATTGTATATTTATAATATCTAGAACAGCGGTCGTTTCGTATGACCGCCGGACTTACTAGTGTAAAATATAAATGAATTGATGAACGTTATAAATTTTGTAACGGAATCCGGTATTTTAAAATTCATATAAGCTTCATTAAACACTGCTTTTGCGTTGCTTTACGTGATATTTTTACTATGTTTTTCGTCAAATAATGCACTTCATTTCATATAATAATAATTATTATTGCAACAGTCATTATTGTGCATAAAATGCGTGTTCTTTCAACAAAGTGCTTTTACTTTTATTCTGGTAATGAATTACCATTGCGAAAAGTCTAGAAGCAAACAAACCAAATCCAAAATGAGATTAAATAAGCTTGTTTTAAACTTTTAATATCATGCGTATCTGTACTGTATGTAATGTAAATACCTATAATTTTCAAGTAATTTTCAATTCAGGCACTTAGAAGCAAAGGGGTGTAAGTGACCAAAATGAAAATTTTGAGATAGCTAGTGCAAATGATAAACGAAACACCCTTCTGTTTTGTGGGAAGGAGATTTTAGTAGTAGCTTTGACAGATACTGCAAAAAAGTGCGGTTTAAAAAAAAAAAATAAATTGCTAAATAAAAGCTGCATTCCATTTGGTGGCAAAGGGATGCAAGTGCACTTACATCCGTTTGCCTCTCAATAAAATTATTTGATTTTTCAGTTAACTTAAATACGCGATGCAGACGATCTATTTACGAAACTTAAAGCGAAGAAGAAGTAAAAAAATAGGAAAAGAATTGTTGAGTAATAATTATAAAAACAAGGGTTAAATCGTCTGCAGATTTTATTTTTGTCATGTTTTGCTTTCGGCAATTGGCAATTCGTCTAATGGCAATGATTTTTAGTTTGTTGTTAAATATAATTATTCGAAATTTATATTATGCAGTTTTTAATGGAGTTTATATCACTAAACAAACGATCTTTATTATTGCATAAATTAGCAAAATGAACAAGACACGTTTTTCATTGAGTGGCAAAGGGGTGTCAGTTAACTAGTTGGAAGCAAAGGGGTGTAAGTGAAAATAAGCTATTTTTTAAAAAACTCCTATGCCAAATCTAATCATCAGAAACACTTCACACTTCATACTTAAACTAACACATACATATAGGACTCGAAAATAAAAAAAAAATATTTACACGAAGAACCTCTAGAATTTAGTACTGGAATTAAACTTCAAATGAGTTTTACTAAAAATGAGACTTTAGTCACTTACATCCCTTTGCTTCTCACCGCCTCAATTCGCTAATGTATGGAATTGCTGTAAAAAATTGGGTACGTGCTATTTTGTGTAAGATATAATTTGTCATTTTTGATATTGTGGTGCTTTTTAGTGATTTTTCGCTGGATATCAGCTAGTGTGTACTTACTGATGGGTTGGCAAGCTCCCTCGTCAGCTGTATACCTCCTTTCACACCCACACACACCATTTGTGCAAAGACCGTGGTCGTAGTCGCACTGCTGACTGTAACTGCAGTTTGTTCCCGTGACGTTCCAGCCTGAAAACGAACAAAATGTTGAAAAATATTAACCATTTCTCAGAATCACACATGAAAACAATATAACAGTAAAACCTGTAAAGTTGACCCCCTTTGTAACGGGACCACTTTTGTCAGGAACGGAAAATTAGCCCTACATTATATAATGTAGGGAAACCTTTGGAACTTGACCACCAGTCTTGTTTGACCACTTACGTACGCCAAATTTGGGTGGGAGTATAAAAAAACTCTTTGTAAGTTAACCGCCTAATTATTCCTCTATATTTATTTGTTTATCTTTTTTTGCAAAGATTAAAAAAAAACTAAAAGAGCTTCTCCTGGACATTTCTTATGCTATAATGTTAGACCGGTATTTGTCTGGATGGATGAAACTTTAATATAAAGTTTGCCTAAACCTGTTTGTAAGTTAACCATATGGAAAAACTACTATGAGCACGCTTTTATACTTTAAATAAATTTCTTCTTTTTTCTTCTAGCCATTTTGAAAAATTATGCATTTTTAAGAAATCTTTACCATCATATAAGTAACTTACATAATTAATAAAATATTTATCTTTATTTTTACTAAGTGCTTTAATTTTAAAATTGTATAGGATGCATTGTAAGTCATTCAGGATAAATTTCTCTAATTACAGTCAACGCTCCTTATAACGACCACACATTATAAGGACCATTCCATTATAACGACCAGCGGTAAAAGTCCCAACTTAATCCCTATGAACTCTATGTTAATTTGCTTTCGGTATAGTGACCTTTCTGAATCGTCTAATCCGATACAGCGACCATACTAGGTGTCATGTCAGCTCAGAAACTTTGCTTCCAGATGTGTGAATGTACTTTTTTCCCTATATTTTCTACTTTAAAATCTGTTAATATTTTGTTATAATATTTTGCACTGAAATTTTTTTTTTAATTCCAATGATTAAAAATAATTTCAGCATTTAGTTGGATTTTTTTTAAATACTAATTTTAATGGAACTACTAAATGTGCATGATGCATGTACATTTTTTAAAGAAAATTCTACCTCTTATAGCGACCACTCGTTATAAAGACCTTTTTCTGTGGGACGCAGATGGTCGTTATATCGAGCGTCGACTGTATATTTTAAATAATTGCGAAAAAAAAAAAAAAAAAATAGCTAATTACTATTTTTAGCAACATTAATACATGAGGCTATATTTGATTAGTTACAAATGAATAAATGCATAGTGTAAGAGATGACATTTTTCACAACGTGGAGGCCCTTGCCCTGTTGTCATTCACCAATTTCAAAGCCACGGGAATTGCTCGCCATTTGTGAAGGATCCCCTGATAGGTTTCCAGCGTTAACCCTAACACGCTGTAGTCAGATGACAGCAGATGACCCCACCACAGCTGCGCCACCTCCCTTTTTTGGACCTGAGACGGAAGGGGAGGGAAATTTTCTCCAACCTCGGATACCCTTGGAAATATCTCGGGACTTCAGGGTTCCCTGATTTCACATGCAAGCATACCCAAATGTACATGGTGGGTCTTCAGTGGGTCGGGATCCAAACCCCAAACCTTTTGGTTCGAAGAATGACGCCCTAACCACTTGGCTACCACGGCTTCACACTATATTAAATCAGACTACAGTAGTCTCTCGGTAATCCGGCAGATATCGGACCAGGGTACTGCCGGATTACTGGAATGTACTAAAAATACGCATATAAATACCTGGACAAATTATTTTAATGCACATACTGTTGTTTTTCCTTTTTCCCTTGAAGTTGAAGGCATAAAATAGTTGTCTATTTTTGATTGTTTTTTCACTTTAAATGACATTTTCAATGCGCTTCCTTGAAGACGTTTCAACACTAAAACGTCACAAGCAGAGACGCCATTTTCTTTAACGTCCACGAAGGACAGCACGTTAGCGAGCAAGCGTATCACGTAGCAGACTGGCGCTAGACTGAGAGACACGCGCACACAGAGCACAAAAGCCATTCACAATAGCTGCGCAGAAACAGGTTTTCAACTCTACTACCACGCATTTACTAGCTTCTTATGAAACGCCGGATTACTGGCAGGGCCGGACCAGTGAAGTGTCGGATTACCGAGAGACTACTGTACCTTTTTTTAAAGTAATTTTTCTCTTTCAGGACTTATTTGAATATTGTTTGTAAACTCACCCCCCCCCCCTCCTACATGTAAAAGGGGTCATTCATAAATGATGTCACGCTTCGAGGGGGGAGGGGGGGGGGTTCATGAAAGTGTGACAGTTTGTGACGAGGGGAGGGGGTAACAAGAAATGGGGCATTGTACTTTTGATTTCTATAAAAACATTTAAATCAGCAAATTAAACCTATTTTATGCTATTGTAATACAGCGCGTGACATGTGACAAAGGGTGGGAGGGGGGTGGGTGAACTATATTGAAAAAAAGTGTGACATCATTTATGAATTTTTCCAAAAGTGTACAGTATGTCAATAATTTAACTATTTGATAAGGATTTACTATTAAAATTTAAATGAATGTACTTACACTCTAAGCAGTAACCGTCACTGACCGTCGCATTGATGGTCACATTGACGAAAACAGGCTTTTCTTTTGGGCATGCGCAGATACTGCCTTCACAAACCGATCCATTAATTGCTTGGCAGTCGCTCTGATCCTTGCAAGTGATGTTCTGTGGGATGTCTGAAAGCCCTGCGGGGAGAACAATTAAATACATACAGTGGAACCTCGCTATTCGTCCGCCTCGCTATTCGTACAACTTGTTCAAGTAAAATTCAACTCGCCATTCGTACTTGTCCCGCGAATCGTACGACGCCAGGGACAAGCTGGGTTGCGAGTTTGGCTTTTTTAATGAAAAAAAAATTCGAGAATTGTGCTCATTTTGAACTCCGTTAGAAATATTTTCTTTGGCATTTTTAAAATTTTAATAGTTTTTGAAATTTTACTGACAATTTTAACTTTCTAAAGGGAGCAGCAAGAGGAAGTGGTTGAAGAACTTTCTTCAGAGGAGGAAAGTATAAAAGAAAGCATTTCCTTTGCAAAAATTAAAGAGGTGTGTTACCACTGGGAGAAAACACAGAGAGTGGTTTTAAAATGGCATCCCAACACTGCTGTGGTCAACAGCATTCACTTGTTCAACGACAATGTTATTGACCATTTTAGAAAAATTCTGAACAATCGTCAAAGGCAGACAACATTGGACAGGTTTTTAGAGAAAGAAACCCAAGATTCTTCTTGTGCAAAAAGAAAGAGCATCAGAAAGGGAGATAACACCTGAAGGGATGTTACCTGATGTTTTTATAAGAACTCTTCTTCCAACCATTTCTCTTCCTCCTCTCAACATTCCACTTAAGCCATCAGCTCACCTCAGTACAAGCAAAGTGCAGTTAGATTTTTAGTTATCTATAATTTCATGTACAGTACTGTACATTTGTTTTTCATACGTTTAAATAGGCAACCATCTGTGGGTCTGGAACGGATTAATCCAATTAACATTGTATCTTATGTGAAAATCAATTCGCCATTCATACAACTCGACATTCGAACTGCCTCCTGGAACGAATTTTGTACTAATAGCGGGGTTCCACTGTATGCAAAGCCATCATATTGTAGCACGCTGCCTCATTGGCATAGGAGATAGAGCGCTCTGCTCCAACGCCTACAGGCCCGGTTTGGAATTCCGGCAAGGGCATGGATATTCGATTGGTATTCTTCTTCCGATCGTTTCCTACACTGTAAAAATTTTGCATTTTGCCATTTTTGGTGTTACTGAACACAATTTTTGGTGTTCAGTTGGTGTAGATTAAAAAATAATTCATTTTTGATGCAAATTTTTTTTTTTATGTGGTTGCCTAAAAAAATATAGACAGTACAACGTTTCTTAGCAACATGAAATGTGTTCTCCGTTACGAATCGAAATGTCGTTGCGATTGCTCATTTCTATGAAAATAGGATAAATAAACAATCGCAATTGAATGTTTGGTGCGTAGATGAGGTAATGAACATCATATGCTAAAAAAACAGTCTGCTATCTATATTTTTTTTAGACAGGCACTTAACCCCTCAACGGTCGGGTAATTTTCAAGAAAACGGTCATAAAAGTGCCTGTTTTTTTATCCCTGAAAATTATATAAATATATGTGTATGAACAATATATATATTCATTTTTAATTTTTTATTTTTTATTTTGAAATTTTAACCAATCCCGCCCGTCATTTTCACGGGAGCGAGAAATAGGCGGCGAAACCTCAGCCCGTCATTTTCGCGGGAGCGAAAAATAGAAGACGAAACCTCAGCCCGTCATTTTCACGGGAGCGAGAAATAGGCGGCGAAACCTCAGCCCGTCATTTTCGCGGGAGCGAGAAATAGAAGGCGAAACCTAAGCCCGTCATTTTCACGGGAGCGAGAAATAGAAGGCGAAACCTCAGCCCGTCATTTTCACGGGAGCGAGAAATAGAAGGCGAAACCTCAGCCCGTCATTTTCACGGGAGCGAGAGGGAAGGGGTTGAAAAAATTTAAAATGCACCAAAAAGTGAATCATTTTCAACTTCACACCAATCGAACGCCAAAAATGGCGTTCAGTAACACCGAACATTTTTACAATGTAGTGGTTCGGATGCTACTTAAAACCGTAGGTCCCCTCATATATCCATAGGAGTACCTTGCGCTTTTCCAGATAAGTCTGTAAGGTCTATGATAGGCAGGTGGTTTGTGTTAAAATGTTCTGTAAGGAGACAAGGAAGTGATATTGAAGGACAGCCATAGTTTTTATTGATATTTACCCAAGATATTTCACAAACTACAAATTTACGAATTCTTTGTACTTATTTTGTTGCGTAGAGAGGGATTTTTACACGCAACATACGTGACTGCATAAATTGGATGTAACGGAATGTTTTTTTTTTTTTTTTTTTGCAGGAACCTACTTTTCAATATTAGTTGTTATTACATATTCCACTCGGTACACCAAGCACAGGTAGTTTTATCAACTCGATTTAAGGCTACAAAGCAACGCCTTCCGTTTAACAACAGCACTACAAGGGTGGGAGACTATGTTTAGTTCAGAAAACACACGATAGATGGAAGCACCATCTATCACGTTTTGATATTTTTGATTTAGACCAAATGCTAGGGCTCGACCGATGGCATTTTTTGGCCGATGGGCCGATGCCGATTGTTGGCCGATTGTTCCGAAATCGGCCGATGGCCGATTGCCGATTATTCTCCTCTTCCATCGGCCGATGGCCGATGCCGATGGCCGATGGAAAAAAAAGTCGCTTTAAACCATTAAAACGTGTAGAATGCTTGTCAAAAATGTCATTTAAATCATTTACTATTTATTTTCATGTTTATAAAAGTATAAATGCATTATTCAAGCACCGTAAAATTGTTTGGGTTAAGTTTACATAATAATTAAAACTGCTAGAATCACTCGCGATTCTAGTGAATTAATTAAACTATTTGGAGGTTAAAAAAATTAAAAAATGCTATATCAGAGAATTTTCTTATCTTTGCAAAAAAAAATCCTCAACAACTATTGAATTGGCTCGGGTCTAATTCCCATTCCTTCAACATTTTCTCTTTATAACACCTGCATTGCAAATGCCAAGTGCAGCTGCCTTTATTTTCTTATTTTTTTCATGAAGAGGAATGCAGATGTTACGACACAGGCTAACAAATAAGGTGGGTTTGTATTTTTAGCGAAACTGTCAACCCCCATCTCTCAGATTTTTTTCATAATCCCCCCCCCCCCGTTTTTTAAAAGAAAAGCGGAAACGATTACATGTTTATTTTTCATTAAAAAAGTTATTTTAAGCTCTTTTTCTGAAATAAAAATAAAATATTAAAAAATTTCGCTCGCAGTATTATCCCTTGTACAGTATATCCCTTGTTCATAACCAAGAAATACTGAATATTGCTTTAAAAACATAGACGTGAGATTTTTTGTCATTACAAATGAATGCTGGGTCTTAAGAACTAATCTTATTAGATTTTTTTTTTCTTGTGAGTTAAAAATTAAACTGAAATACTTGACATGTTCTTTATATTTTCATGAGCACAATGTAAGGTCACCGAAATAAACCAATATTTTGAGCACCAGCAGTTTTCTGTTGACAAATAATCTTCTGAGAACACGTGATCGTTTATAAAAATTAGGATGTATTTTGAAAAAAATATATATATATATATATTTGTATACGTTGACAATTTTTGAAATTAAGGAAATTGTAGCATTTTTATTAAGGTATTGTTCCACCCTGTATCCCAAACTCGTTTTTAAAGAATTAAATTTTTGAAAATTGCAAATCGAACTTGGACACATAAAACTTCGATCAATAAACATTTATACTGAAAAATTGATTCATATTTTTTATCAATATGTTCTATGTTGTACAAGAAATATTCTAAACTGAAAGCAGATGCAACGAGATTGTTGTACAATAGCAGAAAAACTGTCAACTGTCTAACACGTGGCATCAAAGAAGCCAAAAAAAAATGCGCTAAAAAACGAAGTATAAACGGGGGAAAAATAAAATAATTATTGCTTAAAAAATGTTAAGATGTATTTTGAAAAAAAAAATATGCATTGATCAATTTTTGAAAATAAAGAAATTTTAGCATTTTTATTAAGATGTTATTAAATCCTGTCGCGCTAACTCGCAGGATTTGCAGGAACTCGCATTTTGAGAATTCAATTTTTAAAAATTGCAAGTCGAACTTGGACACATAAAATTTCGATCAATAAATATTTATACTGGAAAGTGTTTCTTAGTTTTGACCAATCTTGTATTTCTTATTTTGACTAATCAATGTTGTAAACTAAAAATGAAATAATGAGAACAACCGCACACTAAAAGCAGATGCAACAAGATTGCTGCACAATTGGCAGAAAAACACGTGGGATCGATGAAGCAAAAAAAAAAAAAATCCGCAAAGAGAAAATGTTTACGCTGGTAAAAATTAAAATTATTATCGTACTTTGATTGAGTTGACTTTTTATTGTTTATAATTTCGGAATAATAAGAAACATGACAAACTAAAAGCGGATGGTATAATATTATTGCACAATGACATCAAATGCACAAAGTCATTATTAACAGAAAAACGGACAAAAATGAGGCAACTAACCTAGTGCGAAAAACAAATAGCACTCATAAGACGCCTCTATGACTTTTACTTAAACATATTCTATTTCGCGAGCATTCTGCTCAAAGAGAACTATTTTAATAATGAAGATTTTCGGGCAGCGATCACTTAAACTAGTTTTCCGAATTTGTTATCAAATACTTTGTAGAATGACATTATTTTTGTGTTTTTTTTTTAAACTTATGTGCTGCGTGTTATTGTATGGAAATAGAAATTGAGCTATGGAGAAAAAAAGAAAGTGAAAGACAGAACGTTTTCTGGAAAGTTGTCACTGCGAAAAACATCGGCCTTGCATCGGCTTTTAGATGTTTTTTACGGCCGATGGGCCGATGTTTTTCTAAAGTTAACATCTGCCGCCGATGCCGATGGCCGATGGCAACTTTGTTGAACAATCGGCGCCGATGCATCGGCGAGGCCGATGCATCGGTCGAGCCTTACCAAATGCCAAACAACCACCTGGTCCAGCATTTCCTGGGGTATTGATTTGTAATGGGAACATGAAGCATCTTTGTGACCACGACAGATTTATCGCTCACGAGTCCCCATTAGTGCACTCGGAGGGTCTGTTGTTGTTGTTGCTGTTGTTTCTAATGCCAGATTTATCGCTCACGAGTCCCCATTAGCGCACTGGGGGGGTTTTTTTTCTGTTTTTTTGGTTTGTTTTGGCCTGTTTTTTTTTTTCTAATTCCAGATTTAACGCTCACCATTCACCATTAGTGCACTCGGAGGGTCTGTTGTTGTTGTTGTTTCTAATTCCAGATTTAACGCTCACCAGTCCCCATTAGCGCACTCGGAGGGTCTGTTGTTGTTGTTTCTAATGCCAGATTTAACGCTCACCAGTCATCATTAGCGCACTCGGAGGGTCTGTTGTTGTTGTTTCTAATGCCAGATTTAATGCTCACCAGTCCCCATTAGCGCACTCGGGGAGTCTGTTGTTGTTGTTATTAATGCCACTTGGGTATCCAAGCTCCCCTTCTCAGTGCGACCAGGAATTAAGGTAGTAAGAAGCGCCTTCCGTTTATAGACAAGAACCACTACGGTGTAAGTATGACTTGGCTCATTATGTATTTCGATGGCACCAGATGGCGCCACCACAAATACGCCACCTTCCTCTTTTGATCTAACAGTGAAGGGAAGGGATTTCTCCACCCTCCAGTACCCTCGGGACTTCAGGGTCCATGGATTTCACGTATCCCCAAGTGCACATATGTAGGTCTTCAGCGGGTCGGGTATCAAACCCCAAATCTTCCGGTTGGAGGAACGACATCCTAACCACTAGGCTTCAACTGGCTAGTAAGAAAACCGCGACCTCTTGACCACGAGTCCGGTGCCCAACCGATCGGTCAATCACCGTACCAATTTTAAAAACCGATATTAATTATGTATAATTTAAAGTTGGATACAATGTCGCGACCCCTTAAGAAATAACCGGTAAGGTTGGGAAACCCCCCGGGGCAATGCGCCGACGAAAATGTGTTGACCTTTTGTTACGTGTTCGTCGTACTTTAAACCAATGACTAACTCCTTGCACAAACAGAGCAATTTATTTACAAGATATTTACACCAGTACAGAGTTAAGCACACAAAAATATCTCACAAAGTTCACACATTACTGTAAAACCAACGGTAATCTCGTTTTTACTTCCCAAAATATGAATAGAATCAAGCACGAAGCTTACAGCACAATGGCTCTTACTGACAGGCACTCGCCAAAAGACTGACACTGAACTGAACTCTTCCCAACTTCTCGTCAGAGCTGCTTATTTATCATTTCGGATCACGTGACATAAATATTCCAGAAAATTCTAGCAAAAACTGGAATTATCTATCGTGATCGAAAAGTCGCCAAGTTTGGCGAGAAACATCATTGGTACCCCTAATTTCTTAACATTATACAGTAGAACCTCTGTTAACCGGCTTAATTGGGACCGATGGTAAGCCGGTTAAGTAAAAATACGGTTAAAGCGGGGGATAGCAAAAAAGGGGAGACGTATTATGCAATTTAAAAAAGAGAGTGGAGGTGTGATAATTTATTGCGTTTTAGTAGTTACTTTGAGAGTTACATACCAGTTATCAAGCGCTTGGCAAGGCTGAATGGACTGACCCACTGAACCTCAGATTAGCCAATAGCCACACTTGCTTTCCTAGGACCGCCGTACGCGGATTCCCCAGAACACCCCCTCCCTCCCTTTCTCTGACATCGGAATGTCGTTTTTGTCCGGGGGATAAGAATTCCAAGAAAAATATTCGATTGTGTACCGCAGCACCTTTTCTTCCAGATAACTAGCGCTCTAAAAGCATTTTTCGTATTTTGAAAATATGGGCCGGATAGAGCAAAGGCCGGTTTATTCGGAGCCGGTTTAGCTAGGTTCTTCTGTAGATATTACGGTACTTTAAAATTCTAAAAGTTTCTTTCCTTACCTCTGGCTGTGGGTAATGATGTTAAAGCTATTGTCAAGAGAATGAGAGGTAGTCCTAGAGATGTGATGGCAACAAAATGTTTGGTCACTTTAAGCCACATGGTTCTGGTTTGGTTTTATATGAAAAGGAAAAGCACACAAAATCTTCACCTATCATTAATCCATTGAATCCAATTAACCAGAGCCTGAAAATGAGTATAGTCATATGATGGGTATAAAGTTGTGCAAAACATAAGTTAATATAAAATAATTTTTGGGAGAAAAAAAAATGGAACCGACTTCGCTAAAAAATAAAAAATAAATTTATTCTTTCAACAACATCGATAAGACTTTTAAACATAATTTTAGAAGTCGGTGCAAAATTATGACAGTCTGATTACACACCGTTACATCATGTATTAACTTCATATTGGAACAGTTGCACATTCTGAGGGCCATTTATATTTATAATTGATTCATGATTACAAAAGATTTGTTGCACCAAAAATTATGTTTAAAAGTCGCATCGACGATTTTTAAAGAGTGAATTTATTTTTTACTTTTTAGAGCTATTTACATTTTGAAGTGAGTGCTATCTTTTTCAAAAATTTTTTTTTATTTTATTCTTTTTAGAGTAAATACATTTTTTATGTATACGCTTTATTTTTAAAAAATCCATGTCAAAGGGCACACTTTATTTGAGTGAGTGGCACTAAAAACTAATCATTTGTATGATAAATTCCGTTTAGAGGTTGATTTTAAAAGGTCACTAGAGCAAACAAACTGAATGGAATTAATTTTTGCTTCAGCGAATCCTTCAGTCAAACTCTTATCATAATTGATTTTAATATTACTACTTAATGGCAACAAACTTTTTTTAACAATTAATTTTATATTCATTAATAATTTTCTCAACAAAGAAATATCAAGCCGAGCCTGTTCAATTAAAAGAAAAATACTGATTTTCACCTATAACATTCTTTCTAAAGAACAAATGTAGTCGAATCGATGTGCGATATTTGTGTTATAAGACCCTCTATCGATTTTAAAAAAATCACCAAAATCGGGTCATTTAGTCAAGAGTTATGGATGAAAAAACAAAAAAATCATTACATTTCTACCCATAACTTTTTTTCTAATTATCGAATATAGTAAAACAAAAATACGGAACCTATGGGAGACCACTCTCTATTGATTAAAAAAAAAAATCATCAAAATCGGTTCACTCAATAAAAAGTTACCGATGACCAAGGAAAGAAAACACAAATACATACGGTATGAACTGATAACCGTTTTTCTGGTGGAAGTCTGCTAGAAATGGAAGGATTCGTTATCTTAATAACACTTACATGTAATAATGCCATTGTGATTCAAATCAAAATGAAAACTGCAACGTATATTAATCAAATTTTTAAAAGATAGCAGCCACGTGGAGAGGCGGAGCAACTTTTCGAGAATGGAGAAAGGAAACGAAATAGCGAAAAATTACGCAAGGAATACGACGGACTTAAGCTTCCTGCTTTCGCAGTTAGAGAAGAGTCCTAACCCGTGCCCGACAGAGGCAGAAAAATTAGATTATCCTCCTCATTCTATTTTGAAATTAATCAGCAGATCGTTTACTTCGTTTCAGGGTTCGTTGATTTAAATCAGCTTGATTTAAATCATGATTTAAATCGTGATTTAAATCAAGTGATTTTTTTTCAAAAAAATCATTGATTTTACAATGTTAGAAAGTGTTGCAAAAATGAAACATGTTGCAATTGCAACCACTGTTTCAAACAAAACTTCCTAGGTCCATCTGTCTGTGTGCATAACATATTTCATAAGTTTAGCACAAATAACTATTTTTTTAATTTTACAATATTACTCGTATTCTTCAAGCATCTTAACAGCAAAGCATCATTCATTCAATCATTCAAATTAGAATTCATAATAATCATGAACAGGGTCCAAAAATCCCGGGCGGACTAAAAATATGCCTTGGCGACTAGTTCGCAAATGAAAATTTTATAGCTGGCTCCTAAAAATCTTTCCTGGCTCCTAAGATTTTCGCACTTTTGTCGGACTCTGATCATGAACCATTCTGAGTTTTTTATCTTAAAAATAGTATACTGGATCAATTTCATAAATGCCACACAATAAATAATTCAGAATGATAGTGTTTAAAGCAACAATTGTTAGAATTTAAAATATGTATCCTTAACGTTTCATCCATGTCCCCTAATAGCTTAATGTTTTTTTCCTACAAAAATATTTTTTATCATAGAAGTTTTCAATAAAGATACTTAATTAAAACAAAATTTTCAGACTTTTTCATTTATAACATAGAAAAATGATTAAAGTACACTCAATGTAAAAATTAAGTACACACTATTGTTGCTTTTTACAGCTTTCAACAGCAAAATAATTCAGATTAAATTTGTTCATTTTCCCCGTACTTATGAGTGTACTATTACTCCTGGTAGGGTTATAAGTTTCATTATTTTGTTTTGCAATCATTTTTTTAAATCGGAGAACCAAAAAATTGCGTCACAATTGTTTGTGCTTAGTTCTGCGGTCTCAGGAGATTAGGATGCAATTTTAAGAGAATTTAGCAAGGCCAAAATAGAAAGTTTCTGTTACTGTAATTTTTATATCCACTAAAAACATTGAAATTATTTATTTTTAATCAGTTTCAAATTTATTAAAAATTATTATTATTATTTGTGATTAATTTGTTATAAAAAATTAATTACAAGTCAAAATAAATAAATTAATTATTAAAATTAATTGAATAATAAAAAATTAATTACAATTTCCTAATTTAATTTGCAGTTCGTCAAAAAAGGTTTTAAAAAAACTCGCAACTAAATCAAACATTAAAAATTTTTCCAAAGAAATTACCTTTAATCCAAATGAATTTAAATTTTAATGTTGACAAAAAAGTAAGAGGAACTAGGCATCTAACATAAAATTGTCAAAAACTTAAGAAACCAGATCGGCCTCGGTTCTCACCTTAAGTGGTTGGGGCTCGCTTTTTTTTTTTTCGCCACACTCAATCTCGCTTTTGCTACTCCACTGGCACGTGTTTCGAGGCCACAAGGAACTCGTGCCTGCAGTATTTTGAAAAATTTGTGCTTAATAAATCTGTTGTATTTTACCTTTTAACTTTGCAAGTATCCTTCGAATGCACACCGTGTAAAAATTTGATTGTGTATGCAACGCCATTTTCTCTAAATTAATTTTCTAATATCAATCATAGCACCAATCAACGGCAACAGAAAATTTTACTATAAAATTTCTACTATTGTTGCATATTGAAATTAGAAGTAACTATTGCGAGATTGATGTTTTTCATATTTTTCTTGTAATCACACGCATAAATCTACATTGATTGCGTAAGATGTAATCCATCTATCAATACAAAACAGCTCGTTTGTTTGTATATTCGCTATACAAAGCCATGCCAATTGACAAATCTGCTAAAATTTGTTAATTGGTATGGAAAAAATTAAGGTACAGTCAAGGCCGTAGTCAGAAATTTTTTTCGGGGGGGGGGGGGGGTGCTGACTTTGAAACACTAGCGTAGAGGAAAGTTTCAGGGAGGAATATACGTTACATTGCGAAAATTTTTGGGATTTCGGGGGGGGGGGGGAGGGCCCGTCGGCCCCCCCCCCCTCTGGATACGGCCTTGGGTACAGTATACTCTTAAAATGTCGAAAATTGGCCAAATGGTATAAAGTATGCCTGCACTGTATTAATGAATATTAAATATCAAATTTATGTTTTCAATATATAAGTACTTTTCTGTAGATACACCCTTTTAAAATGAAATTTTTTTTCTCCTCAAAATCAAAAATTTACCTCAAAACAGAAGTTCAGAACGCTCCCACGTGCCGCAACTTTAATGCTATTGCTACCAAACTTTCCAAAAGTATTTTTATATTACGCAGTTATATTTTAATGGATGAAATGTCGCAGTAATAATTATTTGAAGGAAGATATTTGACTTATTTATTGAAAAAAATCAAAATTTTCAGAAAATTTCATATAAAAGTACATTTTTGCCTACATTTTGTAAATTATCATATAAAATGTTTTATTTTATCCATTCATTTATAAAAGGATATCTAAGGATTTAAAATCGGAAAAAAATTTAGAATAAAGAAAAATTGTGGCACGTGGAACATTTTTAAAAAGTTCAAAAAAAATTTTTTTTAATTAAAAAAAACTACCCATTCTTTTTACGCCAAATTTTTTGTTGGTATTATTTCTAACATAAGTAGAAACTGACAAAAATTTAAGTTTGTATATTAAGAATTTAAAAAATATTTTTAGTATAAACTGTAGCCTTAAACAGATGAAATACAGTAGAGTCCCGCTATTCCGAAATCCGT
Source organism: Octonoba sinensis (assembly GCA_038502835.1). NCBI lineage: Eukaryota > Metazoa > Arthropoda > Arachnida > Araneae > Uloboridae > Octonoba > Octonoba sinensis. The sequence continues at coordinate 10,051,440 of CM076604.1, forward strand.
TACTTCGAAAATCCGCCTATTGCGAAGAAAGCGCTGAAAAATTACCGATTATTTTTAAACTTAGAAACAGGAGAAATGGAAAACATACATTCATTGTCATGCGAAGAAGTTAAATAGAGACATATATAGAGCCTAAACTTGATGAAAGCGCCTGAAACCAAACAGGAATTAAAGCTGGTTGCTTACAGTACACATCAGGCTCCCATTTCTATGGTGTAGAATCTGTGTATAAATAGGCAAGGCCAAAAACACTTAAGAACCATTTTCCCATCTGTTTTTCAACCGATTGTCTTACTTTTTTTTTGTTTAGTAGCTATTGACGAGTTTTAGTGATATCAATGAAAAAAATGTTGGAAACAGTTTATGATTAGTTCATTATTTCCCCTTTTTTTTGTCAGGCAAGCCTCATTAATAATTGTAATGCTATATTGTCATAGATAGCAGATGGCAACATGTCTTGGTTGAGCAAATTATTAGGTAATAAATGTAAAACTCATTGTTAAGAAGAGTCTGTTGCCATTAAGTGATAATATTAAAAGCAACTATAAAAAGAGTTTCAATGAAGGCTCCTCTGAAACAATGAAGCGAAAAATGAGAATAGTGTATGGTAGCAAACATTTAACTTTTACGCAACTGCAACTCAACTAGTACGAAACCGGCAGAAGTACAAGCGGTTACGTTAACTGGCCCTGCGGCGACATTTGATTTACAATACGTTTGCTCTAAGTGAGGACGATCAAAATAAGCTCGACGCTATTATCGCCAAATTTGATGAATAATACTTATGTAATTATATAAATAGCACAAGTTTTTCAATGCTAAATTTAATTATTACGGTCGAATTTCGATTGTTGGGCAAACTCTAGTCATTTTTAATCCCTGCTGAACACAGAAAAAAAAATTTGTACATATTTATGAAGTAAAGTCAGTCGTCGAAGGACACGAGCAGTTGTCTCTTACTTAATTTATGACTTAACTAGTCAATACATTGATATTACTCATGAAATCCGCCTATTCTGAATTTCCGATAAACCGAAGAGTAATCGGTCCCAATTAGTTCGGAATAACGGGTATAGTTTTACCCACAATTAAAAATCTACTTACGTATTATACGATACGTCTACCTTCTCTGGAGCATATTACCTATTTCCGAGGAACAATGTTTCTCCAATATTTCCTATTTATCGTCCGTCCCCAACTCTGACATGCGAAGATAATGTTTAAGTTGCAGGCTTTTTTTCAAGATCTTATCTGATCAACAATGGAACTGTCGCCATTCAAAGCGAATTGTTTTCTGCCTCATTTCGATCGAGTATTCACGGTTATCAGTCCAGACCAAGGGCTTTCAATCAGATACACCTGATAGTCTGCGAAAAAAATACGGAGGTCTCCTCCTGATATTCGGATTTTGATAGGATGTTTCATACCTTTACTTTTGGATTATCGCGTTCGAAAGAAAAGCGTAATAATAATAATCGAATCCCTCGCTCAGTCTGTTTTCGCCGGATGTGGTGTCCGGCGGCAACGCATTAGTGACGGGCATGGTCGAGAAATTTGCTTTAAAGTTACTCATTAGGTTCATTAGATGCTGTAAAGCTCTCGAGAGTTCTGAAATCACTCGAGATCATGGGCGATTCTGATAAAAAAAAAAATCTGAACATGAAATTTTCGTAAAAAAGTATGCATTAAAATAAAAAATATGTAATTAGGTGACTATGGAATATAGCGATGTGTTAAAATAACCTTCTAACTTTTAAAACAAATGAAATATTTACAGGATGCAAAAGGATTGTAACACACGGTACGCTAAGCTTCAGCGAAGCACGTGTTCGATGTTGGCATGCTTCCTTCCAAAATTCCGTCTTCAAACCGGCCTTCCTCTTTTCCTTTGGCCCTGTCCCTTGAAAATCTTCTTAGTGCCTCCGTTTTTCCCACATTCTCTCAAGGTATCGCAGCCATTGTACTCTTTTTGTTTTCACATAATTAATTATATCTTTTCCTTTAAATAATCTTTCAATTTCGAAATTATAACGCTTCCTCCAAAGATCACCCTCTTTGACAGGTCCAAAAATAGCTCTTAAAATTTTCCCTTTCCCAGGTGATTAGCATCTTCTCTTGTTTTTGAGTTAAAGTCTAGGTCTCTGACCCATAAATAACTGTTGGTCTGATTATAGTTTTATAAACCTGGATCTTTGTATTCCTTGTTACTACCTTAGATGTTAATAATTTCTTATATACTAATCTAAAAACCATTTCTTATTTTTTTTCTTTCACAAATTAAAGGTGTTCTTAATTATTTATACAGTCGAACCTCGTTAATTCAAACACGCTTAAAACGAATTACTGCTAAGACGAACTACATTTGCGATCCCCGTCCTAATGTATTAAAAAATAACGCTAATTTCTTCGTTTAAAACGAACACGCCTAACTCGAAGTTTCGGATAAATCAAACTCTTATTTGTGGTCCCTACGTTCAAACTTCAATTCAATACGAAAAAACGTAATCATTTTTCACTTTACCAAACCGCGAAAAAAAAAAAAAATTCATCACAATGTCTAAACGATTTAAATTCCAATGAAGACTTCTGGAGAAATTGTTCAAAAAAGAGTAAGAAACAATGTGTTATAACTGAGTATTTTAAAAAACAATACGGTATTTTTGATACGATAATTTTACTACGATAATTTTGAAGGATTTTCTCTTGATATGTAATTTCAGTTAATAAACGTTCAAAGTTATTGAATTCTTAATTTTAAAACTTTTTATTTGAGAACCAGAAATTGTTTTTTTTTCTTATGACAAATTCAAAATCTATTGCATTGATTTATATATGCATTAGGGACTTAAATCGAGCATTGTGTACTGGAAAAATAGCGTGAAATTCCTATTTTGCTATCTAAAAAAATGGATTTCATTGTTTTTTGGATAAAACGAACTACGGTTAAGACGAATTTATTTTAAAAGACCTTTCGGGTTCGTTTTAACGAGGTTCGACTGTATTCATTTATTTTTTTTGATTGAACATTACTTACTTCTCTAGACTTATGTATGGATATCATATTTATGTAGTATTTTTGAATTTTATTTTCAATAATTCTCAAAAAAAAAAAAAAAAAGCTCTTCATCAATAGTTTTTAGAACAAATTTAGATAAATTACTGATCCAAACTTTTTTTCTTAATACAATGGTAGTTTCCTGATAGAATGATGTCAAGATCTTAATATGGCGATTAGATTTTTCAGCCCTGGTCTCAATGCTTAAAGAAAGGCCTCTTTTACTAAAGGCAACGATTTGCCCTAATAATAAAAAGAAAAATACAATTTAGATAAATAATATTTTATTTTGTACAAGTCACTTACAAAAAGAGGTCCAACAGACTAACAACTTCAATATTATAATACATAGTCCTTTTAAATCATAAATATATATATTTCCTAATTTTCGTAACAATCACACAAGTCCCCATTTATACCCTTAAATATGCACACACAAAGATACATAAACAGACATACGCAAGGAATTGCCCTGGTCGAAGCACAGAAACACATTACAATCATGACATGATCAACAGTACAACAATTACGGAAAACAAACAGGAATAAATATTCTTAAAAATAAGGATATATTTGTACTAGTCTTTTTTTCTAAAAATCTGAACAGGATTGTTTCACATTACCCGCCTAATTGAAGTCACAAATAAACACAGACAGAAATTGAGGTACTTACATATTACCGCAACCAAAACCAACGATTATATCATAAATGGAGCAACTTTGGTTCATACTGGCCAAGTTTGGAAATTTCAAATTCTGGCAACCTTGCACATTACCAATACTAACACAATCAGGTTTGACTTGGTAAGCTCTTTTTTTTCTTGGCAGATATGAAACTGTTACAAAACATGCCAACCGAAGCAAACCGGGCCGTGAAAATACGTAAGTGCCAAGATGGTAAATTTACCCCGTACTACTTCTAGTTGTGAGTACTGCCATTTGTAATATTTATTAGCCTTTAAACAGAATCTTGCTGGAAACGAAACGCATATTTGAAACTATCAACATGATTCCAAATTCGAAATTACCATTTTTGCACGTACTGCACCTATTTTGTCGGCAATGCTAAATGTTGGCACTTGTGAGGCATTAACTGCAATTGTTCATCAAGTATGGAATATTTCTCATCATTACGTCAGGGATGGCGCACAGAGTGATTATGACAAAGGGCCTTATTCACCAGCCGATTTGAACCTTCGAACTGCAGATCAAAGGCTTCCTCGACCAATCAGAACGCTCAAATCTGCGGTTGTTTGACAGAGGTTCGCATTGGTTGGTGAATAAAGCTGTTCCAACTTCCTCCCAGACAACGTCTTTCAGTTAAAACAGTTGAGCATATTATTATTAAATTTGGTGCATGAACCACACATGGAATGCATTTAGAGAATTATTTCAAAACACCAGTTGGCATTTTTCTCATTTTTACAGTCGACAGCTCACACGGCTTGCTCTCTTAACCCTCGTTAGGCGCACGAATCTGTCGGATGCATAAATAAAATAACGATGCAGGTAAATATGTGCTAATTTTTGTATTACGTCAGTAACAATCCATTATTTTTGATAGGCAGGTAATATGCTAGTTTCAGTAACAACTAGTGCACTTTATGTCAATATATTAGCACTTAATTACCTGTATTGCTATTTTATTTTTGCATCCGACAGATTTGCGTGTCTAACCGAGGGTTGACAATCGAATGTGTCGCCATTTTTTTTTGGTGCTAATTTTCCATCTTTTTAATGCCAAGAACTACATAGGGACGTTACATTGAAAAAATTCCTTGAATACATTCCATATAGAAAAATTGGTGGCAATATGCTCTAACTTTTTCTGCTTTTTACAGGAAGAGTTAAATTGTAACCACTCTAGAATTATGTGACATGCACAATTTTATGTGTCCCACTAACTATCAAATCAAAACGAAATTTGGATGTATAAAACGCATCGTTCTAAACAGTGTAAAATGGCTCGGTTGTGCAATCAGGATATATCTGCCACAGCAGCTGCTGTCCTACTATCATACATATTTGTACTGCAAACTAACAAATTGTACTAATAGTGTCTGAGGAAAATTAGGCACATGATTATTATATTTGGCAAATAATTACTTTGATAATTCCTTCAACTGTAAGCTGTCAATACCAAGAGCTTAAAATATTGCATTTGTTATTGGAATGTACAAAATGGAACATAAAGTTTGAATTATGATTCATTGAAATTCACGCAACGTTCTTTCTTCTTTGACAACATTTGGAAATGTTTGAATTTCTCTTTTTTTCGACTTTCAAATGACAATTTTTTGTTTTGTTAATATTTTTTTGAATTTATTTCTCAATGTAACAACTAGCTCAGAATGCTATTCAAAATGGAAATGAAAATAATGCAAAATAATAAAAAAAGGAAAATCAGGGTTTAAAAAAATAATTACATTGGAAATATTTAATTTGGTGCAAATGGGGAATCATTGGATAAAAAGAACATTTTGAAAATCGATCTAATTCGAAATATTGTGCATTAATTTTGCATCAAATAAAATATGTTTCGATTTGCACATTATGTAGATAGGCTTGCCATTTTTCTTTTGCATCCCCACCCGGGACATATTCACGATTACTAACTATTTACTACTGTTTTTAAGGCTTCCACTTCAAGTAACACTTATTGCTATTTTGATAAAAATTTCTTTGTTTGTATAATAACTGATGACGAGTTTTAGTGATATCACTTAAAATTTTTTGGAAACAATTTATTATTAGTTAATTATTTCCTCTTTTCTTTTGTCAGTCAAGACTCCTTTATAATTAGACTATTATATTGCTATAGCAGATGACAACATGTCTTTGTTGAGTACATTAGGTAATAAATATAAAGCTCATTGTTGAAAAGAGTTTGCCGCCCATTGAGCAGTAATACTAAAATCAATTACAAGAGAGTTTGAGCGAAGGCTTCTCCGAGACGATGGAATGAGAAATGAGAGTAGTGCATGGGAACAAACATTTAAGTTTTGTCGAACTGTCACTGCAAAATCGGCAGAAGTACAAGAGGGCTACATTTGTGAGCGCAATTGGCTCCGCGGTGGCAATGATTTACAATATGTCTGCTTCAAGTGATGATGATCAAAATAGAATCGAGCTTATAATTGCCAAATTTGATGAATAATACTTATATAATTATATAAATAGCATAATGTTTTCCATGCTAAATTCAATTAAAACGGGCGAATTTCGATTGCTGGGCGAACTCTAGTAGGTTTAAACTTCAAAAACAACTTGCTTGCCAAGTATTTACATCTCAGAGCCCTGGACATTACCATAGAAGCCCAGGACTCTTTAGGCTAAGCCAGAACATATGGTAACCCTACATGAAGGTATGTTGTGCTACACATAAAGGTCGTATCTACAGTTTTAGTCAAAATTGAGCCGTTACCAGGTGATTTTTTGTACTTAGTTCTGGTAATAAGAGTCCATTGATTAACGTTAACCCCAATAAAATATTTTCTAAGAAGTTTTTGCCTTTTTTAAAATTTCCAATTGATATTAATATAAAATACATTGCACTTATAATTTCTCATTACTAGAACTATGACAGAAGGGACTGGGTTCAGGTTTTAACATTTAAGAACCAAATACTTTGCTTCCTAAGTCCTACATTGTGTTTCATAACTGAAGAGAACGAAGTAAAACTTTAATGCAGTACCACATTTGATTCATAAAATGGAGTGTGCAAAACTGTAATGTATTTAAACTATATTTTTAGATTTTCTTGAGATGCTATACAGCTTTCATGAATCTAATTATTAATAACAAAATTTTTCATTTCTCCTTGGTATTTTTTAATCATCCTAAAACTCTTGCGGTACTCTACCTCTAGCTGCATGCCTAAATTAACAATTCAAAAAAGTAACAAATTAAAAGCTTTTTCATAGTAAGTAACAAAGCTAACAGGATGCTTGGGTTTATCAATAAGGCTATTTCGAACAGGTCTAAGGAAATTGCCATCATACAGAAGTTTGGTAAGACCTCATTTGGAGTATGCTGTTCAGTTTTGGTCTCCTTACCTAAAAAAGGATATTACCTCCTTGGAAAGGGTTCAAAGGAGGGCTACTAGGTTGGTAAGTGGTCTTTCAGATTTAGATTATGAGATTAGGCTTAAAAGGCTCCTTGAAAAAAGGAGAGTTAGCGGGGACATGATTCAGTTATTTAAATTCCTTAACATGGGAAATCTTGATGAGCTATGTGCTAAAAGTAGAACCAGAGGTCATTGTTTTAAGCTTTTCAAATCTCAGGCTAATCTTGAAATTAGGAAAAATAACTACTTCAACGGGGTTCGGGCAGTTGGAATAGTTTACCGGAGGCGACTGTTAATTGTAGTGGGGTAAAAACTTTTAAGAAAGCTCTTGATGCTCATTGGGGACTGCTAAATTGACAAGGACCAGTCTAGCTGGGCCCTGTGCCTGTTGCTGGTCGTCACTTTTGTATTTGTATAAGAAAGGAAGAAATTGTACTAAGTGTGCTATACAGTCGCATTATTTGTTAATATAAAATAGAAACACAATATGCAAATTAGAACCCATACAATTTAAGTACATTGCGTAATTAGAGGCTCCCCCCTCTCAAAATTTGGGGTTTTTGCTCCCGTGAACGACACTTACCGCTGTAAGACAGTGTAGCCTCACCCTGTGTTGACCTGCTAAAGATCACAAGAGGCAAATCACAATAATTCAAGTACAAACTCTTGGGGAAACATGAAAGTTCAGTAGTAGAAGCAAAAGGCACTTTCTGTTGAAACTGCATTTTGGAACAGGGTGATGGCTACACGCCGAAACCAGGGTACGTTTGTGGTCATTCCGTTACCCATATCACATTCTAATAAATTAAAGGGCAACGGAGAATGTCCAGAAAAAAACATGCCCAGTCCATAAAACTAAAAATCAAATTTCTCACCTTCAGGTACCAGACTTTTTTTTTTTTTTGGCAGGATTCGATGGATTTGAAGAAATATCACTTTACTTAGTACTTGGGTTGTAAACCAAACAACCACTCGTCTTGTGCACTTATGTTTGACTAAACAAGCCCAGCACGAGGTGTCCCAACAAATTGTCGTGGAGCTACAGCTTAAAATGCGATCTGATCTAAGGAAGTGCTATGATGACCAATAACGCCCATGACCTTGCAAATGTCAATATAATTCCATTGTGTAAGGGCTCCCCTTAAGTAAAATTTCCAATCAACATAATGAGGTGACGTTTGAGGTTTTGAAAGCTCATTTTACACAGAAAGGCAGGTGAAAGGTTGATGATTCCTAAACAGTTGTGCAATTAGTTCTTCTAAGTGCCGACGGTTAGCAAACCACTTATGAAAATGAAGGTTCATCTATTATGTAAACTAATGGTTAATTTTGTTTTTTAAAGATTCTCAATGACAAAGGGAAAAAAAGAGCTTGGCTTTCTCCCACTTTTAAAATATTTAAAAAATGTAGCTGTTATTTTAAAAATACCTGAAAACTTTTGTACTGAAATGAAAGAAGGGTCCACTGGAAAAACAACCTAAGTCACATACTACATTTTGAAATTTGCTTTACCTTTTATTCATTCATTTTATAACATAAATGTTAATTTTAACTATATGAGCCTACTTTTCCATAACACCCAAATTCAAAATTATGATACATATATTTATAATACATAATTTATATTCATTTATAATACATAATTTATAATAAAACATAAAGAAAAGTTCAAAAAGTAGTATGTGGCTTAGGTCGTTTTTCCAGTGAACCCTTCAAGTATACTCATTGTTTACTTAAGCGACCGATTTTTTTAACACTAAAATGCCGCTACAACTCCAACATGAGGAAGTTTGCATGGGTTCAGGCAAAAAAACACTTGTACATAAAAACTGAACTAATCACATATAATGTGATTAGTTCAGTTTTTCTATAATATGAGTAATATTAATTAATTATCAGGGGAAAAAGGGAGGAAAAAAACAGCTAATAATTTTCGATTTTAAGAACGAGGTAATCACGCTAAACGGAATCGACAGACTAGGTAGGGAAAATATTTCTGCTGCGAAAGTAACATGCAGCCATTGTGGAAAGATGGCCGATACGCCAGAAGACTCTTTTGTAAAATATACTCACTCGTTCATAAGACTAAGATGGAGTGAGGGCAAATAATAAAACAAACTGCAAAAATTGCGCACACCCGTGTGTTTCGAGGCTACAAGAACTTTTTTTCAATGTAAAAGAGAACATCCAACTGCCCTCATAACCTCGAAACACGTGTCGGCAAATTTGGTGCTAAATTTTACCTCGACTTTTAATTTTAAACACGCTGAAGACGGCGTGTACCACCAGTAGCTCACATGCGAATAGTTTATCTGGCGGCGTGTACCACTGATGGCTCACACACGAATGGTTCATCGCATGGCATGTACCACTAGTGGGTCCCACGCAAATAGTTCATCTGGCAGTGTGTACCACTGGTGGATCACACATGAATGGTTCATCTGGCGGCATGTACCACTGGTGGCTCACACACGAATGGTTCATCGCATGGCATGTACCACTGGTGGCTCACACACGAATGGTTCATTGCATGGCATGTACCACTGGTGGCTCCCATGCAAATAGTTCATCTGGCGGTGTGTACCACTGGTGGATCACACATGAATGGTTCATCTGCCGGCGTGTACCACTGGTGGATCACACATGAATGGTTCATCTGCCAGCGTGTACCACTGGTGGCTTATATCAGCTATAGTCTTATATCAGTTTTGTTAGATAAAAAACTTCATGTGGTTAAAAACAACCTTCTTACTGAAAAAATGAAAAGCTTATTTTTACAGGTAGCAAAAATCTGCTCTCTCCTCAAGGTGTTAAACTATTTAATTCTGCAGTCGTGCACACAACCAACACCTAATATACACTCAAAATACATCACAGGTACATAACCCCCTACCGCAAAAAAAAAAATTAATTTTTTAAACACCAATAAGGATAAATACTAGAGGATTTGTTTCAATTTAAGACACTTTCAACAAGCAACATCTGTTGAAAACACGATCGACAGAGACACGTTAAATACAATACAGCCTTTTACAGACTGCATCGTGCATCGACCAGGGCCGTCGACATGAGCTCCCTTTTCATGGCATATTTATCAATTGAGCAACTAGAGGTGCACAGGGAGCACTTTCTGATGGAAGTACTGTCATTGCTGCAGTGTTGACAAGGAGACTTCGCTAGAGTCATTGCTTTGGCATAGCAAAAAAAAAAAAATTAATTATTCCCCCACAGGGTGTAAAAAAAAAAAAAAAAATCATTTGATTTTAAAATTCAAATCAGATTTTTAAAAAAATTCAAATCAGATTGTTTATTAACCCAATAAACATTAAGATACCAGTACTCTGACACAAATGCAACGAGATATATATACTAACGTCTACTATACTTGTAATTGTATGTGGAAATCCAGTCCGCTACTAAGAATGAAATAAACTTTGGTTTTGTTTCGAATTGAGCAGGTGCTCATCACCCTCATATCGCGCAACTTGCTTCTAAATCAACTTAGCAGTAATTTTTTCATCATTCTTATTTTCTTTGATTATTTTTGTAAAAAAAAAAAAAAAAAAGATGAAAATCAAATACAGCCAGTTTAATATTTTGTATTTCATTGCCGAGTATATAAGCTTTTTAAGAAACAAGAGTTAAGTATCTTTCAACTAATTTTGTTTAAAACGAATGCCAAACCAAATCGAACCGTAGGAGTCTCCTTACCAGCAATAAAAATCACAACCAGAATGCAGCGGTGACAAAAGGTAAAAAAAAAAAAAAAACTGTCATGAGCACAAATCACAAATTTCTAATCATGCAATATATTTGGAAGACACTCAGCCATATTTCGTTTCAAATGAAAAACTTTTTTTTTTGCAATCTTTCAAGATTTACATTTTGACTAGTTTAATATCTTTTCATTCACAAAAATTGAGAAACTAAATCCACAACAATGATATTTTACACTCACGATGACCCAAACAGTTGGTATCTTAATATCACAGATAAGGCAAACAATTGTTTTTTAAAAACTGAGACGAACAAATTACAGACTGCCTAATCATGATCGCCAGAAGCGTGCACAAACCAAACACATCTTCAGCCCAAATGAAATTGGGTTTCTGTTCATACTTCAAACGGAAATAAATAATGACATTGACAACAAAAAATTTACCTCAAATAAATAAAGTAGAGTCTATAAAAGTCAAGAACTGAAAGCTCTTTCCATTCCATCAACAAACAAGACATTTCATTGTTTTATATGAGAGTGGTCCCATCAAGGTCAGACAGAGCAAGTGGACTGATTATTTCTGCTTTTAATTAAACAATAAATAAAAATATCTAAAACAATGAGTAAAACTGATTATTGAAATAAGGTGTGCAGAGGCTTCTAAGAAACCTCGTCATATTAAAATTCGCAACCAAAGCAGCCAATGACTCCCTTGGACATGCTTTTTAAACATTTGTTCTTTGTTGATGAGGGCAAAGCACTAAAACACTCAAACACATTAAAAATCCATAAGAGAGAAAAATTACAATGACTATTCTACAAAAATGAAAAATAAAAAATTACACCTATGACGAAAATAATAAATAATTTTAAAAAATACCCGTTTCTACATTCTAAACATAATCAATTAAAATTGCCCAATGTACAAAAAAGTTTTTTTTTGTCAATTCCTATACGGGCTCCCGAAAAAAAAAAAAAAAAGTACTACGTTGCATACCAAGCTAATGATAGAAAATATACAAAACAGCACTTTCCATAACTTTACAGGCTTGGGATTACTAGATTTAACTTCATATGAAACAAAGTCACTTAAAAGCTCAAACAAAAATCATATACTGGTGATGACAGCCAGTTCAATTTCTGAAATCGACTGTGTCAGCCTCATCAACATTTGTTTTTTGGAAAACCAACAAAAGCCACAATAAACACAAGGGTATCATGGATCTTCCACATTTAATCTGAATTTTTTTCCCAATATCCATCGAAACTCAAAATTCGAAGAAATCTCTCTTTTGGGCCCAACTCCAATAACTTTTGTAGGTCGACTAATTGCAAAATGTACAAACTTACATTTCCAAGTCTTTTAAGGTACACATACAAAATGACCCTGCACATCTTATTACAAAAAGATTCGAAACTTTAGCACAAGACTAGATTAGCAAGGTACTTGAATGGAATTACAATCATCACGATTATTAATTCCTGGGAAACACCAATCAATACTATACCCTTTTCGGGTAACAAAACGAACCCCTCCAAAAAATAGAGATTACAAAAGCGGATCCTTCGCAAAACTGCTAATTACTTTAGCAAAAAGGACCGCTTTCTTTATTGCAAAGTTGATCATTTTCACGCGGTATTTGTTTTTAAAAAATGACTATCATTTCTTGGTTCAGTTATTTATCAAATTAAATAACAGATTCTCATTGAAAACTACGAAAAGATGGATGTTAAAGTCTACTCCAGAATTTGTACTTGTCCAATACGTTTCACGTCAGGGAAAAAAGGATGGAAATACTGCCTTCAAAAAATTTTCATTATTTCAGGATATATATTTATTTGCATAGCTAAAACACTCTAGAACACATTTCGTAAAAAAAGACGGTGACTTTCATATTGTTTCATAAAGCACTTGGTTTCAAGGCAAGGAATTGCACACATAAAAAAAAAAAATCCTGAACTTTTTCTTTCGTTTTGGAAGGCATCTGTGTGGTTAGGAATCACTATAAAATGTTCCTGGATCCGAAACACTTTGAGATAGCATTTTCATCGTGACAGTGCACGATCTAAGGTCGGGGCCACGTTTTAAAAGTGTTCTACGTTCTAGGCACATTTTTTCTTGAAACAATTTCCCCTCAAAAAGAGCAGCGGAACACACGACACTTCTCACACCTAATTCTAACTCTACTTTTAGACAAGATTGCCTAAAGAGGAAAAATTTAGCGGATTACACATGCAAAGGAATCCCCACGTTTATAGAATAAATGTCCCTCTAAAAACTTCGCACTACAGCAAAAACAAAAGTTTTGGGACAAACAGAAAACTCATTACCAATTTCCACACATAACATTTTAAGACTACTTATTTTAGCATTCACAACTGCTTTCAGCATTCATCAAATCTAAGACAATCAATACTCAGGTACTGCTCGATGAAATACACACAGACGGGAACACATGAAGTGAGAACGATTGACATGCATAAACGATTTTAAAACACGCATTTTTGCATTAGACACAGTTAATTCATTTAGATATTTAATGAAAATGATGTTTTCTTAAAAATATTTCATGCAAAATAAATTTTGCACAATGGTCGAGTCACCTCATAACTGCAATCTATCAAATGTCAGTGCATAAATTAAATTAAATACAACATTGATTACATAACATGAGGACATTATTTAGGTTTCCTAATTATCATACAAATTTTGCTGAATTGCTCGATTCATCGAGACCTCCATTATACTACTGACCTGTCCATTTATTTACTTTCCTACGAAGTAATTGTTCACGATTTTTTGCTCTATGCTTAACGCCATCTGTTATGATAATTTTCTTTTTTTTCGTTTTACTTATTTTATGATTTTGAAGCTAAACTACTGTTGTAATAAATTTTCATTATCTCACAATTTTTTAAAAAAATTTTAGGAGCTTCAGTTGAAAGTAATATTTACAAAAGTCGGAGAAATTATTTTCCTACATTCAGCTTTTCTTAAACCTGTCAAATGATTATTTCGGTTTATAAACACTTCTAAAATGGAAATCTGCACTAACCAAGCAGTCATTCTTATGACTATCCTTTAGGCTGAAACTCAAAACCGTGGGAAATGAAACAAACAAAACATAACGTTTTGAGTGACAAGCACGTTTTGAGGCAGTGTACGTAGCAACCACTAGCAATTACAAACAGAACTGGCAATATTATCAAATGGACAGGTTCTTATTATAGCGGAGGTCTCGAATCCGATACTTCTCACAAGAGACCGGGAAGTATTATGCGCCTTTTAATAAGACAGGCTAACTCTTTGATAATCACCTGCTTTGAAACAGCAATTGATATTTACATTGTACATTATTATTTGGCTAAATCTAATATGCTTATAACTGTATTATAAGTACGTTAAGTGATCATTAGCTTAGAAGACATTTTTTAAGCAAAATATCTAGATATATCTTTCTTGTTTGCAAGGGCAGTATTGTCTTAATACATGCATTTCATGTTAGGATTTTTTCCTCTTTCAATTCAAATTATGAATTTTATATTTTAAAAGCCAAAAGAAGTAACTTTTTAGAGCTTGCAAAAAAAAAAAAAAAAAAGCATTTGTTTGCTGTGTCACATTATAGGGGCACAGTACCTCTTTCCAATTTTTTTTTTTTTTTCGTTTAAAAATCAGATAAAAAAATAATGCATGCATTTAATTCCAATTATTATCAGAAATGTAATTTGAAAGTAGAACCTCATTGTAATTAACCACTAATTTAAAATTTAAGAAAAATTCACTTCTTTTCAATTTCTTATAATAACTTCCTCAATTATATTTTTTTTCAAAAGATTTTTTTTTTGTAATACTTCCCAAACATTCTAGAATAAAAGTTAACATGGGATTAACTATCTGAAAATTAGTTAAATTTTTTATTTCATTTTTCATTAAAATCCCAGAAAAATGGGGGAAAAAAAGGAAAATGCAACAATTAAACAAAAATAAACTACTAACTTCGGAGTCAAACCCATGCTAATTTTTATCGAACATACTCCCTGGAATATATACATGCAAATTAAGTTTTAAGGCTGTATCTTTAGCTGAAAAAAAGCCTTACAGATTTTACTACACATAATTAATCAAAAATACAAAGCAGAGAAAAATGCATTTAAAGATTTCAACTGCAGACTGAAAGTAGCTAAAGTCATTTACAAAAACCGGAATATCTTTTAAAATATTGCTCACATAGGTTTGAAATTTTGCATGAGGCTTTTAAACAGTTTTACTTATCGAAAGGTGTATTTTTTTTTTTTCAATATTTTGAACAATTTTGAGGTACTGTGCCCCTTCAAAACAAGTTTTTACCCATTTAAAATATGTATAAGATTTTAGAATTAAATTGCTAAGTTTTTGCAACATATGTGCTTTAACTTAAATTTAATGCACATGCATTTTTGAAGAGTATCTTTCTACTCTCTTGATATTTTAATTAATATAATTACTCAACATTATCACATGAAATGAATTTTACAAATGAAAAATAAAATACCATTTCAGCAGTTATGGAAGGTACTCAGTACCTGAACTTAAAAAAAAAATCCATTAATGCTGCAAAGAGCAAAAACAGATTAAAAAAAAAAAATTCCTTATCCACTTTGAGACAATTTCTGGAGTAAATGGCATCTCTTTCACAATAGCATTAGTTTCACAGTAAAATCCAAAAAAGTCACCAACATCGACTATGCCAAACTTTCCCTATATTAGGAAGAAAAAAGTTGAGTTTCAGTTATAGCATTTAAATATCAACCCAAAATGCATTGATCATTTTCTCTTCAAATATTACACTAACCTAGTTTTGAAAATCAACTTAAAGTATTTAATGATTAACATTTTTATAAATTGTACTTTTAAATGCTTAGTAGTATTTTCATTATGTTGCTGCAATGTTTCATTAAAGTTAAGCCACTTATACAGAAATACACAAGATGCCTGTGGAATTTAATTTTTATGTAGGTATTATTTTCGGTTGAGAAAACAGCATTTATTATTTACACTCTCCTTGTTTTCAAAAAATCATCCTTGGTTTCTTTTCTTTTCAAAACTGTGATGTAGCGCAGCATGGGGGGTTATTCATAAATGTCTTTTTCTTTTTTCAATAGTTTTGGGGACCCCCCTCCTCCCTGTAAAATTTCATGTTACAGTACCGAATCCCAGATTCGGAAGATCCTAAAATTTGGCACTTTTTCAAAAATTCCCGATTTTTATTTTTGTGAATTCAAAAAAAAAAAAAAAAATAAAATATATATATATATAAAAGCTCTAAGAAGCTGTTAAATCAATAAATTTTGATTCAAACAGAAGCAATCTTGTAGATATATTTCTGATTTACATGAGCTAAACTCAGGAAACCAAGATAGAAACAAAAAACACTTTTTTATTAAAAAAAGTGAAAAATTGGTTTCTTGAGCACAGTTAAGTACCTTTTCTCCAAAAAAAATTTCCCCCCCCCCCTTAAGCTCTTAAAAGTCTATTTTCCAAAATTTTATTCCTTTTTTCTTTTTGTGTGTTGTGATCTTGAGCATTTTATCAAACTCCAAGAATATTATTTTTTTGTTTGGTAAAATATATATATATTAACAAACCGACTTGGTTATATTACCTCTTTAAAAATAAACAGCTACTTCTTTATCTACCATTTGTAAAAACAGAGAAATCTGAAATAAGATTGTGTATGTCAACCCCCCCCCCCCCAAATTTGGGGTTCGGTACTGTATATTATGTAAGCATGAAACACACGTACTTGCACTTCGGAAACAAAGCCACTGCATTATAGATCACATTTCAACTAAAAATGTCTTTTTTCTAAAAAAATAGACATTTAGTGGAATAAGCCAAATAAGCACTGCAGCTCCTATGTTAGCTCGAGGATTATTTGCAATTTCCTGCAGATGAAATCCATTAAAAAAAAAAAAAAATGCACATCTACAATGTGTCAAATTTCTTTTGTAATGTATTGTAGGAGTTAAAATCACATCTTACATTAATTATTGCTTTAAATTGCTCTAAAGTGATTTTTTGAAACTTTATAATTATAATACTATGATTATCATTTTTAATCATTGGATCAATTTTTAAATCTTAAAACACATCTAATGTTACTTTTGTGATTCCATTACAGTTTACAAGGAGTAAAGATATTACAGATTCATGTATAGATTTAACATTTAAAGCATAAACAGCATGCCCTGTCGCAGAACGTAACATCCACTACATCCAGTAATGTCTGTTACGCAAGTTTTATCGCAGCAAAATATGACTGAGTTTATATTTGAAGGTTCTGATAAATTACTTAAATGTACATAATAGAGTCAGACTTTAATAACTAATGACACTATATGTCAATGATGTTTCTTTTTTTTTTTTTGTAGCATCCGTTGCAGGCAAAGAATTTTATTTTTTTGCTACGTCAAAAAACATAACATTAATTTTTAAATAAGTACCGTTATTAATTTTTAAATATGTATAGTTTTATTAGGGAAAAAACTTTGATTGTGAAACATTCATTTTATGATCTGTTTTACGTTTATTTTTGTGTTCATATATGTAACATCCGTTACTATGGAATGCACCAAGTTGTTTGTTAGAAAATAATTACCTTTGACATAGTGCCTTTTATGTTTTCTTCCGAGCTGGGATACTTCAGCTCAGGTGACATTATGAACATGTACTATTTTCGTTATTTGTTGCTCGTATTCTCATCTTCAGCTGCGTTATTGTAAACCTAAATCATGGGAAAAAGTCGAGTTTTCATTAGTTTAGCTCTTACAACATACAAGATTATAGTGGAAAGTTTCTCTACTCAAAAATTAAATATCAAGATTTTTAATTTCTGGCACATGTCAGAGATCCCTTGGGTCGGTTTTTGGCTCATTCACAAAAAATCAAAAAACAAAACGGGACTTTCAAAATTCTGAGCTACCAAATAATACTTTCAGGGGTCGCGCCAGAAGAAATTCGCGTCGGTTTTCGGACCCATCACAAAGTTCCAATCAATCAGAATGAACCCTTCACAAAATTCCAATCAATCAAAGCGAACCCTTCACAAAATTCAAATCAATCAAAAATGACCCTTCACAAAATTCCAAGCTTCCAAATCGTACTTTTCACACCATTATGTATAGTAAAAAAGGCAAATAATAATAAACATTTTTTTCACTATATGTTAAAATTTTCAATTTTCACAAAATTATTTGATTTTTCACAAAAATCTCTTTAAAATTCACACACACACAAAAAAAAAAAAAAAAGAGAGAGAGAGAGAGAGAGAGAGACCCTGCTAAAAAATGTTGGATCGACCCCCAACTTTCTTCACATCTTTATCAAATAAGTGGTCATTCATAAATGATGTCATGCTTCGAGGGGAGGAGTGGTTCAAGAAAGTGTGACAGTTTGTGACAAGGGGATGGGGTAACAAGAAGTGTGACATTGTACATTTTGATTTCTATTAAAACATTTAAAATCAGCAAATTCATCTTATTTTATGCTAATTTAATATAGCGTGACATGTGACAAAGAGGGGGGCAACAAACAATTGAAGGAGGGATCAAACTTATTGAAAAAAGCGTGACATCAATTATAAACAGTCCCTAAGCGGTAAATAATAAAAAAAAATTTCATCACTATATGTTCAAATTTTGAATTTTCACCAAATAAATTTTTAACAATATTTTTTTCTTTAAATTCACAATAGACCTTGTTAAAAATGTTGGTTCGCCCCCTGCATGTGTTTGAAATATCCAAAACTATGACCTTGACAGACAAATACTCAAATTATCGCTTTGAGAAAAACAAGATGATTTTCTATATCTCCTTCAAGAGAAGAAAAAGGCATATAAACCTTTGGGACTTCTTTTGTGATCTTTCAGAAAATAAATGTTTGTACAATTAAAACCCAATGCTCTCATTTGGGGCTATATTCGGGGGGGGGGGGGGGCAATCCAATGCTCAATTGGGGGATTTTAGCTCTACCAAAGCAATATAGTAACATCTTAAAAATACAAGATGTTGGATGAATATTTATTTGAATTATACTAAAATCAAAAGTTCTTACAAATTGAGAGACTAAAAAAACATTCCGATTTCTGAACTTGGGTGCATTAACCTATGAACAGCGCAATGAAAAAAACTATACTTATGTCAGAGACTTGTATTTCGGGGCTTATTACTTTTTTGAGTCTCAAAATTGAATTCTTTGCAAAAATTGTAATCACAGACGCTGATAAATTTTTAGTCGCACAAGCGAACCTGTTAAGTAACTACAATTGAGGCACTTAGAAGCAAAGGGGTGTAAGTGACAGAATTGAAAATTTGGAGATAAACACTGCAAGTAATAGGGAAAGCACTATTCTATATTGTGACAAGAGATGTTAGGGGTAGCCCGAACAAGTGCTGCTCCCCAACATGATTTAGAAAAAAAAATTGCACTAAAGGTCTCATACAATCCAAACTTTAAACACGTTTTTTTTGTCACTTACATCCCTTTGCTTCTCACTGATTCGTATTTACTTTTTATTCCAATGATAAATTAAAGCCAGGAAATATATATATATATATATATAAATAAACAGATGCTGATAGTTGAAACATATTGTAATAAACTAAAATATTTATTGTAATAAATTTATAAATATTTTTATAATAAATATTTTTTGTACTAAAAAGTATAAAAACATTAGTAAAGCACAAAATTTACAAAAAATTGCAGACATGTTTCCAAGTTACAACAAACCCCTTTTTAATAAAATTAATTATAAAAACAGACCCATCAAAAATTTAGGAAAGTTAAATTTGGAAAGTTAATCAACTTAGTTTTTTATGTTTGTATTGAACTATCTTCCCAAATTAAAAACGGCATGGTTGGCGAAAAAAATCTTCAGAGTGATACAAAACAAAAGATTTGCAAAGAACTGAATGGAAAATTTTCATAATTTTTGTTACTTTCATGACTAACTACTAATTTCGTGACCTGTAAGCACCCTGATAAAATGATTCTAATGAGGTAATCTATCGATATATTTTGAATATCATGCGGCATGATGCCAAAATCTATAAAATTATATTTATATTTATTATATCTAATAAATTATTATAATTGTTATATCTATATTTGGCAAATGATGCCAAAATCTATAAAATACCTCACCTCTTGTCCTAAGGTGCCCATTATGAAGACCTCCTGTATAATAGGGTTAAAATCCAAACAGTGCTTGCTGTTAAAAATGTAACATAAGAATTATAACATAGGCTGTTTCTTTTTAGTACTTATTGTAAACCTAATAAAAATACATTGTTGTATTTTATTAAAGAATTTACTACTTATTGCATAAGTTACTTAATAATTCTACAGAATTCTTTAATATCAGTTTCAGTTCGCCATTTTTTTATTTTTAACATGTTGAAAAAAAAAACCCACATTTTTCTTAGCAATGTTTTTTGTTTGTTTAAAAATTGAGGTAGGACAAACTTGTTCTGTGGCTCTGAATACAGATTGTTTTAACATAGTGAAAAACACCCCCCTCCCCATGACCCAGGTGCGGAATTTATTCAATCTTTAGTTTGCTTCAAAAGGGAGAGATAAAAATTTGTTCTAATATTCATTTAAATATTAACTAAATATAATCTAATATATCTTATTTATTTCTTAGCAACTTCAAAATTAAATAGAATACATTATTAATTATTGAATGGTTTGTGGTTACAAGGGAACACAAACCATTATATGAGGCATTGAGCACCAGAATGGGTCATCCAATCAGTTTTGCTCCATTCTGGCATATATTATTTTAATACATAGGGGTAAAAAACATCCATTATTTAAAAAGTAAAAAAAATGAGGGATAGTCCGTTCTGGTGCTCAACGCCTCATATACACACCATATGCACATAAAACTTTAAAATTAAATCTCTACTACGTTTTCTTCTAAGGTACAATTTAAATGGCAAACTAAAAATTGTTTTTTTTTTAACTTACTTCATGTATAAAATGGAAAAATTATTGAAGTGCACTGAATGCAAAATTAATTGCACAAAATTGTTCGATTTATTTCCGCTTTCAACAGCGAAAGAATTCAGATTAAATTTGTTCATTTTTTTTCTACAGTCGACGCTCGTTATAACGACCACGCATTATAAAGACCATTCCATTATAACGACCAGTGATAAAAGCCCCAACTTTCTTCCTATGAACTCTATGTTAATTTGCTTTCGGTATAACGACCGTTCTGTATCGCCCAATCCAATACAGCGACCGCATTCAACGGACACTATTTCCGGTATTTTTCCAAAACGAACATGTTTCTAAATTTGTAACTTGAAATGACCTTGATTATAGTTTACTGACAAGCTGCATGCAGCCTTCAGTGTTCAGTCAGTCCAACTTTGACAGGGGGAGGGGATTACCACTCACCATAGTATGGAAAGAATAGAGAGGGGGAGAGAGCACGTGGACTTTACGGATTTTAGGAAAAGGGGTTGACAGATGTATTGGTAGTTTTTGTCATTTGAATCACGTGTTTTCCCAAGGGTCGATTCTCCGAAATACGAGGAGTCTTGCTGTCCGTGACTGGTGGTGTCATGTCAGCTCAGAAGTTCTGCTTCCAGAAATGTGAATGAGAGGGTTCGAGAAAAATTAACCTGCTCTTCAACCTGAATGTTGACAGGTTCCAGGTCACGTGCCTTGGATTAGTTATCCTCTGGGAGAAGGAGCGAAAAAAGAATAAGGTTCTTCAGTGAAATGCATACTGCAAACAGGAGTTGCATTTTCGCTATTGAACGAGATGGCAGGTTCAAACAAGCGCAATGCGATATGTCTAGATACCCAAAATTAAAATCTTAAATGAAGTTGATAAAAAAGTTTTAAAAAAATGCGAAATTGCTAGAGTTTTCAAAATTTCCAAAAGCACCTTATTTGGCATCATTAACAACCGGGACTCAATTTTAAGAAAAGAAGAAATTGGAGTCAAATCTTCTAGAAATCGGTCCCGTGAAGGGAAATTTCAGAAGATCGAAGAAGGTTTATATGAATGGTTGAAAATAATGCGATCAAAAAATGTCCCAATAGATGGAAATTTGCTGAAGTCAAAAGCTCTAACTTTTGCTCAAAAAATGGACATTGACAAAACTGTGTTCAAAGCTTCGGACGGATGGTTGCAAAAATTTAAAACCAGACATGGTCTTTCATTCCGGAAGCTTTGTGGCGAAAGTGGTTCTGTGAATGAAGAAGCAGTGGACACATGGAAAAAAGAAAAGCTGGAAGAAATTATCAAAAATTATACTCCAGAGGATATTTTTAACGCAGACGAGACTGGACTGTTTTTCATGATGAAACCTGATAAATCTTTCGTTTTAAAAAACGAAACTGCGAGTGGAGGGAAAGAAGCCAAGCAAAGACTAACAGTTCTCTTATGCTCAAATATGTCTGGTACTGAAAAACTTCCACTCTTAGTGATCGGAAAATCAAAAAAGCCGAGATGTTTTAAAGGACTCAAAACCTTACCTGTCACGTACAAAAACAACTCCAAATCGTGGATGACATCTGTCATTTTTGAGGAATGGCTACGTTGCTTGGATAAGCAAATGACAATTCAAGGTAGAAAAATTATTCTTGTAATTGATAACTGCACGGCTCATCCCAAACTAAATGGGTTGAAATCAATCACCGTGGAATATTTTTCACCTAATGTCACATCTGTTCTTCAGCCACTAGACCAAGGGGTCATTATGAGTTTTAAACGCAATTATAGGAAGTTACTACTGCGAAGAGTTGTTTCTGCACTCGACGAAGATCAAGATTACAAAGTTGATGTCCTAACAGCTTTGCATCTCTCTAAAGCAGCATGGAATGACGTCTCAGAAAAAACCATCAAGAATTGCTTCCATCATGCTGGTTTTAAAAAGCAAGAGGAAAGGGAATCTACTGCTGAAATAATTAGTCCGGCAATCGAAGATGAAAATTTCGTTGAAGAAGAGGAAATGCTGCAAGAAATTTCTCAGAAAATGAACATGGATGCAACGTTGAACTTTGACGATTACGCTAAAATCGATAATGACTTGGAATGTGTCGAGCATCTGTCAGAAGATGAACTAATTTCCCGTTATTGTGGACAGGAAGAAATTGATGCATCATCATCAGATGAAGAAGAGGAAGAAATTGTAACAAAAACTCCTAGCATAAAAAATGTGTCTAATGCTATCGAGACTTTAAAATGTTTTTTTGAAAGGCAAGAAAATACAGAACACTATTTGTCATCAATAACTGAAATGGAAAATTATGTTTTGCAAAAATCACATGTGCTAAAAAGGCAAACAACCATTTCTGATTTTTTCTTCCGAAAATGAATGATTTGCAAGTATGTAATTTTTTCCTTATATTTTCTACTTTAAAATCTGTTTAACATTTTATTATAACATATTGCACTGATAATTTTTTTTAAATTCCAATGATAAAATATAATTTGAGCATTTTGTTGGAATCTTTGAAAAATTGGCAATTTTAATGGAATTACTATACTGCATGATGCATGCATATACATTTTTAAATTCTACCTCTTATAGCGACCACCCGTTATAAGGACCTTTTTTTGTGGAACGGAGATGGTCGTTATATCGAGCGTCAACTGTACTTAGACTCAGGGCTCGAAGAATCTTTTTACATCTGAATCAAGAATTATTTTAACCTTAATCTAAATCATTAAAAAATTACATTAAAAATTATTGTTACATAATAAGTCATCAAAATAATAAACTTCTGGAAAGAGATATTGCATGCCCTACCAGGCTTGTGAGTGTAGAAGATTCATGCCCAATCGAAACTTTTGCATGCCCCGGGCATGTCGAACAGTACAATTTTCGAGCGCTGTATAGAAAGATTAAATTCATTCATCTATATTATTATTAAAATAATATCTACTGCCGTGAAAATAATTCAAAATGTGCTTTTGCACATTGTTTAAGATGCCATATTATTTTTATAAATGTAACATAATAAATATTTTAAATCTTTAAGGTTGTTTAAAAAATATTATTTTAATTAAAAAAAAAGTCACAAACTATATTAACAGGGCACTTTATTCACGTGGTACCTACCACAGAGAAAAGACTAAGAAATGTATCGACGCTACTGTGCAATCAGTGGTGTAGTCAGTGGGGATGCAGGGAATGGAGTCCCCCTACTTTTTTTATTTTAGAACAAGCGTACCCCCATTTGTTTTGAATTTTTACATAAACGTCCGCCCAGTTTTTAAAGGTTCCTATATGTAAGCGTCCTCCCCTTTTTTACACCATTGTATGCAACAGCAATGACACCAAAAACAACAATAAAGTCAAAGGCACGTCAAAATGAGTTACCTAATGGAAGCAAAGTTATCGGGCCTCTCTGCACACAAAAGGAAATGTGACTACGAATGATTCTGCAACATTCTCCCCACGAAGAAAGGCGCCGATATTCGACTCGGTGCAGAGGCGGATAACGGATGCGGAACAACCCCATCGAAGGAGCAAGTAGTTTGCCGGCTGCTTCGGATGGATGAGACGTGATTGATGAATTCTGCACTGCAGCAGAGAACAAAAAGCACACTATCTGTGGAAACTGGCCATATGCTATTGAAATTTGTGCCTGGGGAAGGAAAAATATGTAAGGAAAGAACTTGTCTCTTGAAAGTGATCAGTTTCAAGACATTCTACTAGAGTGAGGGGCATTTGTGGTGTTGGGAGTCCTATCCAGTGATGGAATTCAGCCGTGGTTCGCACGTAATCGTTCTTAAAATTTGTCCAAGCTTTGCATACTGGTTCTGAAATTTTTTTAAAGAACCCTACCAATAGAAATAACAAAGGGATTCCAAGCATATGTCTGCGTTTTAATGCTCATTTGTGCTTTAATTTAACGTGAAATGTTATTTCTATTACTTTGCACAAAGTTAAATTATTATTAACCCTACCAATATTTTGAAAATTTGAAATTTCACGCTCTTAAGGGGGGATTAGCACTCAAAAATGTTCAAAAAACTGATTCTTTTAGAAGTTATTATTGTTTTGAAAAGTTAAATGCAATTTCAAAAACGCTCCTACATACATTGTTTCAGAAAGATAAAAGCATTATATATTAATGCTCGATACTTTTTAAATACCTTTCAACATAAACAGTGAAGCAAATTTTACTTTTTATTAATAAATAGGACTGAATTTTACTTGACAGTATACTTACTGGAGAATTTTCTCACTTCTCGACTTTTCAATGCAACATATTTTTATTCTAAACGATACCGAAAATGTTGTAAGAGTACTCAGGCCCATCATTTGGGCGATTAGGGTGAGGAAGGGAGTGTCAATTGCCCCCCCCCCCCCCCGCCTTTGAGAAATACAATTTGTTTATGTATTTTATTGTTTTTATCCCCAATAGTATGCATTGAATATCTACTCCTTCCCAAAAAAAAGTTTTGAAATGATGGGACAGAGTACTGTTCCTAAATGACTTGAATCCCATCACTGTTCTCATAGTATATGAGGGACTATGTCACGACATTAAGCAGTTCGGGGTTACCTGTTCGGATCGTCGTTAGGGTGCCCAGATTCCCCCCCCCCCCAACTGCACCTTTATACCCAACTCCTTTGGTTTTAACAATTCTAGTTTTATGTTGACACGTCGACTGCCAGCACTGTTTCCAGTTGCTAGTCTCCAGATGATGGTTTAATTTAATCACATCGTATTGTTCAAACATCTGAAGTAAAAAATTAAACTTTCCACAAATGTATTGAAAAGTGAAAATAAGTCGGTCATTACGAGATAATTTAATTTAGTACCTCTGCAAAGTTCACCTACTACGAATTATCTTGTAGCTAGCAGTCAACGTGTTTTATTGCATTATCAGAACCAAGTTTAGCTCTATGCTGCATATAAGCATACCCGACATCTGCCTCCCTTCTAAATGCACTTCTTTAACTAGTACTTAACATTGTAAGTACAGGCATAAAACAACATAAAAAAAAAAGCACAAATTCAAAATAAAAACTATCGCAAATAGCTATTTCGAAGCTACAATAGAGGCTCTTCATCAGTGCAGAAAAGAAAAGCTCAACACACAACTTGAGAGCTGTGAGTGAACAGGCAAGAAGCAGAAAGACAACCAGTATTTATACCAAATGTGTAGATTAGAGATGTAGATTAGTGTGTAGAATTAGAGATTGACCAATCAGTGGCCGGGAACAAGGCGGGAGCAGAGACTGAGAAGGAAAATGATTCATGCTGATCATTGTTTTGAATTTTCTTCTGCTAGAAGAATCAGAAAATGTTTTTCAGTCTATGATCTTGATTGTTAGGAACAGTGGCGTAGCTGGACCCAGATTTCAGGGGGGGGGGGGGGGTTCTTTGGGAGAAGCGAGTTAATTTCATTGTTTTACGAGAAAATTCTGGTTAAATTGGTAATCGGTCTTGGTAAATTGGTTAAATTCTAGACAATCTTCACCATTTCAGGGGGGGGGGGGGATTATTCCCAAAACACCCCCCTTATCTATGCCAGTGGTTAGGAAGCTTATCACATTTGGAGAAATTGTCTTCTGTAGTAAAGAATTTTTCCAGCACTGCATATTTTCCCGACAATCGAAAACTATTTAAAAAATTTTTCTTTCTTTTCCTGTTCGTTTCTCGCACTTTCCTTCTTGGTTTCTGCTCCCACCTTGTTCCTGGCCTCTGATTGGTCAATCTCTAATCCGACACATTTGGTATAAATACCGGTTCTCTTTCTGGTTCTTGCCTGTTCACTCACAGTTTTCTAGTTGCGTGTTGAGCGCTTCTTTTCTGCACTGATGAAGAGGCTCTATTGTAGCTTTGAAATACCTATTTGCGATACTTTTTACTCTGAATTTATGCTTTTTTTTACATTGTTTTATCTTTGCACTTGCATTTTAGCGCAAAGCATTTTGATCATTTGTCTTATGGCACTTAACATTACTTAACACTTCTTAATATTACTCTGCACAGAATATATTTCATTATCATGCGATGGATAAAAACGATGGAGATTATTTAGTGGAAAGAAAAAGATGTCATTTTAGTAAATAAAAATTTCACACTCCTAAAAACTTACCACTCTACACCACTGCCTGTTTAGAAATTCAACTCTAATCATGTTACTCTACTACTGTTTACAGCAGATAGTTTTAAGCCCAATTCTTTTTAATTTTATTTCATCAAATCACATTTTTAGTATTTAATTTTATATACATGTGTATATATATACCGTGGTGAACCCGGGATTTTACTTTGGGGGAGAGGGTGGGGACCAAGGTCAAAATTATGGATAAACTGGATATGGATTTCCCAGATGCCAAATGTCCGGTGTCTCTGGTGTGACTTTTCCGTACCGGATATCCTGCTCTGGTTTTTGAAATTTGTGTATTCTATACATAAACGTGCCGGATAACCGGATCAGGTCCGGGGAAATAAAAACCCGGTTTGATATTGGATATTCAAAACTTGGCGGGGGGAATGACGCCATTGGTTCACCCCGATATACACACACACACAGATTAGTCTTTATACATGGTAAATAGTTTTAAGAAATATTTAGTCTTTTGGGTAAATTTTAGGACTAGAGATTTTTTGGCACCTAGATCCTTAGATCTGTTCTTACTAGAAGAACACAAAATATTTGCATGGTTTACATGCATAGCTGGCAGAGAGGGTCAGTAGTAAGTGAAATAAAACAAATTTAACATACTTCTTTTTTTTCCTACGGAAGCTCGATGGATCATCTGGACAGCCTTTCAGCCTGACTAATTCAAACAGCTTTCTGTTTTTCAAGCCTACAACAAAAAAATATTGAAATTAAAATTCCATTAAAATTTTCTTGTTCGGGACCGTTCTTTTACAATCATTTTTTTTTACAAGCTACAATTTCTTTTTTGTTAAAAAGGATTTACTTACTTTTGCCATTAAGTTTAGTTTTCATTATGTTGTGAAGCAGCATTGCAATTAGGGATGTACCGAGTACGTGGTATATACTCGGTATACCAAGTACTCCGGCATTACCGAGTAGTTGTAAAAATTTCACAATTATTTTTAAGATTACTAATAGTAGATAAATTTATAACTGATTAGTACAATAATATGTTAATTCGACTATTTTTTTCATTTTCTATATTTTGTGCAGAGCTCATTAAAAAAATAAAATAATAAAGCTACAAGAAATAAAAAAAATAATAAAACTATAAGAAATAAAAACAAAATTTTAATGATATTGAGAATTAAAGCAACATCTAATCACAAAAAAAGAACCCTTTTCAGAAAATCAAAAAAAAAAAAAAAAATATTTTTTTGAAAAATGCACCCATTTCCAATCTTAAACATGTTCATCACATTTAATTTACCTTCTTTTCAAAATGCCTATTTCCAAAAGAAAAAAAAATGGTGCAAAATATTTTTCAATACGTCTTCAAAAAATAAAGCAGTCTCTTTTTTTTTTTCAATACCGCGATTTTTTTGAAAAACTTCCGGATATTGGATCTTTTGGATTTTGGAATTCCGAGTTTGGAGTCCCATACAGTATTTACATTACAGGCATGAGAGTGCCACATGTATAAAAAGAGAAAATCTGCGTGAAAAGGTTCTGTAAAATAAGGAAAACTGGATGTCAAATTGTGCTTAGCATAAAAATAAATGAAAAAATATAAAAACCAAGAAACTAATACTTTTAGGCATACATAACAAAATAATTTTTAAAAGTAAAATACACGAAACAAAATATTTCAGAAGGTATACATAAACGTTTGTTAGATTAATTGTATTACAGAAATTTTGATCATTTCAGAAATATTGAAGTAGCTTTTTGGAAGTTGATAATTTTCCGAGAGGAATTGGAAACCTAATGAAATGTAGAATGCCATGTTGGCAAATAATCTTATTTGGTGCCTTTTTACAGTGGCTTCAAAAAAAGGGAAAAAGAGAAAGGGGGGAAAATTGGAAAACTTTGAAAATAAAAGAAATTGGAAAATTTCAACAGTTTTAGAAAAGTCAGAAATTTAGATAAAAATCTAAAGAATCTCATCCCTGAAGATGTAAATACAATGGAAACTTAATGAAATGTAGAATGCCATGTTGGCAAAGAATGTCTTGTCTGGTGCTTTCTCGAGTGGCAGCAAGAAGAGGGAAAAAGAGAAGATGCAGGAGGGGGGTAGACAATTAAAAGAAATTGGAAAATTTCAACATTTTTAGAAAAGTCAGAAATTTAGATAAAAATCTAAAGAATCTCATCCCTGAAGATGTAAATACAATGGAAACTTAATGAAATGTAGAATGCCATGTTGGCAAAAAATGTCTTGTCTGGTGCTTTCTTGAGTGGCAGCAAGAAAAGGGAAAAAGAGAAGATGTAGGAGGGGACGTTTAGATAACGTCACAGATCGTGAGGATAGAAAAAAAAATAGATAAACTAGCAGCTGTGAGAGAATTTTTTACTAACTTCAATGAAAATTGCCAAAAAAATTATTTTGTGGGTGAATATGTTACCATTGATGAAAAATTGGAGAAATTTCGCGGGCGTTGTTCTTTTCGCCAATATATACCTAGCAAGCCAGCAAAATATGGAATCAAAATTTTTGCTTTAGTGGACTCCAAAACGTTTTACACCTATAACATGGAGATATAAGCAGGTCAACAACCGGAAGGTCCCTTTTGGTTGGAAAATTCACCTTCGGAAATAACAAAATGCTTATGCGGTCCTTTGTTTGGATCAGGAAGAAACATAACCATGGATAATTGGTACACGAGTTATCCTCTTGCGAAAGAACTTTTATCAAGGAGGCTGACAATTGTTGGCACGCTAAAGAAAAACAAAACCGAAATCCCGAATGAGTTTTACGCAAACTAAAGCCAGAGAACTTCACTCATCTATGTTCGGATTCCAAAAGGACGTGACATTAGTGTCTTATGTTCCTAAGAAAGCGAAATCTGTAGTTTTGCTATCAACTATGTATCACGATGATGAAATTGATGATAGTGATAAGAAGAAACCAGAAATTATTCAGTTTTATAATTCAACAAAAGGAGGTGTAGATACTGTTGATGAAATGTCATCATTATATTCAACTGCTCGAAAAACCAACAGATGGCCGATGGTAATTTTTTATTGTGTGTCGAATGTCGCCGCAATAAATGCCAGAGTTGCCCTGATGTCAACAAAAAACCCTCCGTTACATTATGCAAATAGAAGGAAGTTTCTGAAGCAATTAGCGTTATCTCTTATAGAGCCACACATAAAAATAAGGAAAGATATGCAAATGCTTCCTAAAGCACTCCACGAAAGTATGAGCGAAGTCGATTCTTCTGCATCTGAGCAATTAAAAATCGAAAAGGCCAAAGCACAACAAAGGCCGATGTGCAGTATGCCCAAGAGCTAAAGATACTAAAACTACAGTATTTTGTACACAATGTGGAAATTTTACATGTGAAAATCACTCATATTGTGTTTGTCAGACATGTTTCAAAATGTAAAACCCCAATTATAAAGGTATGTATTTCTTCGAAAAATTATTGCTTAAATAAATTAAAAAATCAATTAAAGAAATGTACTTTCTTAAGAAATTAATGCACCTATGCTTATAGCTGAATGAGGTTTTTTTCCCTCGTAATTTATAGCTGTTTTTAAAATAAATATGACTGGGGTGATCCAGTCACCCCGGGCGACCTCCAACGTTAGTGTTGGGTACGCGCTTTCTGCCGGGTTAACAGAAATGACCACTTCAACACTTCTTGACATATAATCCATTAGTGTAGTGCACATGTTCTTGACTTCATAGTCATTGAACCACACCTGTATAGCCCTTTTTATCGTTTGTTTCGTTGTCTTTTAATTCATCTAAGCTTCTTGAGAACATGACATAGTAGGATTTAGGTATGGTTAATTAGCAGGACAATCAACCACTTTCATTTTGTTCTCCCGCGTAAAAGTCTGTACCGATTTCAAAGTGTGACAAGGGGCCAAGTCACACTGAAATGTTTCATCAAATGTTTCCATGAATGGAACAAACTTATTGTGTAATATTTCTATGTAATTGACAGAATTCGGCATGCCAATTAATTCAAACACTATTGTACAATGGTAACGTAATGAAATGTAGAATGCCATGGTGGCAAAGAATGTCTTGTTTGGTGCTTTTTTGAGTGGCAACAAGAAAAAGGAAAAAGAGAAGATGCAGGAGGGGGGGAGGGGGTAGACAATTAACAGAAATTGGAAAATTTCAACATTTTTAGAAAAGACTGAAATTTAGATAAAATCTGAAGAGTCTCATCCCTGGAGAAGTAAATATGTAAATCTTTGTGCAAATGACCAAAAAGGGAAATACAATGAATATTACACACAAACATTTTGCACACAATTGCAAACCTGTATTAAACAATACAAATTGGCAAAAATGCTAAATTTTATTAGAATCGGGCTTTCCATTAAAACACGACTGGAATCAAGTACAGCAACAATTGAGTAATAACACTGTGCAACACGAAAAATGTCCTTTGGATGAAAATGTCTGTTTCTTATGTATTTTTGGCTGAGAATGACGAATCTACAATTATTTTTTTCCTATCATGTACCATTTCCCCAAAATTCTACATTTTAGCTTTTTACGTATTTTCTGGATAAATGTGCATATTTTCGTAATTTATCGACTTAATTTATTATAAATTATATCTTTCTCATTGTCAGTGAAATCGTTGCCATTCTAGAGACCTTTTTAATGAACTTTGATTACTTTAATGAAATTTTTTGGCAACGAAAGCTTTATCTACTTCTCGAAGATTCGAGTTTTTTACAAGACGACAAAAACATTTTGTAGACTATTTGCGGAGAAAGAAAAAATAGTATGCTGCTGTGATGTGAATGTAGTTTTTCAAGCATTAGGACATGAGCACAATTCAGCCGAGTGGCGCTTGTTTATAGGTGCTCTTTCATCTAAGTAGTGTTTTCCTATTCATTCCGGTAGCATATTCTGCAAACACAAAGGAAATTTCAAAATTTTGAGTGGCAAAAGCATATTAAATGAGCCACTTGTAAATCTACAATGTGCCTTTTTTCCACAATTGTATATTAAACTTGGTTTATCGAAATATTTGTAAAAGCTCTGGACAGAGATGGAGTGACTTTCTTGCATTTCAGGAACAAAGTAAAAAAATTAAGTGAGGCAAAACTAAAAGAAAGGATTTTTATTGGCCAAGAACTTAAGGAAGTCCTTTCATGATGAAGAGTATGAAAACAAAGAGTGAGAAGCCGAAAAATCTGCCTGGATGACCTTTAAATCAGTGTGCTCACGTTTCCTTGGAAATGAGAAAGCTGAAAATTACGAAAATCTTGTTGGTGACATGATAAAATGCTTTTGCATTATTAGGTTGCTATATTTCATTAAAACTACTCTTTTTGGACTCCCATATGGACTTCTTTCCTCAAAACCTTGGCGTAGTTAATGATGAGAATGGGGAAAGGTCTCATCAGGATATCTGTGTTTTAAAAGCGTTTCAACGGTCGATAGAATGGAAGTATACGAATTGAATATTGCTAATATGTTATCAGGGATGATCCAACAGATGCCCAAAGGATGAAACGGCCAAAAAAATTCATCTTTTTTGTGTTTGTGTTTTCAATAAGTAAGCGCAGTTACATTCTTCTATAACCAAATTGTATAAATATGAGAAGTGGGTCTTCAGCAAAAACGGTGCGTGATGGACCATTTTGGTTTGGATATTTGAATTAAGCACCTTTTGTTTATATAGAATCACATAATTTCATCTAAAGGACAAAAAAAAAAAAGTTCAAACTTGTTGCACAGTGTAATTAATGAAAAAATGATTCACATAAAAAAGGTCTAAGAAAATATGAAAAATTAATGAGATTTGATAAATTGTAATGTAATTGCAAGAAGCTAATCAATAAAATAAGAAAAGTAACATTCTTACCATCGGCAGTTTCTTTGGTCAACAGGTCTGATACCTTATTTGACAACTCCTTACGAGATGTATGTGCATCAGTATCCTAAAAGAAAATAATTTTTTTAAAAATGGCAAGTTTTACAGAGGTGGATGCAAACATGTTGAAATATGGATAAATTCTGAAAGTAAAAACATAACAGCTACAATGTAAATTTTACGACTAATGAATACAAGTTTGCAAGTATGGGAAGTCACAGTAAAATATATATATACCGTAAAATCCTGAAAGTAACCCCCTTCTTTTTAGAAACCAAACTGGCCAATTTCAGATAAGGGGGGGGGGGGGAGTTATAATCTAGATTTTCGAAAAAATATATCAAAAAATTAAAAAAAAACAGTTTTTAGTATTAATTAAGAGCATCTACTGAAGATAAATAATAAGTATAACACATTTAAAATTATTTTAAAAACATTAATATAAAACAAGATTCAAAAAATAAATAACCCAAAATCTGTCTTATAATTTTCTAATAGAAAATTGATTGCATGGGGATGCCATCTTTTACTGAAGAAAGAATTTAGCACTTCAGTTAGCAGAAATCCCTGTAATTTAAATTTAAAACTTATGAAACGCAAATTTGGCATGTTTGGGGACAGCGCTATATTGGTATTTCGTAATGTGCCGAATTTTAAAACACTACCAAAAATGGCGGATTTACACGACCAAAAATGGCGGACTTACACGATCAAAGATGGCGGCTAATGAACGAATCAATGCTGAGTACATGAAATTTATTTTTAAGCATATAGACCTTGAATATTTATGAAAAAATAAATATAATAAAACACAAAAAGAAATTGGACATATTTAATCTTTAGCATAAGAAAATACAAAATTAGTTATAAAATCATCAGCCATTTGGGGGAGGGGGGTTATATTAAGGAATATGGAATGATTTCACTTTTGGCGAGAAAGAGGGGTTTCATTCGATGGGAGGGGGGGGGGGGGCTACTTTCTGGATTTTAAGGCATATACTTGCTATAGCAAACCTGGGATATAACATCATTAATGCATTTTCAAACGCTTATAACTATCACCAAACATTAGAAAATCAGCTGTAGTGTTCATAAATTTTCGTTTTTTATATGACTTGTCTCTGCCACATTCCCAGCCATTTGTGTTCTAGTCTAGTCACAGTCTTTTACAATGGTGTGTATGAAATCCAAAAGTTTACAGCCAATAAGAACATCTTCTTTCCATACTACGGATAAGTAATAACGTAAATTTTTATATTTGTTAGTTTATTATTAAAAACCATATTTAAGGTTAATATTTTTCTCCTCTCCCCTGATTATTGTTAGAAATATGGTACTTATATAGAAGTATCTTAGTCCATAACCACTTTTTTTTTGAAAAATCGGATGTAGCGAACCTTTGGTTACAGTGATCTCCAAAATTGGTCCATTCAGGGCTCATTATAGCAGGGTTTGACTATACATATATACAGTAAAACCTGTAAAGTTGACCGCTTTTGTCAGGAACAAAATTTGCCCTATATTATATAATGTAAGAAAACCTTTGTAACTTGACCACATGTATATATTGACCACTTATGAACACCAAATTTGGGTAGGAGTATTATAAAAACTACTTATAAGTTGACCGCCTAATTATTACTACAACATTTATCTATTTATTTATTTATGGAAAGATAAAAATAACTAAACTTTTTCAGGTAATTTTTTATGCTATATTAATATTTGTCTGAATGGAGGAAACGTCTTGCTAACTTAACCATATGGGAAAAAAACTATGAACATTCTTTTATTCTTTAAAAAAAAGTTTTTTTTTTCTATCCGAGATAGTAATTTTGTATAATTATATATTTTTAGAAAATCTTTACAATCAAATAAGTAACTTACATAATCAATAAGATATTTATTTTCATTTGAACTAAGTATTTAATTTTAGAGTTATAAGGAATGAAGCACAGTGTGAGAATGACAAAATAAAAATATATTTCCCTACCCTCTTTCTATGTTGACCTCTAAAGTGCTGCACTGCAAGTGGTCACCTTACACAGGATTTACCTTATTTATATATATATGCATGCTTATATATATGCCATATACATACATATATATATATAAAAAATTTTTATTAAAAACCGAAATTTTCAAGTTTTTTGGGAGGCTGCCTTGAAAATAGGATAACTTGGAAGTTATGGAATTCTATAATATATTTACAGGTTTTTTTTTTTTTTGTAAATATGAAAATGAAAGTAGAAATTAATAAATGTATTACATACCTTTAAAGTCAAACCTCCAAAACTGGAAGACTCAAAAATGCTACGAACAGAAGTCTGCTGCCTTTTTGAATCAGACAGAATGTTCAAAAGGTTATAATTAATTAATCCATTGAGAGGCCTTTTCGCTAAATTAAAATTATGCTTAGAAGTTGAATTTCGACCAACATTTTTAAAATCTACCCTAAATTTTGAGCTTGAAGGAGCTAATTCAACAACACTTGTTTCAGAAATATCAGTATTTTCAGGCTTTGATTTTGAAGCCTCTACAGTAGTGTTGCATTCTGCAAATCTGTGCTCTGTGTTCATTTGCAGCTTTGATGAGGTAGAATTTTCGATCTGTGTCACAGACGTCTCTAAGCAGGCTGAAGTACTGGAATGTGAAACAAGATTTTCACCATCTTCAATGGGTTTTTCCCCTGCGTCCGGCAGCTCTGCAACGATTTCTGCAGGCTCCAGATCGTTTTGGACAGGATGCATTTTGGTCTCGGAAATTCTTTGGCTAAATGCATCATTTACGTGACTGTTGAGAGTTAATGTTGAGCAATGTCCAACTTCAGGTTCTATATCACAAGAAGTTGAAGCACAAACCGAATCCGGTGGTACAACTACAGTGTCTGATTCGGAGACACGACCCACAGTTCCTTGCGCAGAGGATTCAGTGTCTACGGTGTCTTTTTGCATCTTCCATCTATGTTTGGCGTAAGTCCTCAAATTGAAAAATCTTCTCCTCCATGAAAGTGCATCTATACTAAATAATAAAGGTTCAGGCCTAATTTTTGCAAGCTCTTCAAAGGATAGAAGTTTTTCTGCCAATTGTTCAAATGAAGACATTGGCAATTGATATGAGGCACAATATGCTTCATCTGGGTAATAAGTCCTTTTCAAGCAGTCACTTTGGTCAGATGATGATTGGTTTATGCCCATTTGTTTTTTCATGACATCCCAACTAAATACTGTTGTAGTACGACAAACTAATTGATTTAGTGTTGTTTTGTTTTGATAATTTAATGTGCCATCGGTAACAGGCGGCATAGAAATGGCAGGGTACTTGGGAAATGGTATAACTGCAGAAGAGAATGCTTTATAAAGATAGTCTTCTTTAAAAATTGTAAAACCAGGTAAATTTGGTTTACTTTGGACATTTTCAATTGGCTGGGCACAAAGAAAACATGGTATTTTGTGTTTCTGATTTCGATTTTCTGTGCAATGTTTTGATTTTTCATTTAATAGCCCAGATGCTTCAGCGTCTGGGCTATTGCAATCACATTCAACCTCAGACGCACAATCGGAGTCTTTCATGGATATTATATATTTTAAAAAACATGTTATTTGATTTTGATAAGATTTCTGTATTTTGGAATTTATATTTACTAAATTTTCCTCGCTGAATAGTTCTTCAAGCCTGTAAACAGTGCACTCGTTCATCTGACTGTAGTGAGAGCTAAAACTGAATTTTTCTTGGAAATTTTCTGAGGAAGAATTACCGAATTTAATAGATGAAACTTTCAGCTTACTGGAAGCGATCCCAGGTGCATCCCAACGTTTTTGGTTTGGAAATGGACTGACGATATGAATGAAATTCTTCATAGCCAACTTGCGATGTAAAGGAACCATTTCAAACAAACCAGATTTACATGATTCCATTTCAAAAATGTCCTTCAATTTGCTAATGGGAGAGGCCGTTGTCCCCGACTTCTTCCCCATTGGAAGTAGTCCTCTTTTCAACAGATTTTTCCAGCCAGTCAACTTTTTATTCAACGGCATCATACTGTTTTTTGTTCCTGATTCAGAACTTGTTGCAGCAGGTTGACCCCCAGAAGGTTTTCCTTGCACAGTAGAAGGCGTGATGATCGAGCATGATGTAGTATGTACTTCAATTCTCGTTACTTTTGGCTTGACAAACGATCTAGAATACAAAAGATCATGATAGCATGATAATAATAAACTAAATGTTATACAGTAGAACATCAATGCGTCTCCTGAATTTATCATTTTCCCCATATCTATTGTGTTTTAATGGTATACAGTCAATGGGGGTCAACCTGTTGCAACATGATCCAAAACATGTTGCAGCAGTTTGACCCCCAGAAGGTTCTCTTTGCACACTAGAAGGCGTGATAATCGAGCATGATGTAGTATGTGCTTCAATTCCCGTTACTTTTGGCTTGACAAACGATCTTGAAAATAAAAGATCATGAGAGCATAATAATAAACTAAATATACAGTAGAACATCAATGCATGCTCCTGAATTTATCATTTTCCCTATATCTATTGTGTTTTAATGGTATACAGTCAATGGGGGTCAACCTGCTCCAACATGATCCAAAACATGTTGCAGCAGTTTGACCCCCAGAAGGTTCTCTTTGCACACTAGAAGGCGTGATAATCGAGCATGATGTAGTATGTGCTTCAATTCCCGTTACTTTTGGCTTGACAAACGATCTTGAAAATAAAAGATCATGAGAGCATGATAATAATAAACTAAATATACAGTAGAACATCAATGCATGTTCCTGAATCTATCATTTCCCCCATATCTATTGTGTTTTAATGGTATATAGTCAATGGGGGTCAACCTGTTGCAACATGATCCAAAACATGTTGCAGCAGTTTGACCCCCAGAAGGTTCTCCTTGCACAGTAGAAGGCGTGATAATCGAGCCTGATGTAGTATGTGCTTCAATTCCTTTTATTTTTTGGCTTGACAAACAATCTAGAAAATAAAAGATCACGTGAGCATACTAAAAATAAAATAAATATACAGCAGAACATCAATGCATGTTCCTGAATCTGTCATTTTTCCCATATCTATTGTGTTTTAATGGTAAACAGAAGATTCCCAAAAACCTGAAGTCCGCAGTGGTTGCGCCAAAGGAAATTGGGGTCTGTTTTCGGACTATTCATAAAACGAGGAGATTCCAAATCTTTCTTTTCATAGAATGATTTATTATATAAGTGGAAAAATATAATAAAATATTTATATTACTTTATTTTTTGAATTCTCAGAAAGTTATTTGATTTTTCACAAAAATCTTTTCAAATTCACAAAAAAAGAGACCTTGTTACAAAAAGGTTGCATCGACCCTTGGTCCGATAGCTCGAATTTCTTATCAGGTCCTTGCTCCCTTTTCCTTCAATTCCATGCTAATTATTCTCCAGATATTGATGTTTACTTCCTTTGACTCAAAGTTTTTTCAACAACAGTTTTGCTAACTAAGTGAAAAATTTATTCACCTTTTTGAAAAACCCTACCGAGAAATGATTGTGCGGAATATAGGAAAAAAATGTTTGCTGTGCTTAAAGTTATGCGATTGCTTTCCAGTGCTTGGAATAATGATGTTATGTGAAGCTACAATACTAAAATATTTTAAATGAACTGTAAAACTCTTACAAACTTCTAAGCATTTTCCAAATGTAATATGAAGTAATGTTCACTCAAAAGTATAATATTGAATAAATAAGCAATGAAACAAAGAATTCATTACATGTCAGCTTTATTAAATAGTGTTAAGCACATTTTGCAAAAAAAAAAAAACCGAGCAAAATTCCTTATATAAAGTCTACTGGAAAGTTCTGTCCGTTTCTATTACAACAAGTTTTGACACGCTCTATATTTCATGTTCTAGCATGTTTGGTTCTATATTTTTATCGCTTAATGTATACATACTGACGTAGCAAATTGGCTATAATATAAAGTTAATTCACATTAGCCAGCAATGTTCAATAGGAAGTACATCATACTCAGGTCCGCACTGGCCAGGTCGACTAGTCGGCGATCGCGGAGGGCCCTCATACTAGGGGGCCCCCAAACGAGGAGGGGAGCAAAATAATTTTCCATCCGAGCTTTTTTTTTTACCCAGAACTTTAATTTCTGCATAACTTTTTGCATCTGCTTCATTACACTTTTCTCAAGAAGGATGCTTCACTATCGCAATCTTACAAAAGCTTTAAGACTTCATTTTTAAGATGATCTCTCCAGTTTTAGACAAAACAGTGGTCGATGGCTCAAATGGACTTGCTTTGTATGAGCTGGTAAAAACAAAACTAGCTAGAGGGGCGCTATTCAACATGAAATAATATTGCTTGCTCATGGAAATATTATCGCCTGCTATTGCGGAGCTGCTAACGTGAACGGATTTGATAACGGCCTAGAAGCCAATTTCAAGAAGAGAAACAAAGATCAGTGGGCGGACAAGGGGGCATCGAAATAAAAAGGGGCCACTTCATTATTTCAAATTTTCTGCCCCCCATAATGTAGACCACAAGTAGGGCACCTCGCAATAAATGATGTTTCAGGCAAATTGTACAGAATAGGAATTGGATGAAAAACTGAGCAATTCAATTACTGGGCACTCGCATTAACGTTTTCAAGAATATTTTAAGGGGGCCCCATATTCATTTTACCGCCAAGGGTCCCCAAACTTCTCGTTAAGCTCTTGACGAAGATTTTATTTTGGTTTTATAAAGGAGCAAAAAAATTGTTTTTTAGTTTGTGCCTTTTGCAATATATAACAAAATTGTTAAAAATTACATTTTTCTTTAAAATTGCTTAAAAATGAAAGGTGAATCTTATTTCTTATTCTTTAAAAAGACAGTATCATGGGCAGGGTTGGTTATAAGGTACCATGAGAAAGTAATTTTCCAGGGATGCTAGGCAGCGCCGGATCTAAAGGGCAAACCGGGGGCCCAATTCCGGGCAGCACATCTCGGTGGGGGGCATATTCAACTGTGATTCTCAAAAAAAAAAAAAAAAGAAGAAAGACAATATAATAAAAAAGAAAAATATATTCATTTTTGAAAATTTAACTTTTGCAAAGAGAATTAAAATCCTAGTTCGGCGCTCCGATTTGATCATTGATCGGCTATTTTGCTAACGATTAAAACCGATTAATTGAATTATTTATTTGTATAAACTGTTGGGAGTTCCAAAATTGAGTTGCACTGAATATGTTGCGTTGTTGATGAGTCTGCCGGCTCCTGTGGCTGGCAAGGGCTCCCCGAGGGGAAGGCAGTTTTAGGGGGCAGAAAATTTCGCAATGCCAAAATGTAAAAATTTGAATTTTAAAGTCAAGGTTTTTCTCCCCCTTGTAATAGTGAAATATAAATCATGCTATGCTCAAACAATGTGATAATTTTCCTTTTACAAATTTTCAAAGCATCCGTTCGGGAAAAGGCGGGAAGGGGGGCTTGCAAGTGTCATTTGAGGAGGTAGGCACGTGTCTCTTCGTTATGAGCGTTAATGAGAAGGCGGAGTGTGGGGGCGGATTATTAAAAAAATGCTCATTTTATTCTGCATTTTTATGAGTAAAAACATTTAAACTTTAAAAAGTGGTAGTAGATGGAGGAGAAGGGGCGGCATTTTTAAGCTTTGCCCCGCCACGGAAAACTTCAAGATCCGGTACTGGTTCTTGAACTTGAATAAGTTTAGGAACCTTTGGGTTAATAAAAGCGAAATAAGTTAATTTCATACCTGTTTTTTTAAAGATACATCTGTTAGAAGTTTTAACTACAAGTCAAAATTGGCAGCAAAAAATTTGATCAGTCAATGGTTCAAATTTGAAAAATATTGCTGTTTGCTTGATTTGATTCTGGTCACTAACCAGTTAAGTACTTACAAAGTAATTACTCGTTCAGTTGAAACTTGGCAGAAAAATTGCTCCGAGTGATAAGCAAGCTTGTGATTTGTATGAAATCAATGTTCATTTTATTCTTAGTACAAGCTAATAATATTTTTTAAATTGGAGCAAATCTATGTTTGATTTGTAAGATAATGCATGTTTTCAAAAAAGTAATTCTTAACAAACATAATTTTGACTTTTCATTTTGCTTGCAAATCATTCAGTAGGGCAGTTTTTTAGTTTTAGAATATAATAAAAATTATATTCAAATGACTTTATACAGTACTGAAGCACAAGGCAATATTGTTCATTTAATAAAGAGAGGGTTATTATTTTGAAAGTGCTCTTGGCTCACTTAATGGCTTTTCTCTCTCTCGTTGTACTTTACAGTTTAATACAATAATTTCTCCAGTTTCTACGTAATTGAGACATAATAAAAATAGCATGAAATTTCGTTGTACTGAACCCCTAAAGAGGGGTAAAAAACGGTTTCCCGACACATAATTTTCAAAAATTTTCTGTGGAAGGACCCTTCCCTCTAGGGGACCCCTTTTCAATACCTGCCCTAGAAGGAGCCAGTCCGGGTCCGATCATACTGCATCATGATAATGCCAGGTCACATGCTGCCTTGATGACTCGTTAAAAAATTGCAGAACTAGGCCGGGAAATACTATCGCATCCACTATATTCCCCAGACATAGCACCCTCCGACTACCTTTTGTTTTTGCCTTTACAAAATTTTTTGGCGGGCAAAAAAGCATAGATTGAAATTTTCGAATCAACAGTTAAAATATTTTTCAAAAATTGCCCTCATGCTGGCAAGAAGTCTATTATAATAATGGCAATTATATTATTAAATGAAGTTATTTGGTAGTAAGAAAAATTTGTATTTTCTTTTATTCCAAAAACGACAGTACTTTCCTGTAGACCTTATACTTAACAGTTATATCGTGTTTCTACTCGGTAACGAATTAGTACAAGTTATTTAAACAGTAAAACATTTCGTTAGATGCCTGACAAATTCATCATTTGAGCTTTTTTTGCTGTGTGATGTCACAGCATGCTAAACACTCGGAGAGTGGCAAAACTTCAAAGCTTACTCCTGTCGATTGAGACAAAATGTTACGTGATAATTTTTTCTTTTAGAGATCTTTCTTGTTGGCACTTTCATAAATAGTCCGCTGAAAGAATAAATAATTCTCAATATACCAGGGTTGGGGCCTTGGACATCTGAAACTGGTTTTTGACAGGACAGGAGGGTTTTACTGTTCAAAAGTGTCTTAAACTGTCCTAAAGTTATAAGGGTCTAACCTAATCAATTTATATCTAATGCAATATTAGTAATGCACAAATAAGTGTGAATTAGTTGTAATAAAAAATATTTGATAATTTTTTCTTTGAAATGTTAATTTGAAAAAAGTATTTTATGTGGAAAAAAGTAAAAAAATGCTATTACATAAAAACTCCCTTGTATAAGAGTTGGTAGTTTGTAAAAAAAAGAAGTACCAAAGTAACTAATTCCAGTTCCATTTATGACTCATAATTACTAGTAAATACTATTATATACTTAGAAGAAGAAAAAAACTCTTGAAGAATAATAAATTGATGATAAAATGTTGGCACTAATATATTTTAAAACTAGCAAAATTTTTATTTTTCATTTTTAACAATGTATTCTGTAACAACAAGAAACGAAAATATAGCAACTTGATCATTTTTAGAAAACATTATCAGCATTTCCCTAGAGTAGATGGGTGGTCATTTAGTATCAGAACATGAAATGACACTATAGTCAGGGGTGCCACTCTTCAAAAAATTTTAGACTGAATTTTTCACCATGCACATAATAGCCAAATCACGTATTTTTTTTTACAAATCTGCGGATTTTTTTTAAGATACACACATATTTGAATTTACCAATATTTTCTTCAAAAAAGCCGAAAATTCTTGCTTTCTGATGCAAAAATATCATTCAATATATTTAACCAAACAGTTTCGCAGGGAGAGAAAAAAAAAAGCGCATAATATATTTTAATCTTTTGGCAGTGATGCCGCTAGACTTTGAAAACTGGAGCTATAAAAATCCGTAAGTTGAAGGGGGTCCGGGAAAATTTTGAAAACTATATGCAAAATAGTGCATTTTGAGGCCTTTGGAGACGCATTTGGGATTGCAGAAGTATTAGGAAACAAAAGAAGCGTAATAGAAACATTTTTAAAATTTAAACGGTTTTACTCATAAAAATGCAGTAGAAAATTGGCATTTTTCTTTTATCCAGGGGGCAGGACCCCACATTTTTTCTAACGCCCATATCAAAGAGCCCTGTGTCTGCCTTCTTGAACGACACTTATAAGCTCGCCCCTCACTTCCCAAAAGGATGCTTTGAAAATTTGTAAAAGAAAAACTATTGGTACCATTTGAGCATAGCATACGGTATTTCATGATTACAAGGGGGGAGGGACCTTGACTTTTTATATTTTAAATTCTAAAATTTTGACATTGCGAAATTTTCTGCCCCTACTTAAAATTTTAGAGTTTCTAACAGTTAATACAAATAAAGAATTATATTCATTGGTTTTAATCGTTAGCAAAATAGCTGATCAATCATCAAATCGGAGCGCCGAACTAGGATTTTAATTTTCTTCCAAAAGTTAAATTCTCTTAATTAAGTATATTTCTTTTCTTTATTTTTCTTCTTCTTCGCTTTTTTTTTTATTTTGTGCATCACAACTGATTTTTCCGCCCCCCAAAAGTGCCGCCTGGGGCGCGGGCCCCGGCTTGCCCTGCCTAGATCTGGCACTGCATATCATGGTTTTACAGATATCAGGGGTGGTAGCAGTAAAGATTTGCATTTCGTGAACTTTCGAAAAAAAAAAATTCCTGAACCTTGATTCTTTTTAATAGGTACTAAGGTACTATAATGTCAGACATATAAGACGAAATGTGATTGTACTTTAAGGTTGTACTTTATGAAAAATACTGGGATCAAACAAAAATGGATAAAACTACTTATTTTAACTAGAGGTCGCAATGGAAAATGTAGAAAATATAGGAGAAACAGAAAAATAGTTGTAAAAAATCGTGTACTATTTTAGTAAAATGTGTG
Source organism: Octonoba sinensis (assembly GCA_038502835.1). Classification (NCBI taxonomy): domain Eukaryota; kingdom Metazoa; phylum Arthropoda; class Arachnida; order Araneae; family Uloboridae; genus Octonoba; species Octonoba sinensis. The sequence goes on from CM076604.1 coordinate 10,095,260, forward strand.
GATTATTAAACGAAATAATGCAATAACATCTAAATAATCATCAGAATGTTAAAGAAACGTTATTAATTATATTTAAAAATATTTACATGCATTTAATACATCTATTTTGTCCAGTTTATTATTTCCTGTATCATTCACGGCTTTTTATGCTTCATTATCTTGCATAATTTTTTGTTTTAATACTGCTTGCAGTCTTTTGTGTTCATCTTCTCGGCAAAAAGTGCAGAAACGAAAAAATTCGGAATCGCGAATTTTGCGAAATTGATTGAGTGGAGCTTGTTTTAACAAAAATTAATTAAATGTAATATTGCAAGAAATTAAAGCGCAGACACTTATTTTTATTGATTCAGAATAAAAGCAACAATTAACAAGAGACATAACTGCAAAAACGAACCCTTTACAAAAATTGCAATCGCAAATTGAAACTATACATTTCCGATTGTCATTGCATTCCATTTCCCTTCATTTTACATAATTTGTGTCTAAAAATCCGCAGCAAAAACGCTCCCGATATTTCTCTGAAAGTTGGAGGTTCGGCTTACATGCGAATCTACTTATACGCAAGTATAAACGGTAAAATTTTGACCAAAATAAGAACATTTTTTATTTGTTTACTTCTTAATTAAACCTACAAAATAAGTGAAATGAAAAAAATGCGATTCCCGTAAAGGATGCAGAAAGATTAAGCAAAAAGGAACGCATACGTTTCTTTGCTTGCACATGGAAATTAGGCTTAGGTAATTTTTAAAGTATTGCTCCAATTAACCAAGAAATACATATTGTTGCAATTGAAAGGGGAAAAAAAAATAAAATGAGGGTAAACAATTTAGGGAGATTGAGCAAAAAAAATTCCGGTATTTGTGGAGCTCTACCATTCCTGAGATATAAATGAAAAATAAACCTTTTATGACAAGAAATTTTTTTCCAATGTAATTAGCAATTGATTCAAAATAACAATTCGATCAAGAATTAAAACAAAAATCCCATATTTAAAAGCTAAAAATCAAGTCATTGACTTTTGGACGAATGCCAGATTCGCGAATATTCCGCAATGTAGATTTCATGAACTGTGTAGCATTCTGTCTCTAAATAGTGAGTGCAATAAGGCACCAATTAAATAGGAAAATTTTGTTTATTATTTAAATTCAAAATAAAAGTATTATTTAAATTTAAATAAAAGTCGTGATTACGATTTTTTTATTTAAATTCAAAAATCGTAATCGCGATAACGAAACCTTTTAAACCAGCAGATTTAAAAAAAAAAACAAACAAAAAAACCGCATATTTCCGAACTTATTAAACATCAGGCTGATTATATGCTTAAAGAAATCTTTGGGCATTGAATCTCCGAATTGTTCACCTGTTTCCCTTACCTAAGCCGTGACAGCGCAAGCTAGCGCCGTTTTCCCACCTTCTCTTCATATAAAAAAAGCTGCAAGAAAAATGCGGGCCAAAGACGAGCAAAACGTAATTTTGCGTATCGATTTTTTATATATTTTACTCGCTTATTTTTTCTCATGTGATGAAAATCACGCGTCCCGAGGAAAGTGTAATTTAAAAATTTTTTTTTCCTATCCCCGTCTCCGGTTTTTGCGTATTTGACGCGCTATAGAGCTTCCGCGGCATCGCTGCTTCGTCCACTTTCCTTGTTTTTTTTTTTTCACAAGACAAATGATTTTTTTAAAATTTTTTTTCTTCCTTTTATGTGAATTCATAAATGCTTCGGTTCCAATTATCAATAGTAATCGGCATCGTCGAAAATATGGAGTAAATTAAAAACAATTTTTAACAAATTGCCGATATTGGTAATTTTTAAAATTTTGAAAATACCGAATTTCCGGTATTACAATATGGAAAAACACCGGAGTTCTGGTGTATAACTGGAATACAATCACTTCTGGTTCATTGTTTTATAATTTTGATAGCAATCCAAGTTGAGGGGTTTGTGCTCACATTCAATTTTTCGATCGAGATTTTTTTTAAAGGGTTCGTTTTTTCAAAAGCGATTTTCGTTGATTGTTTGCTTTTGTTCCTTCTTTCTAATTTCAATAACAATTCAAGTTGACGGGGGCGAATATTCAGTATTTTTTCAAGCCAAAATTTTTATTTTACAATTTTTTTTTTAAACCAATAATTTGCGAGACGGAAAGTTCTGTTTGGATCATCGTAAAAAGACTGATTTCAGTCTCCAGGACGGAAGAGTGGCAGCCCTGACTATAGTCATTTTCTTGAAAGTAAGGCAATATCTTACTAAAAGTAGACTAACTGTTATTCATATTCAACTTCCATGTAACCAGATTAAAAGCCATCTGGATAAATTTTATTAAGTTTACTTAAATTTTAAAATGAATAAAATATGACTTTGGGTTCATTCATAAATGATGTCACGCTTCAATGGGGGAGGGGGTTGGTGAAATTGTGACAAGGGGAGGGTTAACAAGAAGTGTGACATTATGCTTATGCAACATAACGCGACATGTGACAAAGGGGGTAGGTCGTCAAATATATGGGAAAAAAACCGTGACTATATTTATGAACAATCCTTTAATACATTTTATTCTGTTTTTGATATCTGCTCACAAAAAGCAACCTCACTATATAGTTTTGGACACAGGCAGGGTTTTGGACAGTTTTAGACACTTTTGGACACATGCAGCGTTTTGGACAGGACGGCAGAAACCATGGTTTTTACCGCAGTGGCTGAAACTTTGCCAACCCTGATATATAGTACTATAAGAAATAAATATAAATCTTTAATCCTAATTAAAATAAAACCCTTAACTTAAGAAGGGAAACACATAATTGTGTATAATAAACTCACTTCTTGTTGAAACAGGATGTCCAAGTACATTTTAGATTTTTCAGCTTAGTGTGCACATCGGAAGTAGCATCCACCTAGGGGAAGAAATCAATAAAAAAGACAAGTTAAATTATGAAAGCAATTTAAGGGGGGAAATAAGTGTAGGAAAGCGTATTAAGAGCAATTTTCATGATTTTTTTAAACATATAAGGAATACATATATTTTCCTGAGATTTTGAGATTATTTTATAGATATACTGAAGAACATTTACTGAAATTTTCAAACATTTTTCTTCGGGAAAAACCCGGAGATATCAGCTGCTGCACACTGTAATTCGCCACTTGGATCGGCAGTTTGCGTACATCCTGGAGGTCACAATTTCTATCTGAAATCAATTTTTTAAAAGATTTACTTTTTTCATAAGTGTCTCTTCTATTTGAACTAAAATTATCACAAAAAAAAGAAAATTTCTATTTTTCTTTAGAATGAGAAAATAAAGTACGATTTTTGACCACATTTTTTTGCAATAAAAAAAGTAAAAATAAAGATATGTTTATGATTGAACAAAAACTTTGCGAGCTAGAGTGTAAGCAAATTCGAAAAAAAGTAGTTTCGTGAAAAACACGTTTGAAAAAAAAAAAAAAAAGTGGTAGTGAAGGTAAATTTACGGCAGTAATAAATCCTTTTTTTTTAATACTTATAAAAATTTCTATCCAAGGTCTCAATTGTTGAAAAAAACAAAAGGACATCCGCTAACGTTCTTCTGTCTCTCTAATACCCTTCAGGTCATTCATGAATGAGGGGACTACCTTTCTCGACCGCTCCGAAAGGGCGCTCGCTCAAATGTTTATAACTTTTAAGCGACTTGGAATTTTGCTTTGAAATTTTCAGGGTATATTACTGAATAGTTGTAAAATCAATTTATGAAGAAAAAAAATTTTTTTTTTTGAGACTTCTACACCTATTTCCCTCTTTAAGACAACAACAATCTTTTTTATATATAATGTACCTCAATTTAATGATCCTCTATGGACTTATTAGTGCTATCATTAAATTGAGGATATTGTAAATCGGGGAAACAAAATATTCCTCAAATCTAATCCAGGACTCATAAAACCTATCACTAACTCAAGGAAATTGTTAAATTCAGTATCGTTTAATCAAAGTTATACTGCACATACACATAAATTTGTAATAAAAAAATTAAATTTTTGATCAACACAGCAAAAAGCATAAAAGCCAAAAGTGAAACTTGATTGCAAGAAACAGATAAAGAAGCGGAAAATCCAGTTGCCTCAACTTGAGAGTCAGGCCCTATCATTCTCGGAATTCTCCAAGGGCATCCAACAATTGTAAAGTACATTAAAAAAAAAAACGTTTGCCGACACCAAGAAATAGTGAATGTCAGGGGGATTCTATAAATTATTTGAAAGACTTTTTTTGAGCCGTAGGGAAGCATCTCGCTGAAGCTACAAATCTTTTAATGATATTGAAAACAGTTTCAACTCCCCCAATAAGCATTTAAATCTACCTTGCAATTATGCACCTGTATTCTTTCATCAATAAATTTTATTGAAAATACTAAAAACAAATAAATTGGGGAAAAAGTAATTCTTCGAGGAAATTAAATTTAATGAAGCTATCATATTTAATGGAACAGTCATTTTACAGCAGCACAAATGTGACAGTAACTATCTTTTATTAGAGCTTACTATAGTTCCTCAAAATGCTTTGAAAGAGTAAACTCATAAAACAGAATTCCATTGTATCCCTAGATTAACATACAATAAGTAGTTATCAATGGAAAGGGGCTTGTTCAAGCAACATTTAACAATATCTTTTTTGTCCTTGCTTACACCTTGAACAAATGCTTGACGGCTTCAAAAGTCTTTTCTCAAAGACTCACTTCAAAGCCGTTAATAGTGTCTAAATGATTTTACGGTGAAATATTTCATTAGCAAGTGCTGTCATATAAACATGTACAATACAAACCTTCAATATTAAAAAAATAGATAACTTAATAAAACTAAGAGACTATGTAACTACCTGATCATCATTCAGTAAAGTAAAAAGACTAACATAAAAATAAATTAAAAAACTTACTTTGACATATAGCACATGAACATTCTAAAAAATATCAAAAAAGTCTACTTTTTGGACAAAATAATGCTATTAAAACCAGTTACAGCCAACTTATGACTCACTATGACTTAAAATTCAATTAAATTTTAAATGTTAAAATTCTAGCAAAACTACCTTGGGAAAATACAAACCCTTATAGAAGCTTTTATCACATTTCAGTACAATTTAAAAATGAATGTAAATTAGTACAGCATAAATAAGAAATGGTTCACAGAGCGTTGCGTGTTACCTACTAGCAGTTCATGCTTTTGTAACCACTGGCGACAGATATATATTTTCAATTATAAACAAAAATGCTTCAAATGAGTCAGGGGTTCATATTACTGAATATGCATGCGTATCAGGACTCAAAAAATCTTTAAAATTTCACATGCCCTGCTGGGCATGTTTGTCTAAAAAATACATGCCCGAACACAATTTTTACATGCTCAGAAGTTGTTTTATTGCATATTCATAAAAAAATTAATTAATGTAATTAGTTTTAATAAAAAATTAAAATAGTAGCTTTATATCTGAATTAAGAATTATTTCAACCTTAATCTAAATTATTAAAAAATCACATCACTAATAAATATTACATAATATGTCATTATAAGTAAAAATTAAGTTTTAGTAAAGTTTTGGAAAGAAATATTTGATTAAAAATAATTTAATTACAAAATGTTTAAGACTGCTATAAAAGGGGCAGGCTCCTTCTAAATATGCCTGGGGAAACCACTACAAGCATTAATTTAAAAAATATTTTCAACACTATGTAGTAATTTTTTTTTTCTAGTTTTCAGAAACATGAATTCAAAACAAAGGGGAGAAATGCACTTAAAATGCTACATATGTTTCCCGAAATATTTGTCTAAGAATTGCTTTTTCTGCTTTTGGTCAGATAGAAACATTTATAATTGTTTTGAAGTTGGTTGCTAACAGAACAATTAGTCGAGTTTCTATGCGTCAAAATAAATGTAGTGTAGCATAAATGGATTTCTTTCAAAGTTTTAAAATAATATTAACTTAAGTTTTTATTTTAAATTTGTTTGGCACAACTCAACACAATAATTGCTGCAACAGATGATCAAACACATTAAAATTGAAGTAAATAAGAATTCTTATTGATTTTATCATTTAAAGTTCCTTCACTAATTGAACAATTGCACCAAAAGGCATCATTGCCAAACATGGTTTTGGTTGCAATGATTCGACTCTTTACGACAGCAGGAAGAATTGGGGTACTCTGCCTTTTTTTGCGTATTTAAGGGTCATGTAAAGGTGCTGTCATATTTGGCGACAAAGAAATTGCTTTAAAGCTTAAGAAATGTTCTGTTTCCTTGGCAAAATTTTTAAGAACGCATGAGAAAAAGTTAGTGCCCAGAGTCTCAGTTATTAAGCTTTCCCAGAAGTGTTGCCATTCTGACCAATAAACTATAAAAGTAACTTGATGAAATCAGAAAGAAAAGCATAATCTTTGTGCTGGCATTCAAGATAACTACAAAATTAGTCTGTTTTGTAAAAATGAGATCAATTTAAAAAAAAAAATTAATATAAGTAGCCACTCTATAAAAAAAGTTATTAGTATATGGGCATTAAGATTCCATGTTTTTGAACAGAGTCAAAAGGTTCCATAAAGGAAAAAAAGGCAGAGAAATACTGAGAGAAAAAGCAGATTTTTGCAAAATGAAATTAAATACAGAAAGTATTGGAAAAGGTAAATCAAATTGTTTTTTCTTTACAAGAGCATTTATAACTTCCTACCAAGTAGCAATAACAATTTAAGCCAATTTTTTTTTACTCTTTAAACATCATAAGACTAAAGCTGCTTTAAAGAATAAGTATTATATATTTTTGTGATTTCTTGTACTTATTTTAAAAGAAACTAGCGACAAAGAACACACAAATTTAGTATTTTACAGTTATGCAATTCAGACGCTAGACAAAACCAGAAACAACAATTGTGCTATATAGCCGATTCTCATTAAATTTATAAATTCTTCAGATTGAGACTTTTCTCTCAGTTCCCTTCCCTCCTTCTTCAAAAATAAATAAATAAAATACATACATCATCGTCCTTCTGTTGACAGCTCCCTCCAGCACTAGCCACCATAATATAATTGGGCACGATATGCACCGTGATGGTAGGTCTAAGGAAATAAAGGAATAAAAATTTAATATAGCATACCTAAATGCACAGCAGAAACCCTCTAATCCGAATGATGAATTGAGAGATGGTTTGAAATATGAGCAGCTTAAGAGTAATGATCTATAACTGCAACTGAACTGTATTGAAAAAACAAAATGCCATTCAGAGTATAATATTGAATTTCGGCAATAGGAAGATAAAAAACTTAGATTATTAGGGTTCACAAGCAGGGGGAGATTTTAATTTTTTAACAAGGTCTTTTTTTTAATTAAAAAAATATTTTTGCGAAAAATCAAATAATTTTATTATTATTTGCCCCTTATGTGATAAAGATATGAAAAGTCAGGGGTCGATCCAACATTTTTTAGCAGGGTCCTCTTTTTGTGAAAAAAACCAAATTTGTGAAAATTGAAAATTTAAGTGATGAACAATTTTATTATTATTCGCCGATTTTGTAATACATGAGGGTGTAAAAAACACGATTTGGAAGCTTGGAATTATGAAGGGTCCACTTTGATTGATTTGAGTTTTGTGAAGGATCCGTTTTGATTGATTTCAGTTTTGTGAAGGATCCATTTTCATTGATTTGAATTTTGTGAAGGGTCCGTTTTGGTTAATTGGAAATTTGTGAAGGGTTCGTTTTGGTTAATTGGAAATTTGTGAAAGGTCCATTTTGATTGATTTCAGTTTTGTGAAGGATCCATTTTCATTGATTTGAATTTTGTGAATGGTCCGTTTTGGTTAATGGGAATTTTGTGAATGGTCTGTTTTGGTTAATTGGAAATTTGTGAAGGGTTCGTTTTGGTTAACTGGAAATTTGTGAAGGGTCCGTTTTGATTGATTTCAGTTTTGTGAAGGATCCATTTTCATTGATTTGAATTTTGTGAAGGGTCCGTTTTGGTTAATGGGAATTTTGTGAAGGGTCCGTTTTGTTTAATTGGAATTTTGTGAAGGGTCCCGAAAACGGACTTTAATTTCTTCTAGCGCAACCCCTGACAAGCATTGTGATGGAATTAGCACAGTTGTCAAGTCATCAACAAATGTCACAGAAATCACATGCATGGACGATATCAGTGTGTCACGTAAAATACTTTATTAATCAAATTGGATGGGACTAACTAAAATTAAAGTGTTGTGCAGAATTATAAAAAACTAAAATCAATGGTGCGACAGCCCATGTGGGCCAAGACCTATTGTTCCCATATCAGCTTACGAGACCGGGGGCCCCAGAGATGTTTGGTGAATTTCAGGTAGTCAGCCTGACACAGAAACCCTAGTGTTTAGTTCCCAAGCAAGCTTAGGGCCCCATTTTATCAACTCACAGAAGGGATGAGTGAGCATAAATATATATACAATCTAAATATTACAAGAAATGCAATTTATAACATTTAACAATAACAATTGCAATTTGTTTTACAGTAAAATATGTAAATTTTTAATTCACTTCACTACTGTACAGTATCATATTAGTATTTTCTGCTGCAAATTTTAATTTTAAAAGACCATTTTTTCCCCGTTTCCATATCCTGGTTTTATGTTGAGTTATTTCTTATTTTTATGCACGACACAATTCTTAAATTCTTTTTACATATGACTTACTTTCAGCTTTGTTTTTTGTAGTGTTTATATTTCGTAAACAATTAGAATTCCTTCTCCCCCTCCACCAAAGTTTTGAATTTCTATTTTATCCCTGTTATACAGAATTTCTCTTAATGAGATAGCATTGGTTTGAAATTTAATCTAATAACAGGGTTTCTACAGTAAAAAGTCTTTTAAACATTGTTTCTTTAAAAAATTCTTCATTTTAAATTAAGACCTTGAATAGGTTATTATCTTATCTGTTGGTAGGCCCGTCATTTCAATTTTTGGGATCATTTTTAACCACATATATATACACAAAAACATATATGCACACATTTGTCTTTTATGAATATTATATAGACATAATATGAATTTTTTAATGCAGGGGAGAAGTGCAATTCTTACTCCAGACTGCCTAAATGATGGGCCTGCAATTACAAGTTCAAAATTAGAGATGTAACAAATATTCGACTTGGCCAAATAGTCATTTCATGACCGGGCCGAATACTCGAAAAGATCAAATTTGGCCTAGCCGGATATTGGTGGACCATTTGGGCAAATAGTTTTGCAACAGTAGAAATGTAAAAAAAAAAATGTACATTTTAATTAATAAAAATAATTTAGAAAAAACTACATGTTTAAAAATTTGTTTTCAAATTTGACTGAACAAAAATATATCTTAAAGTTATAATATTGCATTTTATTCTTAGTATTTTCCCCTAAAAGTTGGGAATAGTTAACAACGACAGAGAATATAAGATTTTTATTTTGTTATTATTAACAAAGTGGAAGTCAGACTTTGTTTGGGTGGACTGGTTTATTGTGAATATTGGGTAAAAAAAGAAATGTGAAAAGCCTAGAATATATATCATGAATATTTAGATAGCATAAATTATTGGGGTTTTTGAAAATAAAAATATATTCCAGTTAGGTGTATTAAATTTTAATAGATCTTTTCAAAATAGGTATGTAAAAAACCCTTAAAATAAAAATAATAACTTTTATAACTTTAAAAATTTTCATAAAACTATTTTGAGCAAGGTAAAAGTTTACTAAGCAATAGAATTTCTTTAATTTGAATTAAATAATTAGCAAAATAATGCAAAATACTTACATTAAAACCTGCCATTTCTATTCTACTAATAAGTGAAATTTTCAGTTTTATTACATTCTAAACAATATTCAAATCATACATCATAGATTAATGTGCGGAATTGGTGTTTGACTCTGTGAATACTTTTACATTGGAAAGTACTATTACAACGATTTCCTAGAAATTTTAATATTAGGGATTCGGCTTCGACCTGGAAGAAATGGCCGAATATTCAGTTATTCGGCCAAATCACAATTCGTTACATCCCTATTTAAAATAAATAGCAGACGTTCAGACATGAAATAGTAACTTGTTCAGAAAATCGGCGCTTTTGATTGGACTAAAAAATGTAAATGTGCGAGAATTTTTTTTGTCTCCAAATTAGCAAACTTAGGTGAAAATTGTAATAATAATTAAAAAAAATTAGAAAACTGCTTCAAGGAGCATCAGAACTTAGTGCAAGGTGCCTGCAACTAATATTTTTGTGGTTTTGAAACTTTTTGTCAAGCCAGCTGGGGGACTGATACACACACCCACACAGACTCTCTGCTTTATTAACTTAAAAATGATGACATTCAAATGAGCTTTGAAAAAATTTCCTGAATAGGTAGAAATGCTTTGAAGAACATGCGAAAATAGAAATCATGAATCTTTACATCTTAAGTACTAAAGCACTTAATTAAAATTTTCTGAAGAAGAATATGTTTAGAAACTTGTGCTACCATTTCTGCATTTTATTTAAAAATTATTTTTGGGGAACTAAGATTTAATTTTCTACATGACACTTCTGAAAAAAGATTACAAGAAAATCTAATATGGCTGATATACTAGCTGATAGAAGTTGCGCAGCTTATTTACCGTCTTTCATTTTTCTTACCGCTCATTTATTTAGTTAACTATTTTATTCTGTAATTTAAAAACATATTTTATTAATTATCAATTTACTTTTAAGCCAGAGCAACATCTAATTTTTTCCTAGTGATGCATAAATTAAATACTAGCTAACGTTTGCTTGATAGGCGGCAGTGCAGTAAGAAGGACTAGACAAATTTAGACAACTTCAACATGATTGGCTGCATCCTTCGGCACGTGGCTGTGCCGAGTCTATAACGTAAGTTTCCCAGCTTGCCTTACTATGCAAATTACAAGGAGTATGTAAACACGTGCTTGCCTGCAGTAAGGGGGGTTTAGTTGGTTGGAACAGAACGGGCTGTTGACTCTATGGAGTTTTGACCAAACTAGATTATAAGGAAGCCTGGTGTTAGCCATCTTGGCAGTTATGATGCTAAAAGGCTCACGGCAAGGTAGGCGGCCACGTTGCCGCAGATTTATTAGTTTTCATGCCGGTGGTCTACTTCTTTTACTTGGGTTTTAATATTATGTTGTTCTGTCCACACCTGAAATAAATGTTGCTGTTTTAAACTTTGCTACAAATTATTTAACTCTGCCAACACTCACTCTGCTATTTGATGATATTAAACGAGTATGGGCAAATCCAGCGACCATATTAGTTCATCACTAGCTAGGTAAGAAAACAAAAAAATAAAAAATAAATAAATATAAAAGAATCCGTAATTTTTCCACTTTTCACTGTAATTCCTAAATCAGTGACAAATATTTCTCATTCAAAACATTCTGAAAACGAAAGTTTGAAATGAAATACAGCCCAACCCCCCCCCCCTTTTTTGTAAATGTGGAGGGCAAGTGGAATTTCAGGTTTAAAGAACATAGGGCTCTTGCAGTTTCTTTTTTTTTTGTTAGAAATTATTCCCTGGTTACTTAGTGATTCATCTAAAATTGTTCTGCAGCAAACTTGTTTGTTCTGTGGTTTACCTTCCTTTCGAAGTTTCAACAGATTCTGCTTTGGCGAAGTACATTTACCATTTTAATGAAATTTCTTTCCAATTTCTAGACTATGCATTACTACTTAAGTAGTGATTATTTTTATTGGCCGGGAGCTTTTTTATATAAGTTTTCTTCTTTTGGCTGCTATCCCGGGATTTCCACAGGCAGTGCAGATGTAGCAAAATTTGTGAAACCATTGGTTTTCGAAGGGAGGGATATTTTCAGTCTATTCAACTATGCAAACCACTTTTTCCGTTCACGGAGGGGAAGAAAAAAAGAAAATTTAGCGTAAAGTTGCCAGTTTTCTTTTATTTGCGCTCCTGTGGAAATCGCCGGATACACAGCCATAGGGTTAAGCATTGTACTTGCATCCTATATAAATTAAAACATGCATTAGTACCAAACTGTCCCAAAAGCCTAAATCCCCATTGCTATAGATGAATGAGAGCCACTCTGTTCTGTGCAATTCACCAAGTTGCATAGAATAAAGAACAGAGCTCGCTGAGCAATTCACCAAGTTGCACAGAATAAAGAACAGAGCTCGCTGAGCAATATACTTGTATAAGAGAGATTTTGAAGGGAAATAAAAAACTTTGCAATGCAACCTTAGAGCAAGTGCTATATCAAAAATCTAACATTGAAAATGATTGCAAAGAAAACAATATTCATTTTCAGCATTACTTAGAATAATTAAAAAAGAGAACGAAAGAAAGAAAATGCTTGAGAGAAAAGTTCCTAAAAGACATGCTTAAAAAATACATGATACCCAAAGAAAAATCAATTTAGAATAGTACATACAATGTTGTTTCAAAGTAAAATTTTAGAGAAAAAAAGGCATGGCTCAAACTGGGTTCTTACCTGGTATAAGTAGTTCCTGAAAATACTTTCGATTCTTCACAAGATGATTCGCTCAAAAGAGTTGGCAATTGTTTTTCTGCTACAGATCTTAATTCGTCAGCGGGTAATTCACTGATTGGAATGACCAAGGTTTCTTTTTTTGGAGATTTTAACTCTTCACGAGATGTTTCAGTGGTTGATGTTTTCAATAGTTTTCCTGCAAGAGGTTTTGATTTTTCACAAGTGGATTCACTTGTAGGAGTGTACAGCCATTCTCTCTCTACAGATTGTACTATTTCATTGATAAGAATTTGAACAATTGGAGTGAATAACTGCTCTCTTTCTACTTCACTGAGAACAGTTTGCACTAGTTTTTCTATTACATTTTTTAATTCTTTAGGTGATTCAATAATTCGAGTGAACACTTGCTCTTTTTCAAATTTCAATGTTTCACAAGATGGTTCATCGATTGACATTTTCAATTGCTTTTCTACTGGAGATTTAGATTCTTCACAAGGTTTTTTACAACTTGGAATGCATGAATTTTCTTTTACTACATCACTGATAAGACTTTGGACTTGTTTTTCTATTACAGTTTCTATTTCTTCAGGTGATTCAATAATTGAAGGAAACAACTGCTCTTTTTCAGGAGATTTCAATTGCTTTTCTACGGGAGACTTAGATTCTTCACGAGGTTTTTTATTACTTGGAATGCATAAATTTTCTTTTCCTACAGATTCTACTATTTCATTGATAAGAGTTTGCACTTCTTTTTCCAATCGATTTTTTAATTCTTTAGGCGATTGAATAATTGGAGTGAACTGCTCTTTTTCTACTTCACTGAGAACAGTTTGCACTAGTTTTTCTATTACAGTTTTTAATTCTTGAGGTGATTCAATAACTGGAGTGAACTGTTCTTTTTCAACTTCACTGAGAACAGTTTGCACTAGTTTTTCTATTACAGTTTTTAAATCTTGAGGTGATTCAATAATTGGAGTGAACTGCTCTTTTTCTACTTCACTGAGAACAGTTTGCACTAGTTTTTCTATTACAGTTTTTAATTCTTGAGGTGATTCAATAATTGGAGTGAACTGCTCTCTTTCTACTTCACTGAGAACAGTTTTTAATTCTTGAGGTGATTCAATAATTAGAGTGAACTGCTCTCTTTCTACTTCACTGAGAACAGTTTTTAATTCTTGAGGTGATTCAATAATTAGAGTGAACTGCTCTTTTTCTACTTCACTGAGAACAGTTTGCACTAGTTTTTCTATTACAGTTTTTAATTCTTGAGGTGATTCAATAATTGGAGCGAACTGCTCTTTTTCTACTTCACCGAGAACAGTTTGCACTAGTTTTTCTATTACAATTTTTAATTCTTGAGGTGATTCAATAATTGGAGTGAACTGCTCTTTTTCTACTTCACTGAGAACAGTTTGCACTAGTTTTTCTATTACAGTTTTTAATTCTTGAGGTGATTCAATAATTGGAGCGAACTGCTCTTTTTCTACTTCACCGAGAACAGTTTGCACTAGTTTTTCTATTAAATTTTTTAATTCTTGAGGTGATTCAATAATTAGAGTGAACACTTGTTCCTTTTCAGATGTCAATGTTTCACAAGATGGTTCAGTGATTGACAATTGCTTTTCTACTGGAGATTTAGATTCTTCATCAGATTTTCTACTACTTGGAACGCATAAACTTTCTTTTTCTAGAGATTTTCCTACTTCACTGATAGAATTTTTCACTTGTTCTTCTATTAGAGTTTTTAATTCTTCAGGTGATTCAATAATAATAGCGAATAACTGCTCTTTTTCAGGAGATTTAAATTCTCCAGAAGATGGTTCGATTACTGACATTTTCAATTGCTTTTCTACTGGAAATTTAGATTCTTCACAAGATTCTTTTTCTAGAGATGTTTCTGCTTGAAAACATAATTCCCTTATAAGAATTTGCACTTCTTCTATTACAGTTCTTAATTTTTTGCAAGGTGATTTAATAATCTGTGATGATTTAAATTTTTTACGAGATGGTTCAATGATTGATGTTTTGAATTGCTTTTCAGCCAGAGGTTTTAATTTCTCACAAGATGGTTCACTGTTTGTAGTGTCGAATGACCTTTTTTCTAGAAAATTTTCTTCATATGCTACAAAATAAATAAGAAAGAAAAGTGGTGTAACTTAAAATGAATATACATATACATGTTTCTCAAAAATATGCAAAGTTTACACAAAAAAAGCTTAAATTCAACTTCAAAAGTATTTAATTTCCAAGGCATATAACCCAAATGTTTCAAGGCATAAAATATATGGGGGGGGGGGGGGGGGTTCGGTCCCATTGGATGAAAAATGTTCATGACCTTTTCTTAAATTTTCGTTTCTCTCGTAACCAGGGTTTGTGATTTTTTTGATTTAAATCAGATTTTTTAGATTTAAATCGGATTTTTTTGATTTTTTAAAAAAAGACCCTTAATATTTTGGATATTTATTATGTTACATTCATAGAAACAATATGGCATGATAATCAATATGCAAAAACACACTTTAAGCTATTTTCACAGCAATAAATATTGTAAAATAATAATAATGATACACAATTTTTAATACAAATGCATGGCTCGAATGAAACTTAACCCTACCAGGAAATATAGTACACTCATAAGTACAGAGAAAATAAACAAATTTACTGAATTATTTTGCTGTTGAAAGCTGAAAAAAGTAACAATTGCGTGTACTTAATTTTAACATGTACTTGTATCATTTTTCTATGTCATAAATGAAAAAGCCTGAAATATTTTTACCCATTTAGTAAAATCATATGCTTACACCATTACTAAAAACTAAAACTTGTTGTTTTAATCAAATATCTTTATTGAAAACTTCTATGATAAAAAAATATTTTAGAAGGCAAAAACATTAAGCAATTTTTGGATATCATGAAACTTTAAAGATACATATTCTAAATTCTAACAATTGTTGTTTTAAACACTATCATTCTGAATTATTTATTGTGTGGAATTTATTAAATTGATCTAAACTACTATTTTTAAGATAAAAAACACAGAATGTTTCAGGATTATTATTTCTAATTTGAATGATTGAATGAATTATGCTTTGCTGTTAACATGCTTCAAAATTAAGAGTAATATTGTACAATTAAAAAAAAATAGAAATTAGTTCTAAACTTATGAAATATGTTATGCAGACAGACAAATGAACTAGGATGTTTTGTTTGAAACAGTGGTTGTAATTGCAACATATTTCATTTTTACAACACTTTCTAAACATTGCAAAATCAATGATTTTTTTGAAAAAAACATCACTTGATTTAAATCAACGAACCCTGCTCCTAACCAATTTCTAAATATGTGACTTCTGTGACCTGCAGAAACCCTGCATATAGATTTTTTCTCTCCACAAAACATGGCAAAAAAATCTATTAACCAGTGGCACTAATTTTTTAAAAAATCATCGGAGGTCTTCAAGCTTAGAATCCAAAAGGGAGGAGGGTAGGGACAACTCAAAAAGGTTTAATTTAAGAAACCAACTCTTAATAAAAACATGCTTCTTTTTTTTTTAATGAAAAATGTCCGATGGGAAAAAGTATCAACTATTGTTATACTAGGTGCTTTTCTTTCCAATAAGGAATGAGTGTAAAACAGAAACTAATAAGTTAATCTTTCATCAGGTCTGTTTTTTCGAAAGGGGGCAAAGGGTATAAACTCAATGTATATTGTGTTAAAGAAACAAAATACATGTACGTATATATAATTACATTATATTTTCCAAGCGAGAGGGGGAATTGACCTCATTAAATGACAGTCCTGCTTTTCATACATGAACATGTAAGAGAGCAGAGGGCAAATCTGAGAAATTTCACTAATGGCCAGTGGCTAGTAGAGGCAGATTTTCTACTGGCCATTTTTTTTTTTTGAAGCAGTGGCCACTTTTTTGGCGGAAAATGTTAAACACAACGGTATTTTAACCTTTGTTGTATCAATTAGTAATGATATAAAATTAAATAACCCAAATAAAAGTGCTAATATTTATAAAACTAAATACTTTTTTAAAGTCGTTAAAATATAATTATAAAATTTTAAAAATTAAATTTTTTAAAGATGAACTCACAAGGATTACAATCTTACTTTGATTTTCAGAATTTTTTTTCCCTTTTCTCCCAATTATTAAAAACCATTGTACATACATTAACTTATGCAAAAAATGAAAGATCATTGTACAAAATATTGCTTACCACACTGAAACAGTTGATAAAAATTTAGCGCATTTTGTTTCTAATATTAGGGGATTTAGCTATTTGTCAATACTTACAGCAAATGAAATTATATGAAGGAACTGGAAAAATGACCTAGGTCATAGACTACTTTTTGAAGTTTGCTTTATGTTTCATTCATTTTATAACATAAATGTTAATTTTAACTATATTATAAATTAGATTATAAATTTGAATTTGGGGGTTACAGGAAAGTAGGCTCGTATACTGTGAAGGCCCTTATTTTCGCGAGTTATTAAAATATTAACATCCTCTGATTTTTGCGAGCCTGCCGTAATCGCAAAAAGTTAAGAATCGTGATACTTTTTTTCAGACTCAAATAAAAAAAAAAAAAAAAAAAACAGGAATTTTTCACCGACCCAAAATTTAATGATTTATTGCACAGTTACAAGCTTTTACTTGACAACTTTCTTTCTTATAACTATTTTTTTGAATAATATACAACTATTTCTCGAATATAAAACAATAAAATTAATAGAAGGCAGCTCATTCACTTACAATATTTATATCAGCTTCTTCGAAGCCATTCAAAATTATCTCATGTTTAGCTTCAATACAGTTAAATACGCGCACAAGCCAAGAAGCATGAATCGGTTTTAGTCAGATTCTTTTTCCTCTGGAAATTGAAGCTCATCAGAATACCACTCAATAATGAGGGAGAGGGGAGGGAGAACTTTTCGGACAAAAGGAAGTTTCTTAAAGTGTTTTATGCAAAAGAAGTACTTTTGGAATTTTTCAACTTCAACTTTCTCAACTTAGGTACTTTCGGAATTTTTCAACTTTTGGTTCTGTTCATATAAAATTCGCGAAATTTACAGCTCGCGAAATCACCGATATATCCATTTTCGCGAAAATTATGGCCCACGAAAATAAGGGCCTTTACAGCAGTTAAAATTATTATTAATTAGTTATTTTAAATACACCAGCCTACTTTCCTGTAACACCCAAATTCAAGTTTATAATCTAATTTATAGTGTAGTTAAAATTAACATTTATGTTATAAAATGAATGAATAAAACAAAGCAAAGTTCATCAAGAAGTATGTGACTTAGGTAGTTTTTCCTGTGGACCTTCATATGTTAATATATAATTTATGAACGAAGTTTAATCACAGAAAACTATGATAAAAGGATAAGTATTATGTCAGTAGGCGGGGTGAAAGGTCAGTAGATCGTAGTTCATTGGCCTATGGGTTTTCGGGAGGGGTACGGGACAAAACTGATAGCAAACTTTTTGTGAAATCATAAGATGGGAAGTGAAAGCACTTGTTTTTGAACCCAGCAGTGTACTTCTTGGAAATTTTTAAGGGTAGAAAAGAGTGGCGATTGTTAGGTAATATTTTAGTCGCCACCTCTTTTCATCTAGTCGCCAGCGGCGACCGTACATTTTGCCCTCTAAAAGACGGTATTACGGTATATTTCCGAACATAAGCCGAGAATGCATTATTCATTCAAAAATGTACCAAAAATTCAAAACTCATATATAAGCCGAGATAAAAATTTGAAGAAAAAAAAAAAATTACAGTTCAAAGAGAATCGCAAAGGGGGCGAAAATTTCATAGATCAAGTATTTTTCAATCAAGACGTTGTGCAAGTGAGAAGCTTGGCGCCAACGGCGACAAATTGATCTCTGGTAATCCTGTCTGAGGCAAGCTCAAGCATATTTTCCCCTTTCATTCATTGCCTTCTGCCCCTGCATTTGCTAGTTTGTTTTACTTTTTCTATTGTTATTTTCTACATTTCTATTAGAAGGATGAGCGGGAATAGAAAGGTATACACAGCTAGTCGCGAGCGTATTATTGTAGTCGGGAGCAAATTTTGCCATTTTGTTTCAGCGATGATTTCACAAAATCCAGCTGTAAAATATGTGTAAATTCTTTTAAATAAAACCACTTATTTTAAGCTAATTATTTCCTTAATGTAGGAAATTACATAATTAGAGCTCTATATTTGTCGATATTTTGTGATATATAGACCGACTTGTTTTTTAGATTGTCTGACCCGTATATAAGCGGGCCCGACCCCCCTATTTAGCTTTCAAAAAAGTTCCAAAAATTCTCGGCTTATACACAGAAATATACGGTATGTTAAAGAAATATAATAGCCTTAAAACTGCATGCTATGTCCTTAAGTATACCAGGCTATAAAGCCACAAAACAGTACATTTTTATTTGGAGATTAAATATTTCAAAGCAATTTAAGTACTTTTTAATTTTTCTATGTTACCTTTAGAGTAAAAATAAACTAAGAAGCCTGTAGTAGTGGAAATTACTTACATTTAGAATAACTCGGGCCCACACATGACTCATCTAAAAAAACATTTTCATTTTCTGTTTTTGCACTTGAGACGTGTACATCTTGGCAATTAGGTGTTTGCAGAAGATCTTCTATACTAAATCCTTTTTTACGTTTAGAGCCTAAACTCTTATCAATATGCATAGGAATTTCTTGAATGCACAGTTCATTATCAGGATATGAATGCAGCAAACTATTACTTTTTACAGGCTTAGAGCAACTAGAAGATTTGTGATTGGGTTTCAGACGATCCTTGATTACTTTTCTATTGTTATTGAACTTTTTATGGTTAGGAACTTTATTATTGCAAATCACGGATAAAGTGTTTTCAAGGACCCCTTTTGGGTCGTTGAAATTTTGCCTTTTGATGTCACACAGATTTTCACTACTTTTTGGAACATCCTTCATACATTGTGATTTACCAGAATTATGCCTCTTTCTATAGGGTTTACCACTATGAAATGCATGCATACATTCTCTATGCTGGTTTACATCATTACAACCAATTTCAGTTTGTTGGAAGCTGTCTACACGTTTAGCTTTTGGGTCAGCACCACTATCCCTTAAGACAATTGTTCCTTTTTTTCCCGAGTTATCCTGGCTTGTTCTATGATCTGGAAAAGAAACACTTTCATCGTTATGAGCCCTTTCGGCAGGAGAAGGCCTATCCGATTTATCAATAGGCCCGTTCATTGCCACCTCTGGTCTCATGGGTTCAGAATTACAGCCACCACCACTGTGATGAATTGGCCCCAACCGGCTTGGTTGCTCCGTACCCAAGATGGAAGTATCAGTTCCACTGATGTCAATACCGGATGCAGGAAGTCCAGAGGCCATCCACGATCCAAAGTCTGACAATCCTTCTGGGCTAGTCTGCTTAGATGAAGAACGAGTTTTGCTGTTATCAACGCTATTAACTGAAGGTAAAGGTTCTGGGCTGATGACCCCACAACGATCTTTACAGTTGCTTTCACTTTTACAGGATACCGTGCTATTTTGCCTTGAAGATCTGCTCTGAAAAGAGTCCTCTGCACATGCATCAAAGTTTTTTGAGACTTCATCTAGCAGACTTTTTATATCGACATCACATTCACCAGTACTTTTCTTGTTGGCAGCTATCACGGAATCTCTGGCGTCATATTTGTGATCTTGAAGAGCATTGACTAGGAAATTTCTGTTGCCAGGTCCTTCCAACGAAGCAACACTGTTATTTACCTTTTTGGCACCAACCTTCGAAGTTCTGGGTTTTGACAATGCATTACAATTTAGAAAGTTATTTTTCACGGCTTTCTGTTTTGCAGAATTGTTCAAAACTTGTTCCTCTGCTGAACTATAAATATCAAAATTTAATAAGTTTTCCATTTTTAACTTTGCTGCCACCACCACCTCGCAAATTATTTTTCCGAAAGGAGTTGCTGGCAGCACCTGAACATAAAAAAGTCTGATTAGGATTAGTTTCATCTGCAACAACAGTGTCTTTAGCTACTTCAGTTGAATTTTGTACAGGTAAAAAATTATGATGATGATATGTCGCATTGGATTCCACCGTGGGAAATGAATCGGTCGGTAAAAAACTTTTGCTATGAAAATTGGCAGGATTTATGCTTTGCTGACTGCCATAAATTTCAGGATGCCTTACGGTCATCCCATCGAAAGGGAACTGGTCTTGGCCGACTAAGTTGGGACTCTGGATTTGTTCTTTGGCTGATGGATAATTAACAGAATGGGGTTGATGATTAGAGAGATCCAATGCAACAGAGTTTTCTGGATCCTAGGAAAAAAAACGGTAAAAAGATTACATGCAAGTACTATATATTTGTATGAATGCAAACAATCATGAATGTAGCAATTAAATTAAACCTTGCTTTTAGTGTTCATCTCAACAGATGTTGACATACACTAAAGCAAGATAATATTCTCCAAGCTTATAAAGAAAGATTCTCCGTTGCAAGAAAATATTCTTCAAAAACGAGAATGTTCCGAGAAGATACTCCAGAAACTGAAATTTTGAGAGCAATATATAGTATGGGACCTCAAATCTGGAATGTTCGAGGCTGCAATCTTTCCGGATTTCAGAATTTTGGGTTCTCATTCAAGAAATTTTTTAAGTAGCATCAGAGCCCATATAATTTTCTCTGGAAGTTTTTATTAGCCTTTTGCTCATTGATAGCATTATGATTATCTTATATACTCGCCTATAAGTCGTGAAATTTAGCACAAAAAACAAAGTTCGAGTAAGCTTACATTTGAGGCAAAACATTGAAGCATCTGGACTTTTCCCGATATTATTTTAATTTCTTTAATTAAACAATAAAAGAAAAGAATCCATCAAATTTTGATATGATTTTTTATTCTCTAGCCATTAAATTTCAGTAAAAGATCAGAATGCGAGAAATGCCGACTTTCAATTTCGTGAATACTCTATATCACACGAAAATTAAGAGCTCATTTAAAAAGTAAATATAATAAAACTACAAGAAATTTAAAAAAAAAAAGCAAATCTTAATGATATTAACTCAAAATGAAAGCAACAATTAACAAAAATTCTAATTGCAAAAGCTTTTCAGGAAATCACAAAATAACTTTGTTGAAAACTGCACCTTTCCGATCTTAAACATGTTTATTACATTTTACTTTCCTTTTTTTAAAACACCTATTTCCAAAAAAAAAAAAAGGTGCAAAACATTTCCCGATTTCCGCTTTTGTTTTTTCAAAAAACAAAAGCTTATTTCAGCTGCCGATTTTTTTCGAAAAAGTTCCGGATTTTGGGTCTTCTGGATTTCGGAATTCCAAATTTGGGGTCCCATACTGTAGAAGGTACTTTCTGTTTACAAGTAAGTGAAAAATTCTATAAATACAAATAACATCAGTCGTGACGTCGAGTAACCAGCGTAAAGAATCGAGCCCCCATCTTGAAAATTGTGGGTACCCAAACCATTTTTCCTAGCATTTTCATAGCATAGAGCTGATTCAATCGGTAAAAGTATAGTAGCCATAATGCATCAAAAAAGAGACATTCTTTAATATAGTCCTAACAATCTCTCTCTTTGATAACAGCAGGTACCGAAATTTTTTATATGTACTAACTACTAGATGGAATAAATAAAATTCCTAATGACTCCAAGATTTCACATATTTAATAAAGACGTGTGCTAAAGGAAACTCACCGTTTTGAGATGAATTTTAGATAATATACCCTGGACATGTACTATCGCCAGGGTGATAAAATAAATCGTTTAGTTTAAGGCAGTGGTTCCTAACCTTTGCTGCCTTACGAACCCCCTCTGAAGTTGTTAGTAATGGATAACAAAGCTGTAAAAATTGCTAGCACTTTTGTTTTCCAAAATTGCACAATAGTTTATAACACAAAATGAAAATAAGATTGCAAAACATCCAAGTTTAAACAAAAACTAAAATTACTTTTTACATTATTTGTTCTTTTTGAATCATTAAGACGGTTTTAAAAACATGTATTCGTAGAAAAATAGCTTTAAAACTCATTTTCCTGATATTGCGATAAAGATGTGGAACAGCACGAGAATATGTGTGCTAAAATTTTTTTAATCAATCAATAAATATTGTTCGCTTACACTTACGCTTTGAAATACACAAAATTCGCAAAAGTTGAATAAATTGGGATAAATGCGAGTACAAAAATTAATTAATATTGACAGGTTCAACTTTGGAGTCTGTATCTGAGAAATTATGCAAAAATATGAGTTAATTTTCCTATTTCCAACTTTTTCTTCGCGTTAGAGCGGAAAAAGTGGGAAATGGTAGGAGAATTATTCGTTTAAAATTCAAATTAAATTATTTAATATCGTTCGATACCACTTTGAGATTCAAATTTTCGAAATCAAGTAACAGGAAAAAATAAGTGCATTTAAAATTTTGTACGTATGCTTCCTATGCCAGTCACAACTTTTACGCATTATCAGGAAAACAATTTAGTTTAGAAAATAATTTTACACTCCGTCCTAAATACATATCAAAATTTATTATTTTGTTTATGTCAGCAATTACAAATTCTGCCACTGCAACATTATTTTTGCGAACCTCTTTCGACACCACACCATCCTGATCCGGGGGGGGGGGGGGGGGGGGGGACACTGGTTTAAGGTGATTATCGCTACAATAAAGCAGAAGCCGTGCATAAACACACCAAATTTTTTCAGTCTTTTTCAAATGTAACGTTAATTTTTCTCAGTATTGTTCTTTATTTGAATTTCTTTTGAATGACTAAAGACATGTATATATTGCAAAACTTAAAATTGAAAAAATAAAATCAAATCTGTGATTCAGCATTCAATTTTTTTACTTTCGAAAGCTTGCATTCTTAACGAGCACAAAATTTTGTTAAAACACCTTGCAATTAAATTTTAATAAAAATAAAACAAAACATTTATTTACCTTCTAACAAAGCTTAATCAGCATAAGAAATGAAAAATTTCCAGAGCGGATGCAAAAAGCTTGCACTTTTCAAAATGCGATGGAAAGAAAAACGACTAATAAACAAATTTCTCTGAATAAAATAATTTTAGAATTACACTTCAACAATTCTTTAGTTATCTATCTATAGGAATTAATAACCAATATGACCGTAACACATTTGGGAATAAGTTTTAAAAAAAGTCCCCCCCCCCCCCCCAAACACCTGAATTTTGAGTATAACTGTAACACAAGCACTCCAAATTCTGTTTTAAAAGCATTAACATGCAAACATGTTTCAGCAGCATGTGTGGAACACATTGCAGGCATCCGAAAGTTGGTGACTGACACGTGCCTGTCATAATGAAAGGGGGGAGGGGAGAGGCTATGAAAAGAATAGGTCACATAACACATTGAATAGGCCTTCTCTAGTGCTGGAAGCAACCAGAGTGATTAGTTTCTACCCTGGGGACAGAGCCGGAGCAGTGGTGTAGTCCCGGGGGGGTGCAGGGGGACATTCTCCCCCTGCCTTTTGCGTTCAATTGCTTATCTTCTTGCGTATAAGCGCCCCCCAACTTTTTTTGCAGGACTACACCACTGAGCCCCAGCCCCCAGTGAGGAGCACTTTGGGCGGATTGCGTATACTGAGCTTGAATAGAACAAAAATACTGATAAGGAACGTTGTTAGGGAGCTTGTTCTCCACAGATAATGGATATTTTTGTATTTTTTATGGATGAAAATATAATAACTTCCACTCTACTCTGGTTTCAGTTTTAAGGAATTTGAAAGAAAGTGATGAAAGGAGAATAGCATGTCTACGCATGATTCTTCATATATTGGGTCTTTTTCATGAAGAATGAAACCCCTCAAATCCAAACTAATTGGGGCTGTAGCCTGTTCGGATTAGCCAAAAACTATCCATAACATAAAGACAAACCCTCGTCACTTTGACAATTGAAGATAACCGATTTCAAGGGAAAGATTAAGTGATATTTTATGAGTTTATATTGTTATTTCATTGTTTTTACCAAGTGATTAACCTCAAACATTTCAACAACCAACTTTCACTGTTTTTCAATCCTGCATGACCTAAGTATGTAGACAATTTTTAGTTTGTTAGCTATGCTAACTGTACTTCTTTGTTCATTTTTCAACTAATTATATAAAATACGGTCATATTAATTGTTTTATGACAAAATAAAGAATTTTTCCTCTTTCGAGGGTGTTTTTAAAACTTAAATTCGTTAAGAAAAACTCGTTCAAATTTCCCGGGATTTCGGATTTGAGGGGGTTTCACTGTATCGCGTCTTTTACACGCTAGCGACACTCCTGTAACATCACGCAATAGTATCGATTTATCATGTCAAAAAATGAAATACCTTACAATGTGCATCAGGAGCTAACCATGGATGATTCTGAGCAAAAAGAAATTTTTGAAAATACACAAAGTTTCAGAAAAAGTATGCAAAATTTAAAATAAAGATTACATACGTACTTAGGTGAACATGCCCTCTAAACCACACAATACATACATACGTGTATATATTTATATATAAGCTCCAAAAAAAAAAAAAAAAAAGCTGGTTTAAGTGATAACTGCATGAAAGGTCTAATATTAATACCAAAACTCTTTTCCTTTTCCCCCGAATTGTTATTATACAGTCTTCAAAGTTTTTAAAAGTAATATTAATTTTGCTTGTTAATTAAAATATTTTGCTTATCTGAGGGAAGAAAGAAGTATTATTTATCTAAGAAATCTCAAATTAAAATGTCTTTTGGAAAAACAATTTTTGGATCAGGCACTCAAAAATTCTCCGAAATGTCGGAGAATTGCGGATCAGAATCACCCCTCGAGTTACCCCACCGACTCAAATATATATATATATATTGAGAAGAGGAGCAAATGATTTTGATAGCATTAAGAAATAAATGCTACTCAATAAAAAGTAAAGAATACTTACATAAATGTTAGCTGTTGATGGATGATAACGTAAGTAAAAGTCATCTGTAAAAAGGAACATTCTTTTATTGAAGAGTAACTATTTGATGCTACATAACATCTTTAAAAGCAACTCAATGAACATTTCCAATGAGCAATGATGAACGAGAATACAAAATCGAAAATATACAGCAATCAATAGCATTGTATGGAGGTTATATTAAAATCTCTAATACAAACTTGCTTATTTACTTTGATTATTTAAAAAAAAAAAAAATAAGTTAAATGATGTTAATAATTTTGTGAAGAGTCTTTGAAGTAAAAACTTAAGACAGTTAAAGAGACTTGCTTTCATGCTAAACAATGTTCATAATTTTGTGAGAGATCTTTTTGCAATGGAGATTTTCATAATTGGTCTTTTTTGCGAGAAATTCAAAAAAAAAAGTACTAAATGTAAATATTTGTTATACTAAAAATACAATGCTAAAAATTAGTGGATATTTCAAACTTTACTTTGGAATTTTTTGTGCAATTATTCACATAGCATTACGGTAAAACAAGTTAACTCTTTAACGGTCGCATAATTTTCAGGAAAAAAATAACAAAAGCGCCTGTGTTTTTCTAGAAAAACATTAAAAAAAATGTTTAATCTCTAATTATACTATCAATAGTTCAACACTATAATCTAGTATGCAAAACAAGAATTAAAAAATTTTTCGGCATTGAGGAGAGGATTTAAAAAATGTTTTCGTACGCTGCTTTGGAACACTCCAGGATGTGATTTTGGCAGGAGCGAGACCCATGGGGTTAATGAGAATTCTAAGCCATTGAATTTTACGCATGGTTCCTAGGATAAACGAACACCACTCTCTCCATATCATTTAAAAAATTATTCGAGATAATTCTAATAGCTGTAACTGAATTATGAGAAAAATCTATAATTAAGAACTTTTTTTTTTTTCTCCAAGGAAACATAAATTCAAATGTTTGGTAATTCAAACTTTTCCTCTGGCCTTTACAGCCTTGAATGATCCAAAATTAATTGCATTTGCTCTAGAGCCTTAATACACCAGATCACACAGTCAAAATCAGCTTGTTGAACTGGATTTCCTCATTGTTTAGGTGGCAATAACGGTAGAAACAGTTACAGAATTAGTCAGGGTTTGCTGTTATATATTAATCGATCTACATGGAACCTCTCTAAAGCGACCACCTCTCGTTCCGCCGAAAAGTGGTCGTTCAAGGAGGTGGTCGTTCAATGGAGGCTACTTGAAAATATTCAATAATAATGTTAAACATATCCAAAAGTATCCAAAATAAATAATAACTAATTAAATAAATGAACATGAACATCATTTTAAAGATTTTGAGATCACAAGAGCTTTTTCTTTCTCACCTAACGCATTCACTCAAAACACTAAAGTTAAGTGTTCTTTCGATCCCCCTCCTCTTTTTTGCATCCTCGAACTTGTCTGTTAAACTTACTGTTGCTTAAAGCACGAAAAATTATTCCATATTCATCAAGATCATAAATGCCTTTATCATCATAACCTGCGAAATGACGAAGAGAAACATTTTCCGATCTCGACTCTTTTTGACTTTACCCCCTCTTTTGATGAGCATTTCCTTGTTTTTTAAATTGTCATGGATTCGAGTTTTCCCGCATTTAAATTTTTCTGCCAAATTTCCTTTCGGATTTACCACTTTCATACTTTATCCTATCTTCGTAAGTAAAGAATCGCTTTTTTGTTAGATGCCACTTATAAAACATTGAAAAAATGTTCTTTCAATATGGATTGTTGGTTATCAAAATGAATTCTCTACTGAAAGAAAAGGTTTGTGTTCCCACCACTCGATCACCACCAAGGTTCTGGGAAATAGGGTAAGAACAACGCACCCCAGGGTTTGTCGGTGAAATAACGGGGATATCACTCTATCCTTATCTCATCAAGGGGACAACGTGGCAGGCCTGTTCCTTTGGGCTAATGTGTTTCTGCCCAGAAGGAGTTATTCAAAGCACATGTGTTGGGAAAGCTAACTTCCTCGAAGACTTTCTGGAAAAAATGCTCAACAATTATCATCTGAATTGGAGGGTTACATGTATCCTCCAGGAGAGTAGAAAACAACACAAAAATTAAAGCACCGTTTTTACTGATTGTAGCAATTGAATGATGCGGAAATAATAAAAGTGACAGTAGTTTTTTTTTTCCTGGAAGAAAATGTCGTTTCGAGAGGAGAACTGTTTAAGTGGTTGCTTAACGGAGGTCAAGTTAGCATTAAATGAATGCGGGGAAATTCTGTTAAAGCAAATTTTGGTTGTTTAGAGAAGTGGTCGTTTAAAAGAGGTGGTCGGCTAGAGAGGTTTCACTGTATATCCAATACTTATTTTTAAAATATGGGTATTTTTGATATTTTTATTTACGTGAAGCATTCTGAAAACAGCATTATACATTATATTTTTTATCTAAAAGTTAGAATTTTAAATTTTCAATTGCTATTGAAAAGTAAACAATAGTTTCTAAATAAAATGCAGAAAGGGGTTAACAAAAACACAGCTGAAAATTGTGGAAGAAAATTAACCAAAGAGCAAAAGCCGAGTGAATTTGATTTTTTGCGTTCTACTAACAAACTTTTCCCTTTATGAATTTTTTTTAATGAAAAAATCCCCCTTTCCCAAGTTTCTGTTTGAAGATGAGTTCTTAGTCATAGCACCATTGATTTGGTGGGACAGTATTAAAATTGAACAGCCACTAAAAGCAAAATTGTTTTACTTAGTTAATTAACTGTTTACTGCTTCACTAACTACAACACCATTAGAGAGAATTTTCTCTAGCTTCGGTATGGTGCAGCGTAAGTTGCGCAATTGGCCAGAAGCCGATAAAGGGGACAAGCTTATTTTTATTTAAATTATTCAACAAAAACAAATAAATTTAATTTCGTGCTTAAAGTTTTAGAGATATAAAACATTTTGAGACGGCTTCAAGATTCGTGTTTTGAAAGAGAAAAATCTTTTAACTCAAAATCTTGTTATAAGTGCATGAAAAAAGAAAATAATATTTTTATTATAATAATTATGTAAAATTTTGTAATAGAATAATCTGTTATATAATGTGTAATTTGTATTGGTGTGTAAGTTGGGTTATTAAATAAATCTGAAAATATTTATCATCAGCAATAAGTTGAAACCTTTAAAATATTGGATACATATCAAATTATCGGATATTTTTGAAAATACAGTTGAACTCGCTTAATACGAATTGCCAAAAATTCGCAAATTTGTTAGTATTAGCCATTATTCATAACAAGGGTGAATAAGTAAAATTGTGTAAAAAAGTATTAGAAATGCACGTTTATATTTTGAAAATAATTACTACTATTTAAGAATGATTCGAAGGTAGAGGGTTTGATCACTGAGCAGACTGGACTGTCCGAAAGCCAACACATGCGTGAGCTTTATTCTCTACCCAGAAAGATTCAACGTATGATTCGAAACACGTACTTGGTGGTTTACAACGACTCAAAATAACCAACAATTTGTAAAAAAAAATTAATTATATACAATCGAGAAAATTTTTCATGAAGACGTCACGAATTTTGTTCATCTTAGCCGAAATTTTTATTTTAGCCTTTGTAATATGCGTGAGATATTTAGAGTAAATAAATAGTAAGCCAAACTTAATGAACAAAATGTTCGTTTTAGCCGAGACTTCGTATTAGGGATAATTCATAAATGATGTCACGCTTCGAGGGCGGGAGGGGGGTTCGGGAAATTGTGACGAGGGGAGGGGTAACAAGAATTGCGACATCATGCATTATGCAACAAAGCGTGACATGTGACAAGGGGGGGAGGGGTCAAATATGTGGGGAAAAAGTGTGACGTCATTTATGAATGACCCTTTAACTGTGCTTGTATTAAGAAAGTTCAACTGTATGATATTTACAAACCCTGGAACAAGTAAAGGCTAAGGGTGAAAAGAGCATTTGTAGAAGGAGTAAGTTCAGCCTCCATGCCCAACACTTTTGGGGGCTACCCTCAGGGTTGGCAAAGTTTTGGACACTATGGTAAAATCCACGGTAAAAACCATGGTTTTTACCGTCCTGTCCAAAACCCATTTGTCCAAAACTGTCTAAAACTATATTTTTGAATAAAATTGTATTTAATTAAAGGAATGCAATAATTAACAAATTAATGCAATAAATAATAATTAAAATATAATATTTGATTTTTATTGAAGCATTATTTACTGAATGTGAGTAGTTTTTAAAAAAATATGTTTAATTTAAAAAAAAAAAGCTAATACATATCATGGTTCTAAAATCTCTTAGTTATTGGCATGTTTTATTTTTGTGGTACATTATCATGAATTTCTCTTTTAATTGGTAATTTTTTAAAAGTGCGTGAAAAAATAGTTTCTCTCAACAGAATTGGCTAAAGTTAAATTTTTTAACCGTAGTAAAAATCATAGTTTTCACACAACAAAACTATTGGCTAAATTTAATTTCTTTTAACATAGTAAAAATAATAGTTTTCACACATCAGAACTATTGGCTAAATTTAATATTTTAACATAGTATAAATAAAAGTAATAATAAAATTTAATTGAAAAATAATATTTATTAACATTTTTTATAAAGTGTGCAGCAATTAAAAACAGAAAGATTTTCAAAATACCCAATTTGGGAGTTTTGGACAGTTTCGGACATTTTCAGACAGTTTTGGACACTTTCGGACAGTTTAAGACGGTAAAAACCACCTGTCCTGTCCAAAACTAGTTTTGGACGTCCAAAACCCCAACCCTGGCTACCCTAAAGGCTAAAAGGCGGGGATAGGGAAGAAAAGTGGAAGCTAGCTAACTTACTCTGCGCTGGCATATTTAAATGGGAGGTTGCGACGGAATTCATGACACCTGCTCCTCCACCCGGGTCAGGACCGTGTAGATTAGAAGAATACGAGGGATCAAAGCTGAAGGGAGTCGTCACCGAGTTCCAATGATCCATGCCGACAAAACTAGGATAAGGGGCACAATTCTCGTGGGCATAGGTAACGCCATAGTCGACGTAGCTGTTGCCCATGTGAGAGTCGCCACATTTACGCCTCTTCTGGCTGCGGTATTCGCCCTCGCTGCGGTTGTTCCTGGTCGAGCCGGATGACTTGCGGAATGACTGGTTGGCTCTCTCGGGCGCTGCCTTCGGAAACAGCTCATTATGGACAACGACTTTGGCAGGACTTGGAAGCTTGTGTTGCCGACTATTGTTCGGTACGACAGCTTCCGGAGAGCACGGTCTCTTTGTGCTGATCGATCGGGCAACTGTTACTTTGCTGATGGCTTTCGGAGGAATCAATTTTGCATGATGCCGCTCTGTAAAAAGTGGAAAGAAGGTTGGTAAGATAGCTATTCTTAAGAAATAGCACATAAATGCAATAAATTGATGATCAAGTCAAACAACAAGTTGGGGTAAGGTTCATACTCAGACTCCAGAAAAAATCCACCCAGGTAAATTTTGAATTGTTAATATAGCATTTAGCGTAGTTCCCAAAACAAACAAATTTTAACGATTCAGCTTCAATGCATCATAACTAAAATCATAAACAAGAAGTTTAAACTGAAAATTGAATTTTAATGAAATAAGTTAATGGTACAGGCATGCAAAAGTTGCAATGAATTTTTCAAAGTTTATATTATACCAGAAGTTTTTACCAGGGGGGAGTCATGGTGCATACTGCGCCATTAAAATGGGGGGGGGGGGGGTGCGTTGACGGTTCAGCCAATTTGGGGGGGGGGGCACATGCACCATCACTCTTGGGGGTGCCTCTGATTACATACGTATTAGGGCTGCAACGTGTCTATGGATATTAATCGCCAAATTCGGCAAAATCTGATCAAGACATTCACTTAAAATTTGAAGAACATATGCTGCCTAGTCTACAAATTGCCAAATACAGGGTTGCAATACATTGATACATGAGACAGGAAGATCCTTTAATGAGATGATCAGAAATTAACCCAGCAACAAGAAAAGCCTTGTTTACTAGCAGAAAAAAAAAGCGTACGATATTAAGTAAAAATTAGCAATGCATTTTGATACGGTCAACTCTCTAAAATCCGCACTGCTTGGGACCGAGGGTTGTGCGGATTTTAGAATTTTGCGGATTTAGGGTCATTGATATGTGTACGCATTTTGCGAGGTTATAATGTTGCATTAACCTTTTTACTTAATACTTAAAAAATGTTTTGATAAACCACTAATTGTACAGGCATGAATATATAAAAGAGTGATGGAAAAGAAAGAATTTATAAAAATTAGATACAATATATATATATGTGAACTTTAAATGATTCTTTTTACATACAACTACTTTATAAAAGTGCAGATAGGTGGTCGCCACTCGCCTACTGGCTATCAAAAAATTTTAAATGGTGACCAAATTTTTCATTGCCGATCGTCACGTTAGCGACCAAAATTGTCTTCAGTAACTAGGTCAAAGTGGGAGAACATTTGCACCATAAAGTCAATGCAAATATAAAATTTATCCTTCAAAATAGCTTAATATTTTTGATGAATAGAATTTGAATTGTGTACTAATGAAAAAATACTAAGAAATATCGCAAACCGAAAACCGATGCAAAAAGATTGATGTCCAATTACAGCAAAACGCTATTATCACGCATGAAACGTGGCAATCAAAATAAGCTAAAAGTTCATTGTTTTCAATGTATAAAAGGCAGATGTGAGTTATTGTGAACATTTCAAGTTAAAAATGCTATTAGGTTTGAAAATATAAGAAATTTCTACTTTTTTCACTAAGTTTTTAAACTAGTTTTTTTAACTAAGTTTCAGTTTACATCGGAAATCTTACGTGGATTTTAGACGTTTGCGGATTTTGGGTCCACGGATTTGAGAGAGTTGACTGTACATTTTAAAAATAACTTTAACCGTTTTTTGCAAAAAAATTGTCTTTCCCTCTGAGCTAAAAAAAAATTAAACTCGGTGGTGCGAGAGCCCATTGGGGGCCATGGCCTATTGTGCCCATTCCGACTTTCGAGACAGAGGGATCTGGAGTGCAGAAACGGATGTTCCGGTCAAGTGTTCAGCCTGATGCAGAGCCCCCAGCGTTGGTTCCTAAGCATGCTCGGTCCTCATTTTGTCGATCCCACTGAAGGGATGAAAGGCTGAGTGGACCCTGCCCAGCCCGGAATCAAACCCCGGACCTGTGACATAGTAGCATGGAAGACTACTACTCAGCCACTGGCCTCGTCTTTTCCTCTGAGAGCTGGAAAAGATTTAAAATTTCCAAGTAGTCCTTATTGTTCAGAATTTATATTAAAACCAGTGTTATATTATTAGGGACCCTAAGTATTGTATTTTGAATGCGTAATATTTGTTCACTTGACTACCATAATTTCATTAGCTTTGTTGTATATAAGCAGATAAAAATCACAGTGAAATCTTTTTCTTTGAAAAAAAAAAAAAATAAATAAAATTTCTTCTTAAAAAAATAATTTCCGAAATCCTGCTGTCATCGGATATATATGCAACACGAAATGTTTTACTCGCACACAATAAATTTAAAAAAAAAAATCTAATTTAAAAAAATTAAGAACACTACATTTTTCCGAGAGAAAAGGAGTAATAAAGATCAGCAGGACGAACTTAAAATACAATTGCAATACTACTCAAAATGCATATGAGGGGGAAAAAAAAAAGACAACATCTTTTAGACCAAACAAAAATTAAATTGAGGATATTTAAATCTGTTTAACAACGCCTGTTTCATTCTGTAGAGCTTTAATTCATCCTAAACATTATGAATGCTTTAAACTGTCTACCTAAAAATTTATGCTAAATCAGATGGAAAGGGAAAATACGGTAGAACCTCTGTTGACCGGCTTAATCGGAACTGATGGTAAGCTGATTAAGTAAAAATACGGTTAAAACGGGGGACAGCAAAAAAATGGGAGAGATATTATGCAATTTACAAGAGAGTGGAGGTGTGATGATTTATTGTGGTTCAGTAACTTTGAGAGTTACATACCAGTTATTGAGTTTTAGTAAAGTAGTCTGTGACTCGTTTCTGTTGCAGACGAGAAGCCTGGCACTTCCCGGCATAGTCGAGGACTTTACGAAAAAAATCGACTCGAGTACCACAGCATCCATTTCTTTCATATAACTAGCTCTCTAAAAGCCATTTTTGTTTTCTGAATTTTGAAAATGTGGGCTGGATAAAGTGGTTAATGTGAGGCCGGTTAAGAGGGGTTCTACTGTAATGGGAGGGCATACCCATACCTGCCAACACTTCGAGAAAAACATCCAGTAGATTGCGACCAATTTTGCATGTACAGTAAAACCTGCCACATCCGGACCTCCCCATATCTGGACTGCTCGCGGAACAAATATTTTTGAGTAAGCAAAAGTCAAAGTACTATTTCTTTCGAACTGTGCGACGGGCGAAAGAATTAGAATTTATTTATTGCCTGTTAGTATACATGAAGTATACAAAAGAAGCACGTCAAAATTAATTATTTTTAAATCACATAATAAATGGAAGTATCACAATGAACAATTTTATAATTTTTCTAGCGGTATCCGCACGGCTATGCCCGTGTTAAAAAATGAAAAGACCAGTCGGCTCGCCATTGTGTCTATAGTAGTAACTTTTTTTAAGTGTAAATTATGTTATTTTATTAAAAAGTATAGCATTCTACATAATTAAAAACTACCTGCCCATGGCAATGAATCAGCGATCCTACACATTTAAGCATTTTTTTACAAAACACATACAATAAAAAGGGAAAAAAAGAAAAGAAAGAAACATAACGAAAAAAAATATTTAAGAGAAAACTCATTTTGTTTGTTTAGTTCAAGTGCCCATACAGAAAAGACGATTATAATCCATTAGAACAGGTTTCATTAATAAATTTTCAGTATAATTAGTTTCTAGCTATTATTCATCGACAGTAAAACAGAACGACGAAATTTTGCAGCTTGAAGAAACGAACAGCAGCAAGCAAAGTTTTGAAAGCGGAAAAGCCTTTCAGCCAAGCTCAAATAGGCAAATAAAATGTGTGCTAATTAACTCGAGAAAAAATAATAAAATTAATAAAAATTTAAAAAATAATTAGTTGGAATAACAAAAATCACTATAAAGGATAACATTTATTTAAAACCCCTGTGCAGTATGGAGAATGGACCCGTCATGTCAAAATAGTAAATAAAAAAAACAGCTAGGAACGCCTGTGAGCCGCAAGAAATAAATTTTAATTCGTTTTGAAGAAAAAGAATAATCAAAATCCAAAAATAAATTAATCAATTAAATATCGGCTGCTCTTCAAAATGCTAAAAACCGCAAGAAATAAATTTAAATTCGTTAAAAAAAAGGTTTATAAGCCAGTCGGCATGGTAACAATGGAAATAAATGAAAGTTAACTACCGTGAAAAAATAATTTCGAACTACAGAGAAAAACGCTTATAACTTCTTTTCCAGTTAATTTAGAGGCTTCGAATTTTAGCACAAAGAACAAAACTCTTACTGAGATAGTTTTATACACGCTTTTCAACGGTATCAAGCTCGAAAGGATGCGATAATTCCTTCCCATAGAAAACGACTATTTTATGATATTTTCGGCTATGAATTGAAATAAAAAAGGAACAAATTCGAATTTCAGAAAAAAAAACGCTCTAAGGTACACACCCCCATGTTCCAAGCCAATTTCGTGCCAAATTTCATGAAAATCCACCGGACGGTCTGGGCCCTATGAAGGACACAGACAGACAGACACACATACTTGCTGCTTTATTATTAGTAGAGAAGAAGATATGAACGGCGCCGCACCTAGTTCTCTATGCATGGATGTATGTATTTCTAGCGGGGTATGTGACCTTGAGTTGACTCTCTCGACCGGTTTGACTTTCTCCCACCCTTTGTATACGCCCAGACTGTTTGTTTTTGTTTACTCTCAGTCTTTGTTTGCTCTTGAGCAGTGACAGTTGTTTGGAGTGAAACTTTTCAGATTCATACCTGCTTGACATTGTGATCGTTGTTGTTTGTTCGTTTCTCATTTATTACATATGTAGTATTACAATATCCCTTTAAAAATTGTTATTTCTTTGTTTTGTCATTCCATCGTTTTCGTGGTGATATGGCCGAGAAACGGAAGAAAAACGTTGTAACAATCGAAGAAAAGTTTCGTGCGTTGAAGAGGCTAGATGCTGGTGAAACGGCTAAGAAGATTGCTGTTGAGATGGGAGTAGGGACTAGCACTGTGAGTGACTGGAAAAAAATCTAGAAACGAAATTGAAAAATGACGCTCATCGCAAGCTTCAACAACTGGGATAAAGAAACCGAAAAGGATGAAAAAAAGCCCCTAACAACCATATCAATGAGTGTTTGTATCTTTGGTTCACCCAAAGGAGGGAGCAGGGATTACCTTACACTTCAATAAATAAATTGGAGGGGAAAATGATTTCAAGGCAAGTGAAGGATGGTTGGAGAGTTGGAAAAATCGGTACGATGTGCTACGTTCAAAGTCGAGAAGATACTTGTGCAAGTGACGTGATGCTCTTAAAAAGGACGAGAGACATGGCTTCAAAAAAACGTGTACAGTGTGGAAAGCAGCAGAAAATAACCAACTTTTTCAAAAACTAATGTTATTCTGTGCGTAAAAACTTTGTTTCAATTACGTTCCTTTTTAATTTGAAGTAAAATTTTGTTCGAATACTATAACTGTAATGTGTAACTTTTTGTAAAATGTACGTAACGTCTATGTGCTTCAGCATAATCTCGGTCCTGTTTACAGCTACATATTTTGAAATGGTCTTGATATCCGCATTTTTTCATATCCGGACTGGTCGGTTGCCACATTGATCCGGATATGGCAGGTTATACTGTATTTTTTATTGGTTTTTGAGAGAAATGAGGAGTTTTAACAATCACTTAAATTACAACCACATACAAGTTCCTTATGTGATATATTTCCCAGCATAAATTAACAAAATAATCAGTCATCTAAAGTTATAATTGATTTTATAATGTCTAAAACTGTAAGTTTCTTGTGTAAATCCATTTGCCAAGGAAATTAAATAGCATAATAACGTTGTGGAAGTGATTTTTTTCCATAAAATTCCCTATGTATAGGGGATTACGCCGAAATTCGTGAAAACCAGGAGATTTTAAATACAAACCGGGAGACCAGTAGAATGGGGGAAAATCCAGGAGTCTCCTGGAAAAACCAGTAGAGTTGGCAGGTATGCATATCCTTTCTTCTTCTATTAAAAAATCCTACGAAAACTAAATAGTAGGTGGCAGGGCTGCCGGCTTTTTTTTGGTTTAAACCGCTTAAAGAAGGCCGGCCTTTTTAATAAAAGCCGGCTTTTATTTAAAATTTTTTTTTTACATAAAAGTATTAAATAAAAAATTACATTTATATCATTTATACAATTAAACTATTACTGCAATAGCAAAA
Source organism: Octonoba sinensis (assembly GCA_038502835.1). Classification (NCBI taxonomy): domain Eukaryota; kingdom Metazoa; phylum Arthropoda; class Arachnida; order Araneae; family Uloboridae; genus Octonoba; species Octonoba sinensis. The sequence continues at coordinate 10,132,098 of CM076604.1, forward strand.
TACTTAAAATAAAAATGGAAATTCATTATAACTTTATTTTCAAAGATTTTTGCTAAGAATTCAAAAGTTTACTTGACACTACTACTAGACATATGAACTAAATATTGCCAATCATCTGCCTTAGTCTTAAACCAATAATATTTTGTATATTTTAAAGCACCTTTCATTTTTGTTACTTTTTCAGAACCTTAACTAGTTCTCTAAAAGAGGCCCAGTGGCTAGGTGGTAGCCTTCCGTGCTACCATGCCACAGGTCCCAGGTTCGATTCCCGGGCTGGGCAGGATTGACTCGACCTTTCATCCCTTCAGTGGGGTGAGCATGCTTGAGAACTAACACGTAGGATTCCGCCTCAGGCCGACCACTTGACCGGAATATCTGCTTCTGCACCCAGTGTTCTCGGCCTCGAAAGCTGATATGGGCACAGTAGGCCAAGGGCCCCCAATGGGCTGTTGTGCCATTGAGTTAATTAACTAGTTCTCTGATCCATCCAAAGCTATTTGTCATATAAATTGCATAAAATAAAAGATGCCCATCTTGAAGCAGACCAGCTAGCTGGTTAATGTTAATTGCACCAGAATGATATTGATCTTGAAACATTTTAATGCTATGCATATAAAAAAAACTTCCTTATATAAAAGCGAACCAACTACTCACTACAGATGACTTCTTTCAAATTTTTGCCATGAGTAGTGCTGTAGGTAAACACTAGTTTAGCCAATTCGGATTGTGCAAGTAGTATTTTGTTAAAGGAAAGGAGATGCTTCAAATCAGTTTTCTTACTCTTCTCGCCTTGAGCAAAAGACTTTTTTGTTTGTAGTATAAAATATATGATAGAAAAAAAATTGATGAATATAGTTCTCTCTTGCATGTTTCAGTATTCTGAATTATTTTAAAGTAATTAAATTCTTAACATTAAAATATCAATTATAAGTAAGAAGTATGTACTTGAATCTGTAATAGAATAGCTTTTCATATGTATTAAGATAAGGTATTGTGCTCGACTGTAGAAGAAACTGAATTTGATTCTCTCCCAATCTGGATTTAGTTTCCTTCTCCTTTTGTGTTGAAAAAAAATAGATTCTGTATAGCTATAATATTGGGCAAGAGTTTAAGGAGAGGGTCTCACGAAATTAAGCACACAAGCAGCACGAAAATGGTAATCAGTATTGTAAAATGCATTAAGGTTGTGTAACAAAATAATTCTGAATCTAATTTTAAATTAACTCTATTAAAAGAAAGATTTGAGCTTCATTTTACACAAATTAACAGTAGCAACATAAATGGACATAGTATAGGTGCAAATAGTAAATAGTATTGTGTCTAATTGAAAAAGGCCAATAAAGACAGGCATTTTTTAAAAAAGGACCGGTCTTTTTTAATAAAAGCCGGGCGGTCTGGCTTTTTTTTTTTAAAAAGCTGGCTTTTTTGCAGCCCTGGTTGGTGGTAAAAAATAACATAGAAGCTGCTATAATTATGATATCACAACCCAAGCACTTGTTATTATACGAAAAAGCTGAAGAAAATTAAAGTTCCCGACTTTCGCTGGTTAGAAATTTTTTTTCCAATTATTCCTAGTAGAATGACTACCCTTTTTGCACAACAGTATCTATCGCATTGCTGCATTGACAATTTGAGTCTGCAATAAGGCTTAAACTCTTACCTGCATGTGTCAGCAAGTGATTCAATTTCAATAATCGAGGACTGCCACTATTACATTCAAGACAAGGGACTAGTTTCGGTTCTTTAACCAATTGGAGGAAATCAAAATCCTTGGCATCTGAAAGATAATATTGGTCGTTAACAGGGTTCGTAATTTTTTTGATTTAAATCAGATTTTTTTGATTTAAATCGGATTTTTTTGATTTTTTTAAAAGAGACCTTAAATATGTTGGATATTTATTATGTTACATTCATAGAAACAATATGGCATGTTAACCAATAAGCAAAAACACACTTTAAGCTATTTGCATAGCAATAAATATGTTTTAATAATAATAAGGATAAACAAATTTTAATGCAAAGACTCAGATGAAACTTAACACTACCACGAATAATAGTACACTCATAAGTACAGAGAAAATGAACAAATTTAATCTGAATTATTTTGCTGTTGAAAGCTGAAAAAAAAGTAGCAATTGTGTGTATTTAATTTTTGCAGTCATAGAGTGTACATTAATCATTTTTCTATTTTATTAATGAAAAAGCCTGAAATATTTTTACCCATCAGGTAAAATCATATGCTCACACCATTACTAAAAACTGAAACAGTTTGTTTTAATCAAACATCTTCATTGAAAACTTCTGTGATAAAAAAATATTTTAGAAGGAAAAAAACCTTAAGCTCTAACAATTGTTTCAAACGCTATCATTCTGAATTATTTATTGTGTGGCATTTATTATATTGATCTAAAATACTATTTTTAAAGTAAAAAAACAGAGAATAGTTCATGATTATTATGAATTCAAATTTGAATGATTGGATGAATTATGCTTTGCTGTTAAGATGCTTGAAGAATAAGAGTAATATTGTAAAATTAAAACAATAGTAATTAGTTCTAAACTTATGAAATATGTTATGCACACAGACAGATGGACCTAGAAAGTTTTGTGTGAAACAGTGGTTGTAATTGCAACATATTTCATTTTTACAACACTTTCTAACATTGTACAAACAATGATTTTTTTCGAAAAAAAAAAAAATCACTTGATTTAAATCAAGCTGATTTAAATCAACGAACCCTGGTCGTTAATGCTTGGATGCACAATTAAAAGGCATTAAAACAATATTTATAAGGTCAAGAAAATGATTAAAGCTCTCCAAAATTATTTAGTAAAACTTACATTGCTTATTTAGTACAACAAAGCATCATTATATTTAAGGTTTTATTATTCTTGCTTAGTTGAAATCTAAAACAAATACATTAATTTGATTAAAATTTTATGAAAAATCCCCCTTCTGAAGGGGCAGGGAAAAAACATGCATAAGGTCGAAAGACACACACTAGTTCCAAGACTTCCCTTATTTTTTATAACTTTTAACTTCTAGATTTATTGGTTTTTTGAAGTAAGCAAATAACTTTAGTGTTCTTAATTTAGCAAATAAAATAAAATTACAAAAATAATTTTATTGTGTTGTTTATTAAATGAACTATCGCAACAGAGTTGCTGTTGTAAATTAAGAAAACTTATCACATAAGTAGATAATGCCAACAAAAGCTGTCAATAGCCATGAATAGTAAAGAAAACAGTTAACACAATTTAACTCTACATTGAAAAGATAGCAGGTAGAACAATGTGTGCAGTCTGCTCGAAGCGAAAGAAAATAATTTGCACATAAACCCAAGCTTTGTAATCTCTCTTTTTTAAATCCTTGTTTAATGATTTTGCATACCGCTTATATCGGTTAAGTTTTAGTTACTACAATATTCATAAAATATATATTTCATAATGATAAATGTAATTATTTTTAATGTGTTTTTATATTTTGCATCAATAATCTGATGTTAATTCAGGTGTTTTCAATTATAGTATAATACACTAATAAATTTATTCTTTCCTATATTAAAGAGTTTTTTACTTAAAACTTTTACAATGACTTAAAGTATATTCAACCATGTTTTGTTATGAGTCAATTTGTAATGTAAAGGATACATTTTACATGTTATTCTGAAGCACATGCTTTTTACGGAATTTTATGGGTATTAGGATTAGCTGGAGAAAAGGATCCGGCCTGTAGTGAAACTCTGCTCTTCGTTCCACGGGAATTTGTCCCGAAAGGGTTAAGAAAAGTGAGAGAAAGTACAGGTGTTAGAATAGGCTGGCGACTGAAAATTAAGAGCCTTGAACTAAAATTAAGTACTTTTAAGCACGTGTCCCTTTGTAAAATGAGAATAAAGGAGTTTTTAAGGAACCTTGCGCACAGTGTGAAACCTTGTGGGAACCTTGCGTACAGTGCCATCGAAAAACTGAAGCAAGTGATACAGCCATCAAACGTACCTTGAAAAAATGCAGACAATACAAAAAGCATCATACTCAGCCCGTACACATACAAGGTTATTGACATTATTACAGGATCTGCATTGCTAATAAATTTAAACAACAATATATCTTTGATATAGGGATGTAACGAATATTCGGCTAACTACTGGGTAGTTGGCCTGACCGAATAGTCACCTTATGACCTGGTCGAATATTAAAGGACAATTCGGCCAAATAGTTCTGCAACAGTATGAATGTAGAAAAATAAAGAAATTAGTAGATTTTAAAGATTTGAAATTCTGTTATATAGTTATTGCAAAAGAATACATTAGTATATAGTTTTAATAAATAAAAATATTTTTGAAAATAACTACTTTTTTTATCCATTGTTTTTAGGTTTGACTGAACAAAAACAGAGTTCAAAGTTATAATATTGTATTTTATACTTAGCATTTGCACCCAAAAGCTGGCAATACTTAATTATGATGGAGAACATAAGAATGTTATTTCGTTATTATTAACAAAGTGGAAGACTGTATGAGCATTGGGTGAGAGAGAAATGTGAAAAGTCTAGAATATATCGTGAATATTAAAATAGCAGAAGGGGGTTTTGAAAATAAAATATATTCCAGTTAATTAAATTTTAAGCATTAAATTTTAATGTATCTTTTAAAAATAGGTATGTAAAAAAACCATAAAATAAAAATATTAACTCCTAATAATTTTCAAAATAACTTCATAAAACTATTTTGAGAAAGATAAAAGTTCAAAGCAATAGTACTTCTACAATTTGAATTAAATAAATAGTAAATAATGCTAATGCTTACATTAAAACCTGTCATTTCTACTCCACTAGTGAGTGAAATTCTCAGTTTTATTGCATTAAAAACAATACAGAAAATACATTAATTTTATATTCTTAAACAGAACTAAATTATGCATCATATATTAATATGTGGAATTTGTGTTTGACTTTGAATTCTTTTAAATTTGACAAGTACTTTCTATTATAACAACTTTTTAGAATTTTTAATATTTGGCCGCCGAATATTTGGCTTTGGCCTGGAAGGAATGGCCGAATATTCGGCTAAATCACTATTTGTTACATCCCTACATTGACATATCTGCACAAAGACAAGTTATCAAAGGTAGAGAGCTTTTTAAAGTGGAAAATCTCCTGGAGAACTATTATGACTCTCAAATTCATGCCTTGTCAAGGTCAATATATTTATCAAATACAAAAATTAATTATACAATGAAAGAAAGGGGAAAATAAGTATTAAAATTAAAATTGAAAATTAAGCATGCTTTTTAAAGACTTTATATGCCTTCTGGCAACATTTTTACCAACATTTATTTTTGAACACACTACATATATTGTGTTACCTTCGTATGAAAACTTGGTTACACATGCATCTTTAGAATTCTTGCTAAGTGGAAGTTCTTGTTCAATATCTGAAAAAATATATTTTGCAATAAGCAAAAATATAAAATATTCTTTCAAAGAGCAAGTACATGACATTAAATAATTTTTAATATTGAATTTTAAGAAAACAGTCTGATTTAAAAAAATACAAATAAATATATGCTCCAAGAATACCGGTAATTCTTGTTCCCATGCATTTAAAGTATCTGTATAACGTCAAACTTTGTGTTGGAAACTCTCATTACAAATTTGTGCCTAAAAAATTTAACACCAAATACACATTTAATATAAAAAAGCTTGTTTGTGCACATGCATGTTTGTTTGTATGTTCCCGAACAAAACCACATCAACTGTCGAACTGGAATGAAATTTGGAACAAAGTTTAGTTATCCCATGAGAAAGGTAATCTTTAAGTCCCATTAAAAAAACTCAAATTAAGTGGTTTTTTCCCCAACAAAAAAATTTTGCATTTTCTTATGATTTCTATCATTCTGTAGTCTGCAGCTGGTGAGAAACTGCCAGCTTTGTTTGAAAAAATTGTACAATAAATAGAACGTGAAACATTGTCCAGAATCTCATTTCAGCATGTCTACAACAGTTTCCAAAGTGAACTTTTGGGACTGTTAGGTGATACTTGGTTCTTATATTGATTGCAACAGATATCAAATATTTGGTGCTTTTTGTATGATGCATATATATTTTACGGCGAATGTCTGAAATTGGAGAGTGTCAACATTTTCTGATTTCGGACATTTGCCGTAACATACAACTACCGGATATCCATTGTCGATGTTATTTTTAAACATCCCACAACTTCCAAACATGTAGTAGGTTTGTAATCAAACTTATTATTGCAAAAGGCAATGCCAGGTTAATTTTGCATATTTAATATCATACAACGTCTAAATATATTCGCCTATAAATTAGGTCATGTTTGTCAAATTGAACGCAAGGTGTGTGAAACCAACATTTGAATTATAGACATTGAATTGATTAAATGTACAATTACATAAGAAATAAAGATGCATGTCATTGACCCCACAGCAGATTTATAAAGGCAGTAAGCATTAAATGAACATAATCAATTCTGCTGAACTTTCCATAGCAATAGTGGTTAGAATTTTAGTCTGTTTAAAATTAAATTATTTCACATAATAACAAGTAATCTAGATTATTTGGTTCTCCACACCAATTTTATTAATCTACATTTTTTAATCACTTGAAGGACATCAGGAGCAAAAAACCCCAGAATGACATGATATTTTAATTCGATTTGTAGATGTTATGCATAAAACTGATTAACAATAAAATTAAAGGAAAAAATATATATACAGTCAACTCTCTCAAATCCGCGGACCCAAATCCACAAGCGTCTAAAATCAGTGCAAGATTTCCGATGTAAACAGTGAAACTTAGTTTAAAAACTAGAAATTTCTTAAATTTTCAAAGCTAAAAGCATTTTTTTAACTTGAAATGTCCACAATAACTCACATCTACCGTTTATAGGTTGAAAACAATGTATTTTAGCTTATTTTTATGTTTTTTGGTAGCTACGTGTCATGTGTAATTTTAGAGCTTTGCTGTATTTGGACATCAATCTTTTTGCATCTGTTTTCGATTTGCGATATTTCTTATTTTTTCATTAGTACATAACTCAAATTGTATTCAGAAAAAATACTAAGCTACTTTTTAGTATAAATTTCGTATTTGCATCAATTTTATGGGCCAAATGTTCTTCCTACATGATTTAGTTAATGGGAACAATTTTGATTGCCAACGTGGCGATCGGCAAAGAAATTTTTGGTCACCATTTAAACTTTTTTGGTAGCCAGTTGGCGAGTGGTGACCACCTTTCCAAAGTAGTTGAATAAATAAAATTTCAGTTAAAGTTCATATGTATAGTATTTAATTTTTATAAAAGTTCTTTTTTTTCTATCAATCTCTTTTATATATCCATGCCAGTATAATTAGTGGTTCATCAAAACATTTTTAAAGTAATAAGTAAAAAGGTGAATGCAACATTATAGCCTCGCAAAATGCGTACACAGATCAATGACCTGAAATCCGCAAAATCCTAAAATCGGCACAACCCTTGGTCCCACGCAGTGTGGATTTCAGAGAGGTGACTGTACATATATATAATACATATCTATCATCAATGTTCATATTTTACTGACAAAGTCCATAGTCAGGGCTCACACTAATGATTTGAAACTTTTAGCTATCAAATTAGTCGAATTTAAAAAGTGTTAGCCAGATTAAAAGTTTTAGCCAAAGACTAACTTCATAACATTTTGGTGATGTTTTTTTTCTATAAAAAACTACAATCAGAAGAAAATGTATAATTTTTTAAATAAAATGCAATCACACTCACTTATATATATATTTTTTACCCACCGAAATTTTGAAGAGTTTTCTGTTCGCCAACTCAAAATTAATTTTGCCGAATTTACAATTTTCTTGCATTTGGCAAGGCGGCAAATACTTAGCATGGGCCCTGATGGTCATCATTTGTATCAGGGCTCGAAAAATCGTTAAAAAATTTTACACGCCCTGTGGGGAACGTTTGCCTAAGAAATATATGCCCAAGCAAAATTTTTACATGTCCAAAAGTTTTTATTGCATATTAATAAAAACATCTGAATTTCTCGTATAACATTAATCAGACAAAAAATCAAATTAACAGCTTTATATCTGAATCAAGAATTATTTTAACACTAATCTAAATCATTAAAAAATTAAATTACAAAGGAATATTACATAATAAGTCGGAACCAGTCAAAATTTGCAAAATTTAAATTGTACAATTTAATTGGTAAGTTACCAATAAAGTTGGTGATTACCAATTTTATTGTTGACATATATGTCCGTCAACATGTCAATTCTGAGTGTCGGTAAGGATTCAGTGATTTTTCAATAAAATACGAAATAATAAAGTTTTAGAAAGAAATATTTGATTACAAAATTACATGCCCTGCTCTGGCGTGTAAAGGTAGAAAATTCATGATTGACCGGAATTTTTACATGCCTCGGGCAAGAAAATATCCGAGCCGTGATTTGTATTGAGGTGTAAACCAGGTATTGAGGTATAAATACCTCAATACAAATGTAGCAGTCAATTCAATGGCTTGGATATTCGCCATTAACTGGATGGATGTCATTTGTTCCTTCATTAAAAATTCTTTACATGGGTCTTATCAATTAAAGAGCCTATTGTGTGAAATTTGCCAAATTTTGTATTTTAATGTGTATATGTAGTTGTCTAGTTGTGGCCAATATAAGATAGCTGTAGCTGATAAATTCATGTTGCCCACAATAAGGAAAACCGTCAACATAGATGCTTCAACCGATAAGCAGTTTTATGAAATTAGTGGATTTGATACATGAGTACCATTAATATTCAATGTGATTAAATAATTAAGTACAAAGATTTAAACAACATAAGCACAAAGCAATATGTGCAGGAGATTTTGCTGGACAATGAAAGTCGATAAAATTAGGGGAATGCTAATATTTGACTAGCAATTATAGCATCTACATGGCTCAATACCGCACAGATGAAAGGTAGAAAGCAATAATAAGAGAATGTTGAAACATGAGCTTTTTGTAAGAAATTTTTGACAATGTTTTTTCTCTGATATTGAAAATGAGATCACTTGACATTTATGCTCAACACATGCACACACACGAGCAAAAAAAAAAAAAAAAGAAAAAAAAGAAGGAAAGAAAAAAGGAAGGTTTACAATACATAAACTAACTCAAGTAAACATGAAAAAGTAACTTTTACTCTATATGGTAGTTTGACATTTTTAAATAAATTACCCAACAAAGTAATTTATTAATTTATTCATCCAAATTTCCTTTATTTAGACATTCCTCTCGTAGTAGCAAAATTTGAAATGTGATAACATTTATGTCAGAAGCTACCGTTGAGACCCATCACAATGAAAATTAGAGACAGATGATTTTTGTAAGCGTGAGTAATTTAGCAGCGAATGTAAACATGCTGGGTGTGAGTTTATGCAAATGCCCTTCGCGAAACTTCATCAAAGATATTACGTGCCATAGTCGTTCTAACTAAGATAAGCAATATTTACCTTTTTCCTTTTTGATTTAAATGTGTTAAAAAGGAAAAAGAGGCGAAATCAATTGAATTATTTTTTGAAAAATGAATTATTGTGAAAATAAAAATGGGCATTAAATGAAAAAAGTAACTCTACACATATTTATGGAGCACGCATATAAATAAGTTCGATTTTTAATGATAAATTTCATTCATAACGCAATGCATGTCATTGAAATTGCAAACGCAACATCTTTTGAACATCATTTAATGTAATAAAATATTAGATTTTTAAGAGGAAATTACTGAATTAAATTACCGGAACAGCATAAGGGGGTGTATGTAATTATAAAAACTTACTTTTGGGATCTAAAACTTCTAAATAATCCTGCCATGACTGGAAAGACTTTTTTTCGCTCCGCACAGAATTCTGTTCGGACGCCATCTTGAGAGCTTCGTAGCCGTTTTTTTTTTCTTTTGCCCCTCGGTTTGGCCATAGGCCTTTCCCACTCCTATATTTGACGTCGACCCATTCTGAAATTAAATTATCCTGTATGACCACCTATTAAAGATTTCGAATACAATGCTTCTATCATGGGTGGATAGAAATTAATAACTTTGCATTATCAATGAACTTGATTGTCTTTTGTCAAGATGTTCACCGCTCACTCTTGTTGTAAATAAATAACATACATTTTTCCCAAACTGTACACTGAATCAAATTTGCAGGAAAATTATACGGTTATGCAATGCTATTTCCATATAAATTAAAAGCATACATTTTATGAAGCAATTAATTATCCAAATTCGGCTCCATGGAAAGGAGAGAAGACATTCAACCCTTTATTCCCCAAAAGAGTATTATACAAATTCAGTCTATTTAATACAGTTTTTTAGATGTAGGATCGTTTTTTAATGTTAAAAGAGAAAAATATTCCAGTCTCTATTTCATGTTTTGAATTTCGAAACTAACTAATGGGTTTAACTGCAATCGCCGGTAAACTTCTTGATTACGATTTTTGTACACATTGAGAGTAGAAATTCGTGGAAGAAGGCAGCACCGTAAGTTCATTGCCACTTGATCGATTTATGCGTGCATATTTGTATGAGCTGCAATCGAATCCTCACTCTGCAGAATATTTGTAAATCTTCGAAAGTTCAATTTGGAATTTAAATCTTTCATTATGTACCAAGTTTCACTAACTCAGGTGGGACCCGGGACTGAGATGATTTTGATTTGAAACATCCGCGTTTCTCCGCTTGTATTACTTTGTTTCTAAATACTTTTAAAGGTTGGTGCAGCATCCTTGGAGAGGAACTTTTACTAAGAAATTTGCTTCCGTTATTTTTTTTTTTTTTGGACTACTATTTAGAGGAAACAAAATTGCAGGTAAGTTCTCTTTTGGCTGCTTTTAGACTTGCTTCTGTCATTTAACATTTTCAAAATAGTGCAGTTTTATTTCTCATAGTTAGCGCAATTAATTTGTCACTCCATTGATTGTATTTAAGAATTAATTAAATTTATTTTTATAACAAAGAAATATCTGTTTAATTTACAGTATTATATTATATAGCTGTAGGAAAATCATCAATGAAGGTTTGAAAGTAATAGTATTAATTTTTAATTAAGTGTAATAGTTTTTGTTGAAATTTGGAAGGTAATACATTGAAAATTTTTACCTTCCTTTCGGTCTGTCATTTAAATTCTTTTCTGGACTGGAGGGGGCTAAAAATGTATATTAAGTTATAATATTGTGTTAAAAAACAACAAAATATATGTTGTACACACATGTGCTCTCAGGGGCGGATTAAGGGGAAGGATGATTGGGGGCAACTGCCCCCTCTGAGGGCAAAATTTTGTTAAATTAATTATTTATTTATTCGTTTATTAATTTATGTTTTAATAAAAACGTTTTTTGTATCAAATATGCTTCTGAAAATATAAAACCTGCAAAATATTTGTCATTCAGGTTGTACAAAAATGTCATTTGTTTCTTCTGTCACTGAAACTCAGTACCGGATCTTGGAGTTTTCCAAGGAGGGGCAAAACTTTAAAATGCCGCCCCCCTCCATCCAATTACTGTTGACATTTCATATAACTTTTAGGCACTAGCCTTTTTTTATTTATTTTTGAGGATCTTTCACTGTTGGCTGCTGTTAAACACATAGAACTTTTGTTAATGTTCCCACAGCTTGGCCTTTTCAGCTCAACAGCGGGAGGGGGAGTCAAACCATATGAAGGGCACCCCTTGAACAAGAGATATGAATTTCTGACAGTTAGAGGGGGTCTGGGGGAAAATTTTGAAAACTATATGCAAACTAGTATTTTGCGGCCTTAGGAGACACATTTGGGACTTCAAAAACTTTTTCAAAAAAAGCAAACAAAAACTTTTAATTTAAATGCTTTTACTCATAACAATAATACTAAAAATGCAGAGAAAAATTGAAATTTTTTTTCAATCCAGGGCTGTATCCCCCCTCTCCTTCTTACTAACACTCATATCGAAGAGTCTTGTGTTTCCCTTCCAAAACAACACTTTACAAGCTCCCACCTCTTCTCAAAAGGATGTTTTGAGAGTTTTTAATAGGAAAACTATTGGGAAACTATAATAACTATTGTCAAAATTTATTTTGACATTGCGAAATTTGCCGTCCCTAACCTCAATTTTTCAACAGTTTATACAAATAAATAAAAAAATTCTATTATTCGGTTTTAATCGTTAGAAAAATAGCTGATCAATGATAAAATCAGAGTGCCAAACTAGGATTTTAATTCTCCTCCAAATGTAAAATTTTCTTTATGAAATATTTTTCTTTTCTTTCTTTTTTTCTTCGTCTGTCTCTCTTTTTTTTTTTTTTTTTTGTGCATCACAGTTGAATTTTCCGCATCCCCCCAGAAGTGTCGTCCAGGGCATAGGCCCCAGCTTGCCCCACCCTAGATCCAGCACTGCTGAAACTTTATCAAAGAATCTGTTTCTTTAAAAACTTTCTTGCCAAATCATGCATAAAAATGGAGGGTCCTGTGATTAAGTCATCGAAGAATGTACAAGGGTCTCCTATCGTGAGCAAATAGTTTACTAAAATTTTTTTATAATAAAAACTTTATTTATATATGTTACTCAATTTTAGTTTTATTTTTGAATTATTTATTTGTTTTCTTGAGAAGGTTATGTCGTTCAAAGCTTGCACTTGTGCTGTCCTCCCCCCTGAGCGAACAAAAATCATGCACTTTGAATGGCAGCCTTAAAAAAAAAAGTCTGCCAAATCTACCCTCTTGAGCGCCACAACCAAATTTGCTGCCTTCGGGAATAGGCCCCCCGACTTTTCTTCGCTCCCTTCTCTTGATTTGGCATCAGATTCAGAGTCGTATAATTCCATGAGCGACTTTTGGAGGAAACAAAATAACTTGTTGTGAAAGATATATAATTTAATTCAAGTTTGGAGACAGCGGGGGGTTCATTACCTTAACATAATCAAATGTAGCCCCTTCCCCCAACATCACGCTTTCAGAGCTTCAGTTTCGAAAATGTTCAATCGGAAGACATTTCAATCCTACCTCCTCCTCCTCTACTACTTCACCAAAGATCGACTGTGTAAAACTATGTTTTAAAGACTTAAATTTCAAAAAACTTATAGGGAGAGTCTTAAAGTCTCTCCTTACCCTTAATATAAAAAAATTACCCTTTTTAGAACTCTAGTTTTAAAAAGTTCTCGTGACCGCCCCCCGTCCCCTTCTCAAAGACCAACTAAAATTGCATTTTCTGGACTATAATTTTGAAAGTTTTCCAGCATAGGTCGCCCCCTTCTTCTTCTAAGTTCATCAAAGTTCAAGTAAAACCGTAATTTTAAGACTTGATGATTTAAAAAAATCTCTGGGGATGCGCTCCATGAAGGCTGTTTCACTCTCTTCAAATTTTATAATTGTTTTGTGACATTCTTTTAAACATGTAACTCCAACATTGTTAGTTTTAGTGAGTTTGTTTATTCGCAAGGATGATGTTAATGATAGAAACAGTAATCAGCTTTTATTAATGATAATTAGGGACATACCGAGTATTTGAAATTTTTTAATTTTTTTTTAAAGATTAGTATAATAGTTGATAAATTTATAACTGATTAGTACAAAAATATGCAAATATAAATAATGGAGTAAAACACAAGTTCAACTACATTTTCTGGAGACAGGCGATTTATTTTTTCATTATAAATGTACTTGGGCAAGTATTAAATGGCTGAGTACTGAATACTCGGCCAAAGTGCTACTTGGTACATCCCTAATGATGATGATAAACAGAACGGAAAAAAAAGACTAGCTAATATTTCTTTTTTAACCATCTTTTTCCCTCAGTTAGTTCTTCTAGTTGCATATTGTATGCTGGTTATCAAATGTAAGCTTGGTATGTATCCAATTATATAAAAACTGAACGTCGAATTTTAATTTAGCAGCATTGGCTGTTGCAGAGTTGTTTATAGACTTAACAAAAAATTATGAACCTGGTTCACACAAAATCCATTAAGGTGAAATATCATTTAACATGAAATATATGTTTGGTCTCATGAGTAAACAATCAATTAATACTGTATTTTCCGTGCTTAACATAATATTTTCTAGCTCATTACCGCTTAACATGAATGGAAACTAACTGGATAGGTAAACACAGATAAAGAGTAAATAACGTGTCGGTTATTTATTTTGAGGAATGCTATTTCTATTTTCTCCATTTGTTAGAAATGTTATAGCTAGGTTTTATATTAACAAGTTTGACCTGAGAAATATTGTATATGCAATCACGACCTCCCCAAAAGGGCATGATCACATAATTACAAATGGGGAAACAGATTATTTAGTAGATCGTAATAGTGGCTATTATTTTAACAAGTTAACAAAATTGAATTATGGAAAATCAAATATAGTAGAGCCATGGTTATTCAAGCCCCAACTAGCCGAGTTACGATTTAACTGAAGTACATAAGTCCGAGCGCCTTCAGCATGGGCCATTGAAATTTCTTTTTTGTTTTTGACGGGCCAGTGGTTCTTCTGCCAAACAGAAAACTCTTTATGACCTCCTTCAAGTAATAACTTTTTAAACTGGAACATATACTCTACATCTGTATGTATGTACAATTACATACAGCCATGGAAAAAATTATAAGGACCAGCGAAAAGTCGCCAATGTTAGGAGTTGCTCGGCTAGAAAAGTATGCAAAAATGTTTGTGCTAAAAATACGTAAAAAGAGACATCTTAAAGCAAAATTTACTCCGCAAATTTTGAAAATTATTAAAATACATGAATTTTTAAGATTTTAATAGTTTGCTACTTGGAAAAAATTATAAGGACATACATTTCTTTTGAAATAGAAAGCAAAAATTTGCATGTTTAGTCGTATCATATGATTGCTTACAGTAACCCAAAACTGTTACGCAGTAAAATTTTTCACTTTTTCTCATTCTTTATCTTGCTGCGCCGCACACAACTCTCTGAATGTGAAAAGGGACAAATTATTGCATACAGAAAATGTGGAATGAGTTTACGTGAAATTTCAAGGAAGATAAACAGATCTAAAACAGTAATTTATAATTTTTTGAAGAATCCAAGGGAGTATGGAAAGAAAAAGCGTACAGATAGGCCTCCCACTCTTACTATGCGCCAGAAACGTTCAATTGTCCGTCGAACCTGCTTAAAAAAAAAAAGCTCTGCTAAAAGTTAAAACAGAAATGAATTTACCATGCACTAGCCGAACAGTGCATAATGTTCTGCAAAAGAATTCCAATGTTAGATATGCTCAACTATGGTCATGTCCGCCACTTACAAAACTTCACAAAAAGCATAGATTGGAATTCGCTAAGAAATAAGTTTCTTTTGGGTCTAGATGGAAAGACGTCGTATTTTCTGATGAAAAAAAATTTAATTTGGACGGACCAGATGGTTTTCGCCATTACTGGTATGATTTGTGAAAAGACAGACCATTTTTTTCCAAACGACAGTCCGGAGGCGGTTCTGTGATGGTGTGGGCAGGTTTTGCAGCCAGTTTGCTCATTTTTTGCTTTAAATTAACGTGTAATTTTATTATTATTGTTTACTTGCACAAAGTTAAATTATTTTTAACACCAATAGTGTCCATTCGAGGTCGCTTGAATTCAGAATCATATGTTGACATGTTAGCTGAAAATTTATTACCTGAAGCACCCCTTATCACAAGTGGTGATTTTTTGTTTCAACAAGACAATGCAAGTTGTCATGTGTCTCGTGCATCATGTTCATGGTTCGAGGCCAATTCAGTGAAACTCTTGGACTGGCCGGCAACGGCAAGAAGCCCTGATTTAAACACCCATAGAAAATCTGTGGGGCATTTTAGCTACAGAAGTGTATAAAAATGGGACACAATATGGAAATAAAGACGAACTGATATCATCCATTAATTTGGCGTGGAAAAACATTTCTAAACAAACTTTAACTAAACTTTCTGAGTCAATGACTGGACGATTAATAAAGGTAATTGAGAAAAAAGGTGATTTTGTAGAATACTAATTTATTTCGAGACATATGTGTTAATGTCCCTATATTTTTTTCCATATTTCATATAATACATTTGTATTAATTTGTGATTTAATAATTTTATTGTAATTTAATTTCATATTAACAAGTTTCTAATGTTTCCTAATTACAAGTAGTTAATTAAATTTGATTTTGTTTGCAGTTGATGATTATTTTAATATATAATACTCATTTTTCAACATGTCCTTATAATTTTTTCCCCTGGCTGTATTTGTATGTATGTAACGTCATTTAACATTTCATAATATGTACAGTAAAGGCCTTTTTCACGTCTTTGATGACACTTTCATTGATTTTACCAGTTTACCCACGTTTCCGTCTAGATTTGGACAAAGACATCCTTATCCAAGTTTTCGCTTATCCGAGGTACCCTTGGTCCACATTTCCTCGGATAATCGAGGCTCTACTGTAAGCAAATGAATCCTAAATAAAACATAGGCTGATTTAATGCAGCAATTAATATTTATTGACAAAGCTTACTGTTGAAACATTTATAACCTTATCACACATCAAACATTTACTTTGTACAGACAAAATATACACATCAAAAATTCCTATAATTAAACAATATTTGTACAAAAGGTGGTTCATGGCACAAAAAAATGAAATGAGATAAAAAGGGAGTTAAGTAGAAAATCATCACGCATATTGCTCTTAATATAAAACTGAAATTTCATACCTATACTCTATTTAGGGGAAAGTGATACCAGAACGAAGCATAGAGGGTTGCTGTTTTATCTCCAACATTTGCCACTTTTATCATTTACTTGCGTTATTGGGGATTTTGGGGGAACTGGAAAAGCCAGCCATGAGCATTTCACTTGTCGGATTCAGGGCCCGACTTAGCCTAATTGGAGCCTGGGGCAAAAACTTATCTGGGGCCCCCTCTGCTTCACTTTTAAAAAGTTCATTAAAGAAGAAAACACAATGTAAACTTTCTATTCGATTTGGGGCCCCCTCAGATGTGGGGGCCCTGGGCAGCTGCCCTGTATGCCCCTGCCTTAATCAGGCCCGGTCAGATTAGCGCTGTTTCCAGTCTTTCCAACACCAAACAGGCACTGGTATCGCCTAGTGTCATGCTGCCTTGTTTATTACCTCGGATATTTTATCCTCCCCAAATCTGCTATAGGTATAACTGAGGGGCGATTTCTCGAACAGGTACCTGAAAAAAAAGGGGGGAACAGTTACGGAAAGAAAGCGCCCTGGCCAGAAGGAGCTAGAAAAAAGGGGAGATGGGCCACTGTCAGAGGTGTCAGGGCTTTTATCGACTCCAGCGGCGAAAAATTTTGGGACTCTTTCTCCTACATTTGTCTCCACTTGGGCTTGAAGGTGTGACAATGTCTCACCTTCAAGCTCAAGACGAGGAAGGTGCTCCTCATACAAGAGAGACCTAGAAAATTTGATGAACTCTGCTTAACAGAAACACAAGGGAGGAAAGCAAATCTGTGTACCAACAACTTGTGCCATGGAGTAACTAATTTTACATTTTGGGAATCAACAAAAGGGACGTTAATAAACATAAAGAAAATTATTAATAGCAAAGAAAATGAAATTCTTTTACCTAACAGAAATAGTAGGTGGGCAAAAAAGTGTTTATTGTAAGAGGAAAGGTATATCTGGTGAAAACTGGTTCTCTTGTAAAAATCGATCTAAAAAGTGGGAAATGTCTTCAAAAGCATCGCACCTACACCAGTTGTATCAAACTATTTGACCTTGTCTTTAAATTTCCATGGATTTTTGAGCTAACAGATCAATTCATTGAGGCATGTGATTTTTTGGTATATTTTAACGGAGTTCCTTAATTTCTGTTATTTTGGAAACTAAAACTTTCATTTCCTCCAAAAACTGTAATTTTGGAACTTTTTTTTTCACTATGAGAAATTTTGAAAGTGACCTATGTACATATCTACCAGCTTTTACAATTTAATCTAATGTTAATGTTCTAGAAAACTTGTTCTTTTGATACAGTTTTCCCTGTGCTCCATCGCCCCTAGGGATTCAGAGGGCCATACAGCTGTTATAAAAAGGAATATTTTTTGTCTCTAATTTCTGCTGCTAAGTAGACAGCTGATCCTAAAATTTAAAAATGACACTGTGCTGAAATTTTGGGTATATATACTGATTCCAGTTGAACGAGGGTAAAAATATTAAACTTATGCTACAAATACAAATACAAAAGTGACGACCAGCAACAGGCTCAGGGCCCAGTTAGGCTGGTCCTAGTCAATTTAGCAGTCCCCAAAGAACATCAAGAGATTTCTTAAACGTTTTTACCCCGCTGCAACTAACAGTCGCTTCTGGTAAACTATTCCAATTGCTTATAACCCTATTGAAGTAGTAATTTTTCCTAATTTCAAGATTAGCCTGAGATTTGAAAAGCTTAAAACAATGACCTCTGGTTCTACTTTCAGCACATAGCTGTAGTCCATCAACATTTCCCATTTTAATGAATTTAAACAACTGAATCATGTCCCCTCTAATTCTCCCTTGCTCAAGACTATACATATTGAGCCTTTTAAGCCTAACCTCATAATCTAAGTCTGAAAGACCACTTACCAATCTAGTAGCCCTCCTTTGACCCTTTCCAATAAGGTAATATCCTTTTTTAGATACGGAGACCAAAACTGAACAGCATATTCCAAATGAGGTCTTACCAAACTTCTGTATAGTGGCAATACCTTAATACCAATAAGGCTATTTCCTTAGACCTGTTCGAAATAGCCTTATTGATAAACCCAAGCATCCTGTTAGCTTTGTTACTTACTATGCTACACTGCTGGCTGGACTTGAAGTCGAGACTAATCAATACTCCTAGATCAACAACTGCTTCTGCTTCCCTAATGACGGAACCTTGTAACTAATGTTGTTAACCATTTATGTGGATAATCTTGCAATGGCCATCTTATCTAAATTAGTTTAAAACAAACAAGAAATCTGTTTGGCCGTGTTCCGGACAATAAGAATTGGTGTTGAAACTTGCTCCTCAATTTGAAATAATATAGCTGCATCACGAACCTTAGTGCTCCAACGAAATTATTTTCACTTTCTTTATGTTTGTCTTGAAAAGTATTTATCACATCTTCACATCATAGCATTTTTGTCTTTGTAATACACAGGCATTACTTCCGTAATAATATTGTTTTGATGCTCAGCGTATCCGTAAAAAACACAAATCAATATTTAATGTAATTTTCAATCAAAGTACACTAATAAACTGCAATTCAAATCAGTGGTGCCCCCCCTCGGTGACTAGTTCAATGACTTTTCCGCATATCTGGCGCTGATGTTTGAACATCATAAATTCTATGCATATTTTTAAACACCCCAAAGCACACATAGCTTGCAAATACTTAGTAAATTTGTAATTTACATATATTTTCAAAACATGCTTGCTGATTAAATTTCGTTAATCAAATTTCACATGCTGAAGAGCAGGATATTTTTTGCAATGAGCATGACCGAATTAGTCTGGGTAATTAAAAATTAGGCGAATATTGGATAACCAATTTTAGCAATGCATACTTGGCAATGCATACTAAAAAAAAAAAAGAAATTCCCCCCAAAAATTCTGATGGCTCAACTTACCCCATGATTCCCTCCTCCCTTTTTTGGGCACCCCTGAATCAGATCCCCTGGCACAAGGATAATTGAGAACTCAGTGTAATACCAAAAAGGTATTTGTTCCCCTTCTTTTGCGATAGTTATAATATTTCTGTACTGAAACAATTGAATTCTTTATTTTAGAAAGGTCACATTTTTCAAATTTTAAAACGGACAGTTTTATAAGCCAATCCATATCTTAAACATGAACATGTTCTTTTTTAATTTTATTTTTTAAACATTATTTCATTCGATGAATGAAATAGAGTTAGAAGTGTATAATTTTAAAATATAAGACTACTTCAGTAGATTTATTTTTCAGCAACTCGCCATTTTCCAAAAAAGAAAAAAAAAAAAAAAACCCGCAAGATTTGTGCCCTGTCTAAATTAAAGGATTTCAATTACTTGCTTAACTGAAAAATCTTCCATAAACTCGTTTTAGAGAGCAGTTACGATACGACCGAAGAGGATTTCCTTTTAAATTCAAACTTTTAACTAGAAGATAAGTTAAACATTAATCAGCATCGATGTTTTCGATACTAAATGAAATCAATGAGAATACAAAAAAGAAAAAACAAAAAGAAAATAAATAATATTAAATTATTCTATCTGCTGATTTTATGTTTTTATTTTCACCAAAATGTGTGATGTCACACTTCTTGCTACCCCTTCCCCTCCCTTTGTCACAAACTCGCGATTTCTAACACCACCTCCCCCATCTCGAAGCATGACATCATTTTTGAATGACCCCCAAGCGGTTCTGTGGTGCCTTTTTCACAGAAGAAACTTTAAATAAATAAACAAAAAATTGACTAAAATAATGTAGTCACAAATTTATTTATTCAATGGAGCCCCGGTAACATGCTAATAACCAAAAAAAAAAAAAGTCGCATTTACTCCCTCAGGGGCCAGCAGAGTTTAAAAAGAATGCGAGACAATTAGCTAGCACCGCATCATTAGTGAAAAGTGGATATTTTAATTTATGAAATAATCGGTTACGATATAGTAGTCAAGATTAAGTTCTACGAGGTGAACATTATTTCCAAAAATTATTGCGCCTTTCTGCTGATAAAACAAAAATAGGCTAAATTCATTATCACATCGCCTGTAAATTTAACGGAAGTACGCGAAACTTTTTTTTTGTTTTAGTTTCTGATGGCGGATGAAAAAGGCAATTCTGGTGCTAAACAGAACAAGCAGATCGAGAAACAGTGCGTGGGGCTGTTTTTTTTTCCTCTGCCGCAATGGTGTTGCGGTACAAGAACGACATTTACAGGGAGCTATGTCGTAGTTTCCCGTCTTATCTTACTAAACTAGCTGCTATATTGAGAAATTTGCTTTATATTACTTAGGACCTTAACTGTGTAGTGTAGGAATTAGCTCGAAGAATGTTTCTGCGGTCCGATTTTCGGCAATTTTCGCAAACAAAGGGAAAATACAGTCGTTGACTTTCAAATTAAATAATTCTAAAAGTACTAATCGAATCTATAAATGTTTCAGATTAGCGTAGTTGCCAGAAAGTTCTCTAAAATTTATAAGATTTTAAGAATCTTTCATTATATAGTTTTTTTTGTAAGAGTTTGAACCGTGCAAGGCAGGATTTTGTCTAAGCAGCGCGAATTACTTTTTAAACCGACTTCACAAAGGAAGGGAGTTATACATTCGTATTGTATATATGTCGTTTTTTTTTGTTTGTTTGTTTGTCCACTCATAACTTCTCAACGGATGAACCGATTTTCATGATTCTTTTTTTAATCGATCGAAAGTGGGTTCCCATAGATCCCATACTTTGGTTTGACCATATTCGATAATTAGAAAAAAAGTTATGGGCAGAAATGTGGTCATTTTTTTCTTTTTTCATTCATAACTTTTGACTAAATGAACCGATTTTGATAATTTTTTCTTTAATCGATAGAGGGTCGTCTAACTCAAATATCGCCCATCAATTGTCCTACATTTGTTTTTTAGAAAAAATATTACGGGTGAAAAATTAGCATTTTATATTTTAATTGGAAAGGCTTTGCTTGATTTTTCTTTGTTGGGGAAAACTATTAATAAATATAAAAGACATTGTTAAATAAAAAGAGTTTGTTTCCATTGAGCTGTAATATTAAAAGCAATTATAGCAACAGTTTGACTGAAGGCTTCTCTGAAGAAGAAATTAAATCCAATCAATTTGCTTCCTCTAGTGACCCTTTAAAATCGATTTCAAGACGAAATTTATCATACAAACGGTTAGATTTTAGTGTCATTCCCTCAAAGAATGTTTCTCTTTTGATATGTATGTTTCAAAAGTAGAGTATTTGTATAAAACGCTAAAAAGAATAAAATAAAATAATTTTTCAAAAAAAAAAAAAAAAAAATAGAACCGACTTCAAATTATAAATTGCGCTGAAAAGTAAAAGATATTATTTTTTAAACAACTTCGATACGACTTTTAAACATAATTTTTGAAGTCGGTGCAAAATTATGATGGATTTTAATGCATGATTCCTTTTGTAACTATGAACCAATTACAAATATAAATAGCGTAGAGTTTGCAACAGTTTCAGTGTAAAATAACGCGTGGTGTAATTACAATTAGACTGTCATAATTTTGCACCGACTTCAAAAATTATGTTTAAAAGTCGTATCGAAGTTGTTTAAAGAATAATATTATTTTTTACTTTTCAACGCAATTTATAGTTTGAAGTCGGTTCTATTTTTTTCGAAAAATTATTTTTTACATGGTTTTATTTAACTTGACTTGTCGCGGAATTTTGTTAGGCGGTTTTCGACCACTATTACTGCATAAATTATCTTCAAACTTTGTACATAAGCTTATCTTGATGACAATACAATAATCCATCCGTTTTATAATTTATTATAACGTTAATTAGGAAAAAAAAATAATTTTGGCTCTGAGGAAATGATCAGAATTATCATTTTCCGTTTGGCAACAATAGTTTATTTTGGATAATGCAACGATGTTTTGAATTGAATTCAAATAAAACCGTGTAACATAAAACATTTTTGGCGATTTAATATTTTTGGTATAGAAAGACAATCGTAGTAGTCAAGGTTAGGTTTTACGAGGCGTAAATTATTTTCAAAAACTATTGCGCCTTTCTGCGCTGCTAAAACAAAAGTAGGCTAAATTCATTCTCCAGCAAATTTAACGGAAGTACGAGAAACTTTCTTTTTTTTTAACCGACTTCACAAAGGAAGGAGGTTATACATTCGTATTGTATGTATGTCGTTTTTTTTGTTTGTTTGTTTGTCCACTCATAGCTTTGCACCGAATGAACCGATTTTCATGATTTTTTTTTTCATTCGATCAGGGGTGGTTTCCCATAGGTCCTGTACTTTCGTTTGACCATATTCGATAATTAGAACAAAAGTAATGGGCAGAAATGTAGTTTTTTTTTTGTCTTTTCATCCATAACTTTTGACTAAATGAACCGATTTTGATGAATTTTTCTTTAATCGATAGAGGGTCGTCTAACTCAAATATTGCAAATCAATCTGCCTACATTTGTTTTTTAGAAAAAACGTTACGAGTGAAAAATAAGTATTTTTTATTTTAATTGGAAAGGCTTGGCTTGATTTTTCTTTTTTGGGAAATCTATTAATAAATATAAAAGCATTGTTAAAAACATGTTTGTTGTCATGGTCTATAATATTAAAAGAAATTACAGCAAGAGTTTGACTGAAGGCTTCTCTGTGGCAAAAATTAATCCCATCAGTTTGTTTTTTAAAATAGACTTCAAAAGGGAATTTATCATGCAAATGATTAGTTTTTAGTGCCATTAATTTAAAGAAGTTTTGCCCTTTGATATGGATTTCTTAAAAAATAGAGAATTTATATACAAAATGTATTTACACTGAAAAGAATAAAATAAAATAATTTTTATAAAAAAACAGAACCGACTTCAAATTAAAAATTGCGCTAAAAAGTAAAAAATAAATTCATTCTTTAAACAACATCGGTGTGACTTTTAAACATAATTTTAGAAGTCGGTGCAAAATTATGGGTCTAATTACCATTATACCATTTGCTACTTCATATTGGAAGTGTTGCTAATTCTGCGGAAATATATATATTTGTAATTGATTCATGATTACAAAATATTTTATCAATCCTAATTTTGCACCGACTTCTAAAACTGTTTAAAAGTCACATCGATGTTGTTTAAAGAATGAATTTATTTTTTACTTTTTAGCGCAATTTTTAATTTGAAGTCGGTTCTCTTTTTTTATAAAAATTATTTTATTCTTAGTTTCTAATGGCAGATGAAAAAAAGGCACTTCTGATGAATCGTCCACGAAACAGTGGGGTTGGGTTGTGTTTGTTTTCTCTGTCGCAATCGTGTTTCGGTATAAGAACGACATTACAGCTATGTCGTAGTTTCCCAAGGCTGGTGAAATGTTCTAAATGAATGATATTGGTTTAGACGTCATTCATAAATGATGTGGGGAGGGGGGTTCGAGAAATTGTGACAGTTTGTGACAAGGGGAGGGATAAGAAGTGTGACATTACGGTTTTTGGTTTCTATAAAAACATTTAAAATCAGCAAATGAAATTAATTCAAAGAGCTTTTTTGACTTTCATAATTTGATTTTGAAGTTTCATTGATCATTTTGTATTGCAAACACCGGTGCTGATTAAGGTTTAAATTTACGTCTTGGTAAAAAGTTTAAAAGGAAATGTTCTTAGGCATTTAACACTTTTAAGATAAAATTGCGTGGGTCATTTTTTCAGAATTTGAACAATTAACATATTTTATTGTTCTATATTAATTATATTTTGTGTTGTAAACCTTACCTCATTTTATACAAATTAAGTGCACTTCATGTAATCATTATTATTATTATTATGCTCGCAAATGTCATTAAGGGGGGAAATACGTGTAAAACGGCGTATAAAGAGTAATTTTTCATGATTTTTTTTAACATATAAAGAATAAATATATTTTGTTGAGATTTTGGGGTTATTTTATAGATATATTGAAGAACATTTACTGAAAATTTCAAACATTTTTCTTGAAAACTCCCGGAGATATCGGCTGCTGCACACTGTAAGTCACCACCCGGGTCGGCAGTTTGCGTACATCCTGGAGGTCACAATTTTTATCTGAAATCAATTTTTTTAAAAATATACTTTTTTATATAAGTGTCTCTTCTAGTTGAACTAAAATCATCACAAAAAATGAAAATTTCTATTTTCTTTTAGAATGGGAAAATTAAGTACGATTTTTAACTTTTTTTTTGTTCTTTTTTTACAACAAAAAGAGTAAAAATAAAGATATGTTTATGATTCTAGTTCAACTAAAGCGTGTATATATAAAGAAAATGTGTGCTAAATTTGATAAGGATTGATCAGAAACTCTGCGAACTAGAGTGTACGCAAATTCGAAAAAGTAGTTTCGAGAAAAACGCGTTTGAAAAAAAGAGTGATATTGAAGGTAAATTTAAGGCAGTAAATGAATCAAATTTAATACTTATAAGATACTAATACTTATAAAAATTTCTATCCGAGGTCTCAATTGTTAAAATGAATAAAAGGACATCTGCTAACGTTCTCTAAAATACCCTTCAGGTCATTCATGAGGGACTGACTACCTGCTCTCAACTGCTCCAAAAGGGGCACTCGCTCAAATGGTTATAACTTTTAAACGACTTGGAATTTTGCCTTGAAGTTTTCAGGGTATATTATTAAATAGTTGTAGAATCGATTTATGAAAAAATTTTTTTTAATTTTTTGAGACCTTTACACGTATTTCCCCCCTTAAAAGTTCAAAAATAGAAACGTGATCTAGGCCCAGTGCTTTGTTTCTGAATTGCAAGTACATATGCTTGTTTATCTAATATAGCGTGACTTGTGACAAAGGTGGGTAGGGGGGTATGATGAAGTGTGGCATTTTGTGACAAAGGTGGGTAGGGGGTATAATGAAGTGTGGCATTTTGTGACAAAGGGAGGGAGAGGCTCAAATATATCGACAAAGAGTGTGACATCATTTATGAACGGTCCCTTACATCCTGAAATGCCTAATTGTAAATTCTTATTCTTCGAGGTCTTTTTCTTTTAGACTTTGACTTTTACCCGAAAACGCCGACAATGTGGGGGATAAAGTGGGATAAGTATAGTTTTAATCCTTAACCACTCAAAGCCCGAGTTTTTTTTTCTGAAAAACTAGTATAGTGTAAGTTATTTTTTTCAACTTCAGGTTGTGGGGAGTGTCTAGGGGCGGAGGGGGGGGGGGGGGTTCAAGTTACATAAAAATATGTTATACAAACAAAGTAAACGGATTTCAGACGGGTATTAGAAATAAAATAACGCACAGGCATGGTCAAACTTTCCGTGTCAGACCGGGCAAATGCGTTGAGTGGTTAATTTTCGCTTTTACTACTAGTTCTAGCACATCGCTTTCTCTCGACCGTTGCTGAAATGCGAGGATGCAGCTTAATCGATAATCGTATCGTGTGATACATATGTTGCAACAACTGCCGGCGAATCCTCCGACTGAAAGAGAGAAAAAAAAAATGTCCTCTTCAACTTCATGTCCTTGTTCGACAGAATGTATGTCGCCCGTTCGGAAACAAGGTCAGCTTCTTTCTTTTGCGTACCGCGCCGGGGAGAAATCTCCGAATTCCATTGCCTGAGCTTTGATTCGCGTGCGTTGCCACATTGCGAAAAGTAATTATTAAAGTTGGCCGTCGTTAACTTTGTTTCCATTTTGATTGGCGGCGTTGCGCGTGTGCCGGTGTACTCCCGTTTTCGATGCATTAGCGGGTACTGCACGAATTGACCGTCGGCCGCTTGGATTTAAAGCTTTTAAAGCTGTTTTTGGGTGAGTTCTAAAAGCTCTTAAAATTCTTAAGCAATTAAATCGAACTTCTCGATTATCAGACTTAGTTGCTATTCACTACTTAGTTATATATAGCAATAGTTTATAGTACTTAACAATTTAACTTCAAACAGTGAAACCCCTCAAATCCGAACTAATTGCGGCTGTAGCCTATTCGGATTTCAATTTGTTCGGATTAGCCGAAAACTATCCATAATAACGAACCCTTGTCACTTCGACAGTTGAAGATAAATGGTTTCAAGTGAAAGATTAAGTGATATTTTGTGAGTTTCTATTGTTATTTCATTGTTTTTGCAGTGTTATTAACCTAAAAAAATTCAATAACCAACTTTTGCCGCTTTTCAATCCTGCATGACATAAGTATGCAAACACATTCACAGTTTGTTAGGTATGCTAACTGTACTTCTTTGTTAATTTTTAACTAATTTTTTGAAATAAGGTTGTAGTAATTGTTTTATGACAAAATTAATAAGTTCCTCGTTTTTGTGGGTGTTTTACAAACTTAAATTTAAGGAAAACTCGTTCGGCTTTGAGGGGTTTCACTGTACATGCATTAATACGTAACTAGAACTATATTTTATATGTAATTTTCTTTCTGTTCCAATGGTATTATTTTCTGCATTTTTCATTGCATTGTATAGTTAAAGGTATTGATAAATCTTTGGTCGCTATGATTGTTCAGCGTCGTATACTACAACTTAATTTCATATGTCTTTCTGTCAGTTCGGTCACACATTTTTTATATCATTTCATTTACTAAATATTAAAATTACTTTATAATGGTGGAAGAATGTTAGTCTATGGAATAAAGTAGAGCGCGATTATCCGAACCTGTCAGGATCGGACCAAGTTCGGTTAAGTAAAAGTTCGGATAATTTGGCAAGCAACTTAAGGAATTTTCCTGGTGATGCCAAAACGGTTAAAAAATACATATTATACGGATGAAACTTTTTTTTCTTTAATGCAGCAGATGTGTATCAAATTTAGTAGCGGATAGTTATATTAACCCTTTGAGTACTGAATTATTTGAAGATTTTTATGCCCATTGGACGGATTTGATTTCTCGCTATATGGATTAATATGTTGGAATATAATTATATTGGTGATATAAATATATTTTTGAAGCATCATTTTAGTTACAAAATATAAATAAATATATAAATGAAACAAAATAGAAATATTTATGTAGAACAAGAACCAACTTCAACTAAATTTAGATGACGAGTCAGACTCGTCCACCGTAACTTTGTCTAAGTAAGGAGTAAACAAATTGTTCCTCAAGGAGAAAGGTAGTGTTTGGATAGTTGGAAATTCGATTAATTGGAGTTCGGATTATCGGCGCTGTTCTGTAAACGTTTTGAATTATGACGTAAAAACATGCCGGTGACAGACATGACAAATACGAGATGTGGTTTTCAAGACATGTTTTTACGTAGTATCCAAAATTTTACTTCTTGGAGTAAAATTCTTCCACTATTTTAAAAGTAGGCATGAAGATGTGTAAGTACTCCAAAATTTGTTTAGTTATGTCTGTCACATAAAGAATTAACTTACAGCGAATTGTGTATGTTCATGTGTGAGTTACGCCTGAGATTGACCGTGTGTTTTCCCCTTTCTTGTGCTTTCGTACTCGTTCTCATCTCTCTGTTGTTTTATAAAGTTGTCAAGTGTGTGGCTGTCTGCAGACTTTTTTTTTCCTAACTATGCTTTAGAAATGCTTTTTTATAAGGCAAGTTTTACCTTTCTTTTTCTTTTGATCAGTTTTGGGGGCATTCATAAGCAGGGCCTTATTTACCAATGGGCCCGTGATGCTCGGGCCCCCACTTTGAGGGGGCCCCTAATTTTGGTTATTATTTTTTTTGTAATTTAAAATTTTTTAGAAAATTATTTAAAAATAGCATCTTTCAAGAACAAACTGTTAGTGTTCTGTTGCTTCACAGAAAATTTGTATTATTAATTTATTTTAAAACCACAAGGAATTTTCACTATTGGGACTCCCAAATTTTGGTCTAACAATTTGAAATTTGAAAAACAAAATCGATTTTGCACTTTGGGGACTCCCAGATTTTATTCAAACATTTTGTAATTTAAAAACAAAATCATTTTGCACATTGGGGGCTCCCAAATGTTAGTTTGACTCTTTGACATTTGAAAAACGAATTAGTTTTTGCGCGTCGGGGGCCCCCAAATTTTGGTGTGACTGGCAAGTTTTAAACACATACTGAATGTTATGTTTAAAAAAATTTTTTGTTGCGTGAGGGGCGCCCAAACATGAGTTGTGCCTTCAGTGATTCAAAATGTAAATCGGGCCCTGTTCATAAGTGATGTCACGCTTCGAGGGGAGGGGGGGATTCGAGAAATTGTGAGTTTGTGACAAAGGGAAGGGAAGCAGTGTGACATCACACATTTTGATTAAAATAAAAACATTTAAAATCAGCAGATTAAATATTTTTACATAATTTATTTTTATTAATTTATATTTTATCTGTTTTTCTAACTCATGTAAGGAAAAAATTTCGTTTTATTTTCTTTTGTAGAAAACATGTGCCTAATTTATTTATACTTTTTTTCATTAAATTACGTTATGCAATAAATTTTTGTCTTAATATTATGTCTGATTTAAATCTAATATTTTGAAACGAACGTATGAAAGAAAAATAGTTAGCGGAATATTTTTGGCAGTGTAGCCAAGTGACTCTATAGGCGAATGAAGGGATCAGAATTTCTTGACGGTTATAACAGTTGTCACTGTAACCAAGTTCCACTATACACAGCTTGTCAAAGAATTTTTAAAACTAAGTTTGTAATACAAAATTAAAGCTAGTAATTATATTTTATAAAGTATTTTTATTTAAAATAAGATCCTTCGGCTTCAATTCCTTTTTTTACAGCGGTTTAACAACGATTCGAATGCCTGTTCCTGCCTCCAAAGCTCGCATCGATGTTGTTTGTAAACAGTGTCGAATAATTTTTAAGACTACAGCTGGACCTAAGCTTACAGTGGCGCTATCTGTGTTATCGAGCGTTCGTGAAACTCCTTAACTTTCATCTGATCCACTGCTAAAACCTCAGTTCATTTGCTTACTATTTTCTTTTACTTTGATGACATTGACACTATACGTTCATTTGTTTACTATTTTCTTTTACGTTGATGACATTGGCACTATACGTTCATTTGTTTACTATTTTCTTTTACGTTGATGACATTGACACTATACGAACAGCTTCGACGCGAGCTTTGGTGGCAGTCCCACAATGTGAGCCGGAACAGGCATTCGAATCGTTGTTAAACCGCTGTAAAAAATGTATTGAAGCCGAAAGAGCTTGTTTTGAAGGAAAATACTGTAAAAAGTATAATTACTAGTTTTTATTTTATTTTATAAACCCAGTCTTAAGAATTCTTTGACATGCTGTGTATATCAGAATATCCGATATTTCGATATTTATCTATATAATAACGCGAACAACGCTGTTTAATAATAATTTAACTTTGTGCAAGTAAACAGTAATGCAAATAAAATTTAACGTTAATTTAAAGCACAAATGAGCATTAAAACGCAGACATATGTTTCGGGATTGCTTGGAATCCCTTTTTCAATGCGACAGGGAGCTTCTAGATGCAAAACATCCAAATGAAGCAGACAAAACAACAAAAACAAAGCTTATATAGCCAAGGAATTAACTGTAAACCAATGAGAATAAAGGCAGTGTGAAGTGGAAGTAGAAGTAGCAGGGAAGGTACCAATAAGAGAGCAACAAACGAATCCATTGAAAGTACAGGAAGTAAAAAGGAATATCAATAAAAGCAAAGCAAAAAAGACGACAGCATGCATAAAAATGTGAAAATACATGAAAATAATAAAATAAAATACAAAGAAAAAATGGAAATAAAATAAGTACAGAAAATACCAAAACAAAAAGCAAAACAAATTACACATGTAAAGGAGGGGGAGGGGGGGGGGAGAACAAAATAGACACAAAAAAAGGAAAACTAACAAGAAAACCAAGAAAGAACAACAAATTAAAAAAATTTATTTCTATCAACGCTGTTTAATTTTGCTAACATTTTGTGAACTTTGTAAATTCAGGGGTCAGTTGTCCTTCTTTGAGCCCTTAAACGACGAACCTATCTGTCTCCTTTATGAGAAAGGAGAAGAATCATTTTTACTTTTGAAAGATCCATCGGTATTCCAAATCGTGCTAACGGTTCCCGACAGAGAAGGGGTATCGTGTCCCTTTCTTGTTACTGTCTCTCGCTTCCGCGATTGTCAACTTACCCTTACATGGCATGGCTGAAAATAGTCCCGGAAGATTACTTCAAAATTGGAACATCGTCGAAATTGACGAAGACACCCCGCCACGCCTCCCCCGGTGGAACAAAGTTTCTTTGCCGCTCTCCTTTATTGCTTTAGAATCGATCGCTTTCGCGCGGAAATCTCTCATCGAGTATAATTTTTCCCCCCTACTTTTTCGTGTCTTTGATTCACGTGATCGAGGAAATTTATCCATTCGGTAGGTTTTTCGTTCCGTACCACGTGTTAGGACCGATGTCTTAGTCTTGCCGCATTTAACCTGTCCCCTGCCACACATACTTCCAA
Organism: Octonoba sinensis; assembly: GCA_038502835.1. NCBI lineage: Eukaryota > Metazoa > Arthropoda > Arachnida > Araneae > Uloboridae > Octonoba > Octonoba sinensis. Next base: position 10,163,168 of record CM076604.1, read on the forward strand.
TGATTTTTTTTTTTTTTGAAAAATCAAATAATTTTGTGAAAATTAAAAAATTTAGTGATGCAAAATTTTCCTATTATTTGCCGCTTTTATAATGAATAATGGTGTGAAAAGTACGATTTGGAAGCTTGGAATTTTGTAGAAGGGTTCGTTTAGATTGATTGGAATCTTGTGAAGGGAGGTCCGTTTTGATTGATTGGAATCTTGCGAAGGGGTCCGTTTTGATTGTTTGGAATATTGTGAAATGTCCGTTTTGATTAATTGAAATATTGTGAAGCGTCCGTTTTGGTTGATTGGAATATTGTGAAGGGTCCGTTTTGATTAATTGAAATATTCTGAAGAATTCGTTTTGATTCATTGGAATCTTGTGAAGGGACCGAAAACTGACCCGAATTTCCTCTGGAGTGATCCTTGATATAAATACAAGAAAAAAAAAAGGCTTTTTTGAGGAAGTTGTAAAATGATTCAAAGTTCGATCTCTCGAAAGTTATTATTCGTTCATTATTTTTTTTGAGTAAAAAAAAAAAACAAGGAAAAATGGAAGATTCTTTCTTGACGAAAGATGCCATTTTGTAATTTAAGGAGCAGAATTTGCTAATCGATTTTCAAAAACATTTTTCTTACTACCTGTTCTGAAAAATGTTCTTAAATATCGATTAGCAAATTCTGCTCTTTAATAACAAAATGACCTCTTTCGACAAGCTGGAATCTAGACGAAAGACGCATGATCTAATCAAATTTAAAACCTCTCTTTGAAATTCGACAAAACATCACATATAGGTAATAGTTAAAAATAAAAAAATATTTTGTGAAGTAAAGCTTCTTCATATGCGTAAAAATAATCGAATAAAAAATAATGTTTGAAAAAAAAAAATAGAACCAACTTCAAATTATACATTGCGCTTAAGAGTAAAAAAAAATAATATTCACTATGTTTTCTGCTATTTTTGTACAACTTCTTAAAATTTAGTAGCATGATTTACAATAGTTCGCTTTTAAATGGTACCTAAACTGACATATGTATTACACTCCCCCGACATCAATCCATTTTCATCTAAGAATTTCACAAAAAAACTTCTTGACTGAAATTTTTTTTAGTATACTTCTATAGATTAATTAAAACGTCATTCATCAACACAACAAAAATGTAAACTACTGGAAATTTCTGATGAGATTTGTCGACGAGAACAAAGTCTTGAATTCGATCTGCTTTGTCGATTCGGTCTTAATCTACTATGTTTCGATTCGGTCTTTGTCCCCATAAGGAGCAGGTATTAAAGTTTTTAAAAAAGAAAAAAATCTCAGCTGTCTAGTATTGATGCAACACAATATTGTGAAAAGATAATACAAACTTTGCGAATTATTTAATGTTTTCACCTTACTTTATGCACTAGAACGTCGATTGATTGTTTCACACGAGACCATTCATTTCGGACGACAGATACGGGAAAGCAACGAATGCGGGTCAACTCAACACGAACCATCCTCGCGGGGGGGGGGGGGGATGAACAGCCTTAATTAATTCGGTATTGAATTGTAGAAAATTTGAAGGGGAAAAAATTAATACTCTGCAAAAAACTTTCAAAACAGAACAAACATTATTAAATCCATTTATTTACTTAAAATATTGAAAAATTTTGGCACGTACGCTCCCTTAAATTCTTAAACCTAATGGTGTATTTTCAGCATTGTGTATGTGTGTGTGTGACATTTTTTTTTTGTTATTTTATTGCTTACTTTGTGTAGAAAGTAAAGTTCCTCATCACTTCAAATCTATTTATTACTTAAACAAATATTGGAACTAGTTGTGTATCGACTTGTTCGTCTTCATCGGCATCATCATTCATGCTTTCGTTCCCAGAAGTGATGCATATGATCGTTAACCACGACTGCGAAGGTCATTTAAATTTCTCTTTCTCTCTCTCTCTTTTTTCTTTCCTTCTTTTTATAGATACACACAAGAAAACGAAAGTTGCCGAAACCATGGATTGAGGTTGTGCCGTAATTAGAGCAATTATTATCAAACACATCTATGTCAACGACACTGTAGAACAACCCCTTAAAATTTACGGTTTTAATCTGGCAGCTGAGCTGGTTGTGGAATACCGTAAAAGTTATGGAGTCGCAACAGTTTTTTAACCGTCCGAGGAAAAAAGAGTAAAAGTTTTTCTCGCAGGGTAAAATACCGTTGCGACTATGGATTTACTTCGTAACTTTTACGGTTTTGTACAACTAATCTAGATGCCAGTTTAAACCGTAAATTTTACGGGATTCTTTTTTACAGTGAATTGTTAAAACGAAAGTTCCTTGTTAGGAAGTTCGGCGACGTCGCAAGTTTCAGTAATTTTCTTCTAATAACGCAGACTAATCATATTGCTATCGCCGAAAATTTTTGCACCCTCTTCTTAAAGATAGTCGAAGCGTGAGACCCTTGTCTGAGAAAGATGCACCAAACCCCCACACTGTAAAAAAAATCTCCTGAAAATAATGGAAAAAATGCGGCAGCAGAGTTGCCGGAAATATTCCGTTTCTGATAATATTTTTCCGAGATTTGACAGAAGTTTCATTTCTTTTTTCTCCGTTAGTCCAAATCAGGTTGTGGAAATACAGCAACCGTAAAACGGAAACATTCCGTTCTCGTATTTTCAGGACGTGATATTTCCGTTTTTGGAAGGAAAAACCATGTATTGAAGCATAACGGAAATCTTCCGTTAAAATCATTCAAAAAACATTCTGAAAATTCAGGTTTTTTTTTTTTAACAGTGCGTACAGCCTGACATCATTTGCGTAGTGATACTAATGTTGCGGAATTTATCCCAACAAATTTGTAAAATTAAAAACAAAAGTGTACTTTTTTTGGGCCCCCCACCAAAAAGTACACTTTTGTTGATAATAAAAAAAGCTGCTGGATAGAGTTGTGGAAAATTTCCAGACATTGAATGCAAAACTTTGCAGTGATTAAATGCACGAAAGGTTGAAATTATATAAAATAATGTGGCGAGTTTCTCTTCCTCCCAAAAATTTGTCGGAAATCTTAAAAAGTTTGAGTATTTCATTTGATTTTATACCCTCAAACCTCAGTGCATTGCTAAAAGCATTTGCTCGAAAAAGCCCACTAACTTTTGTTATTACCACAAATTGATAACTTTACAATCGCACTACTATCAGTTCTATATTTAGGACGCGATGCGCTCAAATGGGTTCACGGCAAGTTGGATCCATTAACCCGTATAGATTTGAGCGCAGATGGCTGTTTTCTCTGCACTGGCACTACATTGGCAAAGAAACCACTTTTACGGAATTCGGAAGCGCGGACTTAGTTACTTAAAAGTTAGTTATGGACTTGGAGGTTTCCGAAATATTCGGAATCGACACTTCTGAGTTGTGCTATTTTTCTACTAGGGGTGCGTTGTGTTATTGCTGCTGATGGAGAACGGGACAGTTTTTATAAGTTACAATGCTACTGTTTTAAATGAGTTATGATTTTTCAGCAAGCAATATGTGAGCGCTAAGCTTTTACTCTGTCCGAAACATATTTATTTATTTATTTATTAGTTATTATTTTATTAAAATAATTATAATTTAATTATTATTATTGCGCAATCAAGAATTGCTCGTGCCTTTTTAGCCTACTTTCCCGTAAAAGTAAAAAAAGAGAAAAGGAATGAAAGAAGACGTAATGTATGGTAAAAACATCGTTAAAAGTAAGAGAAAGTCAAAAATATGTTAAGTAATTAAAGAAATATTGAAAAATAAAAAATTTTAAAGTAATGTTTTGAGATGGGAAAAATGTGTGTCTCGCGGTCTGTATGTCTCCCTAATAACTTTTGAGGGAGTTATCCGAATTTGTTTTTTTTTTCTTTTTTTCATTGCATTCGAAGCATCTCAGTGAGAGTTCCTCATTTCCATATTTTATTATTTGATTCGAACAATATTTTGTTCAGTTTTGAACAGTTTAAAAAATCTTAACATTAGCGGCATTGGGGAAATGTGAAACAAATTTTATGAACCCTGGTCATAAAATCAAAGTTTCTTTGAACCAGCTTATTTGAAGGACCTCTTTGGCGTGAAATATTTTTTAATTTTAACGGGTTTTTACTCAATTTTAAACAGTTCAAAAAAAAATATATAATAAATAAATAAAATAACATTACTGCCTACGGGGAAAGTTAAATCTTTTATAAATCCTGATCTAACAGTCGGATGTGCTTGAAGCAAACTTTATCGGAAAGCTCTTATTACATAGAAGATATACAGATAAAAAGTTCAACCAGATCTAAACGAGCCTATTTTCCTATGAAATTTTTTTTTTTTTTGGATTTTTTTAAAAAGGGTATTCCTGGGGTTAAAAGGGAATTTTAATAAATGAATGAAGTGAAAAAAAAATGAATGAATACGTATATGAATGAGTAAATGAATGAATGAACAAATGAATGAATAACAAATAAATGAAGTAATGAATGAATGAGTGAATGCATATGTATTAAACTTTGCAAAAGGTATGCTTGAAAGTAATTAAGAACTAAAGCTGAGTGAGAAAGAGAGAGGGAGACAGCTAGATTATAAATTTGAAGTTGGTGTATACGGGAAAATAGGCTTGTATTTGTTCTAGACGAAACTTCTTGCTCTTTTTTTGCATAAGAACCAATTTTGATTAGCAAATCGGTTTCCTGAGTATTTCGTTTTATGGAGTAACGCGAATACCGTAATTAATTAGAGGGAACCTTCTGCTTGCTACCCGCAACATGTCGTCAAATGAGTCATTCGATTCCTGTGGGTCCGAGGCCTCTTCCCAGAAGAACGAGCCCGCTTTAATAGCGGCGGCGTGCCCTTTCCAATGAATGAATTGCCCTAATCGCCATCTGACTAAGGATTGCATTTTCCGAATAAGGCAAAACAAACGACGTTCCCCTGTCAAACGCCCCGCTGCAGTTGCATACGTGCGTCACCTCGCAATGGATCGGGAAAAGAATCTCCATGGCAGCTGCTGGGGGGGTTCCCCCCCCGCACCGCCTTCCCGCCATTTTGGATCACTGCGCCCGAGGCATGTTGGTTAGGGTAAAGCGAAAAGTGTACGAAGAAAACGCTTTTTTTTTGGACTTGCTATTTCCGCTCCACATTCACGGACGATATGCATTTTAAATTAAACGAAAATTTTACAATTTAGATACATAAAAGGGGGAATAAAAGCAAATAGTATTTTAATTTTAAACTCTTAAAAATGAGAAAATATAACCATCTTATTTTTAAAAGTAATTTTGACTGAAAATTGAGCAGGCGCCGTCCTCAGTTTTAAGTTCCGATACTTATTCTAAGAAATTATAGTTACAGAAAGGACAAATATTAGTTTGTTTTTATTGCAATGAATCAAAAATTTATAGAGCAACTTAACGTTCATAATTAATACAGGGCTGGTTTTAGCGATTACTTCTTTAGAACTATAGTATTTGTATCAAAATTAAGGAAGTAATTACCGCGCGAGACGTCAGAACGATTTAAGATTGTGAGTAATCTGTTCGTCTCTTCGGAGCAGGAATACAAGATGATTAATTCGTTTGATTTGATACGGATCAGACGCAACAAAACGAAAAACAGGACAATTGGATAATTAACACTCTTCTAGTTAGGACTATGAAGAAATTTGGCATATGCAAAGCTGCAAGTACTTGAGCACCCGCAGCTGGTACGTTTGAAAGCTATGTAATCCAACTTTCCCGCTGGCTGTTCGACGTCCTCGCTCAGTGGATGGAGCTTTTCCGTAGCTTCCATATCACCGGAGTTCGATACCCTAGCAGCCCACCGTTCTCAATGACGACGTGTTGTAAGATTTCTGATCTCTTGTTGTGTCAATTATGATGGAACATCTGTTTTCTTTAGTGGTGTATCAAAAATGAGATGAATATTTTTTGAGAGAAGGGATAATGGATTTTGAGAAAGGGTTTTACTTAAAAAAAATAAGAACCCACTTTTTCAAATTAAGTAATTCCGACTCCGAGCAGCTCTGAGAACGTGATGTTCTTGAAAAATAAGCAAGTTTATCCCCATAACAAGAATTCTGATTTAACGGTGAACAAAGCTGAAAACTTTGTTGAATTTTTTCTCTGACGCCTGTCTGAAGATGCCCACCACCTCACGTTGGATACCACCTGTTCCTCGTAAGGGGAGAAATACGTGTAAAGGTCTCAAAAAATTTTTAAAAATTTCTTCATAAATCGATTCTACAACTATTCAATAATATACCCTGAAAATTTCAAAGCAAAATTACGAGTCGTTTAAAGTTATAAGCATTTGAACGAACGCCCCTTTTGGAACAGTTGAGCAGGTAGTCCTGAAGGGTATCAGAGAACGTTAGCAGATGTCCTTTTATTTCTTTTAACAATTGAGACCTCGGAAAGAAATTTCTATAAGTATGAGTATCTATAAGTTAAAAAAAAAATGATTCATTACTGTCTAAATTTACCTTCAATATCACTCTTTTTTTCAAACGCGTTTTTTTTCGAAACTACTTTTTTTCGAATTTGCGTACATTCTAGCTCGCAGAGTTTTTGATCAATCCTTATCAAATTTAGCACACATTTTATTTATATATATACGCTCAAGTTGAACTAGAATAATAAACATATCTTTATTTTTACTTTTTTTATTGTAAAAAAAGAACAAAAAAAAAAAGTTAAAAATCGTACTTAATTTTCCCACTCTAAAAAGATTAAAATTTTCAATTTTTTGTGATGATTTTAGTTCAACTAGAAGAGACACTTATAAAAAAAGTAGATTTAAAAAAAGTGATTTCACATAAAAAATTGTGACCTCCAGGATGTACGCAAACTGCTCGCTTACAGTGTGCAGCAGCCGATATCTCCGGGATTTTTCAAGAAAAATGTTTGAAAATTTCAGTAAATGTTCTTCAATATATCAATAAAATAACCCCAAAATCTCGAATAACATATATTTATTCTTTATACGTTAAAAAAATTCATGAAAATTGCTCTTAATACGCCGTTTTACACGTATTTCCCCCCTTAATACCTCTGGCTGCGACCTTGCCCGTCCCAACCTCCTAAAAGCATCCATAAGCAGACTTCTATTTTTTCTTCTTTTTTTTTTTTTTTTTGAAGCCATTCTTTGTTTCCACATATTTTTTTATTTTTTTCACCCTTAAATCTACCTGTAGTATGGAATAAAATTGATGCGAGTTATATTCTGTGTTTATTTTAGTGTATAAAGGAAGGCCGCTGCATAGTGGCCAAAAATGGCGTGTTTCTAGGTGTTGCCCGGGCTCGCCGGATTAAGTGGTAGCCTAGCACTTCCGCGTTCGCAGACGTCACATAGTTTCATAGCCACAAATATGCGCTAATGAAAATGCCCAGCCATATTAATTCCCACACGCTTCGGCTATTGTCGGGACATAATTTTTCTCATTTGTCTTCCGTATTCGGAGCCGATAAAAAGCAGATCAAATATTCCTTCCCTGTTGATCGGCCCCTCTTCGGCGGTGGAAATGAATTTGTATAATGCGCTTTCGATTGATTCGAGGCCTGGTGCCTTTGAAAAATGAAACATTTGTCCGAATTTTTTGTGAAATCATCCTTGATGTATGATTTTTTTTCTTCTTTTTCTGCTATTTAATGAACCCAATACTTCAAACTGGTTTTCCTTTCTGGTGGTGCGGGATTTCCACCGATTTTTGAGCTAGTTGTGTAAAATCTTAGGGACTTGTGCTTCGCGCGATCCTTAGAGATTCTTACAGTTACATGTCGTGTCGTTCTCCTTCTTGCGTTAATGATTTTAAAGTCCTTAGTCGCAACAAATTCAAGAAGGAAAAAAATAAATGTTGGTTCGTAAATATTACACTACGCACGAGAGACGTTGTCGTGTTTAGCGTGACGTAGTTATTAGTAAAGGAGTTTTTTTGGGGGGGGGGGGATTTTAAGTATTTATTAACGACTCTGATAAAACAAATATAATTAATTCAATAGTATTGTTTCAATTTGATTACTCAACTTAAAGTTGTCTTCTTATAAGTGGGATCGCAGTTGATTCAAAAGAGTAATGCCCGTGTATAGGTCTTCCTTCTTCATTAAGTAAAACATTTTACGCTATCAGCAACAACTGTTACGAATTTCACTATTTATACTAAGTAATAACAACCGTATGAGTTAAAGTAATAGCTAATTGTTTGGAATAATAAATCGCTAATTATTAATGAAACTATTTGCTTTGTTTTTCACGTAAATCTTTTCTGTAATTCAAGTAATTAAGGGTTTGCATTTTGCAAGGTTGTTGACTCATTCAAGTTTTTTTTCTTTTTTGTACCTTTAAGGGGTTTCAACATTAAAAAGGTTGAGAAACAAATACAAAAACAAAAGTGACGACCAGCAACAGCCACTGGCCCAGCTAGGTTGGTCTTAGTCCCGGTAGCAGGAAGCGCGCAGATTTATCTTGAATCTTGCCGATTAATTAGCCACCTTGCCAATTTTTTTAATGCATTTTTTAAAAAAAGTTTATTTATTGTTTGGCATGTATTATTGTTGTATGTCAACTATTTTAAAATGCATAGTTGGCTATTTTTTCTGATTGTAAATTTGGTTCCCCTCCTTTTGTGAGCAGATAAAGTTTGACTTCTGAAACTTGTGCTCCAGATTGATACAGAAAATTCTGCTTCTGGGGTCCTAGTCAGTTTATCAAACCCCAATGAAGATCAAAAGCACTCCTAAAATACCCCACTACGAGTAACAATTGCTTGAGATAAAGTATTAAAAATGCCTTTAACCCCTTAAAATAGTCATTTATCCTCATTTCAAGATTAGTGTGGGATTTGAAAAGCTTAAAACAGTGGCTTTTGGTTTTGCCTTTGTGGAAACTTAAGGATTCAAGATCAATTCACTTCAAAGGAAGAGGATTCAAGAAACTTAAGGATTTCAAGATTAGTGTGGGGTTTAAAACAGTGACCTTTGGTTTTGGTTTTGCCTTTATGTGCTGCGTTTGGTTTGGCTGCTTATCAACCATCTTCCTTTTTAATAAATTGAAACAACTGAACCACGTCCCTTTTAACCCTCCTTTTGTCTTTTAAGTCTTTTAACACTAGATTTACCAGGCCGTTTTCAATCATTTCTAAACTTTCATTCTAGACAAAGTTGCTTCTAATTATAATAAAACTTTCGGTCACATTCCCTTGTCCTACTTATCGTGATTTAGGAAAAGCCAATGCAATTGAAAGTTGCGCTATAATGAGTAACAAGTTATGCAAAATGGAAGCGTTGACACAGTCAAAATGACTGGTCTGGTTAATCTAGAGTTAAGTTGGAAATCATAATGTAAATCTGAAAGTCCACTAACGTCTTTGAACCCTTTCCAATAAAGTTTATGCAGTCTGTTTTTGCTTGGGGGTGCTTCTTAGGACTTTTTACTAGGAATTTTTACGATTTATCCAAAGTTAAACTAATATTTAAAAATAATAATAGTAACCTAAACATTGTAATTTGCACCCCCTCAATTTTTTAACAGTGATTTTCCTTTCTGTGGCAGTCGGCGGTGCAACATGGAGGATTCTTCGATAGGCCACTTGTTGAGCGGCATCCACCGCCAGAACTCATGATGTCCGTGCGCCAGCATGGTCCGTCCGTCCTGTGACGATTCGAGACCCGTGGCTGAAGTGAAGCCGGACAGTTGGTCCGGGACCAGAAAGACCAAGGACGACACCGTCACACTCACGCAGTCGCAGTTCCAGCAGATTCTGCAAGCCATCGGGCAGGCCAACAACAACAACAGCAACGGTAAGTACAGGGATCAGTCTCACTATTTCATGGGCGATGGGGGAGAACTATCTCTTTCTCATTTTCTGCGTTTCGTTCGTGCAATTCAGACTTTCGGACAAAATCACACCAGTGCAATTCGGACTCCCCTTCAATTAACCAGTGCTATTGATCCGCACATTAGTGAACAGGGTCATCTTTTTTCTTTTAAATCATAAAAAAGGATGCGAACAAGGATATGGTTTTATAGTTATTTAATATTCCTTAAATCCAGCCGTTTTCCCGATGAAGATCAATAACTAAAAAGATAAAAATATATAGTTTATTTTTTAAGTGGGTTTTACTTAAACACGTTTCGCTTATCTCACAAACTAAAAGAATATTTCGACGTTAAGACGAATAAAAAAAAGAAGCCTAAATCTCTAATTTCCGTGAACCGAAACTGGTTAAACAAAACTAAACAGTTTTGTTGTAGCAAGACTAAAAATAATAATTGTTTAAAATAGGGATGTAACGAATAGTGATTTGGCCGAATACCGAATATTCAGCCATTTCTTCCAGGCCGAAGCCGAATATTCGGCCAATGTCTTAAGCCGAATACCGAATGTTCGGCGGCCGAATATTAAAATTTGTAGATAATCGTTGTAATAGAAAGCATTTGTCAAATTTCAAATTATTCAAAGTCAAACACCTTTTACACACAATCTATGATGTATGATTTAATTCTGTTTGCCAAAACTTGAAAACTATTTAAAATTAATCTATTTTCTCTATTGTTTTGAATGTAATAAAACTAAGAATTCCCCCCCTAAGTGAAATAGAAATGACAGGTTTAATGGTGTAAGCATTAGCATTGTTTTACTAATTATTTAATTGAAATGAAAGAGCTACTATCGCTTAGTGAGCTTTTACATTGCTCAAAACTGTTTTATGAAGATATTGTAAAAGTTATAAAAGATATTATTTTTATATAATGCGGTTTTTTACATACCTATTTTTAAAAGATCTATTAAAATTTAATACACTTAACTGAAATATATTTTTATTTTCGAAAACTCCAATAACTTATGCTATCTAAATATTCATGACATATTCTAGGCTTTTCACATTTCTCTCTTACCCAATATTCACAATAAATCGGTCTACCCAAACAAAGTCTGATTTCAAATTTGTTAATAATAACAAAATTATTTTATCATATTCTCCACCATTAATTAACTATTGCCAGCTTTTGGGAGCAAATGCTAAATATAAAACACAATATTACAACTTTAAAATCTGTTTTTGCTCAGTCAATCCTAAGACAAGGTTTAAATGAAGTGGTTTTTTTCTAAATAATTTTTATTTATTAAAACTATATACCAATGTATTTTTTTGCAATAATTATAATACAATTTAAAATCTACAAATTTCTTTATTTTTTTACTGCAGCAGAATTATTCGGCCGAATAGTCCATCAATATTCGGTCAGGCCGAATTTGACCTTACCCAGTATTCGGCCAGGCCGAATATTCGACCAAAGGGCCGAATAGGGGTCGAATATTCGTTACATCCCTAGTTTAAAACTATTCTTACGTTTTAAAAACTGTCTCTAAAAACATGTTCGAAACAAAATTGTTATTATTATTTTTTTAATACTAAGTTGTTCCATCGGTTTTCGTGTGATTAAAAATTTTACTATTAATTAACAGCTAAGCGATTTTAAAAACATAGCTATTTTGCTTGCTTATTAATGCTACTTGTTTAATTAAAGATAAGTGTGTTTTAAATCTTATCTTCACACTGAGGTTTATTGTAATTGGAAAATAGCTTAAAATAGTAATGAAAATATGTAGAACAAATACAGAGTTACAAAAACAATTTAATGATAAACCCTTGAACAAATTCTTCATAAGTCTGTAGTTATTTAACTTTTGGGCTCTTTAAATATTACCTTTGGTAAGAACATGCAAGTAAGGTCTGAAAGGACGTTTCCTGCTTGACTCGATGTTCTTTTTCAGCAGTTGGTGCCAGTCGCGAGAGCGGAGACCTGTCGCCATTGAAGTATGTTCCGGAAAGTAACGGCTATGCTCCCGAACTCTCCCAGGACGTTCCGAATAATCTGAGGTAAGGCATTTTTTAGTCGAGGTAGATTGGTTTTTCCCGGCTATCTCAATAAAGAAATTAAGAAATAAAACCAAAACGCAATGCTGCAATTAGAGTTAAATAATAAGAAATAAATAATATAAAAAGAAGAAGAAAAGAGAAGTTTCCGGTGTGTGTGTGTGGGGGGGGGGGGGGGGGATTTAGGGAAAAGAGGTGGAAATACTGTATATTTTAAAAAATCTGCAAGATTAAAAAATGTATTGTTTTAAGCATGATTTTTATTTCTATTATCACAGAAAAAATTTAACTTTTACTTTTTTGTTCAAATGTATAATCATATCCATATAGATTCATATGAATTTTCCAACAAGTTCATCAAACTTTAGTGCTTACAATAAACGATTTGCACTCTAAACCAGTTTATTTGCGCATTTTTAAAGCTTCGCACTTATCCCCTAATGCAGGGGTCTCCAAACTACGGCCCGAGGGCCACATCCGGCCCGCGGACAGATTTTGTCCGGCCCGCGGAGAGCTAGCATACTTGAAAGAAAACTCCTTCTAGAGAACATATTTATTTTTTATAGCAAATTAAATTAAGTTTACTGAAGTAATCTATTTTTATGTTGAATAATTATTAATATGACATCTACATTGATATGGTCATGGGCTAACTACTCATAACATTGTTGTAGGTTATTATTTACTAACTAACAAATTATTGAAATGAATCCAACTAACATTTTATACATTTTAAATGAAAAGATAACTTATAACAAGCATAACGACATATGAAATACTAATGAGATTTATGTAATTGAGATTTTCCACTGACAATAGTTTGTAGTTGTGGACTAATTTTACTTGTACCAATTATTAAAAGAGATTTAAGATGCTCATCAGTTAATTTAGATCTGTAAACATTTTTTGTGTACTTCATTTTGGAAAAGGTCTTCTCACACAAATAAGTAGTACCAAAAACAGAAAACAGCCCACGAGCAAATTTATGCAAATTATCAAATTGTGTCAGTGGAAGACACTTATAAAATTCCAACAAAGATAAGTTTTGATATTTGTTCTTAATTATATCATTGCACTGTAGATCAATCATTTCCATTTGAAGTTCCGGGGCTAGGGTTTCAATGTCAGTATCAAAAGGATTCTGAAAAATCTTAATTTGATTCGCAATGGCATCAAAGTCCGAGAAACGAGTATCAAAATTTATTTTCAAAGCACTCAAAGTTTCGATTGCAAAATCGATAGGAAACTCGCTCTCAGTGGTGTGGCTAAATATTTCACATGTTTTAAAATGTGAAAAACATTTACTTCGTAGTTGTGATTGAAACAGTATCAATTTCTTCCGGAATGATTTGATATTATTGTATAAATCAGGAAGATGCTGGTTTTCTCCTTGCAATCTCAAATTCAGTTCGTTCACATGTTTTGTCAAATCAACATAGAATGCTAACTTCCACAGCCACGCGTTGTTTTGCAATTCAGTAAGAGGGCGATGCTTTTCATTCAAAAAAAATTCGATCACTGCTCGAAGTTCAAAAAAGCGCTGAAGGACTTTCCCACAACTAAGCCAACGTACGGCAGTATGATAAGGTAAGTCATTTTCTCCAATCTCTTTAATAAATTGTACGAATTGTCGGTGATTCAGCCCAAAAGATCTGATAAAATTAACAGTTGATATGACTGGTTTCAGAACTTCAGACATATCCAAACATTTTCCGCACAAAGACTGTTGATGAATGATACAATGTAAGACTATTGGTTTTGAACCACCGTCATTTTCTACAGCCTTTGACACAAGAGCGACCACTCCTTTATCTTTCCCACTCATGTTTTTGCCTCCATCAGTTGTAATACATTTCAAGTTTTTCCATCGAAGGTTCTTTTGCTTAATGGCCATTTCAACTCCTTTAAAAATATCTGAACCAGTAGTTGTGCCATGAATACTATACATATCAAGAAGTTCTTCATGCACTTCATAGCTTTTATCTACTCCTCGAATATAACTCAACACCTGAGCAGAATCTGACACATCCGTTGACTCATCCAAGGCCAAAGAAAACCACTCAACATGTCCATTTTTGTTGAACAGTTGAGAGGATATATTTTCAGCGATGTCTTCTACCCTTCGAGCCACAGTGTTTGCTGACATACTGACAGTTTTTAATAAATTTACCTTTTCAGGGCACATTTCTTCGGCTACTGCGATTATGCATTCTTTGACCATTTCTCCATCGGTGAATGGTTTTCCACGTTTTGCAATTTCAAGAGCCACACGAAAGCTGGCACGAGTTGCAGCCTCTTGTTCAGTTTTGAGTTTTGTAAATAAAGATTTCTGCGATTTCAATCCGCGCTTCATAGCTTCGAATTTTTCTGTCCGCAAACATCCTGTATATTTTGAGTAATTTTGAAAATGTTTTGCTTCATAGTGACGTTTAATGTTATATTCTTTGAGAACGGCTATGCTTTCATTGCAAATCAAACATAGCGCCTTGTTACTGGACTCAATTACGAAATACTGAATGTTCCACTGATCTTTGAATTTTCTGCATTCACTATCAATTTTTCGCTTCTTTTCCATTCTACTAAATCACACACAAAAGCAACAATTCAAATAAAAATATTGTTACAAAGATGTCTTAAACTTAAACACGCACAAACACGTTTTAAGGAGGTACGCACTATTTTATTTCACAGCAGTGTCATAGGAACTGACTTGTGGTTGCGCCACTAGCCTTCTTATATATTTCACTTACTGCCATCTAGAAGTGAGTGGAAGACACCAGAACTTTATCGAACCAACGAGATTATTCTGTAAGTGCTATTAGCGCCATCTGTTAGGGATAGAAGGTACTACCTATTTCTGCTTGTGTCCACCAGATGTCCTGTCACGTTACTCCTCATGGCTCGCTCGTACTCTACGACTAATCTAGAAATTACAGATAATGACAGGAAAATTAATAATATGCAGTGTTGCCGTTTTGCGGACTTTAGTTCGATTTGCAGCCTTTTTTAAACGTGGCGTACTTTTTCGGACTTTTTTTTTCATGTAAAAAAATACTCATTCGTTACTTGAGTACTCGTTAGGAACCGAAGTAACGATTACTGAAGAAAAAAGTAATCAATGATTACTTGTGTATTTCATTACTTTTGTAATCAATGATTACTATGGCGATACGATGCGGGTACCCCATTATAACGGATACCCATACGATACAGAAAATACATCAGCTTCCCCGTCGCTAATGGCATCTGGCAAAAAAGTAATCATATTTTACACCACTAGTGGACTGATTCAACTTTTTACCACCGGCAACAATTAATGATAATATGGTTTTGGCCCTTGGAATTTACTGGAGTAATCAATATGGCCCTAAGGCTGGAAAGTTTGGAGACCCCTGCCCTAATGCATCATTTTTTTTTTATAAAGCATAACTCTGCAGAATTAAAAACTGTTTATTTATTTTTGAAAACAGCATAAATGAATTTATATTTTCCTAAAACCAATCATAACTATAAATTGTTCTAACATAGCAGTAATAGATATAAAAACAAATAGGGGAAAAATAAAACCGACTTCAAATTATGAACTGCGTTAAAAAGTAAATCTTTAGCAACATCGATTCGACTTTTAAACATAATTTTTGAACTTGGCGCAAAATGATGACAGTCTAATTACCATTACACCATGTGTTACTTCCAGGGCCGGCCCTATCAATGTGCAAAGTGTACAAAGTACAAGGGCGCTATCATCTTGGGGGCGTTCAGCGTCAGAGCAAAAAAAAAAAAAAAAAAACAATAATCACTGTTTCACACAATTAATTCAACAATTCTAGTTGTCTTAACACAGGCAGACCCAATGATAGTGACTCCTCTCAGATACTCCAGCTTTCAAGTGAAATAACTTAACGTCAAAATTCACTTGTGGCGTTGGTACTACAACCTTTGTGGTACTTGATAGAGATGGTTAGATGGTACCAATCCCTGTGAAACGCACTAGGTCTGCAATTACCAGAAGTCAACAGCATCCCATTAGAAATAAACAAGAAGTTCCGTCTAGAACTATACGAGCCTACTTTCCCGTATACACCAAATTCAAACTTATAATCTAGCTATCTCTTTCTCTCTCGTTCTCCTTTAGCTTTAGTTCTTAATTTTTTCAAATATACCTTTTTAAACGGATAATACATATTCATTCACTCATTCATTCTTTCTTTTATTCAGCCATTCATTTATTCATTCATTCGTTTACTCATTCATTCTTTCTTTTATTCAGCCATTCATTTATTCATTCATTCGTTTACTCATTCATTCGTTTACTCATTCATTTGTTTATTCATTCATTTACTCATTCATGTATTTATTCCCTCATTTATTCATTCTTTTCCTCATTCATTTATTCATTGATTCATTCTTTCAATCTTTTATTTATTCATTGATTCATTCTTTCACTCTTTCATTTATTCATTCATTCATACTTTCACTCATTCATTTATTCATTGAGAAATATCCTTAAAAATCCCGATAAAAAAATTTCATAGGAAAATAGGCTCGTTAGTTCTGGATGAACTTTCTATTTGTACATGCTCTACGTTATAAGAGCTTTCCGATAAAGTTTGTTCCAAGCAAATCGGTCCGTTAGATCAGGATTTATATAGGATTGAAATTTCCCCGTAAGCGCTATGTTAATTTTTTGAACTGTTCAAAAATGAACAAAAACTGTTCAAATTGATATTTCACGCCAAGAGCTTCTTCCAGTAAGCTTGTTCATTGGAACATGGGTCTTGTACTAAGAGTTTACATCATTTGCTTCATTTTCGCCCATAGCGCTAATGTTAAATTTTTTTGAACTGTTCAAAATTGAACGAAAATTTTTTGGAATCAAAAAGTGAAATATGGAAATGAGATGTCCTCACCGAGATCTTTCGAAGGCAAAAAGAATTTTTCGAATCGGACTATTCGTTCAAAAGTTATTAGGGGGGAACAGACCGACAGACACACATTTTCCCCCATCTCAAAACCCTACTTTCAATTTTTTTATTTTTCAATCTTTATTTAATTACTTCACTTTTTTTTTTACTTTTCTTTATTTTTAACGACATTTTTACGATACATTAAGCCTTCTTTCATGCTTTATTTATTTATTTTTTACTTTTACGGGAAAGTAGGCTAAAAAATAAATTATTTGTTTCATGTATGTAATTATTAAAATTTTTAAAATAATTGAAAACGCAATAAAATTGTACACAATTGAATTTGTAGTATTTTAGTTTGTATGATGAAATAGGGCTAGGGGCGACTATTTTTATAAAGTCCAAGGACGCCGAATACCGTCGGGCCGGCCCTGGTTACTTCATATTGGAACAGTTGCACACTCTGTGGCCATTTATATTTGTGATCGATTCATGATTGCAAAAGACTTCGTCTAACATAATTTTACACCGACTTCAAAAATTATGTTCAAAAGTCGTATCGATGTTGTTTTAACCCCTTGAAACACGAGTTTTATTTATATAGGTATAGTATAAATTATTTTTCGCAATTTCAGTTGTAGGGGGTGACTAGAGAGCGGAGGGTGGGGTAAAAGTGATGTAAAAAAATATTATACAGTAGACAAAGTGCAAGCGGATCTCAGACGGGCATTAGAAATAAATTAATGCGAGATACAAGATCGCCCCTTTCGGACGTGTCAGATACGGGCAAATGCGTTAAGGGGTTAACCCCTCAATGGTCGGGTAATTTTCAAGAAAATTGTTATAAAAGTGCCTATTTTTTTATCCCTGAAAATGAACAATATATATACAGATAGTAATGATTAAACTTTGTGCAAAGTAATAGAAATAAAATTTCACGTTAAATTAAAGCACAAATGAGCATTAAAACGCAGACATATGTTTCGGGATTGCTTGGAATCCCTTTTTCAATGCGACAGGGAGCTTCTAGATGCAAAACATCCAAATGAAGCCTCATTGAATGAGCCAAATGAAGCTTCATTTGGATGTTTTGCATCTAGAAGCTCCCTGTCGCATTGAAAAAAGGGATTCCAAGCAATCCCGAAACATATGTCTGCTTTTTAATGCTCATTTGTGCTTTAATTTAACGTGAAATTTTATTTCTACAATATATATACATTCATTTTTAGCCTACTTTCCCGTAAAAGTAAAAAAAAAAAATAATAAAGCATGAAAGAAGGCTTAATGTTTCGAGAAAATATCGTTAGAAATCAAGAAAATTCAAAAATAAGTTAAGTAATTAAATAAAAATTGAAAAATAAAAAATTTGAAAGTTGGGTTTTGAGATGGGGAAAAAGTGTGTCTGTCTGTCGGTCTGTCCCCCCCCCCCTAATAACTTTTGAACGAATTGTCCGATTCGAAAAATTCTTTTTGCATTCGAAAGATCTCGGCGAGGACATCTCATTTCCATGTTTTGCTTTTTGATTTGAACAATTTTTTGTTCAATTTCGAACAGTTCAAAAAATTTTAGCATTAGCGCCTATGGGCGAAAATGAAGCGCTGGGTAATACATAAGCGCTTATGTAAACGCTGGGTACAAGATCCAAGTTCCAATGAACAAGCTTACTCTCTTGGAGGAAGCTCTTGGCGTGAAATATTGGTTTGAACAATTTTTGTTCATTTTTGAACAGTTCAAAAAAAATTAACATACCGCCTACGGGAAAATTTCAATCCTATATAATTCCTGATCTAACGGACCGATTTGCTTGGAACAAACTTTATCGGAAAGCTCTTATGACGTAGAACATGTACAAATAGAAAGTTCATCCAGAACTAACCAGCCTATTTTCCTATGAAATTTTTTGATTGGGATTTTCAAGAATATTTTTGAATTAATGAATGATTATATGAATAAGCAAAAGAATGAATGAATAAATGAGCGAATAAATACATGAATGACTTAATAAATGAATGATTGAATGAATATGTATTAACCGTTGAAAAAGGTATATATGAAGCAATTAAGAACTAAAGCTAAACGAGAAAGACAGAGAGAGATAGCTAGATTATAAATTTGAATTCGGTGTATACGGGAAAGTAGGCTCATAAAGTTATAGACGGATCTTCTTGTTAATTCTTGATTTGTTTTTATTTTGAAATTTTAAACACTCCAGCCCGTCATTTGCACGTTAGCGAGAAATAGAAGGCGAAACCTCAGCCCGTCATTTTCACGTGAGCAAGAGGGAAGGGTTTAAATACTGAAATGATTTACTATCTTTTTCTATGCCAGCAGCAACTCTTCGGATGTGGCCCGGAGGGCGGAGGAGGGAGGCTGCGAGAAGCCCCCCATCGCCTGCCCGCTGGATGTGGTCATCTCTTGTCCGGCGGCCTCGCTCGGTTGGTCTTCGGGCGAACTCTCGCCGCTCAGCAAAGTGGAACAGAAGCGACTGCAGTGGGAAAAGGAGAAAGGTAAGGCTGCGTAAATCATGGCAGCAGAAGAATTTCATATCTATTAGTCAGACCTCGATATAAGGTCGCCCGCATACAAGGCCACCCCGCATATAAGGTCAAAAGTGTATGGTCAAAGTCGATTATAACGTCAGTTTCGTGAACTCCCTAGCTCAAATCGAGGTCTTATCTGTTTATGGAGGTAGAAATGCTTTAAAAAGTTGCTCGTTTGAGTCAGTTTTTATGTTTTGCAATCATTTTTCTTTTCGGAGGGAGCACAATTTTCTGCACAGTAGAGAACGAATTGTTTAAAATGCTTGGGACAAACGTTCTCGCTTATGTCTGAATATGCCGGTTTTCTCAGGTAATAGTTTATCGAAACCAAATCACAATAATAAATAGTGATGCATTTCAAAATAAGAAGAAAACCGTGAAGAAAATATCTTTAATTTAGAAAGATTTTAAGATTTTTTTAAATTTAAAGCTTAACAGTGAGTTACATTTTTAAAATTGTATTTATGTAGTAAAGTATAGCGATTCATTTTATTTTATGCATTACGATATTATTTTCATATGCTTATAACGGAAAAATGTATTTTCTAGATATTTTGGAAATTTTTGCGCTTTATCAAACATGACGAGAAAATATGCTTGTTTTACCAAAATTTTCATCAACGTTTTTTTTTTTTTTTTTAAATTTTCTTCAAGGGGAACAAAGATATTCTGTAATAATTAATGAAGTTTATCTATTTATCCATGGGCGTCACCTGATGTGATAATTTGTTTTGTCATCCCCCCCCCCCCAAAAAAAAAACTTTTTTGTGCTGTATATACTTGTAGTTTTGTGATGATTTCAAATGCCGAACATTAGTGCTCAAGCCATTTGTTCACAAGCTTTCCGGTACTTTTTGACAATGTCCTTAAAATGGTTAAATGATACACAACTGTTTAAATGTTCAAATGTCATTAGTTGATTCGAGTCACACAAAGAACAGTCTGGGAAATCCACCACTCTGATTCTATAGAGATGATCTTGTAAACAGTCATGTCCAGTGAGACCTCTAAAGAGAGCCACTGCTGTCTTTCTTGGATAACTGGGAATCTTTCCGCTTTCCCCCAGAGTCATCCATCTCTTGTTAAGGGTTTAATATATAATTTAGTAGTGTGAAAGGAAAGTGCACGGTTCATGCGCTGTTCTACCAACGCTCCTTTCTTAGCCAGTGTATCAGCTTTTTCATTAAAAAAACTTGTAGTTTTGTACTTTATATTATTTTTAGTTTCAATAAGTTGAAATAGCACCAGTAAAATTGTATAATTCAAATATATGTATTTTTCAAAAATTTGGTTTATTTTGGGTGCCACCCGAGGCTCACCGCCCCCCCCCCCCCCCCAGTCCGTAGTGACGCTACTGATCTATCTCATGCATATTAACTAAATCTTTGTAGGTTGGCGTCAATTTTTACTTCCTTGTCCGAAGCGGTATTGGCAGCTTTCTTCTGAAACGGTTAAACAAAAGTTATATAGTTTTGAATGATGCGCAAGATTCCATGTAATATGCAGAGTAGCGAACTTCAGAAGACATCTGCTTGTAACTTGAAATATTGATGGGACAAATTTCGTTTAATAATTTTGCCCTTAGCCAAGGATTTTTTTCCACCCTCCAAGCTGACCATTTTTTGTGCTGCCCACAGAGCAAATAAATCTGCCTTTTTATTTGCTTTTGCTTTTTAGTTGAATTAACAAAGCATTTCGTTTAATCGTCGTTAGTGTTAGAATCAATAAATATTCACCAATCCTACCAACAACTCACTCCCATTTATTTAAAGCTTGCAGGTGTATTTTAATGTTTTAATTTCTGGTGTGTGGAATGTAAAACTTTGCCGATGCATCTACTTTGTTTTCATTCATTTCGGTCCTTGATTGTTATTTGCTTCACATATTGAGTATTTAAAGGAACTGCTGAAGCATGAACGCCAAAGTTGCGGCTATACTCATGCTGAACGCGATCTTTCGTTGGATACTAAAAAGGCAGATTTATTTGTCAGACTTCTTGATAAGTGCTTGAAATTTGAGCAACGACGTCATTACGAGCATTTTAAGTGTTCCACTTTCAGAAATGCATGTTCGAATCTTACGAAACTTTCGTCCTATAGGACGAAATGGCTTTGTGAGAAATGCTCCGAGTAAACTTTTCGTCAAATTGGAGAAATTTGTGTCGGAACGTTTTTAAGTCACCGGATCGCGCGAGTAAAGAGTCGTTATAAATAACGAAACTTTCTTGACGACTGAAGAATCATCAAAAGTAAGAGCGCCATTTGTGAGAGTGGAACCAGACAACTTAGAAACATTTTAGAAAAATGTTTCGAATTTGAACGATTCTTGCAGCACCTGGGTTACAGTAGAACAATAGAAAAGTGTGGATTAGGCGATTGTTTTTAATTAATAAATTATTTTTTGTAATTCAAGTTTTGACATGTTTTTTTACCGTTTGAGGGTAAAATCCAATTTTCGTTTTATGTTGAAGCTTATTATTTTTAAATAACTATATTTTGCTTTTGCTTTTTAGTTGTGTTAACAAAGCATTTCGTTTAATTCTTTATGGAATATTTTTGAAAATGATTGAAGTCTTTTCTTTTAATCACCTTTCGCCTGGATTTGTACCAACCAAGTTCTTCGATTTCCTACAGTTTAATTGTTCTTGTATTCATATTTGATTTCGAGATCGTTTCATCGCTTCAAAATTAATCTGTTTCTAAATGGTACGATTTCGTCGGAAATAAGAAAAGCGTGAACCTCATGAAGTTAACCGTAAACCGTACTAGATAAAATTATTCCTTTCTCAACGGTCTGGTAACCAACCATTCGAAACTGGTTTGATGAACTCTTAAGGAGAAAAATATTTCCCGGTCATGAGAACTTGCTCATCTTGTTAATATTGAAGGACACGTTCATTTTTAGCTTTCGACTTTCGAGCTATCAAAGTGGGGATACTGTATTTTACGAAAATTGGCTGCACGGCTTCTTTTGCTAGGACAGGGTGGAAACACAACCGGGAAATCAGTGAATTCTCAGGGAAGTTTTATGTTCTGGAAAATATCAGGGAATAATCGGGGGATATTTAGAGTTTCCCCAAATATCAGGGAAAATTATCGTTTTCAATATCCAAACCCGCAAGCGTCCGAAGCTCTATTTGCGGAATTTCCTTTCGGTACTGTGCATGATGCTTCAGTGGCGCAAGAAAGGGGGCACAGAGAGCCAATGGCCTTTTAGCCCCCCCCCCCCCCCCCCAAATGGAATTTTCACAAAAATGTTTTTTTTTACTCAATGAAAGAACAATATACAGAAAACACATACAGAGAAAAATTACTTAGAAAATTACGTTATTTTCATGTTTCTTTCACTCCCTCAAAAAAAAAAAAAAGGAATTGCACAAAGTTCAGATGAAAAAGTACAGTGCATCCCCTCTAAATACTTTTCCTGGTTTCACCATTGTGATACTGTCATTACATATGGCAATGATGATGTGCACCTCACAATTAAAATTATAAAATCAGGGAAATTTTTGGAGCTTAATCGGGGAATAGCAGGGATTTATTTCCTTGGATTCTGTTTCCACCATGTAGGGTGAAAGAAAAGTTTCATATTTTTTGCACTATAGGAATACAAGAGGAAAAGGAGGGTAAAAGAACATTTTATTGAAGCTCAAAGGTTTTCTGAATAAAGGGGCAAGCAAGTGATAAGGCGTTTCTTTTTGAAACGCAGTCTCGGTTTTCTAACGAAGAATCTTCCAGTGAAATCTAAAAAGATACGATGATTATTAAAACAATGCACCCTCTCTGACCCCCTTCCACAAGGGGGGGGGGAGAGGAATGTTGCTGGATGCACTTCCCTTTTCTTTTCATTCCCACGGTCACCACAAACCTTGTTAGGCATTTTCCCGGTGCTTACGTTTGCTCCTCTCGGTTAAAACGTTTCCGCGCTCCCCATCGTTTTTTCTTTTCCTTTTTTTGAAGTGAACAGCGCTCAACAGTGGAATTTTCTTTTTGTTTTTTTGAGCAAAACGCCAGTGAAACTTTTGAGATGCTAACAAGGATGGTGTTAGTGCAAAATTTCAGGTGCATGTGTGGATTACTGGGTACAGATAAGAGGAAATGTCGATTCATAATTAACTCAGAGGTGTCCACTAAGGGAGGGGGATCATTTCCAAATTGTACGCAGCCACCTCAGGGCACAAGTTTTTTGGAATAAATAGTTTGATCCCCCTACCCGATGCACCTTATGCGAATTCTTTTTGCTTTGTTGAATAGAAAGGAACAAGAAATCTCTAAGATTTCATGAAGAAACCAAAAGAAAGACGTGAGATAATCTGTCTGAATCAGACAAACGATGATTTAAAAAAAAAAAGAGAAATAAAAATGTTTCTAAGAACGGCACCACGGGGTCTTTTGGGGGCTCCGTTCCATGTACCCACCATGTTTGGTCATTAAGAGGAATCGCTTCCACACCATCGTAAACGGAAATGTAAAGAATGTTGCTAAGTGTAAAGGTTGTTATTCAGATGTATCCTCACCTCAAGGTTGCCATATTAAAATTTTGCCAAAATTTGGCGACCTTGGCGCAATCCTTCCTAACCGAAAATTCCCCAAATTGCAGTTTTTTTCACCGTTAACAAAAAGTACCGAAATTTCTGCATTTTAAGCTTTACAAAAGGTGTTTGGAAAAGGTTTTTGACAAAATAAGAGGAATGACTGTTATATGCCCTTTGTTATTAAATTTGCTAATGCTTAAAAATAACAGCAAATTTTGTTCTTCTATCTCATAAACATCTTTAAACAATATACATGTTTTAATAAATACTTTAAGCTCTTTTGGGCTGTCTTAATTAATGAGCCCAGGCAGGCTTGTCATTTCGATGTTTTCTAGGGTGGCAAAAAATATGTACTCAATGGTGTAGCCCTGAACCAGGGTTGGCAAAAACCCACTAATTTTTGATTTTGACCAGGGCACTGGTCAAAACTGGTTTTAACCGTGCTTAAATGGTTTTAACCGGTCAAAATGGTAAAAACTATAAAAAAAAAAGAGAAATTTTGAACATTTTTACATAGTTGTTTATTCGTTTAATGGTTAGATGCAACACCTCCCAATTTAATAAGCAGTAAGTAAAAATAACTTAAACTGAGAAATAATAACAGCAACCAAAGTTGAAATTGAAATATTGTTTAAAAAATAAGCTTAATGACTAAAATAAATGAGGCAACAAATATTCTAAATTAAGAGGGATTGCAGTTTCAATATGCAGTATCCAATTTCCAATATAATATGAAATAAGGATGCTATGCATTTCCTTCCAAGCTGAAGAAGACCCGTTTCCAAGATCATATTTCACTTCTGAAGTGCGGAACAATGTAAAGGCATCAATATGGGGGAAATCAATGGAAAAAAACTATGATCAACGAAGAGTTTTTAAATTTTGTCATCCACCTTCACAACTGCCCATGAAGTTCTGCTGGCGTTGAAAGATTGTTCTCAAATTATAGTTTTGTCTAAAACAAATTACGAAACAGATTAGGCTTAAAAAATGCCTCCAAACTTGTTGTTTGTTACAAAATGCTAAACAAAAAGGGGGCTGCAGCAGAATTAGATTGGTAATTGTTTTACCATTGTTTGTCACTTTCAGTTACTTCAGTGCATCAAAAACACAAAATGGTTCCAAATAAAGAATTTGATTCATATTCATTTTGTTTGTTATATCTTGCAAATATTTACATATGACAATATGACACAATGCTGCACAGCATGGGTACTCTCAAGCTAAACTGGACAAGTAGTATTCTGCATAAACAGGGGATCATAATAACATAACACATTACAGTATTATATGAGTTTTGATCATTTTGACCACTTTGGGTGGTCAAAACAGTTTTGACCGGGGTGGGTTAAAACCGACCAAAACAGTGGTTAAAACCACCTCTGGTTAAAACTGGCCAACCCTGCCCTGAACAAAACTCTAGGGAGATGCTTATACATCTTAAGTGTAGTAATTGAACTCAAAGAAAACGGGAGGGGGGGGGGGCGCTTATGTGAAAGTTTTATAAAATGTAGAGGGATGCTTGTGCATTAAAAAGGTAGGGGAACGTCATCTCCCCTCGACTACACCACTGTATAAACCTTCTATAATATTAGATTTAAAATACAATAAAATGCACGTGCTTCCATAGAAATACATTATATTTCCAAAGCAACTTGCCCCCATCTGACCTTTCTAAATAATGGATCTCGGCCGAGGTACCATAGCATTACTCACAGATAGTTCGCTCTGTTCATTTGATTATAGCAGTTTCTGTGCTTTTTACAAATTTTGCGCTCAGCTTCTATGGCCTTTAATTGTTCACATTTTAATTTCAGCGGAAATGATCGATTGGAACCCTTGGGGCAAGCCTGGTGCAGGAGCTCCAGCAAAGAAGACTCAAGTTGTTGCACCAATCACCCCCAGACATAATAATCAGGTGAGGTCATTTAATTGCACAACATGTTGTCGTGAGATTTTACTTCATTATGTTCAAGCGCATTTCAGTGAACCAGGCAAGACCTCCGAGCGAGAAAACATTATTCAGTAATGCAAGTAATGCATGCCCTATATCAAGACAACGGGAGCACGTAGAAATCAGAAGGGATATTTAAGGCAGCCAGAAGCAAAGGATCGAGTGACCAAAGAACGATTCCGAGAACAACACGTTTAAAGGTTGGGATCTTATGGGTTCTTTAATGTTAGATTTTTTCTACACTGTTAAAAAATTCCGTAAGAAGATAGTAAAATAACCGTTTATTTTATTGTTATTTTACCATATTTAATTACAACAGTTGAATAACCATTAAAAAGATGGTACTCAAACCGCTGATAGCGAAAAAAATCGTTTATTCTCTGTTTATCCTAAAGAACGTTTAACTAACCGTCATTTTCAAGCGCTCAATAAGAATCGGGCGTCCATCTTGGTTGAGAAACCTTAGCGGTCGTACGTTGTTTTAAAATAGAAATACGGATTTATCAGTTAAAATCTGCAACTGTACATAAAAAAAGAAGAAAAAAAGTGGCTTAAGCAGTGGATACTAAATAGAAACACATACACACGTAAATCAAAAATTGGAGACATCGGATTCCCGAACTGTTTGCGAATGAGCAAACTGTTTTGAGCAAACCGTCATCGTTTGAGCTGCTGAATCTTGTTTGTATTTTAATTTTTGCAGCAAATAAAATGATTTTTGTCAATATACCGTATATTTATACCAAAAATAAATTTACATCCATTCAAAAACTGAAATCTCAATTTTAAGGCAGTTTGCCTGTTGGAAAGAAGATTTATTGATAAATAAACGTCTGCTTTTCGTGATGACGGTGGCCGAGTGGATAGAGAGCAAGACTTGTACACCACGCATTCGGGGTTCGAGTCCTGCAAGCTTCGTTTACGGTTTCTACGCCTCGAAGATTCTGCGCCTCGAAATGGTTCGAAAATAGTGAAAATTTTGTTTTGAAATCATTTTTAAATGGTTATAAAACGTAAACTTTTGTATTTACGGCTTTTTAAACAAGTTAATTGGAAATGGTTAGGTCCCGTAAAGATAGAAAAATGTTCCAAGCCGTAAATTTAATGGTGAATTAGATGGACAGACTGCTGCCGGTCATTTAACCGTAATTTCAGGATTAAATTTCTAACAGTGTAAATCACGTTGGGGAGCAACACCTGTTTGGGCTACCAGTAATATCTCTTGCCACAATATAGATTAACAGGTCAATTTTGATTCCAGAAAATGGCAATGACAATGCTACAATTTTAATTGTAAATTTAGCTTATAATGGAATCAGGTAAAGTTGTTCACCTCAGCAAGAAACATGCAGCTTTGTGCTTTATGTTTCTTTTTTTTTGTGTGTGCTTTCTGCTTTATAAATAGAATAAATTATATAGTAAAACCTGTAAAGTTGACCGCTTTTGTCAGAAACGGAATTAGACCTTGACCCTCTCTCTACCTCACTCTCTATTTGACCGCTAAGCTGCTGCACCGCAAGTGTCCAACTTACGCAGGTTTCACTGCGCTATAAAAATAATAAGATTCATTTTTAACCGCCTTCACAAAGGAAGGAGGTTATACATTCATACTGTATGTATGTATGTCGTTTTTTTTGTTTGTTTGTCCACTCATAACTTCTCACCGGATGAACCGATTTTCATGATTCTTTTTTTTAATCGATCGAGGGTGGATTCCCATAGGTCCCGTACTTTCGTTTGACCCTATTCTATAATTAGAAAAAAAGTAATAGGCAGAAATGTAGTATTGTTTTTTTGTTTTTTCATCCATAACTTTTGACTAAATGAACCGGTTTTGATTATTTTCCTTAATCGATAGAGGGTCGTCTAACTCAAATATCGCAAACCAATTTGACTACATTTGTTTTTTAGAAAAAACGTTACGGGTGAAAAAAGAGTATTTTTAAATTTTAATTGGAAAGGCTTGGCACTAGGGGTTGCGATGTACAAAGCAACTCTTTGCTTTTTCTGTTGGAAGAAAAAGAAGTTGCAGTGACATACCACATCTTTGTACTCTCCAAAAACTTAGA
The DNA here is from genome assembly GCA_038502835.1 of Octonoba sinensis. Classification (NCBI taxonomy): domain Eukaryota; kingdom Metazoa; phylum Arthropoda; class Arachnida; order Araneae; family Uloboridae; genus Octonoba; species Octonoba sinensis. The sequence continues at coordinate 10,191,025 of CM076604.1, forward strand.
GATTATTGATTTAATACTTGGTGTATATGGAGCAACAAAATTTTCATAGAATGCAAAAATGGTGTTGTAATATTGTTGTTTTTTAATATTTTTCGATAATCAGTTCGCAACAATGATTCATTATTATTAAATTTTAACATTATGAAATTAATGAAAATAATATAATACTCATTTCCTGGCAAAATAGCCACATGGCCTGCCAAAAATCCTTTATTTTATTCCCATTCTCTGGCTGTTCCCTAACTCGCGCATTCTTTACAAAAATCGGGAATTTGTTTAAATGCCGCCAGACTAAAAATCGGGACTGTCTCGCCACAAGCAGGACATCTGTGTCGGAAATGCAAATTTTCAAATTGCATTTCTAGTGGAAATTGTTTGCAGTTGGGCCTGTCTGGAGCTGAACACTTTATATGAGGCAGTGAGAAGCAAAGGGATGTAAGTGACCAAAAAACAATTCTGAAAAAAATGGAGTTCAAAGTTGAGATCTTAGGGGACCTTTAATATTAATTTTTTTCTAAATTATGTTGAAGCGAAGCACCTATTAGAACTATCACTAACATTTCGTGTCACAATATAGAATGATGCTTTTTCTATCATTTTCACCAGTTAGGGATCATTCACAAATGATGTCATGCTTCAAGGGGGGAGGGAAAGGGGTAACAAGAAGTGTGACATCATGCATATGCAACATAGCATGACATGTGACAAAGGTGGGAGGTGGGTCAAATATATGGAAAAAAAGTGACATCATTTTTGAACGGTCCCTTATCTCCAAATTTTCAATTTTGTCACTTTCGTCTCTTTGCTTCTCACCACCTTAAATGTGTTTTTAATTTTGTTTTCAATCTATTTTTGAAGACTGCATAAACTTGTACGTTTCTCAGCCAAGTTTTGAGCTTTGGCCAAACTTCAGCACATTTTTCTGTAAAGCCTTTAAAACTAATTCATAGCTCAGTTACTTTTTTGAAATTAACTTTTTCTACTCCTTTTTTTTTCTTCTCTTTCTTTCTGCAGCAACTCTTGATGGTCCACACGTCTACTGCAGTCCCATACCAACAGCCCGTGCCTTCCCCATCCCGCTTCCTGCCGGAAGCTTCTCCCAGCCAATGCCATTCATTCTTGGCCAACAAGACCTTCTCACAGTACAACTGTGTGGCTCAGCCTGTCAAGCCTGTGCCACCCGTCTTTAAAAGCTCAATTGCATTCGGGGTAAATTTATTTCCTTATTTATTTTATTTAACTTTCTTCTATATGCAAGATGAAATGTGTTCTTGACTTTTATTTTCACAACATGCAAGACAGGCCGCAACAGCAACTAATTTTATAAACTGACAGAATGAAAGAATGGTAACAGGAATTCTGTCAGTTTTCATATTGCTAAAATCCCGAAATGGTTTCAATTTCAAGTCGTTTTCCCCCCTAGTAACAAACTTTCCTTCTCTTCCCTTAAAGAACCTGTTGATCAACTAAACACTTGGGGTATTTATAAAATTATTTGCCGTTGCGGCCTTTCTTTCATTGGATAGACAAAACGTGCTCTGAAAATTCGGTTAAATGAGCACAAAGGTTATGTGCAAAAGCAAGAGTTAAATAAGTCTAGTATTGCTCAACATTGTTTTATTCCAACCACTCTTTTGATTTCAATTCTGGGAAAATTATTCAAAAATGTTCTTCCCCTTCAGAGCTTGATTTTTGAGAGGCTTATCATATTAACAAGAATAGTTCTAATTTAGTTAATGATTCTTCCTCAACTCCGTATTTTTCACATGTCTGGCATAAGTTCCTTTAATTTGATGTTCTTTGTTTCTTGGTTTCTTTTTGAACTATCCAGGGCTTTTCCCATCTTTTTTATGTCACTATTTACAGTTTTATATTTGACACATCTGGTATCAAGCCTATGTTTTATTGTTCATGGCCTTGAACTTTATTCTGATACCACTAATTCACTCAACGAGGTTAAGATCATTTCTTACAACCTCCGCGCTGTTTTTATTCTCATTGGTTTATTGTTAAATGTTAGGCTATATAAGCTGGGTTTTTGTTGTTTTGTTTGCTTCATTTGGATGTTTTTGTGTCTAGAAGCTCCACTACTGCATTGAAAAAGGGATTCCAAGCAATTCCAAAACATATGTTTGCATTTTGATGCTCATTTGTGCTTTCTTAACGTAATAATTGTTTTTTCAGTTTTACTGTTGTTACGGTTATTAAGCCAGCGGCAATGACGTTTGCCTTCGATAACGCAATCAGCCAATCGCTGTGTGTTGGGAAAAGTAAATCCGAGTACATTTAATGAATTGAAAATAATTTACATGATAAACTTTTAATGTATTCCCACTATTTAAACTTTGTGTATATTTTATTGATGCATTTTGTAAACTCAAGTGCATATAACAAGTTGAACTAAATTATTTAATTTCATTTGAAATTGTCACTTATGCAACTCAATTTGTACATATTTTTGAACTCCATTTGGAATGCTTAAAAGTAGGAGTTGACTGTTGCTCTGTTGAACTGATTTTCATTTCCATTTTTTTTTTCTAGAATGGGGACAGTGAATCTGTGGCTAGTGACTATTACAAAAGACAGCAATGGCTACAGGAATTGGGTGAGTCTCATTATTTTTGGACAGTCTCTCTCGGTAGTTTCGTGCTGATGCATTGAATATCCCGAGTACATCAAGTGAGCGTAGAATTGAAAAGTAGGATGACACCGGGAATTCGATAGTACAGAATATAGAAATTAGTGCATTTATTTTGATGAAGATGAGACTTTTGAGCTTGAAAACAAATTTACCTTTTTTATATATTTTTTAAAGCCCACAATAGTGGTGCATTAAATATTTTTTGGATTTAGATTTGTCTCAAAAAAGAAATTCAAATATGTCATTAACTTTCTTCTTACATTTAAAAAGTTATGTATTGCTGGTAAATATACTTCCCAGTCTTGTCTTTACAAGTTTTTGCTAGAACATAATACCTTCTAGCTCGGGGAAATATATATTAACTTGGGGAAAATAAAATAGATTATTTGTCAGGATAAGTGCAGTAGTATATGTACTGCAGCCTTAAAAAGGGTTAAATAGTGCACTTTTCGATTTTATTTTATTTTTTTTTTAATATTCTACGTGTTTGTTATTAGGTTAAAAATCCTTACTGTAAAAAATGAGTGGATTAAAAGTATTGTGAGGCTAAAGCAAAATTTATTTTACATGAAATTAAATACATTTTGAAAAAAGAAAAAAAGTTTTGAATATAATTTGAAATTTCAAAATTACATATCATGAAAGAAAGTAAATTCGGCAACATAAAATATGTTACACATCATTCGAGTTTTCTTCAGTCCTTCTCGGGTATTTAAACCTTATTTTTACAAAAATTTTTTATTGGAATGGTTATAAAAAACATGTTTTAAAATTAAAAAAAGCTTTAATCAATTAATTTAATTTAAAAAGTGATAATAATGATTAGTTCCTTAATTCCCTTCAAATTTTATTAGTTTAGTTTTCCTCTTTTTTAGTATGGGGCTGTTTTCAGTTCTGAAAAATACCTTTCATAATAACTTGAGCACATACACAAAAGTTCTTTTCCACAAAAGGTGCATAGACAAGCTCTGTTCCTCTTAAATTCTTTTAATAATATCATTTTTATGCTGTGAACTTTATTCCAGACATATTTTTGCTCTTTTAAACTATCTATTTGTTTATTCCCCAGAAAAGTAATATTTGTACGAAATTAATCCTAATCTCCATGAATATAATTTATTCATAAAGAAATAACTATTTTAAGAATACTATAAAGATGTTCTCCTTTTAGGCATCACAGACTGAAAATAAATAAATGAATAATATATTCTCTACTAGTAAAGAAACCTTTTCACTAATTCTGATTCTCCTGCCAATTAATTGGAGGTGTTTTATTTTCAGTAACACAAAAAGAACTGGATTTACCATTTTTAAAGCCGAGACCTCCTTTATATTACAGACCTGTACATTTTACTACTTTCCTACAAAGTCATTGTCCGCAATTTTTGCTCAATGCTTATCGCCATCTGTTATTGACAATTTTCTTTTTTCTTTCGCACATTCTATGTATTTAATGATTTTGAAGCAAATCTACTGTTGTAATAAATTTTATAAATCTCACAATTTTTCTTAATCAGGAGCTTCATTTGAAAGCATTACTTACAAAAGTTATGAAGGAAATTATTATCCATTCATCTGGCTTTCCTTAAACTCGTCAAATAATTATTTCGGTTCACAAGTGTTTGGACAAAAACATCAGAGGCCAGTACTTATAATGAATTAGAAGTTTAATTAAGGTAGAAATAACTGAATCACACACATCACTGTGCACTTATATGTTTCTGTTTTCAACTGCCGCTAAAAGCAAGCGTTGCCAAAACTACACATACAGTTATGGTTGCCATATCAATAGTACAAAATAAACCAGGGAATAAGTGTGATTCTTCTCAACAATAGGAGCTTCTGAGATCGAAATCTTCACTAACTAAGCAGTACATCTTATTACTATCCTTTAGATGAAATTCAAAATGGTGGAAACTGAGGCATAAACAACAGCATGCTTTGAGTGAAAAGCACGGTTTGAAGCTCTATACATAGCGACCTCTAGCAATTGCAGTTGGACTGGCAAGATTACTAAATGGATAGGTCTTTCTTATTTATAGGTCTTATTCTTTATTTTTTACGGAGGTCTCGGTTAAAACACACTAGAAGGTAGTTTGCTTGGTGCAATTGTCATATTGTAATATTGGTAATTACAATTAATAAATGGAATATTTGAAAATAAAATAAGTAAAACTTATTTTAAAAGTGTTAAATAAATACATATCTGTAGCCGAATATTCACCTTGAATTCATACAAAATATCTGGCATTTTTATAAAATTGACCCAATAAAACCAACATTTGTTGACTCTAAAATTTTTGTCTGTAATAGTTTCAAGAAATTTTCTCTTCTAATATTCAGCCACTATTCGGTATTTGGTCCATTGGCCGAATATTCGGCTTAGTCGAATAGTCACTTCATCACCTAACTGAATATTTGGCGTGGCCGAATACTCAATAAGGTTCGGCATGGCTGAATTTGATGGACTATTCAGTCGAATAGTTCTGATACGGTAGAAGTGTAAAAAAAAAAGAGAAATTAGTAGATTTTGAACATTTAACATTGTATTATAGTTATTGCAAAAAAGTACATTAGTATATAGTTTTAATAAATGAAAATAATTTAGAAAAAACAATGTTAAAAAATTACTTTTTTTAAACATTGTTTTTAGGTTTTTGAATATTGGGTAAGGAGAATTGTGAAAAGTCTAGATTATCTATCATGAATATTAAAACTGCATTAGTTATTGGGGTTTTTGAAGATAAAAATACATTCCAGTTAAATGCATTAAATTTTTAAATTTATCTTTTTAAAATAGTTATTTAAAAACCCCCAAAATAAAAACGAAAATTAGCTCCTAATAACTTTAAAAATATCTTCATACAACTATTTTGAGCCAGGTAAATGTTCACTAAGCAATAGTATTTCTTTAGTTGAAATTAAATAATTCAGAAAATAATGCTAATACTTGCATTAAAACCTGTTGTTTCGATTCCACTTGTGGGTGATATTCTCAATTTTATTGCATTCAAAACAATATAGAAAGTACATTAATTTTAGATGCTTAACAAACATAATTAAATCATACATTAATGTGTAGAATTGGTGTTTGACTTTGAATACATTAATGTGTAGAATAAACGTGTCTACACACTTATTAGAATTAATGTGTCTACTTAAATCATACATTAATGTGTAGAATTGGTGTTTGACTTTGAATACTTTTGAGTTTGACAAATACTTTCTATTGCAATGATTTTCTAGAATTTTTAATATTTGGCCTAGAAGGAATGGCCGAATATTCTGCTTGAGCCTGTAAGATATGGCCGAATATGCGGTATTCGGCCAAATGAATAAATTAGATCCCTAATTATTACGGTCAAATTTCGACTGTTATGCGAGCTCTAGTTGGTTTCATTCCCGAGCAGAAATGGAAAGTGTCTTAGATTATGAAAGTTACTTAGATGCAACAAAAATTCTTTTGCCCCTCAAAATGATGCTCCCAAAGACACTGATTTCAACCGGCTTCAAACCGAATATTGGCCTAATCATATTCGGCCAACATCCCTAAGAAATTGGCCGAATATTCGGCTTCGGCCTGGGAGAAATGGCCAAATATTCGGTATTCGGCCTTGTCACTATTCGTTACATCTTTAATTATAATAGATTATTTCTTTGCTCTTCAGGTTATCAGCGGGAAGAACAGCGCAAGGCTCAGGAGCAGATGCAAATATCTGATCCGGGATGGATGAATGGATGCAAGGATGACTCGGAGAGCATCTCTGTGTCAGTGGATGGATCGGTCCTGCCCGGGGTTCCCAGGTACTGACCATGTTCTATCAAAGGCTCCTGTGATAACGAGTTGACCAATCCGCCATCTTTGTTAGCACTAACTGTTAGTTGAGTTTTTACAGAGCTCGATCCAGCATTTTTCGCCGATTCCTTGCGAATTTCTTTGTGAATTTTAAAAACATTTAGGTGAAAAATCATGTTTTTTGGCAAAATTCAAAATTTAAAGAAACAGTGATCAAATTCTTTTATTTATTTTTGCTGCTTATTTAATAATTAATTGTGTACAGGGTGCGTACGCGGCCTGGAAAGCCTTGAAAGTTCTTGAATGACATAATTTTTTTTCAAGGCCTTGAAAGTCTTGGAAATTTGGAATAATGTATAAAAATGTCGGGAAAGTCCTTGATTTTCTCATTTTTACTAATACTTTGCAACTTATCAACAGGAAAATACACCTTTCTTTAAATTCCTACCTGCAGAGATGTGATTTTTCCATATTTTGACGGAATTCCGTAGTTTTGGTGATTTTGGAAATTAAAAATATCGCTCCCGCGAAAATTCGTAATTTGGATTTCCCTATGAACATTTTTGAAAGTAGCCTGCATTCATTCCTGTGAAGTTTCACAAACTAAGAGTAAAATTTAAACATTCGATCTGTTTTTTGCGCTTTTCAGTGTCAATCTCGATTTTTTAAGCATTTCGAAATCCGGTTGCATCGGCTTCGGCAAAACTTCCTAGTTCTGGTTTTATATCGAATTCTTTCCCTTAGACATAAATAAATTTGAGCTTATCATTATTTTTTATCTTTCTTAAGTTTCAGCTTCTGTAAAGTTCTTGCAGAAACGTCATTTCCTCACTGTCCCTCACTTGCTGTTCCTCAAGGAACAGTAAGAGCGTTTTACTGCAATCGCGCGGCATTCTTTTTGCATCTGCTTTCATTTTACAATATTTCTAGTTTTTTTATTTATAATTCACAATAGAAAGTATATTGAGTAAAAATAGAAATCAATTTTTCAGTATTAAAATGTGTTTTGGTCGAAATTTTACCAGTCAAAGTTTGACTCTCATCTTCTAAAGATGAGTCAATTTTTTCAAATAATATTGATTATGTGTCAAATGTGAGTGTGCGCGAGCCCTGCAGGACCCAACGCAAGTTTCGTTCCTTTTAAATGTCAAATAAAACTCCAAAAAAGCTAAATTGAGCCCAAAAATGCGCATATATTACCATGGTTTTTAACTCAAATTTGAACTATTTTTTCTCTGGCTTGAGAAAAAACATCTTTTTAAAAATTTCATCTTTCATTAAGTAGAGGAAGCTTTCCTCTACCTAATGAAAGTTGAACGAAGAAAATTCATTAAGTTCCCCCTCAGATATAATGGTTCAAAAATTATCAAAATTGGCCATTTTTGAAAACCGCTGCATGTTTAGGTAACTATAAATCAAAACCTAACTTAATGAAATTTTCAGAATACGTCAACAAGTAGTTGACTTGCATATATACAAAATTACGAGTGTATAAGTTTATTTACTAATGAGTTAGAGCAGTATAAAGTTTTCAAAAATTTGTCAAACTCAATTTTCAGCCAACTTTGAATGAACACAATAGAAAAGAAAATTCTTGGTGGCCTTTCAAAACTTAAGCACAGAAAGTTGTCTGTGCAAAACAAATTTCGGGATTGTGCTTTTATTATGTCGCTCTCCAGGGTCATCCAAACATGTCTACTCGTTTCGTTCGTCAATGGCAGCCATTTTGGTTCCTAAACTTAGGCGCCCTTGCTACATGAGTTTTTACTTTCAAAGTCTAAAAATTTGGCTAACTTAGTTTTATACCTACCCGGAACTTTTTTTATCAAAATTGGAGATGGTCCAGTGAGGATGATTTTGAAAACTGGTCCAGTTGACATGGAATGACCCATATAATTATAAGACATTCATTAAAAAATGCTATTTTGGGGTGCTTGAGGCAAGGGTTAATAGTTGACCAAAAGTTTTGAAATTTCGTATTTGGCATTAGGTATGTCTGTATGATGGGAAAAACGCACTGGAGCTAACATTTGAGACATTTTGGTGTTTTTGAAACACCCTATTGCTCAGAAACATGTTTATTTCTTTTAAAAATGCCATGCATTTTTATATATTGAATTCAGACTCAACATATGAATATAAGTTCCAAAGAAGGTTGGAGTTCCACCCTTTGTTTGGTTAGACATAATGCTCCAATCATTTATATTAAAGTAATGAGTTGACTTGCTTAGTATTTGATAATTCTATTGCATAGTAATTTATGCTTGTAATATAAGGCTTTTTAATAAGCTTTTACACAACGTTATGTTGTGATGCCATGATTTTTCAATGTTTTTTTCTCCGTGAGGCACATGTCTGACCGGACAAGCAATTAAGCTATGGCTTGTTACATCTATCGCATAAATCTAATTAGTGTGTGATCTGATAATTTTTTATAGTACTGAATATGAAGTTATTTTATCACAGAGTGCTCTAAATTAAATAGTATTCAAGAAATCTTTCTGGCTTGTAATGTAACTTGTATTCAATGTGGCTAGATGTACTTCATTTGAACCACTTGATTTTTGCTGTGAAGAGTCCTGGAAAGTGCTTGATTTTTACTCAGAGAATAGTGTACGCACCGTGTGTGTAAGAAGTACGATTTCGTAGCTCCAAACATGGCTGAAAGTATTCCTTTTATAGGTGAATTTCCGGGTTTTTTAATAAATCGTTATACAGAAAAGGACATAATATTTGGAACTGAAATATTTTATAATGTAAATTTCATTGTGTTAGAAATGTTTTTCGATTAAAAGCGTAATATGGGATAGTGTTGCTAATTATAATAAATTTAGTAATTTTTGCTAAAGTTCTTAAGAATGATTTTTACAATGTTCCACTTGCGTTCCCATCTTAATTATTAAATATTTGTCATTGCTAATATTAATCTAGTTATTATCAGGAGAAAAAAATACATGCAACAAAGTTTTTGGAGTATTAACAAAGTATTAACAAAGTTTTTGGAAAATGCATGCTTTTCGATAGTTACAGAAATTATTTTTAGCTTCTGTCCTTTGAAATATTTTTACTTTCACCCATGGTTTGGAATTTTGTGAAGGGATCGATTTGATTGATTTTAATGTTGAAGAGGTTCTGTTTTGCTTAATTCAAATTTTGTGAAGGGTCGGAAAACCCCTTATTTCCTCTGGGGTGACCCCTATTTTATATTTTGTCAATATTCACACTGATTATCTCATGGCTCAGAAAGAAAATTTAAATGATCTTGTTTATTTGTCAATGCAAAAGCATATGAAAAAGGGATAATTGCTAGTATAGTAGCCTGCTCATGTTTCCTGGTATCAAAATGGTGGCAATGGAATCTGCCTGTGTCCTATATTGACTCTAGTTTTGTCAAGTACTGTTGCAACTACCAACAAAGAAATTTATGGGACCGGAAATCCAACATAAGTTTTCATTATACTGTCGGCCCTGCTTAAAGGAATACCGTCGGTTCCAGCCTATTTTATTCGATTAAGCGGGGTATTCGATTATGCGGGGAAATTTTCTTTACCTTACAGAACTGATAATATTGCCTCAAAACGTAATAATAAATCAGTATATCTAATTAAAAGAGGTTATTAATGTTAGTGTCTAACTGTTTTTTTAAATAAAATAAATAAAAACAAAATAATTAAATACATTGTTATGTATTTTTAAGTGAAGATTAAAATGATAAAAAGTAAGGTGTTGCTGAAAGATCAACTTGAAAATTAAAAATTGTTCTTATTTACTTATTTATTTTTTAAATTTAATCAATTTTTTTTGTCAATAATATTTCAAAAGCAGATCAGTATTATTGGATTATCCAGGGAAAATATTTGATTAAACGGGGATCTTTAACATTGCGTCTATGGGGAAATATTCGGTTCCGGAAGGTTTTATTCTTATAAGCGGGGCATTCCTTTATCTGTTACCTGATTAAGCAGGGCTGACAGTACTAATGTTTTTCAATTGCATTATACATTTTAACTTACATAAATATTTTTTAAAAATAAAAAATATATAATTCATTTATATGTGTATATAATATCACTTTAAAAAATATTCCAGAGAAAATAAATTATAGCTTTTTTCTGTATTAGATGAAGAACGATAAATTAAAACCCTCAGTGATTTGATTTGTGGTGAATTGAAGCTGCGGAGATTGAACTTGCTATGCATAACCACCATTATGCTGTAGAAGTGTTAATGAGGCTTTGAAAAAGTTGGGTTTTTTTACACCTAAGTTTTTGAAAATTTGATTTTCTGCTGCCCAGATAAGTTTTAAAACTTTTTCTAATGTGCAGAAATGTGCTCAAAATAATATGTTTCTGTTTGATATTTAAATCTACTTTGATTGAAATTTAGCTCTTTATGGAGCTAAATAAATTATTAATTTTTGGTGAGAAACTTGAAAAAGTACCTGAAGTATAATGCCTTTAAAAAGCAGCAAATGCGAAAAAAATTTTCTGCTGATTGTTGTCAGTGTATTATTTAGCATTGCCAGTGTGTGGAAACTGAGACCTCCGCTATAATCCATTCTTTTCCATTTAACTACTTTCCTACGAGCTAATTGTTCTCGATTTTTGTTTCATGCTCAGCGCCGTCTCTTATCGAAGAATTTCTTTTTTCTTACGCACGTTCTATTTATTTGTGACTTTGAAGCAATCCTACTGTTGTAAAAATTTTATAAATCTCATAATTTTTCTTAAATTAATGAGGAGATTAATTTGAGAGCAATACTTAGAAAAGTTAGGTTAATAATTTCCTTTCATTTAGCTTTCCTTAAACTTATCAAATGATTATTTCGGTTTATAAAAGCTTCTAAAATTGAAATCTTCACTAACTAAGCAGTCATTGTTATTACTATCCTTTAACTGAAAATCAAAATGGTGGAAAATGGAACATTAACAAAATTGCATGCTTTGGAGGAAAAGCACGCTTTGAGGCACTATATGTGACGTGCCTCTAGTGATTACTAGCAGACTGCCAATATTATCAAATCGACAGGTATTTATTGTAACAGAGGCCTCAGTGCAAACTTACGACGTACACAAATGTAGAAATAATGTAGTATTTTGTCATTAATGCATCTATCCTTTTCCTTTGTATTTTCTATTAATAATATTTTTAATTAAATATTAATTATTGAAAAAAGATAATCTAATGCTGTAATGAAAACTATACCAGGAGTCCCTATTCCTTTTGTAGAACTTACATAAGAGGCCAAGGATTTCAACTGGACCCCGTTTCAGCTGCACTGGCCGAAGAACGCCGTCAGAAAGCTCAGGAATATCAACGAGCTATTAGGGAACAGATGGAAGAAAAACAACGCAGGTATGACCCTATTAATCTTTTTTTCATGTTATATTTGTACATATAAAATAGTTTGTATGATGGTTTGTGTATCAGTAAAATGATTCTGTTATGGAAAAAAAAAACTTGAAGTTCAGTTTTTAACTCTACTTTCAAAAATTATTAACTTTATTTTACCTTAGAAAATAACTAAAAGTGTGAAAACAAGAAATGAAAAATTGGGTGGGTTCAGCTTGCGGTTTAAAAACTGTACTAAACTCAAAAATGTGATTGATTTTCGTTTCTTACACTGCATCAACTTGGTGATTCAATGAATATTTTCCCAAGGTTTTCTAATGTTTATGCTTAAAAATGGCTCCTAAATGTAGTGGTTATAAAAATTATGCATGATTTCACTTTATTGTTTAGTTTGGTGTTGACCAATTTAAATGTATTGAAATAATATATTTAAACTAAAAAGAAAAAGAAAAAAGTGGAGGGGGAGGGGGAAAAAAGAAAACTTTTAATTTGGTGCAGTGGAGTACTCAAGTGTGGACTATTTTATTTTATCCTAACTGTCCCCCCACTTTTTTTATATCTTTACACAAATGTTTCCCTATTTTCACATGTTTGCACCTGTAAATGCCCCCCCCCCCTTTTTTATGCGGTACTACACCACTGGTTTGGTGAGAGTATAGCTTCAGCATCCAGTAAAGTGACAGAATTAATAGCATAGAAGTGCTTTAGAGTGACTGTGTGAGATAAATTGTACTTCAAGTACTTGTTTTTTATTTATTGCAGTGCAATATCAATTAATGTAATTGCAAAAATAGGAATTAATTGGATTACTCAATAAAAAATTAAATTTTAACGTTAATTTTCCAGGATTTTTAAACTCTGGTTTAGAACAACGTTCGTGGTGTTGTACATTGTATTTCTAATTTTCTTTGCATATTAGCATGACTCATGATAATTAAAAATTCATTTCAAAAAATTAGGAATTCTAAGATGCAAATATAAATGAGTATATGTACCAACTTTTCCCCCTCTTCTTCTGGTTTCTGAAAGTAAGCTAAATAAAGTAGCCCTCTGAAAGGGTTTGAAATGTCTTGTGCTATGTTCAGGTTAGAAGCGGAGAGAGAGCGCAAGAAGTTGGAGGAAGAAGCAGAGGAGAGAAGGTTGGAGGCAGAGAGAGCTCGCATCCACGCAGAATATGAACAGGAACAGATGAGGATTAAGCAGAAGGCGGTAAGAATCAATTATTTCCCTTTTTAACAGAACGGTGCAATATCGGAATTTTCCAGCGAAACCAATATCGGACTCAAACTCTTCTATTGTATATAGAGTTTTAAATCCTGTTTTAATATGACCTTTACAAAATACTCGCATCCAAGTGTGAGCAGTCTTGTCAACTGAAGTGTCAAGATCACACATTGTTAAATTGCAATACTAAGAAAACTGAAAATTTTCATTTTCCTTCATTTTTTTTGTGTAGGGTTTCCATTCAGCGCACTCATGACTTGAGCAAAATTGTCGATTCATTGACTTTTGCTTTTCTATGTTTTAAAATCAGTTATGAATTTATTTAGAAATTCGGTTAGCCATTTATTAGGTTAGCTAGGCTGATGCCTACGGCCGCAAATTTTTGCAGGTGCAGATTTTAAAAGCGGAAACTTTTTTTACCGCCACTGAAAACAGAGTATCAAGGAAAGGTGATTTCTGTTTTGTTGAATTTCTATAATACACTGAGTGGCCAAAAAAAAAGTCGCGACGTCACTTAACATATTCAAATTGTGAAGGAGGAAAGAAAGATGATGTATTCAGAAAATTTGCATATGTTAGCGCTCACGACTACCTTTAAATAGTGAAGAAGCAGTGTGCAATGAATCATTTGAAAGCAATCATGTTTTGAGAAGTTGCATGCAGTCGCGGAAAAGACGTTTTGGAGTTCAAGAAGGGCCAAATCATGGGGCTGCGCCAAGGGCTGAAATCCTGCAAGGATATTGCTGAAATTACCGGCGTCGGATTGCGAACTGTCCAGAGTATTATTAAATCGTGGAAAGAGCTGGATGAAGAAACATCCTCGCGGAAAAGGTGTGGTCGAAAAACGATCCTCAACAATCGTGACCGAAGATCACTAAGACGATTAGTGAAATGTAATCGTAAAAAAAACAACCCTACAACTTACAAAAAGCTTCAATACGGCAAGCAAAACCATTTCCACCAGTACAATGAGATGAGAACTCCGAGGAATGGGCCTAAACAGTTGTCTTGCAACAAGGAAGCCTTTAGTTACTGAGACTAATCGGAAAAAGAGACTCCAATTTGCAAGGGAGCATAAAAATTGGACTCCTGAGCAATGACGGAAGGTTATGTGGTCTGATGAAAGCCGATTTACTCTATTCCAACATGATGGTCGCATCAGAGTTAGAAGGGAAGCGCATGAAGCATTGGACCCATCATATACCGTACCCACTGTTCTAGCCTCTGAAGGAAGTGTTATGATCTGGGGATGCTTCTGCTATTCTGAGCTAGGTTCAGCAACATTGTGCAGTAATAAAATGAAATCTACAGATTATCTGAGCTTACTGAGTGATCATCTTATCCCTTCAATGCATTACTTTTTTCCAGAAGTTGATGGTGTTTTTCAGGATTACAATGCTCGGATTCATCGAGCTTGCATTGCCAATAATTGGTTCCAAGAGCATGATGATTCATTCGAGCACTTGAACTGGCCTCCCCAAAGCCCTGAGCTCAATCCCATTGAGAATCTGTGGGATGTCATCGAGAGGTCATTGAGAAGTAACTCGAATCTTCCTTCTTCACTGGACATTCTCGCTGAAAAATTGATGTTATTGTGGCCAAAAATAAGTGTCCAGAAGTTGCACGATTTGGTACAATCAATGCCAAAACGAATGAAAGCTGTCATGCGTGCCAAAGGTAGTCCTACTAAATATTAGTGCCTGCGACTTTTTTTTTTTGTCCACTCAGTGTATTTAAATGTGTTATTATGCATAGCTGTAACTCAGCCTGTAAAATAGAAGAAGGGGAAACAAAGGTAATTTTTTTTTAAGGGAATGGGGATGCAATTTTGCTCATGATTGAATAGCAACTAATTTGAAATGCCATTCCTTTAATGTATGAATTAAGATAATTAATTCATAAATCTATGAATATAAAATCTCATACATTATAATGATGGCCTATAAAATGGGGGAGTAAATGTTTGTTTAGGGGAATGGTAATTCAAATATGTTGCTATTCAATTAACAAAATTGACTCCCCAGTCCCTTAAAAAAAATTCCCTTCATCTCCCCTTCTTCTATTTTACAGGCTGAGTTACAGCTATGCATAATAACATATGTAAATATTACAGATATTCAACTAAATAGAAATCACATTTCCTTTATACTCTGCTGTAATAATAATTGTATCATATGCAGTGATTTCCTTCTGCTATTTGCAAATTCACCTTTGTTTAAATTGATAGATGATGTCTTTCAAATCTCAGTTTATTCTTTGTCTTAATTGTTCATTCTACTGGAAAAAGTGACAGCTTCTCTGAGATTGTACACTATATGATTAATATTTTTGATCAGGACAGGGTAAATTGTGACATTTTATTATTTGCTCTTCCATACTTTTTCTTGATACATTTTTTATTTCATGAAATGAGCATTTCTTCTTCGCTTATAAATGGCCTTTAACTATTTATAAAACATCTTTAAAAATTAATCCTCCGTACTTCAGGAAATGGAGGAAAGAAAGCACCAAGCTTTGGTTTCTGCTGTCCAGCAGGCCCAGGCTCAGGCTGAGATGGAAAAGAAGACGAGGAAGATCCAGAAGTTGCTGCCTCCCCCTCCCGAGTGTCTTGTTTCCTCCCCCACGAGGACTCGGGAGAAGCAGGATTTGCCTTCTCTGGTTGAAAGCAAATTGACGATCGAGGACAAAACTGAAGGTAGTATTGTTTGCATCGCAAAGGGCTCTTTTACTTCAAATATGTGTAGTTTAATACTGTTCAATATTCTTTATCATTTGGCGTTTAATTTAAAACATAGATAAAATCCTTACATGCTTTAATGGGAAAAACTTTGACCAGTAGCGATTCTGTTTTGAAAATTACAATAATTTGGTGCCAGTGCCTAAGACTCAAATTTTCAAGTGGAAGGGAGGCAATCCTCTACAAGCTTAAGATATGGATATGATTGCACAAGAGGAGAGAAGTTACAATATTGACCTTGACTTCATACAAAAGGAAGACCCACTCTTTAAATAGCTCTACACGACTTTGTCTTCTCAATATTTCAGTTCAAATTTGTGACAGCAATTTGAAAAAAAAAAAATATATATATGTATATATTTAACTCTTTTTAACTATGAATTTTATATTTAGTACCTAATAATTTACTGAAACAAGACATGTTGCCATCTGCTATCTGTAATAATATAACATTACAAGTATAAATGAGCCTTGCCTGATGAAGGAAAAAGGAAATAGTTAACTAATAGTAAACTGTTTCAAAATTTTTTAAATTGATATCACTAAAACTCGTCAATAGCTACTAAACAAAACAAAAAAATCAGTTGAAAAACAGAGGAGAAAATTATTCATAACTGCAAAGAAAAATTCTTTGCCTATTTTTGCATTGATTAGTGCACATAACGACCTTTTTTCGAACATTTTAGTTTACCGGTTTTTATGATGGCCTTCTCCGTTACTCTGATTTTTGATGTACCTTGTATGCTTCACAGAGCCACCCGACTCGCCCGCGTCTCCCCAGAGGGAGCCCTCGAGAGCCTCGGAGCCGGAATCGTGCATTTCGGAGCAGAAGGAGTTCGGAGTCCAGACTTCGGAGCTCGCCTCGGATCGGAAGAGCTCGTACGTGGTGGATCGGGTGCTCACCCCATCCATCTTCAGGGTGAGGGCGAAGACGGGGAGAGGCAAGGATTGTGGAACGCAGACCGAAGCTCGGTTCGTGAAATATGCCGCGGAAGATGCAGAATCCACGGAAAGGTAAGTCGTTGATGGATGTCCGCACCATGGCTGCCGACTTTTCCCGATTCATTGGCGAGGGATTTAGATGTTCTCCGTTGAACTCCCTAATGGAGCATGAATCTTCCAAATTTTTATCGAAAAAGTCGGGAAATGAATCAACAGATAGTTTACTTCATTTTAAACATGGAAATTGGGCATTCGTTATTATTTAAACTAATTATTAATTAAAATTTGAAAAAAAAAAATTTTTTTTTAGCGATTTTGTTTTGTAATCATTTTTTAAATCCGAGAACCGAAAAATTGCGTCAAAATTGTTTGTGCTTAGTACTGGGGCCTGAAGCGGTTAAAATACATAATACACAGTGTGTCGAAGAATTTTTAAGACTAGGTGCATAAAATAAAATAAAAACTAATAATTATATTTTTTTAAGTATATTCATTATTATTTAAACTAATTATTAATTAAAATTTGAAAAAAAAAAATTTTTTTTTAGTGATTTTGTTTTGTAATCATTTTTTAAATCGGAGAACCGAAAAATTGCGTCAAAATTGTTTGTGCTTAGTTCTGGGGCCTGAAGCGGTTAAAATACATAATACACAGTGTGTCGAAGAATTTTTAAGACTAGGTGCATAAAATAAAATACAAACTAGTAATTATATTTTTTTAAGTATTTCTATCCAAAATAAGCTTCTTCGGCTTCAATACATTTGTTACAGCGGTTTAACGACAATTCGAATGCCTGTTCCAGCTCACATGGTGGAACTGCCTCCAAAGCTTGCATCGAAGCCGTTTGTATTGTGTCGATGTCGTCAAAGTGAAAAAAAAAAGTAAAGAAATGAACTGAGGTTTTGGCCATGGATCAGCTGATAGTGAAGGCATTTCTTGAATGCTAGATAACACAAATAGTGCCACTTTAAGCTTAGTTCCAGCTATAGTCTTACAAATTCTTTGACACACAGCTTCCGACGCTAGCTTTGGAAGCAGTCCCACAATGTGAGCAACTAGAACAGGCATTCAATTCGTTGTTAAACCGCGGTATCAAATGTATTGAAGAAAAAGAAGCTTATTTTGAATGGAAACACTTAAATAAAATAATTTTTGGAAAAAAAAATAGAACCGACTTCAAACTATAAATTGCGCTAAAAAGTAAAAAATAATATTATTCTTTAAACAACTTCGATACCACTTTTAAACATAATTTTTGAAGTCGGTGCAAAATTATGACAGTTTAATTATAACTACACCATGCGCTATTTTACACTGAAACTGTTGCAAACTCTACGCTATTTATATTTGTAATGGTTCATAGTTACAAAAGGAATCATGCATCAAAATCCATCATAATTTTGCACCGACTTCAAAAATTATGTTTAAAAGTCGTATCGAAGTTGTTTAAAGAATAATATTATTTTTTACTTTTTAGCGCAATTTATAGTTTGAAGTCGGTTCTATTTCTTTTTCCAAAAATTATTTTATTTCATTCTTTTTAGTGTAAATATATTTTTGTATAAATACTCTATTTTTTAAACATACATATCAAAGGGGAAGCCTTTGAGGGAATGACACTAAAAACTAACCGTTTGTATGATAAATTTCGTTTTAAAATCGATTTTAAAGAGTCACTAGAGCATGCAAACTGATTGGATTTAATTTCTTCTTCAGAGAAGCCTTCAGTCTATTTCTTGTTATAATTGCTTTTAATATGACATCTTAGTGGCAACAAACTCTTTTTTAACAATGAGTTTCATTTTTATTAACAACTTTTCCAACAAAGAAAAATCGAGCCTAGCCTTTCCAATTAGAATTAAAAAATACTTATTTTTCACCCATAACGTTGTTTCTAAAAAGAAAGGTGTGGTCAAACTGATGCGAGTTCGACCAATCTAATTAAAAACTAGGCCTAAATAAAATCCTACGTTATTAAAAACTAAGACTAAATATAGCTCTACGTTATATAAAATCAACAGTAAATAAAACACTATAGTTATTGTAATCATTAATAAAATTTTTTTATAATGATTAAATGGTAGTTACGTATTATCGCAACCATGCCAAAATTCGGGGATAACGAGCCAAATTGGCAACTCGGATTTTGTACCTATCTAAGGCGCTTATGGTAACCATAAGTAGGTATATAAGTCGCCAATCTCGCCATATGGTTGCGATAGTACGTAAGTACCAATTAAATTAAAGGTAAATTACTTGGTTTATAATCAGAAAAAGCTATGAAACTAGTCTAATTTTAAGACAGTTAATTTTGCTTCGTGAACTCCACGTAAAACTCAATTGAAAATCTTGGTAAACAAATTAGTGATCATCTTTATCACGTGATGCGATGAATTGCCTCCATTGGTCACGGCGTTGAAAGCGAATCAATTCCGTTTCAGCAACACGAGCTCCTTCCACAGCCCCCGTCGCATCGTGCGGGTGCAGCACAGCAAGCCCTGCAAGGCGCAGAGGAGGATCGAGGCGGGCCTGCCCGGCCCCCCGGGGGAACGGCCCAAGTGGGGGGCCAACCAGCCCTCCAAGTCGTACGTGCGCATGACCGAGCGGGACCCCCACTTCGGCAAGCGGAAGAGGATGCAGGAGCTGAGGCGCCAGCACTGGGCCAGGGAGCTTGCGGCGCAGAAGGCGGGACAGCTGACCAGGAGGTCCGTCGTGGCCACGTCCTACCCCGACCTGGGGAGCCGCAGGGGGGCCAGCAGCTCCGACTGCACGCTGGGGTACAGCAGCTCCGAGTTCGAGACCAGGTAGGTGCGACGTCGTCGGATATCGATGCGTCGTCTTATGTCGTCTTTCCAATGTCCTCATGTTTTAGATCGGGAATGTCAAGGGCAGTGAGATGCAACGGACTATAAGTGACAAAAGGATGGTTCTGATTGAAACTCGTTCAAAGTTTGAATGTTGTGGGAGCTTTAGTATTTTTTAAAATAATGTTTGGGGAGCAGCACCTGTTAGAGATATGACTAACATCTCTTGCCGCAGTATAGAAAGAGATGCTTCCCTATCATTAGCACTAGTCATTTCTTATTTTTCAATTTTGTCAATGAAGCCCCCTTTGCTTCCAGGTGCCTTCTTCAATGTCCTTCGATAACCATGCTGGTTGACCAATAAAGTCATATGGTGTCCTTCAATAACCGAATCTCAGTCATGCCGTATCAGGTCTTAAATAACAGAACCCCAGTAAACATATTGTTAAATATCTTAATACAATCCCTAGCTGGAGCTGTCATTCCTTTTGTTTCATATTGTTGCTGGTAATTAGAAAATTTAGAATTTAAGTAGAGAACTAAAATTAGAACCTAAATTTTAATCGGTTCGACTGCCTTTTCCTCCTCACCCGTGTTACGTTGAAGGAAAAGAGGGGGTCACGTGACTGAAGGTCAACATCCTAACCCCTGGTTCAGGCGGTTATTCCTCTATGGTATTTAGGACGGAACAGTACCGTAACCGGTTTCACCGGCCATTCATCCTCATCCGTGTTACGTTGCAGGACAGGATGGGGTCACATGACCGATCCGTTATTCCGGTTGGCCGTGCGCCGGTCGTGATTTGAGCACTTTGTGATTATGCGACAATCGAGTGAAGAAATGAACTCTTTTCTTCTTCCAGGTCGTGCCGTCCATTTCGGAGCAACTCGACTCCCCGCTACCGCCAGCCGTCCGGTTTCCGCTCGGACCACGGCTCCTCGGAGACGGTCGCCTACATGTCGGCCGCGCCCGTGGCGGCGCACCCCATGCTGAGGCGGCGGGAATCCCAGAGCTCGGACAACCTGCCGTCCATCGTCGGGGGCTCGGAGCCATCCCCTTCCCGCAGGATTGAAGGTCGGCTGCTTCTTTGATGTTGTCAATTTTTGTAAGACTCGGAGCTGCCATTTTGTGGTAGAGTTCTACCACAAAATGGCAGCTCTGAGTTTCACAAAATTTGTGAAACACAAGGTTCACAAAATTTGTGAAACACAAGGTTCACAAAGCTTGATGAATCTTGTTACTTCTTCTAAGGGACCGTCCATAAATGATGTCACACTTTTTCCCACATATTTGACCCCCTCCCCCCTTTGTCACAAAATATCACACTTCTTGTGACCCCCTCCCCTTCCCTTGTCACAATTTCATGAACCCTCCCCCCTCAAAGCATGACATCATTTATGAATGATCCCTAACTTCCAAACAGTGGGATTTTGCCTTACTCTTGTTCAATGTTCATTTCATTGAGCTCAAAGCCTCATTTTCAATCCTTCAAAATATCACTTTTACTAACCCACCATAACTATCTTAAGTCTTTCCACATCACACTCAATATCTACTCTAACCACTGGCACAACCTGAGCATAATCCTTTGTATTTTCTTCAAAGTACTTTTGTCTTTCTAACAGGGTTGTTATTTTTGCCAGTAAACATTTAAAAAATGCTAATTTTTCATAAATAATTTACAGTAAGGCTAAACAGTTAAATTAATTTTTAGGAATTATTGAATCCCTTTATTCTGTTAATTAATGAATGTTACATTTAAAACCCCTATTTAATAAAAGTGTAAGTTTAAAATTCAAGAAAAAGAAAGTAGTTAGACTGAAGATGATGCAAGGAAAAAAATTACACAATAAAATGTCTTATTAAGCAATTTAATTATTATTTTTCTTTTTGGAGAAACTAACAAAGAGTTGCTTTCATCACTTTTGGTTATTTCATTTTTCTGTATCTTTATTATTCAAATGCTGAAATCCACCAATGACGTTATCAAATGCCTACGTTTTAACATCAGTTATAAAAATACAAAGAGCCCCCTCCCCCCCCACTTTGAAATTGTTCAGTAAAAATTGGGAGAAGTAACCGGATAAAAACAAAATGAACAGTTCGGATTATTTTCTTGTAAAATTTGCTCATATTTTCAATTAAAATTTTGTTATAAATTTATATTTGTTATTTTTTATATATCCTTCTGAATTGAAAGAAATGAATGAATTGTGAAAGAATAAAAATTGTGAATATTTTTTTTATATTTCACTTCTCCTATTATGATGCATAATATTATATTTATTTAATCTGAATAACATTGACTTGAGGCTAAAATTTCTCTTAATTGACGTTTTAATTTAGGTGGCAAAAAGAAAACAAACAGTTAAAACGGACACAGTTAATGCTATTTTTGCATGGTAGCTTTTTACCAGGTTTCCTCCGTTGATTTTCCCACCTGTGGCAAAAACTGGCCTACCCCGGTTTCTAACCCCATTGTATTCCAAATTATGTTCATTGAGTTTGTGCTCCCTTTCAGGATACGGCCACCCTTCTTACAGCCTGCCCCCGATGCGGCGCAAGTGGCACAGCCAGGAGACCTTCCACCCCGGCATCTTCCACGCGGCGTACAGCCCCCCCCACCTGTTGCACAGGCCGCTCCCGGAACCTCTCCGGCACGAGCCGCCCCGCACCCGTCCCGTCGTTCAGGCAAGTTGTTCCGTTTTCGCTCCGTCTCGTTGTCCCTGTGTGCCAGCGAAGCTTCCTCGTCTCGTCAGGTTTTTTGCCATTAATAGCTTTTCTGCCTCATTATCTATACTAATAAAATAAAATAATTTTTTGGAAAAAAATAGAACCGACTTCAAACTATAAATTGCGCTAAAAAGTAAAAAATAAAACTATTCTTCAAACAACTTCGATACGACTTTTAAACATAATTTTTGAAGTCGGTGCAAAATGATGACAGTCCAATTATAATTGCGCCATGCGTTATTTCACACTGAAACTGTTGCAAACTCTACGCCATTTACATTTGTAATTGGTTCATAGTTACAAAAGGAATCATGCGTCAAAATCCATCATAATTTTGCACCGACTTCAAAAAATTACGTTTAAAAGTCGTATTGAAGTTGTTTGAAGAACAATAATATTTTTTACTTTTTAGCGCGATTTATAGTTTGAAGTCGGTTCTGTTTTTTATTCCAAAAATTATTTTATTTTATTCTTTTTAGTGTAAATACATTTTTATATAAATACTCTATTTTTCAAAACATACATATCAAAGGGGAAACCTCTGAGGGAATGACACTAAAAACTAACCGTCTGTAAGATAAATTTCGTTTTAACATAGATTCGAAAGGGTCACTAGAGCAAGCAAACGGATTGGATTTAATTTCTTCTTCAGAGAAGCCTTCAGTCTATTTCTTATTATAATATGTTTTAATATGACATCTTAATGGCGACAAACTCTTTTTTAACAATGAGTTTCATTTTTATTAACAACTTCCCCAACAAAGAAAAATCGAGCCTAGCCTTTCCAATTAAAATGAAAAAATACTTATTTTTCACCCATAACGTTTTTTCTAAAAAGACAGATGTGGTCAAACTGATGTGCGATATTTGAGTTAGACGACCCTCTATCAATTCGAGGAAAAATAATCAAAATCGGTTCATTTAGTCAAAAGTTATGGATGAAAAAGCAAAAAAATAACCACATTTCAGCCCATCACTTTTTTTCTAATCATCAAATATGGTCAAACGAAGGTATGGGACCTATGGGAAACCACCCTCGATCGATTAAAAAAAAATTCATGAAAATCGGTTCATCTGGTAAGAAGTTATGAGTGGACAAACAAAAAAAAAAAAACAACATACATACAATATGAATGTATAACCTCCTTCCTTTGTGAAGTCGGTTAATAAAGCTGTAGAGTTTGTTTGCTTGAACGCGCTAATCTCAGCGTTTCTCTCTGTAGTGTGAAATTAGTTTTTCACGGTTACTAACTTTAATTTTATTTGGCCCAGATGATGACCGTTTTATTTTATTTGCATTGTTGCATCCTTTGAACAATTGTTACAGTTGCCGTGTGAACAAACAAATCAATGCAGCTGCCATTGTTAAGCAAATGGAAAAAATGACAATCGACGTTTCTAGCATTTTGATGAGGCATCGCTATATTCGCAAAATCTAATTTAAGACAGACCGTGCAACGCCGGGCGTCGCAGCTAGTCGATTCGGCATGGTTAATGTTTACGACCCGAGAAACGCATCGCCTCAAAAATGAAAGTTGTGACTCGATTAGTTTTTTCTTAAATTAATTTTTTAAAATTTTTCAATGCTTTTTTTTTGACCCGTTTTATTTTATTTTTGCATTGTTGTCCTCGTTTCCAACCGTATAATTACCGTTGCCGTGTCAACAAACAAATCAACACAGTTGCCATTGTTGTAAAAATGCAACAAATATACTAATAATAGTCGAAACATTTATCTAGCATATTGAGAGAGGCTTCGCTGTATTTTCAATTTCCGTTAAAAATGAATGCATACGCGAATTTAATTTAATCCTTCTTTCTTTTTAATTTATTTCGTTATCGTCTGCCCTTTTCATATTTTTCTTATTAAAGTGGCAGCGCTCTTTTTTACCAGTTTCGTTAAAACTGTTGTTTTGAAAAGCATAATAAAATTTTCAATAAGTTTTTCTACGATAAATACATATTTTTCACAAACACTTTGATTGTATAGTAAATAAATCTATAGTAGTGTGGGGCAGTAAGGGCAAAGGGGCGTCCTCGCAGCTTGACCTGGGTCATTCAGTTTGAATGAGCAGACGACACCTTTGCACACATCAATTTAATTACAATTTATAATATCTCGAACAGCGGTCATTTCGTATGACCGCCGGGCTTACTAGTATATTTCATAAATGTGATGATGAATGTTCAGTCACTGACAGTTTTCATAAGCAATCAAGGAAATTACTTAGTTCTGAAGTTTCAGAACTGTGGCGTATCGTCGGCATTCTTGTGAAAGTCACAAAGTCCAAAAATTGTGATTAAGAGATGCATACTATTCTGACGTATGGAAATCTTGTATATAAGCCGCCTAAGTGTCCGTTTGTTTGTCGCCGATAGCTCCAAAGACTGCAACGTGCTGCCATCTACGCAATTGTTTTTATTATGAAAACGACTCATAATCGAAACATAAAACTCTAGCATTTTGGAGTGAGGCATCGCTAGATTTGCAATCTCCGTTGAAAATGAATGTAAACGCGAATTTAATTTAATCCTTCTCTCTTTGTTTTCATTTATTTATCGTCTGGGCTTTTTACATATATTAAAGTGGCAGTGCTCTTTTTCCCGGGTTTCTTTAAAACTATTGTTTTGACGATGATTTTGTTGGATATAAGTAAATATTTTTCCCAAGCCATTTGATTACATTGTCCATACTATTTTTATTTGACAGATTTTTATAATTTAGACGGTAAGAATATTTTTTTCGGAAATTATTATATGTTTATTATTTATTCATTAAACTTTGCTGTCCTACCTGATAAATATCCTTTGATTTGATGAGCATTTCCGATTACTGTGGAGAATTGTATATTTATAATATCTAGAACAGCGGTCATTTCGTATGACTGCCGAACTTACTAGTCTATATATAAATAGGCAAAAGGTTACACATTTAAGTAACATTTTCTCTGTTTTTCAACTGATTTTCTTCTTTTTTTTAGTAGCTATGGGCGAGTTTTAGTGATATCAATGTAAAATTTTTGCGAACAGTTTATTAACTAATTTCCCCTTTTCTTTTGTCAGACAAGCCTCATTTATAATTGTAATGTTATATTGTTATAGATGGCAACATGTCTTCGTTGAGTAAACGATTAGGTAATAAATATAAAACTCATTGTTAAAAAGAGTTAAGCAGTCATATTAAAAGTGATTATATTAAGAGTTTGAGTGATATCTTCTCTGAAACAATGGAATGGAAAAGGAGAATAGTGTGAGGAAGCTTACATTTAAGTTTCATTCAAACTGTCACTCCACTTAGTACAAGGACATAGCCAGAAATTTTTTCCAGGGGGGGGGGGGGGCCTGACTTTAAAACACTTAGTTGAGGAAAGTTTCAGGAAGTAATGTATGCTACAGTGCAAAAAATTTCGGGATTTTTGGGGGGGGAGGGGCATCTTGTGGATAGGGCCTTGACTTAGTACGAAATCAGCAGAAGTATAAGCAGTTACATTTATGAGCGTCACTAGCCCTGCAGCGACAAGGAATTGCAATTCGTTTTCTTTCAGTGGGGATGATCAAAGTAAACTCAACATTATGATTGTCCACTCTGACGAAAAATCTTATATATAAGCGGCTTATTCTGTCTGTCTGTCCGCTATAGAATCCCAGGCCGTTTTACCGATCGAGACCCCATTCGGCACGGTTAATGTTTACGACCCGAGAAGCTAATCGCTGCAAAAATGAAAGTTGTGATTCAATTAGTTTTTTTTAAACTATTTGAAAAAAATTTTTCAATTATTTTTTTTTTGACCCGCTTTACATTATTTTTGCATTGTTGCCGTCGTTTCCAACCGTATAATTACAGTTGCTGTGTGAACAAACAAATCAATGCAGTTGCCATTGTTATTGTTATTGTAAGAAATACACTAATAATAATCAAAACGTTTATCTAGCATATTGAGTGAGGCTTCGCTGTATTTTCAACCTCTGTCAAAAAACAATGTATACACGAATTTAATTTAATCCTTTCTTT
Source organism: Octonoba sinensis (assembly GCA_038502835.1). Taxonomy (NCBI): domain Eukaryota; kingdom Metazoa; phylum Arthropoda; class Arachnida; order Araneae; family Uloboridae; genus Octonoba; species Octonoba sinensis. Next base: position 10,217,267 of record CM076604.1, read on the forward strand.
CTTTTAAATTTATTTCTTCATCGTCTACTCTTTTTTTTATTTTTCTTATTAGAGTGGCAGCGCTGTTTTTGCCCAGTTTCGTTAAAACTTTTGTCTTGAAAAGCATAATAAAATTTTCAATAAGTTCTTTCGATGATAAATATATATATATTTTACAAACAATTTGACTATATAGTAAATAAATAAGTATATAGCAGTGTGGGATAGTAAGCAAAGGAGCGTCCTAGCCGCCTGACCTGGTTAATTCAGTTTGAATGAGCAGACGCCTTTGCACAAATCATTTTAATTACAATTTATAATGTCTGGAACAGCGGTCATTTCGTATGACCGCCGGGGTTACTAGTACTTATATAGTTATATAAGTAGCATAATGTTTTCAATGCTAAATTTAATTATAACGGTCAAATTTCGACTGTTGGGCAAAGGCTAGTATTTCTAAAATTGCTGGTGAAATTTTAACTTTCATTTTGAGTCCTAAAACGGTTTGAGAACACGGATACAGCAGATGCCACTCCCGGTATTATATGGGAAGCAAGGGTCGGTAGGTGAGATTATAATGTTGGGTTTGTAAAAACCATGTTTTAAAGGACTTTTGTGCTAAATGATGTGAAGCATTTTCCTCTTGTAATGTATCCAGTGATTTCTTTTTTAATTTGTTTCTCATGTCTGCTTTTTTTTTTTTTTTTTTGCAGAGGAGGAAGTGGAGTGATCAGGAGAGTTTCGACCTGGAGAGTGTGGTCCGATCTCGGGTGGAAGAGGTCAGCAGGGCATCCTCGGCAGAGAGCAGCGAGAAGAGCGAGAAATCTTCTGCCCCCTCTTCTGCGGGAAGCTCCAACACAAAGTCCCCGCCCAACCAGGTCATTATCATTTGTTTGTGTACTCGTGAGATATACTGGCACACGGATAGTTTTTTTTTTTTTGGTTAAAATATTTTTGAATGGTTTTTATGTTTATAGTTATCAGGGGTCAATCCAGCATTTCTTAACAGGGTCCAGTTATTATGAATTTTAAAAAGATTTTTGTGAAAAATCAAATAATTTTGTAAAAATTCAATTTTTAAAATACGGTGACGAAATTTTTAATTATTTTTTGCTGCTTTTTTAGAAGATAATCCTGCAAAGTGTAAGATTTGGTAGCTCGGAGTTTTGAGAAGGATTTGTCTTGGTTGTCTGGAATTTTGTGAAGAGTCCGTTTTGAAAAATTAGAATTTTGTGAAGGCTCCAAAAACAGACCTGAATTTTCTCTGGGCGCGACCCCTGGTTCTGTTGTGAAAAAAAAAATATTTTTGATCATAAGAATATGCTCTGCAATCTGCAATGATTTTGTTATTCTTTTAGTAATTATTGGTCGTTAAATATAATCATGATTGTCGCTCAGCGATATTTGAATCGGGCCCCAAGGGCATTGTAAACATGGGTCTTCTCATAAAAAAAGGGTGTCCAAAATTTAAATTGTGACAAAAAAAATTTGAATAGTGCAATTAAATTTGCCGGTTTATCTTCAGAGTCACGAGATAAAGTGACCAGGTTCACAACTCCAGTTTTGAGATATTTTTCATTTTTAACGTTTCAATTTTTATGGCAATTTTGCAGCCCTTTATTTCCTACATTTGGTTTACGGTCAAAAGGCTTTATTTCATTCATTAACTATCCAAGATCTATTTCTATGCAGAGCAATTCCATCATGACAGTCTAACAACCGTAGGGAGGAAATGGCCTTGTTGTTTAAGAGAAGCTTTAAATATTTATTCAAATTGTGGTTTTTTTTCTTGCACGTGATGTCAGAAACGAAATAAAGGTAGTTACTTTGAGTAAAACATGTGATTAATTATAAGCAAAAATTAGTGTACTATAACGGACTAACACACCTTTATATTTATGCCTATTACATGAAAAATAACTGACATTTTTTTGTGAAAACAATATATTTGTTGCAAAAGAAGTTTAGAAACCTCACAAAATGTCATCATTGCCATATAGCAGGATGAAATTCAGAAACCCTTCACGAAATTCCATTCAATCAAAACAGACCCTTCACAAAATCCCAAACTGCCTAATCTTACTTTTTGCAGAATTATTTATTAAATAAGCAGGAAAAAATAATATATTTTACCACTGTATGTTTAAGTTCTGAATTTTCATAAAAATCTTTTTAATAGTCACACAAACCAGATGGTGTTAAAATATGCGGCGTCAACCCCTGTATAGTAAATGCACATAACAGACTAACATTGAATCTGTAACAAAGTATAATTAAACAACTGTGCACTCTCCACTAATAAAAATTGTATGCACTAATGAAAAAGCCACAAAAATAATTATGATGAATGCAGAAAAATGTTTTGGAAAATATCATGCTCAAAATCTAATTATACACATTTTAATGCATAGTTATCAAATTAATGGAAAACATAGACATTTATTTTTTTTTTTTTTGTAAGAAGACATTTTCTAATCTGGATGCAACATTAGAAACCAAAAAAGGTTTCTTTTTAATCCTCAGTCTGTTTACTTATGTAGCCCTCATCATACATTCATGCTTTTCTTATCATCTGGACCATGTTATGCATTAGTTAAAAGTTTTTTTTCTTTCTGAAATCATGTTCAAATTAATGGGAGAGGTTTTTCTGCCGAAAACAACATTTTCTGAACATAACTTTTTGCACAAGAAGAAAAATTCTGTTCATTAGAGGTGAAGAGGGAATCATTGTACATGATCATTATGTTTTAGCTGAATGGGCAAGATATAGATGAATTGTTGCTCAAAATTGGGATTCGGTAGTTATACTTACCGTAAAATCCCGAAAGTAACCCCCCTCTTTTTAAAAACCAAACTGGCAAATTTCAGATAGGGGGGTTATAATCGAGATTTTAGGGGAAAAAATGTTTTTAGTATTAATTAAGAGCATCTACTGAAGATAAATAATAAGTATAACTCATTTAAAATTATTTTAAAAACATTAATATAAAACAAGATTCAAAAAATAAATAAACAAAAACCTGTCTTAGAATTTTGTAATAGAAAATTGATCGCATGGGGATGGCATCTTTGACTGAAGAAAGAATTTAGCACTTAAGTTAGCAGAAATCCCTATAATTTAAATTTAAAACTCATGAAACGCAAATTTGGAATGTTCGGGGCCAGCGCTATATCGGTATTTCGTAATGTGCCGAATTTCAAAACTTGACCAAAAATGGCGGACTTACACGATCAAAGATGGCGGCTAATGAACGAATCAACGCCAAGAAAGAATTTAGCACTTGAGTTAGCAGAAATCCCTATAATTTAAATTTAAAACTCATGAAACGCAAATTTGGAGTGTTCGGGGCCAGCGCTGTATCGGTATTTCGTAATGTGTCGAATTTCAAAATGACCAAAAATGGCGGACTCACAAGATCAAAGATGGCGGCTAATGAACGAATCAACGCCGAGTACATGAAATTTATTTTTAAGCATATAGACCTTGAATACTTATGAAAAAATAAACAAATAAAATAAAACACAAAATACAAAAAGAAATTGGACATATTTTCTCTTTGTCATAAGAAAATAATACAAAATTTGTTTTAAAATAGTCAGCCATTTAGGGCTGACTTATATTAAGGAATATGGAATGATTCCACTTTCAGCGAGAAAAGGGGGGGCTACATTCGATGGGGGGGCTACTCTCGGGATTTTACGGTATGTACCGACGCATTGTTACAATTTCTCTCTCTCTCTCTCTCTCTTTAGAATCCACTCGTGTGTCCCGAAGTTGTGACGGGAAGACCCACCCCAAGACAGGACAGGATCTTGCAGAACTTGTCTTCCCTCAGACAGGTATGAAAAAAGTTACGTAATTTGAAATGCATTTTTCCATCCGACTCTGGAACTCCATCTGATTTGTTCAATTTCGGACATATCAAGAATTTAAAAGGAGATCTAATATGCAATTTTGCAAAATGCAATACTGACATATGCAAAAGGGAAAAGCACATTTAGTGCTGTTTTCAAAAGCAAATGTGTTTTTCATGTTGTCAAGCTCAAATAACTAATCTCATGATGCGAAGGGGTGTAGTCTAGACGATCAATTCAAGAAGGAAATGGAATATAAATGAAATGTTTATTCCTTCACATGGATGTAAATGAAATGTTCTCCAAGTGGGACAGTGGGAAGGTGCTGATTTCTTCTTAACTAACTTGAATTTAGATTACTTAGAACTTCAGTTGTTATGCAATAATGAATAAAAATTTGTTTTAATGAATTATTATTTTTATATCATGGTTTTTTACTTATTTATTTATTTTTGAACAGTCTAATGCGTAATTTTTCTGTTTGAAGAAATATATTGAAAAAATTCCTAACGAGGGGCATACACGTCTGATCTTAGGCAAACTTCTGTTGTGTTAGAAAAAGGGTTCTTCATTAAATTTTGATAATTTCCTTTTTTCTTTCTTTTTTTTAAATAGAGATATGTTGATTTCCTGTATATTTTCATGATATATATTTTAAGATTTTCTGTATAGGTATATCTTACTTTATAAACTTTTTTTTTTTTTAAATTGTCTCTTATACTCATTCAATTATCAAATGGTTAAAATAATTAAGTTTTGTACGTAGCTTGTGTATGATAATAACAACACTACTGTTCCATGATAATAATTACCTGTACTGATCTTTACTGCATCTTGCATTTCGATCATTGTACCATTTGAAAGAAGATACCACAGAAAATATTTATACTTTGTTTGGATAAAAACGAAATTACTCATTCCCATACTGGTGGTGAAAAAGCGTTCTTGCTAGTAACCTCTAAAATAATTGCTAATGAAACAGCACTTTACTACAGCAAAAGCAGCACTACGTTACAATTGTCAGCTGTTGGAATCAGTAGTAGAAATAAGGGAAACATCTAAATTATGGGTCTTCAACCTGCGGCCTTCCGGAGATATTTTGGTGACCTGCCAAGTCTTTTCGATGAAATGAAAATGGAACTGTCAAAAAAAAAAAAAGTGGTGGAGGGGGGGGGGGGGGGAGAAAACGACTGAAATCGATTCAGAAATTTCTTCTAAAGAAAATAGGAATCCCAAGAATAAAATTTTGGAGGGAATGTTCCTTTCGTCCATTCTCAGTATAACAGTATTCCATCTGAACTTCAATTTGAAGCTGTAGATTTTCAGTGTGACTCTACGGCAAATAAGTTTTTCAAATACCTCCATTAATTGACTTAGGGACCGTTCATAAATGATGCCATGCTTTTTTCCCTTATTTTGACCCCCCCCTTCCCTGCTCCCCTTTGTCACAAACTGGCACACTTCAACATACCCCCTTTGTCCCATGTCACGCTAATTAATGATGCATGAGCATGATGTCACACTTATTGTTACCCCCTTATATTCCCTATATATAGATATTATATGATCCCTATATATTCAAAGTGCATGTCTGAAGACAAGTACAAACTAGACAAGCATTGTTCATGTCTCCTATCTTAGGTAGCACCTACATATATGAACAATTATTTCGTCAAATGAAGCCCGAGCACATCTGATGGATTAACATTGAAAAAAGTACAGAGTATTATTGGTTCCACTTTCATTGAACCTTAACTTTTTGAATAAAAAGAAAATACAGTGGAGCACCGTTTATACGTTTCTCGTTTATACGTTTTTATCATTTATACGTTTTTTTGAACGGCCCCGGCGAGATCCCATACAAACTAATGTTAAATAATTTCGTTTATACGTTTTCCTGAAATTGCGAGTTTCATTTACACGTTTTTTCTTTATGTCATAAAGAGAAAACGTATTTTAACCTGATTTTGCGCTGGCGATTGTCCAGTTTAAAAATCGCATTTGACCTTGACCCACACCTGCTGTGACCACTTGCGGTGGTCACGCACCTGGCTAAATGAACAAAAGACATACCCCGGAAGAATGCGAATATCCACAGATAAGAGCGTTCTGATTGTGGTGCAATACCTAGAAATAGCAGGTGACAAGCGCTTTTCCTCTCCTGGGATCCGAGATTGAGCGTAGGTAGCTGCCATGGAAATTTTGCCATGGCAGGCGCCCTAAAATTTCAGTAAGTAGCCTGAGGACTTTATGGCAACCCTGCTCCTACCAGCTTTACAAAACTCTGGGATCTATCGTTCACTAGCGTTCACGATGGCTTCGAGCTCGTGTAGTAGAAAATCTCTGTCTCTAAAAGAAAAAATGTGCATTTTGAAACAAGTGGATGAAAACCTTCATTTAAAAAGAATTGACCTAGCCAAAAAATTAGGTTTACCTGTTTCAACTTTAAGCACGATAATTTATAAGCGTAAGATCATCGAGGAAAGCTATAATCAAAGTGGTGCTAATGCTCCAAAAAAACTTAGAGTTCAAAACGGAAAATTTCCGGATGTAGAGAAAGTGCTTTTACAGTGGTTTAACCAGTGTCGTAGTGCAAAAATTCCCATCAGTGGTCCTTTGCTTATGGATTCGAAGAAGTTAAATGTAGAATGCGATGCATCATTTTCCTCGGGATGGCTTCATAAATTTAAGTTAAGACACGGCATAACAGGCAAAACTGTAAGTGGAGAGTCTGGAGATGTTGAGTGTGAAACAGTGGATGATTGGATTCAAAATAAATTGCCTGAACTGCTAAAAGAATATGAACCAAAGAACATTTTTAATGCGGATGAAACCGGCCTATTTTACAATCTTCTGCCGACTAAAACTCTTGCACTCAAATCGGATACATGTCATGGCGGAAAAAAGAGCAAAGTACGGTTGACCGTGCTATTGTGTGCCAATGCAGATGGGTCAGAAAAATTACCTCCTTTGATCATTGGAAAATCAAAAAAGCCCCGCTGCTTTAAAAATGTAAAAACATTACCAGCAAAATACATGGCCAACACAAAATCATGGATGACCATGTCTTTCTTTACCGACTGGATGATAAAATGCGAAAAGAGAAACGGCGGATCATTTTATTCATTGATCAATGCCCAGCTCATCCACCTAATACGGATTTTCTAAAAAATATAGCTGTCAAGTTTTTCCCTGCCAATTGTACCAGCAAACTGCAGCCGCTGGATTTAGGAGTCGTAAAATCCCTTAAACAACATTATCGGAAACTTTTAGTGCAAACAGCTATCGCTACTTTAGACAGCGGAGAATTCGAAAAAATGAGCATTGATATCTTGCAAGCTATGAATTTCATAATGATGGCTTGGGAAAGTGTTTTACCGAAAAAATAAGAAACTGCTTCAATCTTGGTGGGTTTTTCACTTCAGTAGATGTCACTCCTAATGAAAACGTCGAACCTGAGCATTTTGTTCCACCTGAAAACTGGTCAAATTTGAGTGATGTTACTACATTTGAAGAATTTGTGAAATGTGATTCGGAACTTGCAACATGTTCGCTTCTAACAGTCGATGAAATGGTCGCAAATGAAGAAACTAGCAGTGAAGAAGAGGATAACTGCACTGAAAAGCCACAGCCAAGTTTTCAGCAAGCTTTGGAGGGTTTTAATATCATGCAAGAATATCTCCTTGGTAGTGATTTAAATGACAATGTCAAGATGGCACTTATAACTGTGAACAAGGAACTCTTTTCTGTGCATTCCAAAAAGGCGCTACAACCCAAAATAACAAAATATTTTGGGCATACTGCATGAATATGAAACGTAGTGATTGTAATGTAATTCAGGAATACAAAAGTTAGTATACTATACATCATTTCATTTTACTATGTCTTACTTTATAAACTAATTTATAATGTATTATATGTTTAGTATGTATTATTAAAATTATTCATTATTTATTTTTCATAATACTATTTTAAGTTTCTGTTTTGTTTTTTGTTAGAAAATGTTCGGTTTATTTTGTGATTTTCGTTTATACGTTTTTTCATTTATACGTTTTTTTTGCTCGGTCCCTTGAAAAACGTATAAACGGTGCTTTACTGTATTGGAACATTTAAAAATCGCTTGCCCCGCCCACTTCCTTGAAATAATTGTATTGTGTTACCTCCCTCTCAGGGCCCGATTAAGACAATTGGGGGCCCAAAGCACAACATTATTTTGGGGCCCCCTATGGTACGAAAAGTAAAAATACTGGGTATAATGTATAAAGCTTGGAGAATATGCTATTAATACTGGGTTCATACCCACTTGGGCAAGGGGGAAAAGATCACCTACTGACACGACATCCTACCATTCTGCATTCTGTATTGTTTTTATTCAATATGATTTTTGTGTTATTTATTAAATGAGCAGCCTTTTTCAATACACATATTGCATTTTCAAATCTTACTGTTTATAATAATATTAAGTAAATAAAAAACGTTGAGATGCCTCAGCGATTAAAAGACACTATTTAGCATGATAGCCAACGAAGATATTGATCTGATTGTGCATAGTTTACCTTGTTTACGCAAACACTTTTATCTCACCATCTAAATGAGTTAAGATCTTTCCATTTTCTAAAAAAATTATCTTTTAAGAGACATTTTCAGAAATCTGTCTTACAATTTTGGGGCCCCTAAAATTTGGGGGCCCAAGGCCGCAGTCAAATCGGCCTGTGCGTTAATCGGGCACTGTTCCCTCTCCACTCTTAAATTTTCTGCTTACTGTGTCCTGCCAATCGTTAAAAAGGTTGAAGACCCCTACTTTAAATAAATCGAGCAATTTTCTTTCTATTCCCAATGCAAGAAATACAATAAAAACTATATATCTCACAATAAAAACTACTTGATCTATTGTGTTCACAATAGCTCAAGTAGTTTTTATTAACAATAAATGAATGTTTTCCATGATTTGATTTTTTTTTTTTGTTTCCTTTCCAGGGCCTGCTCAAAAAACAGAAAGAGCTTGAAAGTTTGATCAGGAGACCCCCTCCTTACTTTTCTTGACTCTGAAACTGTTCAATTTTCAGACTGTCGAACGCGACAGGTTTTAAACGCTTCTCACTCGTGAGATACTCGTGCCTCGTTTTTATTTGCTACGGTGGAAAAAGACATCTTTCTATTTGTGCCACGTGTGCCGTATGGGTGTTGAACACTTGTCATTTTTTTAACGCTGCTTTCATCTCGGTGTCACGCACATGCACCATCATGCTTTCGGGAAGTCCGAGGCCTTTTCGAGATAGGAGGCCTTGATACTTTGATGCGACTTTGGAAAATCCTGAGATCATTTGAACGAAATTGAAATTGCTCCTTGTTAAATATCATTTTATATTGTTATTTTTGTCGCTATTTTTTTTAAGGCACTAACATATCAAGTGGAAGAATTCAAAGTACTGAAAATGACCGGTTTAATTTTATTTATAAATCAAGTTGAATCAGTTTGAAATTGACACAAAGTGGTGCCATGAAAATATTTTAAGATGCCTACATATTCTGAATTTTTTTTGATTGAACTGCTTTTATTTTTTATTGCTTTATTGGGGCACTAACATTTCAAGTGGATGAGTTGAAATGATTGGTGGAAAAAATGACTGATTTAATTTTTTAATAAATCAAGGTGAATTTGAAATTGACACAAAGCGTACGCTACCATGAAAATATGTTGAGAAGCCTAAATATTCTGAAAAATTGTTTCAGTTGACCTTGTTTAGTTGCTTTATTAGTGCACTCATATTTCAAGTGAATGAATTGAAATAACTCATTTAAAAAATGACCGATATTTAATTTATTATGCTATGAAGAAAATTTTTCGCTTTCATGCATATTCTATAAGATTTTTTCAATTAAACTAGGTTTATTTTTATTATTTTTGTTTTAATTGCTTTATTGATGCATCAACATTTCAAGTGAATGAATTCAAATAATTGATAAAAAAGAAAAAGACTAATATTTAATTTATTTATTGATTGAGTTAAATTTCAAAATTGACACAAAGAAATGCTAGGAAGAGATTTTGAGACTTTCTTATATATTTTGTAAAATTGTTTTATTTTAGCCCAATTGTCAATGATTTCTTTTTTTTCTTTTGTAGACTCTATGTTGTGTTATTTTATTATATATTTTATATTAAATATTTTAGTTTTTTACAAAAAATGAATTTTTATTTGTGCATGATGTGCAATGGTTGTAAATATTGTGATTTAAATAGTCTATTCGCTATTCAAATTTGCAACATCTCAAATTAATAAATCATATTTCATTAAAATGAAATGAAAGCACAATTTTGATCGAACAATTATAAATGTATTACTTCATGAAAATCATTAATTGATCATTTTTTCATTGATATATTCCTTTGAGTTTGTTTTATAAAAGAAATAACATGTGATGTTTTAGTGTTCAATGTATATTAATTTTTTTTCTCTTAATTTCAGTACATCTTATGTAATAGTAGTTTCTGTCTGTTCTTTTTATACATTGTTTGTTTGAAAAGAAAATTTTTATCATGTTTGTTACGCATTAAAAATATTTAGGGCAGTGCCCAAAATGGCAAGAATAGTTGGCTGCGTACCAATAGGCATGTTTACTACTAATTACCACAAGAGCATGTAGGGCCCATGCTCTGAGCCCCAAGTTACAAGGGCGGCTCCAATTTTGTAAATTTATTTAATGATTCTGCATCCTTGTTTAATTTTTAAAAAGTAAAAAAAATGTTAACTCAAACAAAATTGTGATATTTTCGTCACAGAAATATGTTTTTTAGGTCAGTAACTTCAAATATATTGCCAAAATTTGAGTTTTTGACAATTATATTAGAAAATCATGACCAAAATAATTTGTCCATCACAGTTGAAGATAAACTGGCTGTCAATTCTGATTTTTGGAGTTGACAGAAACTTGTCGGCCCTGTCATTAACCAAAGATTTGTTTGATTTAGTTTGTTTTTATTTTACACATAAATACAATAGCAGTGTGTACATAAATAATACAATAGCAGGGTGTACATACAATAATACAATGGCAGTGTTTACATACATAAATACAATAGCAGTGTTTACTCACGTAAATACAAAAATACAATATACATGTGTGTGGTGACAGCACGCACATGTAAAACACATAACAGAAAGTCTGAAATTTTGCCCAGGGTGAGTGAAAACGGGAATCAAACCCAGTGGCGTAGCTAGACCCAGATTTGAGTGGGGGGTTTCATTGTTTTACAGGAAAAATTGGTCAAATTCTAGACAATCTTTACCATTTCAGGGGGTTTCCTCGGTAGAAGTGAGCTAATTTCATTGTTTTACAGGAAAAATTGGTCAAATTTTAGACAATTTTCACCGTTTAAGGGGGGGGGGAGGGTGAGGTGATCCCCAAAACCGCCCCTTATCTACGCCAGTGATCAAACCTGGTGCATTTTCTCACACAGACCTGGGCCTGTAACAATACTTGTTCCACCACCTTGATCTTGAAGGAATACTTAATATTTTTATTATTGTATTTATAGTATTTTTTAATGCATTCAGTTGCTCATACCAAACTGAAAAATAGCATTTTAATGAGGTGCAGTCTGCCAATTAATTTATACCACTGTTTGTATTTATTGCATTACACTTGTTTTAAACCTACCAAAAAATTTGTAACTAGTCATTTTTTTGAAAAAATGGGATATAGTCTTGCGTCTTTGTTTTGCCTTTCATATTTATGCCTTAAATGTTTTTGGAAAAATTAAATGTTTTTGTAAAAATTCAAAATTTAAACATACAGGGATGAATTTTTAAAAAATTTTTGCCGCTTATTTAATAAACAATTCTGTAAAAAGTAAGATATGGTAGCTCGGAATTTTGTGAAGGGTCCTTTTTGATTAATTGGAATTTCGTTTAGGGTCCAAAACTGGTCCTGAATTACCTCTGGAACGATACCTGGCCACATTTCAATACTTAATTTCTAGTCATGTAAACAAAATGTGTTACTCTTGATAATAAGTTCACGTCTAGTCATTTAATTCATACAAAAACTTAATCTTTCCATCATTTATTGTTGTCAGGAAATTTGTAAATTAATATTTTTAGTACAGTGGGGAAAAAACTAATGAGTAGTTTGGTTGGAATTCTTGCAATTAAGGTAAAGTTAAGTTGCAGAGAAAATTTTGAATGAATCTTTTTTATATTTACTATATTGTTGTCAATTATGTGTATATTTTTGCAGCTAATCTAAAGCATAATTTGTAATCCCTTTTCATTTTCACTTATTTTTAATTGACTGCTACACTGGAGATAATTGACGCAAAAACTTAACAAAACTTAATATAAATGAAGAAAATTCAATCAAGGACGTGTTTTCACTTTCAACTAAGATGAATTATTTAGCTTACCACAGTTATGCAATCGAAACAGGATAACGAAACATTTTTTGTTTCTGAAAAAAAGAGTTAAAGGCAAGCATATTTTCCAGTAATCAAAAATTAAATATATTTAGAGGTAAGTAACATTTGAATATAAAATATGTTTATGTTTCAATATTTATGCTTCTCATTTTTTAAATACATGTTTAACAAACTGTGTATTTTCTATTAAGAAATCTTGAATTTACCTAAATATCAGAAAAGCTTTCTGGTCATTTTTACTGGAGTTGGGATGAAATCTCGCCACAAAGATTTGTAGATAAACATCAAGCTGATAACCTTGATCGCCCAACGCGATAATGTTCTGATATGGCTACTGATTGGGCATTTGCGCCAAAATTTGAATATTCTAATTTTGGCGAGATTTCACACCATTTGTCGAGAGTCTCCCAAGTTTTCTTCTATCTGCCTCTTAATGTATAAAAAAATTTGTGAATGAATATTTAGGGTGACGTAAATGCCTCACTATAACTAAAATTATTCAACTAGCTTTTGATAAAAGTGAAAAAGAAAGAACAATGTAATTACGCACAAAAAACTGCAGACACGTGTTTTAATGCTATGAGGAACTTTTTTTCATTGGACAAGAAGTCAGCTTCTGGATGAAAATTATTTGTCTTCTCAAGACATTGTCTAAAGGATGGATGATGTTAGAGAGAAGATTTTCATCTGGATGCTTGTTTCTTTTGCATAGAAAAAGGGCTTCCTTGGAGCCTTGAAACACGTGTCTGCAAATTTTGAGCATAATTAAGGTTGTTTTTCTTTTTGATTTTTAGCACAAAAACATTTTATTTATTGCCTAATTTTTGATATTTTGCAATCTATAATCATCTCTGTTATACAGTCAAACCTCGATATAAGGTCACCCGCATATAAGGTAACCCCGCATGTAAGGTCACTTTTCTAAAGTTCGGGCTCATTGAATATCAAAGGTGTATGAGTCGGTTGTGAGGTCAATCCGCTTAGAAGGTCATTTTGTGAAGTCCCAAGGGGGGACCTTATATCGAAGTCTGGCTGTATAATACAGAAATTATATTATAACCATTGATCAGAAATGCAACTTATTGCCAGTCAAAATTTACAGTAATTGCCCAATGTATGACGTTGTCCACGTCTTTCATCTTGGCCTTCCACATCCGTACTGTACGTTCTATTCTCTGGACTCCAAGCTTCCATACTCTGCACCTGTTTCATCTCTTTTTGTACTACATTTCAAAGCCTCTTGGACTCATTGTGATAAAGCAGAGAGGCCAACCCCTTGTAGTGTCAGTCTTTTGTATGCTTTGAAAAAGCCAAAATAAAAGACAATCACACACCCCTTGTCTTTGTTTCTTCTTGGCTGAACCCCCCACTACGAGGTGAAAATCCGATGACAAATGCTGATCGCATGCGGGCAGGGTCATCCACAAAGTACGTGGCAGCCATCCTTTCTAGCCAATAGCAACTTTCCATTTTTCATCAGCGTACAATCAGCAAATCATTCATTGTCTCTTAGGGGAAAATCATTTTTACTAACTTATACAAAGTAAAAGATGAGTATTGTATTCACGAAGCATTTCCCTCTCAGATTTCAATGTAAGTTTCTACATTGTAAAAAATTCTAGGTCAAAGTTTCACCGAAAAATGAAAAGAATGGACAAATTTAACCTACATTTGGTAGTAAAATTGAACCATTATAACGGTTCCAATGTTGGTTGCAGCTAAATTTCGCCATTTTTTTTTTGAGGGGGAGGGGGAAGGTTGAATTAGAATTATTTACAGTGTATTTCCATTACTAATGAGAGTTCTATTTTACTCTTCCTTCTAAGACAAAATAATTAACAGCAACCACAATTGTTTTATTTAAAGCCAAGTTGTTTCTAGCAAAGAATTTGCGCGGAATTTTGTTTTACCCAGTTTTTATCCATTCTAAAACAATATAGAACTCGAAAAGATAAAAGGATTTCTTATTTATGTTTTTTGAAAATCTAAACGAAACAGAAAATGATTAAAACTGAAGTGAAGGCAGGAAAAGAAAAAAAAAAAAAAAACAAGTTTTTAAATTTGGAGCCATAAGAATCTTTTTTTGTAGGTGGTTTTTGTGCAAAATTTTGTTGGAATTTGAAGAGGTATCTGGAATTTCATACCGTTTAAAAACTAAACCACAGATGTTCAATTCTATAGTGTAGTCTGACCGGTAAATGAAAGCTTAAACACAATTTTATTTTTGAAAAATCATATATTTTTAAAATCTGTAGTATTTAATACATGACAGTAAATGATGATATGTGTCAATATTGATGAAATATGGGGTGGGGGGGGGGGGTGTCTCTGTTTCATACGTATTTCTGGGTGTGCAAATAATAGTTTTACAACAAAAGTGGCAAATGAACCATTCAATGAGCCGAATTTTCCAGTAAATAAATATATAAGATTTTGATTCTAATAATCATTCAGGTGTGAGAGAGTTTGGAATTGCGTGGAAGGCAACGACTGTTCGAAAAAAGTCTTTTGAAACCTTATTTTTGAAAAAGTTACAAACTGTTCATTCACTGGGGTTGTTCGTTTATTAGTGGATTTACCCTTGCACTAGTTGGTATAAAGCAGCGCGGTTCCCGACCGGGGGTTCCCGAACCCGCAGGGGTTAGCGAAATTAAATGCAATGGCAAAACTTTTAATTGCTAACGTTAAAGAAAAACTAAGTAATAAATTTATATACGTTAGAACGGAGTGTAAAAATGATTCTCAAAATAAAAAAAAGCTATTTCCCACTTTTTCCTCGCTGCAGCGAAGAGCCGAAAATATGAAAATTTGCTCAAATGGAATATGTTGCAATATTTTCGTCTAATTTCTCATATATAGATCCCAAAGTGGTACCTAAAGATATGTATTCATTATTATTTTTTTTTTAATTTCGTGCATTTATCACACTTTATTCCAATTTTTGAAAATTTTGCATACTTCACGAAAGATATCTATTGATTGATTCAAAGGTTTGTACGTACGTTTTCTCATGCCAATTCCACTATCGGGAAAACAATTTTTAAAGGTATATTTTTTGCGAATACCTGTCTTTAATGCCTCTAGTAATAATTCAAAAAGAACAGATAATAAAAAAATTTTTTAGTTTTATTTAAGCTTTGACGTTTTGCAATTCTAGTTTCAAACATCAACTCCAGATGTCCAGTTGAACAAGGATACTGGATATCCAATATCCGGCAAAATCATTTTCCGAGATATTCCTAATCCTGATCCCCCCCCCCCCCCCCAAACAAAATCCAGGTTGCGTACGACTCGGGCATAAAAGTAAAAGTCTTATTTTTAACGAAAATGCTTCGCGATTAGAGAGCACGAACCAAGGCTATCCGATTTAAGACTCTCCAATTGATTTAAAGCTACATCTTCCAAATTATACGTTGCGTGGACTGCAAATCCATTCCACGCGTCGTAGGAAATGTGCTTCAACTTTCATGGAAAGCCCATGTCATTAGAATCCGCAGAAAGGAATTCCTAAATCACCTCTGCTCGCTAAGCGGGGGCTAACTTCTGGGAGTGATTGCATGTTATTCGGAAGAAAGCTCATTTACCGGTTTTGCTTTGCAACACCCACACACTCGCGGCCACTTCCTTTTTCTACCTTGGCGCGAAAAGTCGGGTCTTCGTGGCGGACATTTTGAACCACTGGTTCGGCCGAACACGTTGTTAAAATTGTTCTCAGTTTTACGAACTTTGTTAAACACACGTGACATTTTCGTAAATAGTACAAAACGTACCAGTAAGGTACGTTTAACGATAAAATAAATTGTTTCAAAAAGTTTTTCCTTGTTTAACCACTTTCCCTGTGAGTTTTTCCGATTAAAAAAAAGCCCAATTTTTATAAGCGTATAAAATAGTATGAATGAAAAATATTTAACTATGTACAAAATAAACCATTTTAAACTTTTTTTTATTATGTATATATATATATTCTTCTGGTATTAACTGATAAATTTTAACTGAATTTTGCGTACAAATATTTTTTATATTATATTGGTAAAAGGGGGTCAGTTTTTTCTCTAATGTTGCTTATGCACCATTTGAGGGAAAAGATTGTTAAAGACAAATTTTCTGTCAGTGAATTCTTCGTTAAATAATTTGAGTTTCACCACTGTGTATTAGGGTGTATCGAAAAAAATGTTTTTTTGGAAATTCAAAATTTCAAGTTAATAAAAAGTTTTTAATCAGAAAAAAAATCAAAAACTTTTTATTCATAAAACAGCATAGAAAACTGGTTATTGGTGAACAAATAACCAAAACAATATTTACAAAATAATAATAATACGTTCATAATGAAAAATCTTACCTTTAACTTTTAAAAAATCTTGGTTTTTGAGTACTATTCGGGAGACTTAAATATTGAATGAGAACAAAAATATTTTTTAACATTAATTCCCTACTTTATTGTTTACATTTTTAAGCTTGAATGTTTTTAAAATATCTTTAATTAAAAAATATATATATATAGAAAATAATTTAATTTTTTGACGAAATCCAAGATTTTAGGCCCTGTGCGGAAGATCTAAATATTATTTCATGTAATTTTTTGTGCATATAAGGGTTATTTTTTTCAACTTTTGAAATGTTAAACAAAAAAGTTTTTGTCGATACACCCTATTGTGTATGTATAATGAGAAAGTGGGATCACAACACAACGCTTTCCCATGATAGATACTACGTTTTTTTGGTAAATTTTAAAGCGAACAAAAGTTGTTGTTTTTTCTGCACTGATACTACGCAGGCTGAGAAACAACTTTTACGTTATCCATTTCTGTAAATTGTGAATTTACGTATCGGTGAATTGGCGAAAAAATTGATTGCCTATGTAACGATAAGATTAATAATGTGTTATTAAGAAAACAAATATTTTTTTTCAAACCTAATATGTACAAAAGCTATGTGATTAATAACGAAACAACAGGTAAACAAATCAAATAAGTCCAAACATGTAAATAAATTATGACGTGGAACGCAAGGTTTTTTTGCGTACATTAAAAATATTTTTTTGCGATTATTAAAAATGAAGTTACTATCCTTACGGGTTGATCCAGTATTTTTAACAGGCTGTTTCTGTAAATTTTATACAGATTTTTGAAAAACGAAATAGTTTTTTGAAAAATCAAATACTTTTTTGGAAAAATCAAAATTTAAACACGTAGTGACAAAAAAAATTGTTATTTGCAGCTTATTTGATAAATAATACTGCGAAAAGTACGATTTGGTGGCTTGGAATTTTGTGAAGGGTCCGCAGTGACACGAATTTTCTCTGGTGCTACTTCCCTTCCTGGTGTGTCGTGCCACATGAATCTATGCTGTCCCAATGTGCCCAATGCAAAAGGTATATTGAAATGGTTTCAATTAACGTTTATTTAATTCTTTACATTTTAAAACATAGTCGAATGCTGATTACATATATGCGAGATGTGTAATAGTATAATATTTAAAGCTATATTTTGTGTAAGTATAGGATTTGAGATTATTATGCAACAATTGTGATATTCTCACCTTTGAGGTGAAAACATTTGGATAATTTCAGGCTCCTAAATTATTATGTGTAATATTTTTGTTATTACACATAATAATTTGGAATTACTTTTCAACGTTAGTAAAATTTATGCATTAAAACTCGTTTTACAAAATAAAAATAATTTATAAAGATTCAGCCGGCTCGTGGGCCAGGGCTAACGTAATCGACTCGGAATCAATAAGCCTCGGCTCTAAGCCCGGTATTGCGATTTCAGCTTTGAGTGACCTGGCGATAGGATGCTGTAACACGTTGTATAACACTGATCAAGTTGGCTTGTAGCTTTCCTGGCTTCCTCCTATACAGACGAGGCATGGCTTTCACCCGTATTAGACCTGCAGAAATTCACATTTTTGGTGCTCTGTGTCGGGGGAAAAAACGGTATAATCTTTGTCTGCAGCGTTGAACGTTAAGACTATTAATTAGAGATGTAATGAATAGTGATTTGGACGAATAGCCGACTACCGAATATTCGGCCACTTCCTTCGAGGTCGAAGCCGAATATTTGGCCGTTTACAAAAGTGACGACCAGCAACAGGCTCAGGGCCCAGCTAGGCTGATCCTAGTCAATTTAGCAGTCCCCAATGAACATCAAGAGATTTCTTAAACGTTTTTACCCCGCTGCAATGAACAGTCGCTTCTGGTAAACTATTCCAATTGCCTATAACCCTATTGAAGTAGTCATTTTTCCTAATTTCAAGATTAGCCTGAGATTTGAAAAGCTTAAAACAATGACCTCTGATTCTACTTTCAGCACATAGCTGCAGTCCTTCAACATTTCCCATTTTAATGAGTTTAAACAACTGAATCATGTCCCCTCTAACTCTCCTTTGCTCAAGACTATACATATTGAGCCTTTTAAGCCTAACCTCATAATCTAAGTCTGAAAGACCACTTACCAATCTAGTAGCCCTCCTTTGAACCCTTTCCAATAAGGTAATATCCTTTTTTAGGTACGGAGACCAAAACTGAACAGCATATTCCAAATGAGGTCTTACCAAACTTCAGAGGGTGTCCAAAAACCTCCAAAGGCCGCCCTTACTTCAGAAAAGCTTAATAAAACGTCAGAAAGCTGCCGAACGTGTTGTACTGATGACTTTCCAACTCTGCTGCGAGAATGAGCCGAAGTTCTTGCAGGAAGAACTGGAATGTTACGAGGGACGAGAATTGTCGATGTTTCTACTAGGCGGAAGGCTAGTAGTTTAATATTCTGCTGTCGAATATTAAAATTTCTAGAAATAGAATTTCGCTATAATATAGTATTTGTCAATTTTAAAAGTATTCACAAAGTCAAACACCAATTCCACACATTAATTTATGATGTGTCAATTAATTCTGTTTGTTAAGAATATCAAACTATTTTGAGCAAGGTAAAACTTCACTAAGCAACAGAATCTAAAATTAATGTATTTTTTGTCTTGTTTTAAATGCAGTAAAATTGAAAATTTCACCCATAAGTGGAGCAGAAATGTCAGGTGTTAGTGTAAACATTAGTATTATTTTACTATCTATTTTAATTCAAATTAAATAAATACTACTGCTTAGTGAACTTTTACCTTGTTCAAAATAGTTTATGAAGCTACTTTAAAAGTCAGAAAAGTTAATATTTTTATTTTATGTTTTTTTTAAAATACCTATTTTAAAAAGATCTATTAAGATTTAATATATTTAACTGGAATATTTTATTATTTTCAAAAATTCCATTAACTTATACTATCTTTATATTCATGATCTATTATAGGCTTTTCACATTTTCTCTTACTCAATATTCACAGTAAATCAGTCTACCCAAACAAAGTCTGACTTCCACTTTGTTAATATAATAACGAAATAAAAGTTTCATATTGTCCATCATAATTAACTATTGCCAGCTTTTGAGAGCAAATGCTAAGTATAAAATACAATGTTATCACCTTGAAATCTGTTTTTGTTCAGTGAAATCTAAAAAGAAAAAAGTAGGTTTTTTTCTAAAGTATTTTTGCTTATAGAAATTATATACTAATGTAGTCTTTTGCAACAACTATAATATAGTTTTAAATGTTTAAAATTTACTAATTTCTTTATATTTTCACATTAATACTGTACGGCCGAATAGTCCATCAATATTCGATCAATCCGAATTTGGTCTTACCGAGTATTCGGCCAGGCCAAATACCGAATATTCGTTATATCCCTACTATTAATCCCTTAAAGCACAAACACACACGCCCCTCCCCAATATATATATATATATATATATATATATAATTCGGTACGAGAGGAACTCCTTCATCAAGTATCTTTCATTTATTCATTTGATTTGTGGAGGCTCGTTTTATTTAGTTATCCATTTTTCTTATTCTTTATCGCCACTATATTGATATAACGTTTTTATTTGTTTTCTTTTTAAATAGCGCATTGATCGACTATAGGGTTCTCTTGTCAAACATGTCGCTACATTGTCAACTTATTTTATCACCAGTGCGCTAATCAGATAAATTCTCAACTTACATGGATTGATACCGTACATGTTGTTTTTCAGCCAGCGTAGTGTCAGTCCAGAAAAAACAACCACTCGTGTTCGCTTCAAAATTTATTCCATATGTATGTGTTTGTGTGCGTGTGTATGCACGTAATATATATAAGTATATACGTATTCATATATACTTATATAGATATATATATTATGTAGTTAACTCTGATTTTTGAGATCACGGTTATTGTTATTGTCCTTTCTCCTTGTGTAAAAATACATTACAAATGTTAGTTAGCTTAATGTATCGTAAAAAATATCGCTAAAAATAAGAAAAAGTCAAAAATAAGTTAAATAACTAAATAAAAATTGAAAAAGAAAATGAAAGAAGAGTTTTGAAATAGGGAAAATGTGCGTCTGTCGGTCTGTCTGTTCTCCCCCCCCCCCCTTAATACCTATTAAGGAATTGTCCGATTGAAAAAGATTTTTTTTTTTTGAATTCGAATGATCTCGGCGAGGACATCTCATTTTCATATTTTACTTTTTTTGATTTGAACAATTTTACGTTAATTTGGAACAGTTCAAAAAATCTTAACATTAGCGCCTATGAGCAAAAACGTAGCAACTTATGCAAACTCTGGGCATAAGATCTAAGTTCTTTTGAACAAGGTTATTGGAAGAAGCTCCCAACGGGAAACATTTTTCTATTTGAACTACTTTTTGTTTAATTTTGAACAGTTCAAAGAAAACAAATATCATTTCAATCCAATATAAATCTTGTTCTAACAGAAGGATTTGCTTAAAACAAACTTTATCGAAAAGATGTTGCTACGTAGAACATGTACAGATACGAAGTTCATCCAGAACTAAGCGAGCCTATTTTCCCGCCTATTTTTCATCTGCATTTTTAAGGATTTAGCTTTCAGTATTTAACCACTAGTTGTTTATTTTCTCTTTAAAATCCAATTCAATGTATTTATAACACATATCTTAAAAGAGTATAAAACAAAGTCGTTTTAGCCGTCTGTACTCTTAGATCTTTTAAACTACGCAACGGATTTGAATGCGGTTTTCATCAATAGACAGAGTGATTCAAGAGGATGTCTTATAGACCCATTAGAAAAAAAATCCGACAGGTAGTTCTTTTCTATCCCAATTTTACTCAAATTTCCGCACAAATTCCCCATTACACGAGTGAAAAATACCTTGCACATATTGATATAATTAGGGATGCAATTTGTCGCGCCGTGAATTCCTACGATGATTTTCGCGATTTTTAAAGCTTTTTCCTAAATTCCGCGAATTTTTCTTATTTTATTTTTTCTGTAACTATTCACTAGCGAAATATCCGATTTTTTTTAAATTTCAGAAACTAAAGATAAAATAAGAGTACCCAAAGTCTAAAAAGGCTCTAAACTTGCGCTGAGAAAAAATTCAAAATTATTTTTTTGAAAGCAGTAACAATAAGCATGACCAACGAGCCTAAAAAGTTTTTAATGTATGCTGAGTTTTTTATCCTCGTCAATACAAATATTTAAATGCTTTTAACGAAGTTAATAATCTTTCCATTTTTAATAATATCCCTATATTTTAGGATGAAGAATAACTTTCATTTTTGATCTGCTATATTTTGTTATATTTGTGTTCTTGCGAACATTTCGAGAAATTTGAGCGAATGTCTCGCGAATTTCACGCTCTCTTTTCCGCGACAAACTTGCAACCCTAAATATAAGATATCGCTCGAAAGCGGTGATTTTTCTGCACAAGTTGAAATTTGTACGAAGTTTCTAAGTCAATAAGAACGCCAGTTATAAGCTTGTTAGTTCGATTTCTTAAGGCTTACCTTGACCCAAAAATAATAATTAGTAGTTTCCTTAACTCCGGGTGTTCTTCTTCCGGGTTAGCTTAATTTCAATATGAAACGTATTTTCCATAATCGAGAGACATCAGTTTAGTTTTCAGCGGAAAAGCAGTAATAAAGCATATTTTCGATTTAACGTTCGTGCTACAAGTCGGTTTTAATTACCCTTTGGTGACAAATCTGACGATTCTACTGACGGAAATGCTCTAAGCTTTCTTAACTGATTCTTCTATATGTTAGATTACTTTTTCAAGCGATGAAAATGTCTAATGTTGTTTTTTATTTTTAGATTCTTATCAAGGACGTTTTTAAAATTCAGCACGGGCAACTCTGTGAGGGTACCGCTAGAAATGCAAAAATTTTATCTTTCTGCACTCCATATGAACTTTAAATGTGCCATATCTATCACTCCTACGAGCGTGCAATGTCCTTAAAAAGGGGCACAAAGTTTTTTATTTACGCATTAATATATAGATAAAATAGTAACCTTCCTTCTTGTCAAGAAGAAATAAGCCCGGGATTTGTCCCCATGCCCCGTCGAATTACAGAAATCTCTCCTTCGGATTTCTTTTCTTTTCTTCCGCCAATTTCGCAAATCCCCCCGGAAAAACTGCTGGAACCCAGGACCGACCCTGAAAAAGTGCAATTTCCGCGGCCCGCTGATCGGCCTCCGATGAGCAACCAATCTCTTCCCTCCAATCGATGAGTGGCGAAGGTCTTCCGAACACTACAAGCAGGGTGTGGTCCCGGGAGCTATCCGAAAAGCGGAGACACGCGATCATCCCTCCCCCGATTCCGTTGTCGCGTCGCACGTGATCAATGGCCCTTCCATGAACTTCAAGGTCAGGCCCCGGTCACGTGGGTCCCCCTCCCCGACGTGGCCGTGATCGCCGCGGATCGCCGATTAAAACCCAGGCCCATTAACTATCAGAAGAATCGATGTCAGAGCAATGTCGAGTGGTTAATGAACGATGTAAGCTCGGCTCTAATGAAGTTTCGAATAATCGCGGGGCGGAGGGGAGGCGGCCTTCTATTCTTGGAGCTGATGTATTAGTGGTTGCGTAGGTATCTACTGCGCTTGTATGCAAATAATTTAATCTTTGCCGAAATGGAATCCTAATGAACTTTGCTATGATAAGTGCGCTAAATAGCTGCCTATTAGTATCTGACAGAAATAGCCTTCGTGAAAAGGGCAGTCGAAGCAGCCCGGCCACCTGATAAAACGCACTAACATCATACACTGATATTTCAATATTTCCTACTCAGACTTTGAAGAAATTACCAGCTAAAATAAGCAATTTGTAAGAAACAATAGGTGCCACTGTACTCGAAAGAAGAAGAGTTCAGTAGATCAATTAGAAAAAGTTTTGAAGACATACTAGTGAAAGAAAGTTTTAAGCCATATGAGGTGTAAAAAATTTATTTGGAAAAATACTGGCAACTTCAAAATACACTCTCAGAAATAGAACTCTCATTTTTGACGATTCCTCAATCGTCAAGAAAATTTCGTCAGTTACAACGAGTCTTTCCTCGCGCGATCACGTGACTTAAAGAAGTTACTACATAGATTTCGCCAATTTGACGAGAGGTTTACTCGGAGCATTTTTCCCTAAGCCATTTGCTAAAATACGACGAAAGTTTCGTGAGATTTGAGCATGCGTTTCTGAGTGTGAGGTATGAAAAAAATTATTTGGAAAAATACTGGCAACTTCAGATTACACTCAGAAATAGCAGTCTCATTTTTGACGAATCCTCGTTCGTCAAGAAAATTTCGTCATTTCCAGCGATTCTTTCCTCGCGCGATCACGTGACTTTCAAACGTTACTACATAGATTTCGCCAATTCGACGAGAGGTTTACTCGGAGCATTTTTCACGGAGCCATTTCGTCAAATACGATGAAAGTTTCGTGAGGTTTGAGAATGCGTTTCTGAGAGTGTGAGGTATAAAAAAATTCCTTCGGAAAAATACTGACAGCTTCATATTACACTCAGAAAGAGCAGTCTCATTTTTGACGAATTCTCGTTCGTCAAGAAAATTTCGTCATTTCGAGCGATTCTTTCCTCGTGCTATCACGTGACTTTCAAAAGTTACTACACAGATTTCGCCAATTTGACAAAAGGTTTACTCGGAGCATTTTTCACGAAGCCATTTCGTCAAATACGATGAAAGTTTCGTGAGGTTTGAGAATGCGTTTCTGAGAGTGTGAGGTATAAAAAAATTTCTTTGGAAAAATACTGGCAACTTCATATTACACTCAGAAATAGCAGTCTCATTTTTGACGAATCCACGTTCGTCAAGAAAATTTCGTCATTTCCAGCTATTCTTTCCTCGCGCGATCACGTGACTTTCAAACGTTACTACATAGATTTCGCCAATTTGACGAGAGGTTTACTCGGAGCATTTTTCCCGAAGCCATTTGCTAAAATACGACGAAAGTTTCGTGAGATTTGAGCATGCGTTTCTGAGTGTGAGGTATGAAAAAAATTATTTGGAAAAATACTGGCAACTTCAGATTAGACTCTCAGAAATAGAACTCTCATTTTTGACGATTCCTCAGTCGTCAACAAAATTTCGTCATTTACAACGATTCTTTCCTAGCGCGATCACATGACTTAAAGAAGTTACTCCACAGATTTCGCCAATTCGACGAAAGGTTTACTCGGAGCATTTTTCACGAAACCATTTCGTCAAATACGATGAAAGCTTCGTGAGGTTTGAGAATAGTGTGAGGTATAAAAAAATTTCGTTGGAAAAATACTGGCAACTTCATATTACACTCAGAAATAGCAGTCTCATTTTTGACGAATCCTCGTTCGTCAAGAAAATTTCGTCATTTCCAGCGATTCTTTCCTCGCGCGATCACGTGACTTTCAAAAGTTACGAGAGGTTTACTAGGAGCATTTTTCCCGAAGCCATTTGCTAAAATACGACGAAAGTTTCGTGAGATTTGAGCATGCGTTTCTGAGTGTGAGGTATGAAAAAAATTATTTGGCAAAATACTGGCAACTTCAGATTAGACTCTCAGAAATAGAACTCTCATTTTTGACGATTCCTCAGTCGTCAACAAAATTTCGTCATTTACAACGATTCTTTCCTAGCGCGATCACGTGACTTTAAGAAGTTACTACACAGATTTCGCCAATTTGACGAAAGGTTTACTCGGAGCGTTTTTCACAAAGCCATTTCGTCAAATACGACGAAAGTTTCGTGAGGTTTGAGAATGCGTTTCTGAGAGTGTGAGGTATAAAAAAATTTCTTTGGAAAAATACTGGCGACTTCATATTACTCTCAGAAATAGCAGTCTCATTTTTGACGAATCCTCGTTCGTGAAAAAAATTTCGTCAGTTACAACGATTCTTTCCTCGTGCGATCACGTGACTTTAAAAAGTTTCCACACAGATTTTGCCAATTTAACGAAAGGTTTACTCGGAGCGTTTTTCACGAAGCCATTTCGTCAAACGCGATGAAAGTTTCGTGAGTTTTGAGCATGCGTTTCTGAGAGTGTATACTGTAAAAATTTCTTGTTCAACCATTCAATAAAAAAAATGGTGAAATTTAGCTGCAACCAACATATGGCACTAAGTTGAACCATTATAATGGCGTAACCCCCCTCCCCAAGTGAAAATTTTTTTCTTCTTCTAATGGGGCTGCATATTGTCACTAACCTTTGCAAATTTAGTGCATTCCCGGAAACCGGCATCCATTCTTTTAAGTAGCACCATTATCTGCAGATGCCATTGCCACATCAAAATTTTGACTCTCAGTTTCCCCCTAGATGGCGACACCTGAGTTCTAAACGATGCGAAACTGCACTAGGAATTTAAATTTAGCAGAAAGTATTCTATACAAACAGATACTAAAGAGATTTTTAACATGCCGCATGATCACACGACATGGACCCTGATGAGTTTCTGCACCTTGAAAATCCGCCGACTTGGTTTGATCCTGATAGCTTGGAGGACGTGAGCATTGTCTTATCACTACGCCACCCTCCCGGTATGAGTGTGAAACTAGGAACCCTTTTAACCCCTTAACGGTCGGATAATTAATAATTTTCAAGAAACCGGTCATAAAAGGGCCTATTGTTTTATCCCTGAAATTTATATAAAAAATGTGTATGAACAAAATATATTCATTTTAAATTTTTGATTTGTTTTAATTTTGAAGTTTTAGACACTCCAGCCCGTCATTTTCACGGGAGCGAGAGTTAAGGAATTAATGGTTAAACTTTCGCACGAAATTTTTGTTGCACCTAAATTTTACTATCTTTTAAAATATTTTTGGTGTTGAAATAGGTATTTAAGGGGAAAGCTACAATTTAGTTGGGGTGGGAGGCTAAGGGGGGTACCACAGAACGCTTGGTAATCCCGTGCGCACGCCATTGCCAGCGAAATTTTCATATCTCTCCAAGGAAGGCAGAAAAATTGATAATAAATTTATTTAAAAGGGAATTTTGTAACAACTGGGGATATTCACAAAAACCACTGTTTTGATATTTGAACCAATATTGAATACCTTGCTGCATTTAACTTTAGTTCATTTGCTGCGCCGGTGCTTGCTCAGTGGGGTACGTTTTCGGAGTATTTATTTATTCAGGCTCACAAATGATTCCATTTTGCAGTTTTTGTTTTGAATGAGTTCACCATAATATGTCCGTAAGACAATGAAACATTGAATTAGGGCAGAAACAACTGTGTGACTCATAAACTTGCACATTTGCACACACGCATTTTGTGATTATAAGGACCTCCTTTGTTAATGCATAACAAGAAGTTCCGTCTAAAACTACACGAGCCTCCTTTCCCGCAAAAACCAATATCAAATTGATAATCCAGCTATATATATCCCTTTCTCATTTAGCTTTAGTTCTCAATTGCTTCAAATATACCTTTTCAACGGTTCATACATATTCATTCATTCATTCATTTAGTCACTCATTCATTCATTCGTTCATTTCTTCATTCACTCAATCATTCACTTCTTTATTCATTAACTCATTCGTTTCTTCATTCATTCATTCACTCATTCGTTTCTTCATTCATTCATTCATTCACTCATTAACTCATTCCTTTCTTCATTCATTTACTCATTCATTTACTCATTCATTTATTCATTATTTCCTTTATTCACTCACTCATTCATTCATTCATTTATTCGTTCATTTCTTCATTCATTCATTAACTCATTTGTTTCTTCATTAATTCATCAACTCATTCATTCATTCGCTCATTTATTCGTTCATTTCTTCATTCAATCATTTATTCCTTCTCATTCACTCTTTCATTCATTTATTCATTCATTCATTCATTCATTTATTCGTTCATTTCTTCATTCACTCAATCATTCACTTCTTCATTCATTAACTCATTTATTTCTTCATTCATTCATCAACTCATTCAATCATTTATTCCTTCTCGTTCACTCATCTATTCACTCACTCATTCATTCATTCATTTATTCGTTCATTTCTTCATTCATTCATCAACTCATTCATTTATTCATTCATTCACTCATTCATTTCTTCACTCATTCATTTCTTCATTCATTCGTTCATTTCTTCATTCAATCATTTATTCTTTTCTGATTCATTCATTCATGAATGAATGAGATGAATGAGAAGGAATATGAGAAGGAATAATAGAACAACTTTCAGAAATGTCCTTAAAAATCCAGATCGAAAAGTTTCGTGGGAAAATCGGCTCGTTTAATTCTGGATGAACTCCGTATCTGTACATACGTCAAAGGATCTTTCCGATAAAGTTCGTTCCTAGCAAATTCGTCTGTTAGATCAGGCTTTATATAGGATGGAAGTTTCCCCATAGGCGCTGATGTTAAATTTTTTTGAGCTGTTTAAAATTGAACAAAAATTGAGAAAATCAAAAAATGTTTCCCTTTGAAAGCTTCTTCCAATATGCTAATTTAAATGAACTTGCATCTCATGCCCAGAGTTTACATAATTTGCTTCATTTTTGCCCATAGGCACTAATGTTGAGATTTTTTGAACTGTTCAAAATTGCCATTTTATAATTAGAGTGCTATATGCCGTTAATTTAAACATGATTTTATTAATGACCTTTTTTAAAGTCTCTTTCAAAATATTTCTTGTGGACATTTATAACCATCATACTATGGGTGATTTTGTACACTTAAAATATTCGTTTCGTAATCGTTGCAATACAGCATTGTTTCGTATATTTGCAAAAATAAGATATTAATCGAATGACTCGGGGAAAAATTAGATTTTAAAATAATACGTACCAAATCGACATACAGTGAAACCTGTGTAAGATGACCACTTGCGGTGCAGCACTTTAGTGGTCAACTTAGACAGGTGGTCAACATATAGAGGGTTGATTTTTTTGTCGTTTCTCACAAAATGCACATTTATTCGTTTGCAACTAATTAAAATATAGCTTCAGTTATTAACGTTACTTTAAAATAGTAACTAGCTTTTATTGTCACAATTATCTAAAATATTATGAGAGAAATTTAACCTGAATGAATTAAAATGTATCCTATACAACTATAAAATTAATGCAGGGTCAGTTGGGGTAATTGTAAACGCTTTTTCAATGTTTTAACTTTTGATCCTTCCCTACCTCTTGAATGAATTCAAAGATAAAATTGTGAACATTGTAGCCACTACTGTGCTTCTTGTGAGTAAATGTGTACAAAAATTTTGACTTTATGACTATTTGTTAGCGAATGAGCTCGTGCTCACAATTACCCCAGTGTGTTTACAATTTCCTCAGAGATCTGGGGTAATTGTAAACAGTGATTTATTTTCGAATAAAGTTGATGCAAATGGAAAATTGTTCCATACACAGTCTGCTTGAAGGCTTAAGAACTTCCTTAGCAATGGATCTCAATCTGCGGTTAACAGGCCGCATATGGTCCGCTGAGTAATGCTATGAGTCGGCTGAGATTATTTAACGAGAAATAACTTGCAAGAAATCAAGTAATGCGACAAATTTATGTAAAATTTGTCCCGCAGTGGATCAGTCGGTTCAGCTTGGATCCCACAGAACACCGAAAGTGAAGCACAACTGGCCGTAGTCAACGCTTAGGAGGGTGACCACCTCACGCGAGTGATTACTCGGAAACCGAGTGCTCTAAGGGGCTCTGTGCACGCAAAATACATCGTCGCTTCAAATGTCCACCAAATTAGAAATAATTTCCGCTGAGGGACCAACCTAGGTGACGATTTCTCATCTGGGAGCTAGGTAAAAATCATTAAGCCCCTCTGAGCCAAGTGTACTTCATTCTAGCGGAGCTCATTAATAATCAGTAGGAGCTTCCTTCATTCCCTGAAGCCTTGCAAGGGAGGCTTGGATTTCCAAGGGGCATTAGCAACAATAACAACATTTATGTAAAATAGACACAAAAGTGTAATTTCCATCAAAATAAAATATTTATTGTCTCCCCAAAATATTGGAAATAGGATAAATTTAAGTGTTTACAATTACCCCAGAGTACGAAATATATGGAGTAATTGTAAACACCTAACTTGCACATGAAAAACAACAGGGAGGATTAAATTCACAACTAAATGTTTTTAGCAGAATTCCCTATGACAAATAAAAGCGCGTACATCGCTTTTGTAGATGAGCTGGAGAGGAAATGTAAGATCATTAAATTTCGTTAAACAACTTTTTTCACTGTGCCATTTCCAAACAATAGTGACGCCTCCACAGTTGTTTCGAAACTTACGAAACTGTTTCAATGTCTTCTCTATGCTGCTAGTTTATCAATCGCAAGCAGTTAAGTTCTCAAAACCACCAAAGTGTAGTTATGAAGCTTGTTTACAATTACCCCAACTGACCCTACTTATTTAAAATAATGGTAAATATCTTATTAATTATGTAAGTTATTTAATACATAATTTTTCTAAATGGCTATAGAAAAGGAAGAAACTCATTCAAAGAATAAAAGTGCTCATAGTAGTTTTCCCATATGGTCAACTTACTAAAGGTTTAGGCAAACTATATATTGATGTTTCCTCCATCCTAACAAATTTTGGTCTAACATTATAGCTCAAAAAGTTTCCCGGAGAAAACCTTTTAGCTTTTTTTATCTTTTCAACAATAGATAAGTGCATGTAATAGATATTTTACTGTAAATAAATTTAGTAAAAAGTAGACGGTCAACTTTTAAAGGTGTTTTTTTATAAAACTCCCTTCCAAATGTGGCGTACGTAAGTAGCCAACATAGACAGGTGGTCATTGGTCAAGTTACAAAGGTTTCTCTACATTATTTAATATAGGGCTAGTTCCGTTCCTGACAAAAGTGGTCAACTTAGACAGGTGGTCAGCTTACAAAGGTGGTCAACTTTACAGGTTTTACTGTAGTGAGTTTCGCATTCAGAATTCCTAATTCTCTGCACAAGATATTTCTTCAAAAACTACTAGTGCAGTTTACATTTCTTTTACATCTAACAATGATATTTTAATCAGTCTGTAGAAGTACAAAAGCCTTTTTCCAGCCAAGAAGTTTTTTTTTTTTTGTAATTGTGTGTCTCTGTTTCTACAAAAAATATCAGTTAATATAGTAAAACAATAGGATTTTTCTCTACATGATACCTAAATTCGAAAAAGAGTAACTTTATGTACGATAAAATAATTGATAACGGGCAATCGCATATGAGGCGATTCTTCTTTTCGGCGCGTTTTTTTTTTTTTTTTTTTTTTTTGGGGGGGGGGGGGGGAGGGAGATAATTTAGTTTTACGTTTCTTGTCAAGGGTTTGCTTTCGCGATAACTATTTTTGTTCTAGTTATTAAAAAATGTTATCGCAAAATACCTTCGCTTCGCTTTTACAGAACCTTCGTATGTTTCTATTATGAATTACAGAACTTAAAATTTTTGCTTTTTCAAGTTGCTACTTCATCAACACCACGAAAGCCCAGCATTCCAGATCGTCTTACACTTTCTGGGTAATAGATATTTTACTGTAATTAAACTCTTAAATTAACGTTCATCCGGTTTAAAATTCTATGATAATATGTTAAGTATTAATTTGTTGGTGTTTAGTTAAAATAGTTGAACTTAAATCCGGCAGAATATTCAGATTTTCGAGGTTGCTCCAAAGCATTTTTAGCGTGTTGCCCTCCAATTTTGTGCTTCGTTTTTTCCCCCTTACTAAATTTTTCTGCTTAAATTCGAATATGAACAGTAATTTTATTTTAAATTTTCACTTATAAAGAAAAAAAATGGTATGTATGGTCGGAAAATGAATGAAACATCGAATTTCTATAAACAGCAATAATAATAATACAATGAAATAAATTTTGAACTTAAGTGTTTTTTATAAAATACTGAATAACTGCCCCATATCGAATAAGTGCCCCTCCCTTAATATGGGTTTTTAGTGAAAATATAAATTAAGAACAAAAGCAACAAATAACGAAATTCGCTAACTCAAAAAACCTCTTTTAGAATGATTGCGATCGAAAATAGGAATAATAGTACAAGAATGAACTTTTTCGATCTTAAATTCGTTCATTGAATTTCATTTTGATTCCTTTTAAAATGCTTATTTCTAATTCTGCCGCTTCTTTAAAAACAACTCGCTTTTAAGATGGCGCGAGACATTTAGACGCTAAATATTTTTCAGTTTTTAAAGTTCAAATGAAAGGATTCGATCTGAAATGGATGAATTATCAAAAAAAAGACTAAGGGTAAAGTTCTCTGTGCATCAAAATCAACAAAATCAGAGGGGATCCATTATTCACATGAAATTCACGAAAAAAAAGTCCGAGATGGAGGAGAAGGAATGAAATGAACAACTATACATAGTTTATGCGTTTCTTATAAAATCTCTTTAAATGCAAAAATGTTGTTTTTTGCGATTATTGTTCTTATTATTAACTTTTTATAAATTAATTATTTTGAAAATAAAATCAAAGGGGGAAGAAACTGGAAGTATTATATACACTTTAGGAGTTCTAATGCGTTTTCAATTCCATAAAACTTAATATTTCAAGAAAACTAATGTTTTTCTTGAGTTTAAGCTTTCCAATTGCCTTTTTTGTTTGTGTTCATTCTACAAACAAGTCGGGTATGAACATTTATAGGAATTTTCGTCCGTTTTTTGAAGTTCTACTTTTTCCTACTTTTTAAAAGAAAAGTTCCTACTTTTTTGAAGAAAATTTTCTACTTTTTTCAAGAAAAGTTCCTACTTTTTTGAAGAAAATTTTCTACTTTTTTCAAGAAAAGTTCCTCTTTTTTGAAAGAAAAGTTCCTCCTTTTTTAAAGAAAAGTTCCTGCTTTTATAAAGAAAAGTTCCTGCTTTTATAAAGAAAAGTTCCTGCTTTTATAAAGAAAAGTTCCTGCTTTTTAAAAGAAACCTTCCTACTTTTTTAAAGAAAAGTTCCTACTTTTTTAAAAGAAAAGTTCCTACTTTTTTAATAGAAAAGTTCCTACTTTTTTAAAGACATGTTCCGACTCTTTTCTTAAATCTTAGTAAAGACCCTGCTTACATGTCTACATTTTACCAAACATTATATTGTGCGTAAATGTTCTGGGGAGGGGGGAAGATGGGGTGAAAGAACTAGTTTTTATAACACTCATCAGCTTGTAAGGCTTTAATTGTGACCTAACTCAATGGAATGTAACAAAAGCTCTGATTGATTGAAAATCGTATTAAAATAGATTCCATTGAATCCGATTTTTTTACATTACACAATGAATAAGAGATAAACATGAGAAACGTCCTCTTTATATTACAGTACAGTTAAAACATGCTGTAAATATCTTTCCCGGTTGAAGCAATTTTGATTAAGCTCTCACTTTTACCATACGATCAATAAAATTGATAACCCCACTGACCCATTCTCCGCAGTGATCAATTTTTGCTGCGGTAAAATATTTTATGTCTTCCGCTTACGAATAAGATGATTCTATCTCATGCAGCAAATAGGAATAATTCATAATTATTTCATTTGAGAGAGGGACTTACTTTTATTTGGGACAATTTTATCTCCTGCGGGGGAAAAGGCGAACCGGGGGAGGGAGCTTTTTGCATAACTTTCACCCCTCCCTCCTTTAACGTTTTATTATTTTAAATGAAATGCTATTTGTCTTGTAGTTGTGTGAAATTGTATTGTTAAAATACTGTAGAAACTTTTGGAATAATAAACTCAGTGGTGCAATAGGGGCCCCCTTGGGGGCCATGGCCTACTGTGCCCATCCCAACTCTCGATACCGGGGACCCTGGGGGGTAGAAGCAGATGTTCTGGTTAAGTGGTCGGTCTGACGCGGAACCTCCAGTGTTTAGTTCCTAAGCATGCTCGGTCCTCATTTTATCGATCCCACTGAAGGGATGAAATGCTGAGTCGACCCTGCCCAGCCCGGGAATTGGACCCCTTACCTGTGGCATGGTAGCACGGAAGGCTACTACTCTGCCATTTGGCCTCCTTGGAGTAATACTTTAATGAAGTCCTGAAGGACACACAACTACATTTATTCACAATACATTAATACACACATTATATAGAACACTAGCTGCTACGCCCGGCGTTGCACGGTCTATCTTCAACTATATTTTACAAATACAGCGAATGCCTCAGCAAAATGCAAGAACCGTTGATTATTATTGTACTTGATTTGTTTAGCAATGGCAACTCCATTCATTTGTTTATTCACACGGCAACTGTAACAATTGTTGACACGATGCAACAATGCAAATAAAACAAGAAGTTCCGTCTAGAACTATACGAGCCTACTTTCCCGTATTCACCAACTTGAAATTCATAATCTAACTTTAGTTCTTAATTACTTCAAATATACATTTTCCAATGGTTAGTACATATTCATTCACTCACTCATTCTTTCATTTATTCAGTCATTCGTTTATTTATTCATTCATTTTTCTCATTTATGTATTTACTCCCTCATTTATTTATTTTTCACTTTATACATTCATTTATTTATTTTATTATTTATTCACTGATTTATTCACTCATTTATTCGTTTATTCCTTCCCCCATTCATTTAATCATTCATTCATTAGAAAATATCCTTAAAAATCCCGATCAAAAAACTTCATAAGAAAATAGGCTAGTTCCGTTCTGGTTGAACTTCGTATCTGTACATGTTCTACGGCCAAACATCTTTCCGATGAAGTTTGTTCCAAGCAAATCGGTCTGTTAGATCATGATTTATAAAGGATTGAAAATTCCCCGCAGGCGCTAATATTAATCTTTTTTTTTTTTTTTGAACTGTTTCAAAATGAATTCCTTTGTCCTGGCGCAAATCTCGCCAAGGCAACAAAACGCGCAAAAGGTTACCAGCCGAGGTATTTCGTTTGGCGTCGATTGCATCATTATTGACCACTTTATCGCTTGCGACGGGATAAAGAAAAAAGTACAGTTATTTTTTTGAACTGTTCAAAAATGAACGAAAATTGTTCAACTCAGCAAATATTTTCCTTCGATAACTTCTTTTAATAATCTTGTTTATAATAACTGGACTCTTATGTCCGGAGTTTAATTTGCTTCACTTTTGCCTATAGGCGCTAATGTTAAAATTTTTTGAACTGTTCAGAATTGAACAAAAAGTTGTTCAAATCAAAAAGTAAATTATGGAAATGAGATGCCCTCGCCGAGATCTTTCGAATTCAAAAAGAATTTTTCGAATCGGACTATTCGTTTAAAAGTTATTAAGGGGGGACAGACAGACAGACCGACAGACAGACCGACACACATTTTCCCCATCTCAAAACCCTACTTTCAAATTTTTTATTTTTCAATCTTTATTTTATTACTTCACTTATTTTTGACTTTTCTTCATTTTTAACGATATTTTTCGGTATATTAAACCTTCTTTCATGCTTTAATATATTATTTTTACTTTTACGGGAAAGTAGGCTAATAAAACGGTCATCATCTAGGTCAAATAAAATTTAAGTTAATTACCGTGAAAAAATAATTTCAAATTACAGAGAAAAACGCTTATAACTTCTTTTCTAGTTAATTTAGAGACTTTCAATTTTAGCACGAAGGACAAAATTCTTTCTAGGATAGTTTTTTACGGGCTTTTCAATGGTATCAAGCTCGACAGGATGCGATCATTTCTTCCGGTAGAAAAGGACTATTTTATGCAATTTTCGGAACTCCGCTCCTATTGGTCTTAGCGTGGTGATATATAGCCTATAGCCTCCCTCGATGAACGGGCTAACACTGATAGAATTTTTCAAATCGGACCAGTAGTTCCTGAGATTAGCGCGTTCAAGCAAACAAACTCTACAGCTTTATAATATTAGTAAAGATATAAATGCAACGTAACGTCTGCATTCGTACTTCGAAGGAGAAGGGATGGAAAACGTACAGACAAACGATAAGTAAAAGCAGTAGTGTAAGAAAGATTGAAAGGTTAAAGCAGTTATTTTAAATATTAAGAACTGCAGACGATAATTAATAAACAGAATATCAAATAAATATGAAATATAATACAGGGAAATGAAATACAAAGTGTGTCAAAGAATTTTTAAGACTAGGTTTATAAAATAAAATAAAAAGTAATAATTATATATTTTAAAGTATTTTTTATTCAAAACAAGCTCCTTCGGCTTCAATACATTTGTAACAGCGGGCTTAAAAAAGATTCGAATGCCTGTTATAGCTCATATTGTGGGACTGCTTCCAAAGTTCGCGTTGAAGCTGTTTGTACACAGTGCGTCAAAGAATCTTTAAGACTACAGCTGGAACTAAGCTCACACTGGCACTATCTGTGTTATGGAGCTTTCATGAAACTCCTTAACTATCAGGTGATCCACTGCCAAAACCTCAGTTCATTTGCTTACGATTATTTTTTACTTTAATGCTATTGAAACTATACAAACAGCTTTGACGCGAGCTTTGGAGGCATTCCTACCATGTGAGCTGGAACGGGCATTCGAATCGCTGTTACACCACTGTAACAAATGTATTGAAGCTGAAGGAGCTTATTTTGAATAAAAATACTTTAAAAAAATATAATTACTAGTTTTAATTTTATTTTATAAATCTAGTATTAAAAATTCTTCATACACTGTATATAAAACTATTGATAATCCATAGCCCCCTTAACTAGATGCCTAGCGATTTGCGGGGAAAGTTGGCCGCGGATTTTAGTTACCTTTTCCCCCACCAGGAACGCTACTTATCTGCTATAACAATCCGCGCTCTTTCCATTAGTTTGAAGGCTAGAAGATTGGTTTTCATTGCTACTTCTTCTTTTTTTCCCTAATAATTTGATTCTTTTGAATAAAAACGGTGCTTTTCAGGGCCAGTGTAACTAAATGAAAGATGGTTTACTGTGTTATTCCATTTTTCACAACCAATTCAGTAAAAGAAAAAATTAGTTTCAATCGGACATTAGTTTGCGTGAAAAATGGATCTCCGCTATATCAAGACAAGGGAATTATTATTATTATTATTATTATTACTATGTGTGTGTCTTTAATAACGTCTATTTGGCAAAAAATAAAAATAAATTAATTTCTAATAATATAGTGCAAAACTATTTTCATATAAATGTACATTGTTTACTATATTGTCCAATCTTTACTGTTGCTCGTCCTTGGAACGCGATTGATTATATATTATGATGCATTTTATATTATGTAAATATTAATTAAATTGTGCTTATCGATTTTTTTATCAAAAAAATTTAACTAGTTATACGAAGGCATATATGGATCAATAAGAAATGATGAAAATTAGTAAGGAAAGAAATTCAAATTATTTATTATTCATGCATAGAATCGAATTCTAACCATATTTCAAGAACATATTTATTTCTATGGATGAATTAATGAGAATAATGTGGCAGTAATATTTGTCCTATTTTTCATGCCTAAAATATCACTTCAGTACAATGTATAATAAATTGTAATTATTCACATATTTAACCATTGTTATTGTATGTATGTATATTTTTTATTTATTTCTTTATAATTTTATTTATTTAAACCAAAAGGACTAGTTTTTATTTCGGGGGGGGGGGGGGGATAGATCAGATTCTATGATAAGATTAAATTTGATTCTATAAGAGTAAAAACTTGATTTTTATGCACATTTTTTATAACTCGGCTAAATGAAGAGTTTGGTTCCATGTTTCCAAATTTAACGTCCTCATCGTTCTGCTCGTTTTTTGAAGCAATGATTTCTTGGAAAATATAAAAGAGAGTACGAAAATATATCTGCTACTTCAAGTACACTTAAAAGCTTTTCAAAACTTTGAACATCTTTTCAGTCTTTGCAAAACTCTTGACTTTTAAAATTCAGGGAAAAGATTTAATTTTTAAGATCACTATAAGTAAATAATAATAATAAAAAAAAGATTCTTTTTTTTCTAAAACAGATGAGTCTATATAAGTATCTACTCAAATATGTGTCACATGTATAGCTTTGCTGTTAATCGATCATGGAAGTTATACATTACATCTTCTCAAAAATTTTCAAAATGCTCCAAATAAGTCTTTAATTATTTTATCTATAGCATTGTTCTCAAACAAATATTAAAATTAAAAGTTTTAATCAAGAACTGGATTTTTATTTGTTTTCTTACAACGTAAAAATGCTCAATTGAAATTAAGTGTATTATATTCTTTGTGTATGAATTGCATAAATAATTATTCTCTTTTTTCACTGCTTTATTATTTATTTATTTATTTTTAAAACATTTTATAATGTACTAGTTTAAATGTTATGATCAACTACCTAATTCAGTTGCAATAGAACCTTCGATTGTAACAAAATTAAAATTTCATAAGTTCGATTTCGATTTAAGATATGAAAGTATTTAAAGTATTATTTCGTAATCGAAATTTGATGCATTGTCTGTGGTACAGGTTGGCTAAGTCTCGACTTTTGCAACTGTTCTTATAGAAAAAAATGCCAAAAAAATATTTTTTTAATGGAAATGCTTAAAATTTCTTCTTTCAACACTTCTTTATATATCATACATATTGCATTTAACTCGAAAATAATAATAATAATAAAATTAAAAATAAGTGATTTCATGCAATTATAATTTTAACTACATTTATAGATTACGGAAACAATGTTTTATTTTGCACAGCACGTTTGCAAATTTTTAAAAAATAATTGTTTCTTAAGCGAAGTTTCATTTTACAGACTAAAATAATTAAATCATTACTTTAACGAAAATTCTGTTCATTTGTCTAACAAAATTTTTCTTTTAAAATACCTACAGTTAGGCGAAAACCACTTTAATAAAATAAAAGTTTTACGTTGATGCTCTGTTAAAATGTTCCTAGACTAACCAGATACCAAAAATAAATAATATCACTTAATTTCCTACTGTTTTACTGCACCATAAAGTAAGAGCGAAAAAATAATGCAATACATGAGCCATATTATTAAATATTTAAAAAAAATTCAGATGATTTTTTTAAAAGAGCAATTTTTACCGCTTTTTATCGCAATTTACCAAGTGTTAACAAGTAAAACATCGTTTTCCAATAGCAAATAGGTAGTGCCCTCTAGCGGCGTTTTCGTTGTCAGCGGGAGAAAATCGTTGCCGGTAGGGTAATGGGTTTCGCTCCATTTCGGAAGGCATCTAGTTAAGGGGGCTATGGATAATCTCACAAAATTTTAATCAAAACTTGGCTGAGGGAACTATACCACCATTCAGTAATGTAGTTTCCAAACAGGTGTTTCGAAAAAATAAAAAGTCAGTGTCTCAGTCTTACATAAAATGTTTTTTTTTTTTTTAACTGAAAGTAGATCTTAGTTATTTCTAGACGATAGTACAATCAGGTGGTCCAAGAAAGGGCCAAATTTCAAAAATAGAAACTTCTGCTCCCACCTTCCCTATGTCATTTGCAGACGAAACATTCAAATCTACAAAATAATGCACTTTTTTTTGTGAGAAAAAGTACTGAGTTTAAGCTGTAGCAACCACCATTTTGATTTCCTCCGTTCCAACTTCTAAATATTACTCCAGTTCGGCTCCATGATCCGACTAGTTTTAGTCAGGGATCTGGAGCAGGAACACGAAGCAGTGGAGCAACTAGATTTTGCTCCACACTGGAGCGGAGTCAGACTCATTCATTTATTCATTCATTCATTCACTCACTCTTTTATTCATTCATTCATTCAGAAATATCCTCAAAAATACAGAGCAAAAAGTGTCGCCTGAAAGCAGGCTTGTTTTGTTCTGGATAAACTTCGTATCTGTACATGTTCTACGTCATAAGTGCTTTCCGATAAAGTTTGTTCAAGCAAATCCGTTTGTTGGATTAGGATTTATATAGGATTGAAATTTCCTCATAGGTCTAATGTTTTTTTTTTATTATTATTTTTTTTTTGAATCGTTCAAAAATGAAAAGCAATTATAATAAGAGCTGGAGCGAAGGCTTCTCTGAAACGATGAAATGAAAAATGAGAATAGTGTATGGAAGCACACATTTAAGTTTTTAATCAACTGGCCACTCCACTCAGTACGAAATCGACAGAAGTACAAGCGGCTGCATTGAAGAGCGCAATGGGCCCTGCTGCGACAAAGATTTGCAATACGTTTGCTTTAAGTGAGGATGATCAACATAAACTCGACGTTATAATCGTCAAATTTGATGAATAATACTTATATAATTATATAAATAGCATAATGTTTTTAATGTGAATTTAATTATTACGGTCGAATTTCGAGTGTTGTGAGAACTCTAATGAGAAGAAAGGCAATATTAAATACCGGGGGATAAAATATTTAATAACCACCCACCCAATAAATGTCCTGTAGCAAGCAAAAAAAAAAAAAAAAAAAAAAAAAACATTCCTTTGCTGCCCCGTGCTGCTGCTCTTCGCTCTACTCCTAATTTCTATTCAAAACTTGGATCTTTGACGACGTTTCTTGTTGTCGACATATCTTTTGTAAAAGAATGATACTTGCTCTATTGCCGAAATGTTTAATAAAATCTTACATAGTAAATGTGTGCTTGAAAATTCTTAGACTGCTGTAAAAACGATCAAAGCCATACCTCTTTCTAAAGATTCTATTCACCGCAGAATTAGTGAATTAGCAGCTGATGTTGCATACCACAGCTCACAGGCGTATGAGATTTTTGTTTTTTTTCGTCTATGATTTTAGTTCTGATTATAGGGGCATTTCACGGTAATTCAATGAAATACGATCTGAACGTGAATATTTATTAATTATGTTGGGAAATAATGCTACCAGTTGGATTCATTAAATAAAAAAAATACAAAGTTTTTTTTTCAGAAAAGTACGTTATATAGTCATTGAGTGAACAGTGCAAAAGAAA
The DNA here is from genome assembly GCA_038502835.1 of Octonoba sinensis. Taxonomy (NCBI): domain Eukaryota; kingdom Metazoa; phylum Arthropoda; class Arachnida; order Araneae; family Uloboridae; genus Octonoba; species Octonoba sinensis. Next base: position 10,257,657 of record CM076604.1, read on the forward strand.
ACTAATTATAAAAAGTTTTATTGATGTTCAGAATATATTAATATATTAATGAAGGTGAAAATATTAATAATATAAGAACTATTATTATCAATCGTACACTAAAAAATTCTAGTTCAAGCTTTCACCAAAAAATGGTGAAATTTAGTTACAATCAATCTTTGGTACTAAGTTGAACTATTACTACTAGGTGCTCCCCCGCAGAACATCTGCGGGCTATAAATTCAACAATCAAACTGAACATGAGAATGATCGCTCTGTACAAACAAACTAAGGTGTTTCCACTCCACACAGTCCGAAATGAACCATTTTAAAGTCGTAAAGAACGCTTTAAAATTCGAAAGGCTTACGAAAAGATCGCTAGATATAAACATGAGAATGGAGCTCGATGTAAACCAACTTAGGTGTTGCCACTCCAAAGAATCGGAAATTAAAAAAGGACTTATGAATGGGGGAAATACTTAAAAAGAAATAGAAATAAGTTTGTTTAAGTCCGTAAGTGACGATAATATATACAAAAAAAAAAAACTTACTTTTCTTGGCTAATCATTAAACAAATTTTTAAATATTGTTTAACCGTAGCATCTTTTTTGGCATGATGTCAGTATGTCATCGTATTGTTAAATTTAATCGTAATTGGTCGACATTAAGTGAAATATATCAGTGGCTAAGCGGTTAAATCGACTGGCTCCGGTGCCTCCCTGCGCGGAGAGAAAGAGGCGTGGGTTCGATTTCCACCTTGCCCTGGGTGTATTTCCTTCTTTGTATATTAAAATCTGTTGTGCTGTCTCGTTCTATCTGTCATATTAGACGAAAGTTTGAAGCATACCCTTGAGAATAGCAAATAAACTCGAATATTTATGTGACCTGAAATGGTCGTAAAACAAACAAACAAGCAAACAAACAAGTGAAATACATATATAGAGAGGGTTGTAGTTTCACCCAAATTCACCATGCATGCGTAACTAGGAACAATTATTATGGTTCAACTAGAATTTTTCGCATTGTACACTAATATCTTTGACAATATAGAGCAGTATTTCCCAAACCATGGGTCGCGACCCACTGGTGGGTCGTGGGCGAATATTGAGTGGGCCATCGCCACTGTAGACATGAATTAAAAAATAGGGAGCCTGCGAATAAAAGTAACTAAAGTTGAAGTTGAAGTTAAACCTTTAATGAAGAGAAATAAGAAACAAACATATCCTACAAATTGAAATAACTTTGTAAAAAAAACCTTGCAGGTGTAAGTACTTAAGCAATAAAAAAATATATTTAAGTTATGTTTCTTATTTTAAGTTTTTCATTCATATTGGTAACACAAATTTTTTTTAAAATTTCAATTAGAACAAATAACACAGAATTAAGTAGTTCCACAACTCCCCACTAGGGAATCTGAGCATTACCAATATTTATACCCTCTTTTCTCTAAGAGGTGGGTCCCAAGATTGGAAAATTTGTTTAATGGGTCGGAGCTTAGTCAACTTTGGGAACCACTGACATAGAGAAATAATGGAAAGCATTTTTGAAACCCTTCCTTTTTCAGAAGACCTGGCGGTAAAAACCGCCAGGTCTTCGGCCCTCCGAAGTTGGAAATTATTTTTTTTTAAAGTGGAAGTTAGGCCTCCTCCGCACTTACAGACCCGACCAAGACCAGACCAATGTCCCCCACCTCATTAGGGTTGTGATTGATGATCCCCGACGGGCTATACGCGAATATGTGTTGAGCTCTCCGCACTTGCTTTTTCTTCTGTTGCACGACCGTGGTCAGACTTTCGGTCGGGGCAAAATCGGATCAGTATAGTGAGTCGGTGCAGAGAGCGTTCTTCAAGCACAAGGCACTGTAGCCGCACTAGAACCGACCAGACCCGACCAGTTAGCAATGTCTAATAAAGATATGTTATTATTTGATACCGAAAAATTTGTTCTTGCGGTGAAAGAGCATAGCTGTCTTTGGGACCTCTCCACTGCGGATTATTCCGACCGCGATAAAAAAAATCCTGGCCCCATCTTGAGGTTTTCATGGTTTAACTAGAATCAATTTCCTATCAGTCCTTTTACCATTAACAACTGCAATCAGGGGAATTATTGGCAATTCATACTTCATGTGTTTCTGAATTAATGTCTAACTGAATGGGCTGTTTTTTAAGTATATCATCCACTTTGAATTCATTCGGAAAGTCCCCCATTTCCTCAAATTATCAATACCAATTTAATTTCACTGGTTTGCCGCAACAGATTGAATAATAAAAAGAAAAAATGCCATGATATTAGCAGTAGCGTCACTGCGGGGGAGGGGGGGGGGGAATTACACCCAAATTAAATTTAAGAGTTCTTTAAAAATACATACACTTGCATTTTTCGATTTTACTGGTACCGTTTCAACATCTCTTTGCTGATTAGAAATGTAGTTTAATGCGAGTTGCACCAAATAAATAAAATATAAAATTTCTTGAGATTTTTTTTTTCTGCACTGCTGTAAATATAAACTACAACAGCGGCGGACTGGCTATGCGGGCATTCGGGCAAATGCCCGGTGGGCCGGTCGCAAAATATCTATCTTTTTTTTTATAAAGTATACAGCTTTTACAATATTCATAAAACAATGGGGACCAAAACTATGCCGTAACCCGGGCTTCAGAGAGTGCAATAGGGCAAAATCTCTAGGGTCTGGCCGTTGGGCCACAAGGGGGGGGGGGGGAGGGCAGAATTTTTCGGGGCCGGCTAGTCCCTTATGGACAACTTAAACGGCTGCCTGAGGAGCAAAAATGATTATGTTTTATTCTTAAATTTTGAAAATAAATAAATAACAAACATCAGTTTTGAGCTTTAGGCTACCGCCTAAGTCGTCTATACGGACGAGCTCTCGGGGCTGGCTTGAGAAATTCTCAGGGCCGACTCGTCCATATAGAAAATCTAGGCGGCCGTCTATTATGCAATTTTTTGAGAGCCGCAAAATGGATGTTTTTAATTTTGAGCAGTGCATTAGGAAAAGGCTAAGGCGGTGAGGCGATTGCCTCACGGCGCAGCGCCCTAAAGGACGGCAGCTATTAACAGCTAATTAACATATTACGTATTATTGCCCTTCTATGGTGAATAAGAAAAAATAATCAATCTTGTAGACATATAATATTATTCAAATACATATCTGCATACTTACTGACAATATTTTTAATCCCTACAAGTTACAAAATACGGCCCTGAGAATATCTCAATCCAGGTGATGCAAATTCTTAGGGGCGGCCCCAGAGAATTTCTCTCCGGCCAGTTGTCTCAGCCGATTGTCTCACTGCGCAACGCCCTAAAGTGCGGCGGCTGTTAACAGCTAATTTATATACAGTATGGGACCGTAAAATCGGAACTCTCGGGGCCGCCATCTTTCCAGATTTCGGAATTTTCTGGATTTTGGGTTCTCATTCAAAAAAAAGTAGTAAGTAGCGTCAGAGCTCATATAATTTGCTGTGGAAGTTTTTATTAGCATTTATAGTATTTTTGGTCACTGGCGTAGATAAAGGGGGGCAACCCCCCCCCCCGAAATTTTAACTTAGATACTTAGAGACTTAGAGGGACCCCACCGAAATGCTGGTATCCGAAAACTTCTTTTGAGACCTTAACTCTCTTTACGCTTTATGCTATTCTAAAAATATGTTTTTTAATAACAATTGAATAGAGTGAACACTGCCAAAAAAAAAAAAAGCGCGATAAAATGCAAAAAAAAAAAGGCAGTTTTGGGGCCTTTGGGTTATAATGTCGTACTAGGTCGCACCTAGTGTTTCAAGTTTGTCGCAGAAAAAAAGAGCCGGAAATTCGCGGCAAATTGCGCGAAATGTTTGCGAGAACACAAATATAATGTAATAAAAACTAGAATATCTGCAATTAAATTTATTTTCTTAAATAAAAAAGGAATAATTTTATTTCTTTCAATTTTATGCAATATTTAGGTATTTAATTAAATGTACAGAATTTTGGTACAAAATATTGTACATAAGTAAATTATCTTCTTTAATGTTTGGCCGTTATCACTTAACACGTTTTTATATGTAGAAAAGGACCGTTCAGCATCTGCGCTATTCGTCGGAACTGACAAACATCGTATTGCCACTTTCGACAGGTTGGGAAAACTTTCTCTCTTGAATTTCCAGAATTGAATTACCCTCCTTCAAAGTGTAACTCATTGGGGGGGGGGGGGGGGGGTATCATAGTTATTGTTAACAATGGAACAACTATCAACTTCGTTAAAAACATTTAAATATTTGTATTGATATGGATCAAAAACTTCCTCTAAACATGAGTGAAATTATCAATAAGTAGTTTTATAGTTATTTTTCTATTGAGGAATTCTTCTAAAAGTTTGGTACATCTGTTATACATTTTAAAACTTTAGAACAGTATAAATTGCCGTTAAAGTGTAAGTAAAAAACAAAATAAGTCTCAAATTTTAAAAAATTTGCGCACAAATCGTGGTATTTTTTTAAAAAATCGCAGATTTTAGGAAACAGCTTTAAAAATTGAGGGAATTCACGGAGTGACAAACTTGCACCCCTAATCGTACCACTTTCCTCTCGAGCCCGCAAGAACCCGAAATAATTTTATATAGTACATCGATTAAATGTAGGCTTTTTGTTGCTATCGCAATTGCTTCTAATGATTTTCTTTTAATTTTAAGTAAAGAATATATATTTTTTAAAACTATCATGAAATGCTCCTGTTGAGATTAAATTCTGGTGAGCTAAAATGCATGAAAAATGTTGGAAAATCTTTGGTTTGGCAGCATTTTTGGGAAGGTTTTGATTCGCAGTCGAATTTAAAACTAAAATATATTCAGTGCAACTCTTGCAGTTATGAGACCTACTAATATTAGATATTTGTCTAGTCTGGAGAAAATTGAAAATGAAAGTAGACACACACAAGACTAGGAAAAAAACATTATTAGAATAAAAAAAGGGAAGCTGGAAATAGCTTTCAAATGCCAGCAATCCGAACTTTTAACAATAAATTTATCGAAACTAGAATCTTTCACATGACTGTCCACAATGCTCCTCAATTTAACAATTTATCAGCAGTCCCTTACTACGTTTCATGCCCAGAGCGGAAGAAAGACCCTTTTATGACTTCTTCCTTTTAAAAAGTTGCTTTCAAGCACCACAGGGGATTGCGTTAATTGGCTCTCCACTTTCAACTTAACCCCAATCACTACTGACCATTCAATAATAACGCCTCAGCTGCATATACAGAAACAGATGTGCAGAACACGAAGATGGGAGATAGTGGGATATAAAATGATCGAGTTTCTTTTCTCAATCTCTCCTCTCCCCTAACAAATGGTACTGTAGGCCTAAAAAGGCTATTTTCACACGTTTTTTAAGCATAAACTATTCTAACTTAAATGGGTTTTTTCCCCAATGATCGTTTACTTTGCCTGTAGATTCATTCATGAATATTTTACCATGAGCTCGAGCCCACCCACTTTCCTCTTGTGAAAGCTGTATCCACCACCTCCACCCCTTATGCATCGGTGGGTCGGTCCATCCTGCGCATTCCCCCCCCCCCCCCCCCCAAAAACCAACCCAATATATTTAGGGAAGTGCATTGAATGAGAGTCAATATTGAAGCGAGCATAAACCTATTACAAGCTTTTTTAATTCGAAAGATAAAATTGATGATGATTGTTATAAAAAGAGAAAGTTGATGTCCTCTGAAGAAGTACAATCTGCTGAATCAGAATTAGTTTCACTAGACACTTCCTGAAGGTAATTTTATTTTTGCCGCTTTTAGTACTAATGCATTATTTAACAAGAAGTTCCGCCCAGAACTATACGGGCTTTTCCGTTAAGAACCAACTTCAAACTTATAATCCAGCTATCTCTCTTTCTCATTTAGCTTTAGTTCTAATTACTTCAAATACCTTTTTAGCGGTTAATGCATATTCATTCACTCCATTCATGTATTTATTCCCTCATTTATTTATTTTTTCATTCGTTCGCTCATTTATTTATTTTAGAATTTATTCACTCATTTATTCATTCAAAAATATCCTTAGAAATCCCGATGAAAAAATTTCATATGAAAATAGGCTCCCTTAGTTCCGATTGAACTTCGTATTTGTACATGTTCTGCGTCATAAAATTTTTCCGATGAAGTTTGTTCCAAGCAAATCCGTCTGTTAGATCATGATTTATATAAGATTGAAAATTCCCCGTAGGGGTTATGTTAATATATTTTTTTTTGAACTGTTCGAAAATGAATAAAGGTTGTTCAAATCAAAAAATCTTTCACGCTGATAGCTTCTTCATAGGAGCTCCTTGGATCCTACGCCCAGAGTTCACATAATTTGCTAATGTTAAGATTTTTTGAACTATTCAAAATTAAGCGAAAAAATGTGCAAATCAAAAAGTCAAATGTAGAAATGAGATGCCCACGCCAATATCTTTCGATTGAAAAATAATCGAATCGGACAAATCCCTCAAAAGTTATTGGGGAGGGGGGGGGGGGCAGACAGACCGACAGGCACACATTTTTTCCTTCTCAAAAGCCTACTTTCAAATTTCTCATTTTCAGTCTTTATTTAATTACTTCACTTATTTTAACTACTGCTTTACCAACTGCTTTATTAATTTTGTTTAAAACTTTGACTGGAAAGTAGGCTAAAAATGATAATGGGAAAACAGTTATCAGTTGAGCTTAAAAATAGTTCTATGTTCTATGGACGAAAAATTTTATTCCTGTAAATTCGTTAAGTTTGGTAAGTTTTATTTTTATTATTTTTTTTGTTTTTTTTTTAAAGGTGCTATTGTTTTATTGCATATTTAACTTTCTGTATTAGCAATTTTTTTAAGCATTTGGATTAACTCAACAGTTTTATTCTTTTCATTGCATTCACTCAGACTGGAGATTCAGAAATTGTCTTGTTCGTTAAATCACCTTCCTTCCCAAGACACGTAAACTTGATCAGTGGTTAAGTTTTAATATAATATTGTATTTTTCTCTTGTATTTTCCCCTGAAACAGCTTCAGTTCTAGTTAAATTCTGTCTGAAGCGAAAATTATATAAAAACGTAAATCAGATTATTTTTTTAAGTCGATAAATATGTTTTTTTCCTTTCAATTTTCACATTAAAATGAGTCAAGTTAGAAACTTCATTTATAATAATTTTTTTAATCATCAATTCGACTAATTGTTTTCGTAAAATTAACTGAGAGAAATCGACCTTCCTCCAGAACAACGAAGCGAAAAAATGTAAGCGAAATGTAGCGAAAAAATGTAATAAATTAAAAAATAAACAAGGTAATAATAATAAGTAGGAATAAAATTATAGATGTGAAATAAGAAAAACAGATATTTCTGCGCTCATCGAAATGCAGAAATATTTGTTCTCTGTTTATAAAACTGCGATTGGAATAAATACGTGAGAATGTGAAGAAGCTTTTATTAATTATTTTATTTATTGCATAATATAAACACTGAAATTTTATGTTCGCCTGTTTGATGTCAATTTTTGTAGTTTTATTTGTGCGTCCAATGTAAAATCAGTACAATATGTTTTGTTCTCTTAAAAATGTTTTTAAAAAAATCATTTTATTAATATAAATAGTTATTTGTTTTTCCCGTGATTTGATAAGTGAGCTTTTATTACACTACAGTACACATTTAATGTGCAATTATTTATTTTTAAGAATTACTTTTTCGCCCCCCCCCCCCTTTTCCACCCTCTTTTTTTTTTTTTTGAAATAGGTTGGTAAACAGATAAATAAGGCAAAAAAAAAAAAAAAAAAACAGAAAATACTGCAACAAATGTATGCATTTGAAAAATTCATGGCATTTAAATAAACCATGGCCAGCAACCAACTTGCTCGCCTTTCATGTCTACCGCAAAAGTCGTCCCTTTGCAAAATACCTCTTCACATTGGAGTTTCTCTTAATAGCCCATCAATCAAAGCCCTAATGAGGTGGGGGACACTGGTCGTGTCTTGGTCGAGTCTGTAAGTGCGGAGGAGCCCTTAGGCCTCCTCCGCACTTACAGACCCGACCAAGACCAGACCAATGTCCCCCACCTCATTAGGGTTGTGATTGATGATCCCCGACGGGCTATACGCGAATATGTGTTGAGCTCTCCGCACTTGCTTTTTCTTCTGTTGCACGACCGTGGTCCGACTTACGGTCGGGGCAAAATCGGATCTGTATAGTGAGTCGGTGCAGAGAGCGTTCTTCAAGCACAAGGCACTGTAGCCGCACTAGAACCGACCAGACCCGACCAGTTAGCAATGTGTAATAAAGATATGTTATTATTTGATACCGAAAAATTTGTTCTTGCGGTGAAAGAGCATAGCTGTCTTTGGGACCTCTCCACTGCGGATTATTCCGATCGCAATAAAAAAAATCCAGGCCCCATCTTGAGTTTTTCATGGTTTAACTAGAATCAATTTCCTATCAGTCCTTTTACCATTAACAACTGCAATCAGGGGAATTATTGGCAATTCATACTTCATGTGTTTCTGAATTAATGTCTAGCTGAATGGGCTGTTTTTTAAGTATATCATCCACTTTGAATTCATTCGGAAAGTCCCCCATTCCTCAAATCATCAATACCAATTTAATTTCACTGGTTTGCCGAAACAGATTGAATAATAAAAAGAAAAAATGCCATGATATTAGCAGTAGCGTCACTGCGGGGGGGGGGGGGGGGGGATTTCACCCAAATTAAATTTAAGAGTTCTTTAAAAATACATACACTTGCATTTTTCGATTTTACTGGTACCGTTTCAACGTCTCCTTGCTGATTAGAAATGTAGTTTAATGCGAGTTGCACCAAAAAAATAAAGTATAAAATTTTTTGAGATTTTTTTTTTTTTTTTTTTGCACTGCTGTAAATATAAACTACAACACTACAAATTTGTACAACACAGCTGTTTGTTTTTTTTTTTTGGAGGGGGGGGGGGAGAATAGCACAAATTTCCGCATTGGTCACACCCATGCTAGGAACGCCAATGATATTAGTTTTACTTTTTAAAGTTGCCAATAAAAATTAAAATTAAAAACAAGTAAATTAAGAATATCTAATGTGCTGAAACTAAACGTCTGTAACTTAACCAAAATATGTGATGTCTGATGTCACGCTCCCTCTCTCTACCCCCCCCCCCCCTTTTTTTTGCCACAAACTGTCACCATTGCCTGAAATCCCGTTCAGAATTTATAAAGCAATGGATGTAAAATTTCGAAATAAATTTTCGGCACCAAATAATTCTTAAGTGTTAATTATGTGCAGCGAAAAAAATGTAATAAATTAAAAAATAAACAAGGTAATAATAATAAGTTGGGATAAAATTATAGATGTGAAATAAGAAAAACATATTTCTGCATTCATCGAAATGCAGAAATATTTGTTCTCAGTTTATAAAACTGCGATTGGAATAAATACGTGAGAATGTGGAAAAGCTTTTATTAATTATTTTATCTATTGCATAATATAAACACTGAAATTTTATGTCCGCCTGTTTGATGTCAATTTTTGTAGTTTTATTTGCGCGTCCAATGTAAAATCAGTACAATATGTTTTGTTCTCTTAAAAATGTTTTAAAAAAAATCATTTTATTAATATAAGTAGTTATTAGTTTTTCCCGTGATTTGATAAGCGAGCTTTTATTACACTACAGTACACATTTAATGTGCAATGATTTATTTTTAATAATTTTTTTTTCTCCCCCCCCCCCCTCCTACCCTTTTTTTTTTTTTTTTGAAATAGGTTGGTAAACAGTTTAATAAGGCAAAAAAAAACAGAAAATACTGCAACAAATGTATGCATTTGAAAAATTCATGGCATTTAAATAAACCATGGCCAGCAACCAACTTGCTCGCCTTTCATGTCTACCGCAAAAGTCGTCCCTTTGCAAAATACCTCTTCACATTGGAGTTTCTCTTAATAGCCCATCAATCAAAGCCCTAATGAGGTGGGGGACACTGGTCGTGTCTTGGTCGAGTCTGTAAGTGCGGAGGAGCCCTTACTCTTAAAATGCGTCGTTATTGTTTGTAAAACATTAAAAAGTTGTCGTTTTAACAATGATATTTTGAATAATTGCCTCAAGTTGATTGACCCATTCAGAGAGCTTTATTTATAGCCCAAAGCCTGCCCGGAATGTTTGCAAGGTAAAGGGGTCTGTGAGCAAGCACACTGGATGGATCAATGATGGATTGCGCGTCCCCCGCGCAACGGCAGGTGTCATGGAGAGACGTCCCAGGGGGATGGGTGGAGCTCTCTTGCTCTCCGACTCCTCCCCCCGCTCGGGGGGTAGATGCCGGAAGTGATCGCAACACTTCTGGATGGAAACCGTACGCTCCACTTGCTGCCGTGTGCCCGTTACACTGCTCTGACACCGATTCCGGAACTTTTATTTATTCCGGTTTGGGATACACACTCCTGGTTTCGAGAAAATGGAATCGATGTCTCTGGGAGCATCATTTTGGGGGGCACCAGAATTTTTGCTGCATCTAAGACATTTTTCCATTTCTGTTCTGGAAAGAAACCAACTAGAGTTCGCCTATCAGTCGAAATTAGACCGTAATAATTAGGGATGTAACGAATTCATTGATTTGGCCGAATACCGAATATTCGGCCATTTCTTACAGGCTGAAGACAAATATTCGACCATTTCTTCCAGACAAAATACCGAATATTCGGCCATTTCATCCAGGCTGAAGCCGAATATTCCGTCATTTCATCCAGGCTGAAGCCAAATATTCGGCCATTTCTTCCAGGCCGAATACCGAATATTCGTCCATTTCTTACTGGCTGAAGCCGAATATTCGGTCATTTCATTCAGACTGAAGCCGAATATTCGGTCATTTCATCCAGGTTGAAGGCGAATATTCGGCCATTTCTGCTAATGGTCGAAAATGTCTTAATGGTACATTGCTTTAAACCTCTAATTCCCAACTCCACCTCAAGGCGGACGACTATTAAAACAACTGGGCATTACAGGGTTAACCCATCGTCGTGTTGACTGATTGGTACTTTTACTGACGCAGTAAAAACCGCCAATCCGCCAATACGAAGGCGGAGTTTCTGATCTATAAAGAACCAATTGAGTTAACCACAGGTTGCGCCAATCCCTGGTCTCGCCCATACCTGTCACCGTAAATGGAGGGGAAGGGCGTAGGGGATTCCCAGCTTCGCCTCAAAGCGGACGACGATAACGAAACTTGGGCATTAGGGGGATAATTTTGGTTCTAAATATCTGGCTTTAACCAAGACCGTATCCAGATGGGGAGCCCACTGCCCCCCCCCCCCCCCGAAATTCCGAAAATTTTCGCAGTGTGGAATATATTCTTCCATGAAACTTTCCTTAACATAAGTGTGTCGAAGTCAGCGCCCCCCAACCTCGAAAAAAAATTTCTGCATACGCTGGCTCTAATACCTTATCATTAACATATTGTTGGAACCGTTGTTTTCCGACATTTCGTAAACCAAAACTTTAACAGTGTACTGCATTATAAACCACTGCATATATATAACAAAAAAGTGCGCTACTTTTTTCAGACGTAATTGAAAGGCACTTGTCTGAAACTCAGAATATATTTTTAGACCAACTTTCCGAAAACGAAAATGTCTAAGACCTCTCGATCCCGGTCTAAGATCCCGGTCATGGTGATATCCTTCGAAGCGATCGTGAGCCCAGAAAGGCGAGCGTTACGACGTGACCTACATTCGGCTCAGAAATCGACTGTGGACTTGAATGGACGGCGGAAATCGGGTGGGGCCCTCTGTCACGTGGGGCGCAAGATCGCGTTTTTCCCTTTTTCTGGATTTCCCGAACCCCCTGGACGTCACGTCGGTTTACCTTTACACGCCGTGACAAAAGGGGAGGGCGACAGCCGCAGAAATTGAAACGAACATGGTAATTTTTTTTTTTCTCCCAGTTTCAAAGACTTGGAAATGAAAGAAGTCAAACTTGATTGAAGGCTTTATTATTGGATTATAAGCAAGAGAAAAGCCACTTCTTGTGGTTAGCCCTAGTTTTCTATCTGACCGGAACCAGGCATTAGTTGTTGATCTTATGTGTGGTTATTTCCACCTTTGTAAGTTGACCACCTGTCTAAGTTGACCACTTTTGTCAGGAACGGAATTCGCCTTCCACCCTCTACCTCACCCACTATAAGTTGACCACCTATCTAAGTTGACCACTAAAGTGCGGCACCACAAGTGGTCAGCTTGCGCAGGGTTTCATTGTATATGTTGCAGCAGACTACAGAACCCTTTACACATACGCTCTTAACCGCGCGACTAGACGCGGCGCATCAGATGTGGATCGTTCATTGGAGTCCCCTATAGAGAGATGTATCGAATTTCAGAGACAACAATGTTCCACGAGCCAAGCTAATATTCTAAGCGCAATAAAATGTAATACATTTAAGAAAAACCATAAAGAAATCAATGGAGGCAATTCACCGCTAGAGGGACTCATGAACGATCACCGTTGTCACGTGATATCCGCTCTTTGTTTACTAAGATTTTCAATTGAGTTCTACGTGGAGTTCATTAGACAAAATTAGTTATCTTAAAATTAATTAGACTATTTGCACAACATTTTCTGATTATAATCCAGTATTTACATTTAATTTAATCATTATTCAAGAAATTTATTAATTATTAGAATAGCTATAGTGTTTTATTTGGTGTTAATTTTATGTAATGTAGAAGAACTTTATTTAGTACTAGTTTTTAATTAGATTTGTCGAACTTTTATGTAATGTAGAAGAACTTTATTTAGTCCTAGTTTTTAATTAGATTTGTCGAACTCGAAGTAAAACGATGCTAAGTCTTCCTTTGTTTACATTGCTTTCATCGGTGCCACGTGACCAATGCCGTTGCTTGAATTGCCTCCATTGCAATAATAAATACATAATAATACGCATATAATTTTGAGACTTAAGGCACAGTACCCGAACAAAAGGATTTCATTGTAGAGGCAACATACTGCAGAAACCTCCAATCATCCCACTTTGATGCGCGGTTAAGAAAATGTATATGAAATGCAACATTTCTTGGTGCGCAGTCATGAACGCACGTCTGAGTGTCATTTCTAACCGCATTCTTGAGCGCGGTTCCAAAATTGCATTTACACGCACTCTTGAACGCGCATCTGAATGGCTCGGCGTCTGGAGAGCGGTTAAGAACGTATGTGTAAAGGGAGATTTAGTCCATTTCGTTGCAAAGCACCTTGGAGAAAGTTGTCTATCTGGAGGACTTCCAATTCTGGGTGTCCCACATTTGTACGTTCAGTTGGGGAAAACTAGGAAACTTCCTTCAGTCAACTCGATGACATTTAGGCAACCTGTCACAAAAGTCACATTTCTTCCTCGTTTCCCAAATCGGCCACTGCGAAGCCCTAACTAGAACCCAGGAGCCTAAGATACAGTACCACAAGCGGCACATAGACATTAGTAATTCTTTGGGGGGAAAATGGCTAATGGTCACGCTTTTGAACAGTATGATCGGAGTCGAAATATTTCAGTAAAATTTTGAAATAGTTAAAATTTTTGGGTTTGGATTAGATTTTTCAGCCAAGCAATTAAGTTTTAAACATATTACGAGAAAATATTAATTAGTAGCTGTACTTTAAACCCCTTTTTTAGCAATGTTGAAGATTTGCACCACAATTTTCAATATTCTTTGACTTTCCCATGGGTAAAATACCGTGAGTCAAAGCAAGGGTTGAAATTCCGAATTCCAATGGCTACACATACTCACTTTAAATGTGACAAGTTTGGTTTTAATAAAGATAAGTTTTTTATATGAATAGAACTTCTGGTCAGTAAATAAATGGTCACTGTGTGGGAATTATTCAACAGGTTATGCTATTTTATGTATAAAGAAGCAAAAGAAAAATCTTCATTTACAAACACACATATTTTGTCTTCCGTATCGAAAATTCAGGTGGACAGCAATTTCATGCAGTGCTTCTAAATTTCTGGTTTTAAGAAGCTCCCTGGGGAAGACTTTCAGGATCGACCATCAATGGTATTTTTGAAAATACAGTGTTCCCTCGCCACTTCGCTCTTCATGTTTCGCGGCTTCAGTGCTTCGCGGGGTTTTCCAAAACATTCATCAAAAATTAAAAATGAAAAAGTACGACCATGTCGACAGCCACATTGCAGAAAGGAGCTTTGTTTCATGTAGATGCGTGAAAGAGAAGGATCCCTGCATGTCAAACACAGAGATGTGTTGACTCGGAGTACATACCACGGGCTCTCAAAAGCTCCCACCAACACAAGCCTCTTCGCCTCTCTCAGACAGCAATGTTGATTAATGTTTATTACTGTACTATACGTTTTGTAATTATCCTTATTAATTAGCGCCGACATGTTTAAGTAAATACGTATACTGTTGTAATTTTTGTCTTAAATGTCTGAAGTATAAATACTGTTTACATATTTAAAACATTCGTGTACCCGCATACACGAAAATGCTTAGCGGCAAATCCTACTTCGCGGTTTTTCAGTTTTCGCGGAAGGTTCTGGTCCCCATTAACCGCGAAAAACGAGGGATCACTGTACCCTTTGTATTTTGGACCGTAATAAAAGATGGTACACTTCCGTTATATGCTTTGGCTTGATTTGATTATAATGTGTATGTACATGCAGATTATTTGGGAAAAGATTCAAAAATTGGGAAAAAGATTCAAAAGAGCATAAAGTGTTGCACTTTTCCCTTTTATCACTGCAAAACGCAGTGAGACTCAGGATATAAGTAATTCGATTGAAACTATAAATAAATCCCGAAGTTCAAAACTAGTGGAACCCCGCTATTCGTGAACAATTCATTCCAGGAGGCTTTCGAATAGCGAGTTGTACGAATGGCGAATTATTTTTTCACATAACCCACAGATGGTTGCTTATTAAAACCTATGAAAAACAAATGCACTGTACTGTACATGAAATTATAGATAAATAAAAATTTAACTGCACTTTGCTTGTACTGAGGTGAGCTGATGTAGAGCTGGCATAAGTAGAATGTTGAGAGGAGGAAGAGAAATGGTTAGAAGAGGAGTCTCCTTCTATAAAACCATCAGGCAACATCCATTCAGGTGTTTTCTCCCTTTATGCTGTTCATTTCTTTTTTTCTGTCTTTTTGCACTAGAAGAATCTAGGATTTCCTTCTCTAAAAACATGTCCAATGTTGTCTGCCTTTGACGATTGTTCAGAATTTTTCTAAAATGGTCAATAAATTGTCGTTGAACAAGTTAATGTTGTTGACCACATCAGTGTTGGGATGCCATGCTTCCAACACCCTCTGTGTTTTCTCGCAATGGTAACACAACTCTTTGATTTCTGCAACGGAAAAGCTTTCCTTACTACTTTCCTGCTCTGAAGAAGAAAGTTCTTCAACCACTTCCTCTTGCTCCCCCCTTAGAAAGTTAAAATTGTCAGTAAAATCTCAAAAAGTATTAAAACTTAAAAAAATCCAAAACGCCAAACAAATTATTTCCACACAAGTTCAAAATGAGCATTATTTCACGATATTGTTCTTAAAAAAAGCTAAACTGGCAACCCGGCTGGCCCCGGGCGTCGTACGAATCGCGGGACAAGTACGAATGGCGAGTTGAATTTTACTTGAACAAGTTGGACGAATAGCGAGTTAAATTTTACTTGAACAAGTTGGATGAATAGCAAGTTAAATTTTATTTGAACAAGTTGGACGAATAGCGAGTTGTACGAATTGCGAAGCGGACAAATGGCGGGGTTCCACTGTACTTTGCATTGTAAAAGAGCTCCTTTGCAACCCCGAAACTCGTGCATTCAATTTATTTTGCACTTTTGAGCGTTAATTTTCTTTCACGTTCAGTTCTTGACAAAGGTCAATATTTACTATTTAAACCATTGAATGTCGTGACCCCCTTAAAACTAACTAATGACCCACCAGTGACTCTCAACGTACAGTTTAGGAAATACTGAAAACTTTCCAGAAAGAAAAGAAAAAATAAATTAGGGAAATAATATAGTTCATTTGCTCAAACATAGCGAAGATCAAAGGAAACTCTACCTATTTTTCTTTCGAGAAGACGAGGATTTCGCATGGCTACCTAATGGCATGACAGAGAAAGGACATGAAATGAAGAATGTAGAGGTCTACGTGAAATGAAGATTGTAGAAGTTTGACTTTGTTTTTGAACGACGTTGTCGATGAAGTTATTAAATGAAAAGCAAATATCCAAAGCGGAAGTAGAAGCAGTTATTTCTCTTATTTTTTTTTAAAGCATATAAAGACTGAATTGACGAGATGTAATATGGACTGATATCAGCTATGTTTAACTTGCGCCGTTTCGAGCTTCTGTGAGTGGTCCGGTAAAGAAAGTCAAAAAATTATTTTGTGTAGGTGCACGCTAAAAATAAAAAGCTGTTTACCTTTTCAGTAGCAGCTAAAGATTGGATTAGCCGTGAAAAAAGTTCTTTGTTAGATGACTTTAACGACGTTATCAAAGAAACGCATATTAATTTTTATTCTGTGGAATGAGTGAACTTTATATGTTGCTCGAGATATAAGTGATTGAGTACCTCTGAATTAAAGATATACTAAATAAGATATTTTTTTGGAAAAAAAAAAAAAAAAAAAAACGACCGACAACCAAGTAACGCAACTATAAATTGGGCTGAAAAGTACAAAATAAATTTATTCTTTAAATGTATCGGTATTACTTTTAAATATAATTTTTGAAGTCGGCGCAAAACTACGAAAGTCTAATTACATGTATTACTTACTTTACCTAGGAACTCTTGCCAACGTTGGGCCATTTATAATTGTAATCGTTTTATGATTGCAAAGGACTTTCAAATGTACTTTAACTTTCATAATTTTGCGCCGACCTCAAAAATTATATTTAAAAGTAATACCGATACATTTAAAGAATAAATTTATTTTTACTTTCTAGCGCAATTTATAGTTGCATTGCTCTAAAGTTGGTTATATTTTTTTTAAAGTTATGAAAGTGCAAATATAGAGCTACTTTTTTCTCTCCTATAACAATCTCTTCGGCAAACTAAACTTCGTTAAAACCCCTCTTTTAAAGCTAAACTTCCTCTTAAACCACCAAATAATATTGCAATTGCATGAAATCATGGAGGGGCGGAGGGCGGGATGAAATGACGATAAACCATACGATATCAAATACAGCTCAGATTTTCCTTAATTTTCTAAGTCAATCTCTATAAGTGAACTTGTATCACACAACAAATGGCCCCTTATAAATATGGTATTTGTGAGAAGTACTATTTGTGATGCGAAAGAATGAAGCCTGTATTGCCAATAGTAATTTTCATGAAAGTCAAAGCCATTGATTGCCACTGATTGTCACAGCGATGAATTCAAACTCGCTCAAGATCAGTATGGCAATTACAAGTATAAGGAATGGGCCGTTTCTGTTCTCGTTTCGGTTCGTTTAACATTACTTGATTTCTTCCGAGCTGATGATATATGCCAGTTCATAAATTTAGTTGCTTTCAACAAACAGGGATGCAAACATTCCGATTCGCATGCCAATAAACACGCTTTCAAAACGGACTTCCCTAGAACTCGAATGGGTTCGTCTTCTTTTCAATGCGTAGAAGCGTTCAAGTGTCAGAACTGTAGTAAGAAATTCTCTATTTACGACTATTTCAGGCCACATTCAATCGCTCGTCTAATATGACACATAGAACAAGACAATACGATTGAATATTACAATACAAAGAGGAAAATTGCAAGAATACCCCCAGATCTCAGGACGGGAATTGAACCCGTCGTTTTTTCATTGCGCGCAAGCAGGTACCAGAACCAGTCGCTTAAATCACTCAGCCACTGAGGCCCCGGCAAGACATTTAGGGGTAGATTCAAATGAAACGCGTTCGATCAAATCCAAAACGATCGAATTTTCAGCTCGAATTCGACCATTTTCAAAACTGATCGAATATTGACATTCAACTTGTTTCCTGGATTCCGATCAAAACGCGTAGGGTTGCCATTGACTACTTTCTCATTTGAATGATAAAGCTTTTTTTTTTCTTCTTTAACATTATCTGTTGGTGTTTTCTTTATTGTTTTGGTTTGATCCGTTTGTTTTGCTATGGTGTTCCCTGTGTTGTTTTCTGCTGATTGTTAATACACAATGGGTCATGAAACAAATATATTAGTAGATATTGTCAAAAAGAAGACTCGGGACCTAAATGACTTTGAGGCACTTTTGAGGGGGGAGAGGCGCGATCGTATTCTGGCAGAACAGCTACAAGTGCCTTTGTAACTCGGGCAATTTTTCTCAAATACTGCTGATTATAATATGTAGTGAATATTCCAAAGGTAATAGTTTGTATTCTTACTCAATTGTATCTTCCTAGAGAGAATCTATACCTTTATTTGCTCAGTGAATGCGTTCAATCCTATTTTATATGTCCTCCCAGTAGTCAGTTTTCACGAATGGCTAATAGCAACAGGCTAGGAAATAACTTTATAAACACTTAGAATAATTTAATTAAAAAAATAAGCTATTAAAAATGGGCAAAGAAAAAAAAAGCCTGCAAATGATTTAACGATTATATGCTTTTTCAATGATAAATTCGCATTCTTTTTCTTCTCTTTTTGGCCTAACGTTTTGTGTGCCAGATTTCCTTCGAGCTTATCGCATAAAAATAAAAATGTTTCTCTATCTAAGCGATATCGTTGCATAAACTCCCGTTCGCTCAAATCTAATGGATTGCTTCGGATCTGCATATATCATGGAACTCTTTGCATTCTGCGACCTCTGATCACCAAAGTGTTCACCATTACTGTAAGAAAATCAATCGAATCCTGAAATTGATCGAATGGAAGCAATCGAGTTGGTCACGTGGTAAAGAATGATCGACGCGTTTCAGTTGAATCCGGATTGCATGATTTCGATCGACGTGCTCGATCGAAAATGGCAAAACGATCGAAAAGTGTTTCAGTTGAATCCCTGCCTAAGGTAAAAGTTTAAACAATAGAACCAGTTTCCGCCGCCTGCCTGCGCGCACATGCTCTAAGTGAAAGAGGCGTGGGTTCAATTCCCACTTTCCCCTGGGTGTATTTCCTTCTTTGTATTCTAATATTCTCTTGTAGGTGTATCTTGTTCTATCTGTCATATTGGACGAGAGTTTGAGGCATATTCTTGAGTTCGTTTACAAAAAACAAACGTTTAAACAAATAATTTTCTTCCACGAATTTTTAAAATTTCTTTCTACAGAAATGTAAAAATAGTCAAAGCACATTCTCTTGAAACAAAAAAGTTTATTCTTCTCACCTTTTTCCCCACAAAAGACAACTTGTTAATTTCAATAGAAGAAAAGGGAGGCAAAATCTTCAAAGGTTCAAGGCATTTTTTTTTTCAGCATGTAAAACGATTGAAATGAAGTGGCGTGAGTATTGTTTTCTTGATTTCCCGATGTTTGTTATTTCTATGTTGTTTCTAATGTTTTTTGCAATAAAACTTATAAACTACGTTTTTCCTGTGTAATGAAGAGTAGTTTATCAAGTTGTGAAAAATGTAGATGTTCTCGGAATTCGGACAGGAATGAAAATTTTCGTGCTGTTAACTTCGCTGAATCGATGTCTTGGATTTCAGGTAAGAAATCATTTATGCGTTAGCTTACTTTTTTAAATAGTTGTGTATTTAAGTTAAAGTCTCATTTTGTCTTTATTGGTGAAAATTTTAAAGAGTTAATGATCTAAATTACTTAACACGTAACACAGCAGTCGCGCTGACTGTTGACGTTTACTTCATATTAACAGTCAGCGCGACTGCTGACTGACTACGCTATTTCCAATTCTAGATTAATTTAATCACATCGTATCAATACATCTTATTAGGCGAAAAATTAAACTTTCGATAAATGTATTATTGAAGAGTGAAAATAAGCCAACAATTACAAAATAGCTTGTATTTTGATCTCGGCAAAGTTCAGCTACTACGGATTATCTCGCAGTTGGCCGTAAACGTTTTGAAATGACTCGGAACTTAAGTGAAGTTACTTAAAAAATTAATATGGTTTAAAAATCAGTTGGTGTTTAAATGTTAATGTATTTTCATGTTAATTTTTTTCCCTTTTATTCTAATTTTAGAACTGTACCTATATAATGCTGTCGTTAAACGTACTTTATTTTTTCAAAAGTCAATAGAAGCTGACTGAATTCGAACTAACTCATGGGTTTTATGAAATACAAAAGAATGGATTATTTATTTTTAAGTCAAACGATCTCAATAAATTCTGCAGAAATTAAATACTACGACTAGATGATTCATTTATTTTTACGATAAAAACTTTTCGTTTCTTACTAATAAATTTAGAACTGAGTTTGCAGAATACTGTAGTGAAATGTAAGTCATTAGAAGCTGATTGCGAATTCTATTTAATTAATAAGTTTCATGAAATACGAAAGAATCAAGATTTTGTAGGGAATAAATTCCAGAATGCCTTGCTGTAAAAATAAAGCCCGTGAGTTTTAATTTTGTGCGTAAGTGTTTGGTGACCAATTTTCACTGTTTAGCATGTATGGGTCTCATATATTACTGTGGAGCATCGTTTATACGACGATATCATTTAAACGACGTTTTAGTGTGGTCATACTTCTTGCATTTAGCAAGACGGGTAAACCGCTTATACGACGTTATCGTTTATACGGCGTTTTCAACAGTCCCTTCCAGTATAAGTGTGTAGAGACGTTGTATAAACGATCATTTATACGACGTTTACATTTATACGACGTTTTAGTGTGGTCCGAATTATTGGATTTAGCAAGAAAGTTAAATCAAATCTATGACAGCATTTATACGACGTTTTTCAATAGCCCCTTCGGCATCGTATGAAAAAGTAGAGTATCGTTTATACGACGTTTAAATTTATACGACATTTTAGTGTGGTCCCAATTCTTGGATTTAGCCAGACTGTTAAATCGATTATACGACGTTATCGTGTATACGGAGTTTCTCAATAGTCCCTCCGGCGTCGTATAAATGAGTAGAGACGTCGTATAAAAGAGCGTTTATACGACGTTTTAGTGTGGTCCCAAATATTGGATTTTGCCAGAATTGGTAAATCAATTATACGACGTCTTTCAATAGTCCCTTCGGCGTCATACGAACGAGTAGAGTATCGTTTATACGACGTTTTAGTCTGGGCCAGCTCTTGGATTGAGACAGAAGGGTAAATCAAATATGCGGCGTTTTTCAATAGCCCCTTTGGAGGTGTTTAAACGAGTAGAATATCGTTTATACGACATTTTAGTGGGGTCCAGCTCTTGGATTGAGCCAGAAGGGTAAATCAATTATACGGCGTTTTTCAATAGTCCCTACGGCGGTGTTTAAACGAGTAGAGTATCGTTTATACGACGTTTACATTTATGCGAGGTTTTAGTGGGGTTCAATTCTTGGATTTATCCAGAAGGGTTAAACGCTTATACGACGTTATCGTCTATGCGCCGTTTTTCAATAGTCCCTTCGGTGTTGTATCAAGGCCGTACCCAGAAATTTTTTTCGGGGGGGGGGGGGCCCTGACTTTGAAACACTAGTGTTGAGGAAAGTTTCAGGGAGGAATATATGCTACATTACGAAAATTTTCGGGATTTCGGGGGGGGGGGGCCCTGACTTTGAAACACTAGTGTTGAGGAAAGTTTCAGGGAGGAATATATGCTACATTACGAAAATTTTCGGGATTTCGGGGGGGGGGGGGGCGGGCGGGCCTGTTGGGCCCCCTCTGGATACGGCCTTGTGTTGTATAAACGAGTAGAGTATGGTTCATACAATGTTTTAATGTGGTCCCAATTCTTGGATATAGCCAGAAGGATAAATCGATTATACGACGTTTTTCAATAGCCCCTTCGGCGTCGTATGAAAGAGTAAAGTATCGTTTATACGACGTTTACATTTATACAACGTTTTAGTGGAGTCCAGCTCTTGGATTGAGCCAGAAGGGTAAATCGATTATACGGCGTTTGCCAATAGTCCCTTCGGCGGTGTTTAAACGAGTAGAGTATCGATTATACGACGTTTACATTTATGCGACGTTTTAGTGGGGTTCAGTTCTTGGATTTATCCAGAAGAGGTAAACGCTTATACGGTGTTATCGTTTATACGACGTTTTTCAATAGTCCCTTTGGCGTTGTATAGACGACTAGAATATGGTTCATACAACGTTTTAATGTAGTCCCAATCCTTGCATTTAGCCAGAAGGATAAATCGATTATACGACGTTTTTCAACAGTACCTTCTGCATCGTATAAACGATGTTCCGCTCTATGTATCTCAATATTGTTACTGTAGCCGGAAATGGCGGAGGATTTTGCTAGTGGTCTCATTAATGCTGAAACAGGTTAAAATTTGAGATAGTAATTGAGTTTTCGAAATAAAAGCTTCGAAACGGACAAGTATGATTATAATTTATAACTTCAGAGATATATACATAAGAACTAGGAGGTGATTTAACCCTCTAGAGCTGTGTTTCCCAACCTTTTTTTCCTTGCGAACCCCTTCTAAGATCCGAAAGAAAATGGCGAACCCCTTCGGTTTGTAACAAGTCAGAAAACTATAAAATTTTCTGTCTCATTTATGTTCCAAGTTTCACAACAGTTCTTTAACACGTAAAAAAAAAAGCACAATTATAAAACATCAAAGTTTAAAGAAAAACAAAAAGTAATAATGACAACTAAATGAATATATTTATTATAATAATAATTATTATTGTTATTATTTTGATTTATTAATAGAGCAGCAAGCATATGTATTATCAAAAACTATTTTTAATAATTATTTCCAAGTTAGTAAGAAAAAGTTGTGGAATGGCATGAAAAATGTAAGTATACAAAATTTTGAATTAATCAATAACTATCTTTTGGTTCAAAACTAGCAAAACTTTTGGAATTTGCAGAAACATTAAAAGCTACATATTTTCCAATTACTCAGTGCGATAGCGCATAAAAGCTGAAATAAAATATCATAAAAGTGAGTACTAAATTAAATATCTCCTGGTTCTACTTTCTGGTCTATGCATGAGAAATTTGCCTAAAAAACTTTTGCCTAAAATTTTACATTTTAGTAAATTTTTATATTTTCGACTCTTTCTTATCGCGCTAGGCGGAAAAAGTGACAATTGATAGAAGAGACATACGTTCAAATTTTAAAATAAATCAATGAACATCTTTCGATCAATGAAGCACATCGACCAAATTTTCAAAAGCAGGCAAAAGTAGAAATAAGTATATATCAAATTTTGAACGTATGCCTCTTATGCCATTCTGCTCCGCATCATCGGGAATAATTTATTAAAAAAAAAACATTTTTCAGCTCCGTCCCAGTATGTAATAAAACTTTATAATTTCGTTTTTTTTTTTTTTTATATATTAACATTTGAAATTTCCACCATTACAATATTATTTTCACGATTCTACCTCAGACGAACCCCTGGGAGTTCGCGAACCACCGGTTGGGAAACGCTGCTCTAGAGCAAGTGTTTCCCAAACTTCCGGCATCTGTACCCTTCCTATAATTTTTATAATGCTTAGTACCCCTCGTTAAAAAAATAATATATATGTGTATGCACCCGTGTATATATATAGTTTAATAACAATCAAAATAAATTTTTGACTTTTATACTGCATCAACATAACAGTAATGTTAATAAAAGAAAAAGAAAAATTCGTTCATAATAAAATGTACGTAAAATAAGAAAAGTTGTGTCGTGCGTAAAGCATGCATTATAATTTGTCAGGACTTTGGTCGTTAAATCTATATGAATGATGTTAAATTTACGCATCTTATGCTTATTTTTCAAGAATGCGCCTAAAACGTATTTTAACACTTCTTCCACTTGCACATGATAAACACTCTAGCATGGATGCTGTATTAATGTAAAATACAGTAAATGTGTGTTGTGTGCATGTATGTTTTAGCGCCATAATAGAAGATTTTACTTTATTTATCTGCATGTTGCACCAAAACTAGTAATAATTGCACCAAATGCACCAAAAAAATGTGCTAAACCTGACATAACAAAGCAACATTTGGTATAATTTTTCCTGGACCAAATTAGGATTTTTGTTCTACACTAAGAAATTGATTGGTATTTTGACGAAACATTGGTGCAGATTTGTTGGATACAAAGAAGGGCGCTTTCATTTACTATATATTTTGGTGCTAACTTGCGTGTGTTGCGCCAAAATATAGTGAAATTAAGCACCATGCTAACTTGCATGTGTTGCACCAAAATACCGTGAAATTAAGAACCATGCTAACTTGCGTGTGTTGCACCAAAATACAGTGAAATTAGGCCCCATGCTAACTTGCGTGTGTTGCACCAAAATTTAGTGAAACTAAGCACTATGCTAACTAACGTGTGTTGCCCCAAAATACAAGGAAATTAAGCACCAACCTTTGTAGTAATCAACACTCAGCATATAATAAAACATTTTACTTTAATTAGCAGTGCTGAAAATTAAAAAAATATAGCAGCATTTTTATTTTGTAAAAATAGCAAAGATTGCAAAACACGTCACGGTAAAATAGTACTTAATAAAACACCATTACAGATGCCAAATCAATCAAATTCAGAGAAACCGTGTCGAGCTCGTTTCCGATGAAATTAATCTCGGAATCAGATTGCTTTCTAACGGTTGTCTCTTGCAGAACAAAACCCAATCATCGCCCTCGAAGCCAATCAATGGCGGCGTTTCTTCCGAAATGGTACCTTTCGGAAAGTCGTCGTAAGAAGTCGAAAATGAGCCCAGAGTCGTAATACTTAATTAAGTTCTGTAGAACAGTTGAAAAGGACATTATCCTTTTGTTTCAGGAAGGAAATATGGTGAAGTTCAGTAGCATCGTTGTTTCTTGCGTGATTGGTTTTTTGGTGTTCATGAACTTTCTTAGGATAAAATCTATCACAGTATGCTACGTGTGAATGCCTGCTTCTTAGTCCGACACTGAGGATGAATTTTATTTGTGAACTAGCGGTACCCGCACGGCTATGCCCGTGTTAAAAAATGAAAAGACCAGTCGGTTTGCCATTGTGTATATAGTGATAACTTTTTTAGGTGTAAATTATGTTATTTTATTAAAATGTATAGCATTCCACATAATTAAAAATTAGTTGCCCACGGCAATCAGCCTGAGATCCTACACATTTAAGCATTTTTTTTCTTACAAAACACACACAATTAAAAAGGAAAGAAAGAAACGAAACAAAACAAAAAATAAAATATTTGAAAGAAAACGCATTTTGTTTGTTTAGTTCAAGTACAAACACAAAAAGGACGATTATAATAAATTATAATATTTTTAATTAATAAATTTTTAGTATAATTAATTTTTATCTATTATTTATTGACATTAAAGCCGGGTGCAGACGCTACGTTTTGTACAACCTTTTGTCTACGCAGTCTTAATACTGAATGAAAACGTTGCAGTTTTTTATGCGTCTACATGGTGCAGAGATATCTGTATATTTCACTCAGTTTTGTGCGATATCGTCATGAAGGAGGTACTACTCTGGTCAATTTTGGCATGGTGTCATGTTAAAAAAAAAAAGACTGGAACGTCTCAGAAGTACCCGGCGTTTAAAGTGGTCAAATGATTACATAAAATAAATATTTTTTGTTGCCTGTTCTGGTTTTTCGACAACTGCAATCTCTTTATTTTCATCGATGGTATTCCTAGACTGCCTTGGTGTCTCCTGATCATTTAGGAAATGTAACAAATCAAAATACCAGAGAGATGGCTTGTAGATTTCGTCTCCAGCCCCAGATCGAATCGATTTATTAACTTTTGCCAATTCTTTACGGTAAACACTTCTGAAAGAATTAATTATTTACAACTGTTTCTCTGTTTGCGGTTGCATCAATTTCTTTGAATTTTGCCACTAAACTCTCATAAGCGTCTACCTTTTTATCCTTGTCACTATACTCCTTGGATTTGACACGCCAAATGCATGGGAAACTTTCGCATAATGCAATAAATTTTGTGAGAAACTCCTGAGAACATTGCCGAAAGTCGGCCATTGTCACCAGACGAATTGAAACTGAGAAATAAAATAAGTCGGAAAAGGGTGCTACCGTCTACATGTGCCGATTTGTCTGCAGAGTTCAAAGACATCTATGCTTTCTAGCTCAGTTATAGCTGCAACTGTACAGTCTTCGCACCGGACTCAAAACTGCGCACTTTTCTAATCTATACGCAGCGTGTTGAACTGCGGAGACAAAAAAGTTGTGCAAAACGTAGCCTCGGGACCCGGCTTAAAAAAGAAAGACGAAATTTTGCAGCTTGAAGAAACAAACAGCAGCAAGCAAAGCTTTGAAAGCGGAATGAACCTTTCATCCGAGCTCAAATAGGAAAATACCATATGTGCTAATTCACAGGCGAAAAAAAAAAATAAAATAAAATAAATGAAAGTATAAATAGTAATAAGCTGGAATAACAAAAATCGCTATAAAGAATAACATTTCTTTTAAAAAACCCTTTGCAGTATGGAAAATGGTCCCGTAAAATACATGTCAAAATAAGGAAATCGAAATAAAACTATCAACCGCTTGTGAGCCGCAGGAAATAAATTTCAATTCGCTTTAAAAAAATAATAATCAAAATCTAAAAAAATAAATAAATAAATTAAATATCGGCTGCTCCTCAAAATGCTAAAAACCACAAGCAATAAATTTTAATTCGTTAAAAGAAAAAAGGATCAATAGTCAGTCGGCATGGCAACAATTAAAATTAAAGTTAATTACCGTGAAAAAATAATTTCGAACTGCAGAGAAAAATGCTTATAACTTCTTTTCTAGTTAATTTAGAGGCTTCGAATTTTCGCACGTAGAGCGAAACTCTGTCCGGGGTAGTTTTTCACGCGCTTTTCAACGGTATCAAGCACGAAACGATGCGATAATTCCTTCCTATAGAAAATGACTATTTTATGAAACTTTCGGCTATAAATTGGAATAAAAGAAGAACAAATTCGAATTTCAGGAAAAACTCTCCGAGGTGCACACCCCCATGTTCCAAACTAATTTCGTGCCAAATTTCATGAAAATCCGCTGGACGGTCTGGGCCCTACGCCGTACACAGACAGACACACACACACAAACACACACACACACACACACACACTGCTTTATTATTAGTAGATATTATTTATTACAGCTGACTTAATGTATACATATACGTTGGAAATCGCAAGAAATGTATTTTGTTTTTTCATTCTAAGATATTCATCCGTTAATTATCTTTAAAATGATACCAATAACTTTCTTATTGGCAAAATACTTTTTTATTTACATACAGTTTCGTAAAGGTAATTAATAATTAAATCTTAATTAATTAAATAAATATTAATTTTTTAAAATATTTTTAATGCAAATATGATATATTTTATGCATCTACAGTCCTGACGAAATTTTGTAAAACTGGCATAAAAAAATTCTCATTTATACCTACTTGTATATAAATTCGCTAACTTTAATTCCATTCTAAGCAGAATTGCTTTTTTTAAGGTATGTTCTCCAACGGTTCTCTATAATTTAGGTAACAATTCAGAGAAATATAACAGTTTTGATAAAAATGGATTTTTTGGTTATTTTACATTTTTATTTTTGTAAAAAATGCTGTTTTTAGGATACTTTTCAGGTTAAATGTTATAACTCAAAAAATAATTAAGTTAGACATTATATTTTGGTGGGCCCCCATGTATGAATACCTTTTCTTTGATTTCCAGTAATAAATTTGATTCAAATTAACTATATTTGTGTTAATTACCGTTGCGATGAAACCTTAATTAGTGAACTAAATTTGTATCAATTAAATAATTATTAATGTTTTTTTTTTTTTTTTAAATGCAAATATGTTACATTTCATACTCTTATAATCCTCCAAAAATTTAAAAAGACTGGCATTAAAATTTAAAAAAAAAAAAAACTTGTACAAGGTATATGGTCCGACAAATCCCGGGCGCTAGGTCACCCAGGCGACTAAAAAAAATGCCTTGGCGCCTAGCTTTTCAGGTGGCGACTAGTTTGCAAATGAATATATTATAACTGGCTCCTAAAAATTTTCCCTGGCTCCTAAGGTTTTCGCTTTTTTGTAGGACTCTGGGTGCATGTATACCTTAGGCTGCATTTTGCGTATTTAAATCTATTAAAAGAAGTATTATGAGAAGGAAATTTAACTTGATTCGATTTCTTTCATAAGCATTATGCTTTTACAGTATCGTTACTACGGAGGGAGCGGGGGGGGGGGGGGGGAGTTACACCGAATGCATCGGGTAACACCCATGCAGGAACGCCACTGATTAGTATAAATGGGTGAGAAATATATATTTGAAGCCGTAGGACTTCAAAACTCGAATTATCATTTATAATCACCCTTTATATTCAGTAGCGTACCCTGGATTTATGGGTGATTTCAGATTCTTCTGGATTTGAAGGGGGAGACCTAGATTAGTGTCAGGAAAGTACCCGAAATCTATTTTTCTTTATATCGATATCTGGTGTCCTTTGTCTGACGAATCCGTACCAAATATCCGGTTGTGAAGTTAAATACCCTCCCTCAAGGAGGTGGCGCATCCTTCTAAAAAGCAACGGAACCCCCCCCCCCCCCCCCACAAGAAAAGATTTCCCTCGAAATGGCAAACAGTCAGCCAATGCCCATTAACTCCCCCTCAAACCCTGCCCCCTAAAATTTGAGGGCGCAGTCAGCGATGTGACCCTCCCCGCTTAGTAGTATTTGAAAATATCTACAAGCTTCTTATTGCGTAGTAAGTTTGTAATTTACATATATTTTAAAAGCATGCTAATTAATTGAATTCTAAAAATAAAATTTAACGTGCAGGATATCCAAATTTTTCGTGCAGTGGCCGGATCGAACACCGGATATTAAATAAAAGCCGGTTTTATACTGGATATCTGATGCATTATGGGGAGGAGGGATCGAATATCCTATCGGTGCATCCCTGCATATATTAGACACAACTGATAAATGAAAGATTTAATAATAATAATAAAACGTAACATTTTCATACAATTCAAAAAAAAATGTTTATTTTCAATTAAAAAACAACTAAAACCTAAACAACAGCTAATTTATGTTTATTTTACTAAAGTCTATTTAACAGCTTTTAAAATCTAATTCGTTTAGTATTTTATGACCTATTTTTCTGCAATTTCTGTCCTTCAAAAAAAAGTCAATTTTTTTATGAAACTCAAAAAATTTTTTGTGTGTTCATTCATTCTATCTGCTTTTACGGAATTGAATTCATTTCTTCATAAAGTATATTTTCAAAGATTTCAAAACATATTGTATAAATAAATAATAAAAATATTGTAGCTTTTAATCAGCTTTTTGACGTGAAGAAGTAAAATTAAAAAAATAAACATTATTTTTTCTGATTTTAAACCTTCTTTGGTACTTTCTATTTCAACGACACTATTATCTACTTTTATACGCTTTTTTTTTCTTTGCTTCTGCTTCTTTTATTTTTTAAAAAAAATTTACGGAGAATTAGCTAATACTATTGTGCAGCGATTAAGGAAATAAAAATGTATTACTGGCGTATAAAAAGAAGACCTCCTTTCTGACAAAACATTTAAATAGTCCTAATGAAAATGATAAAATAAAACTCTAAAGAAGTAGTACTGCATAAATATTTCCCCCCTAGTATTTCCATTTTCTTATTAATTCTGCATTTACTTAGTTATTTATTTTTGGTTTTCAAGCGATCGTATAGCAAATCTGTCTGATCTTTAACATTCTTGTAGAAAATATTACTGTATTATACATAAAGAAATGAAAAGTTATCTTTTCTCTATAAAAAAAAATAAATCTCTCTTATATTCTGAGATAACCTAATGAGGAAAATTGTTTAGCAGTCTTTTTCTTTTAATAACGTCTTTCTTTCTTATTACACGGTTTTATTTAGTTCGATTTCTCACAGAAGTTTGTTTCGCGGTTTTCGAATATTGTTACTGCATAAAATATCTCCAAACTTAGAACACAAGCTTATCTTCGATGACAATACAATATTCCTTCCATTTTATAATTTATTATAACGTTAATTAGGGGAAAAATAAATAATTTTGGCTCTGAGCGAATCATCAGAATTATTATTTGTCGAATGGCAACGATATCTTTGTTTGAAATGTTTGGATAATCCAACGATGTTACACGGTTTTATTTAACTTGATTTGTCACGGAAGTTTTTTAAGCGGTTTTCGACCACTATTACTGCATAAATTACCTTCAAACTTTGCACACAAACTTATCTTCCTATGACAATACAATATTCCATCCATTTTATAATTTATTATAACGTTAATAAGTGAAAAAAATTAATAATTTTGGCTATGAGGAAATGATCAGAATTATTATTTGTCGAATGGCAACGATACCTTTGTTCGGATAATGCAACGAAATTAGTTAAGTTGATTGTCACAGAAGTTTGTTACGCGGTTTTCGACCACTATTACTACATTTTAGTTTTTTTTTTTAATATAATCGTGTAACTTAAACCATTTTTTGGAGATTTAATATTTTTTTGAACTTCAGCTTGATCTATCGAACAGATTTTTTTCCTCTGACGGTTTATTTCGAAGGTTGCTCACCGGTATTACAACTTTTACCCGAATCAGAGCCGAGCCCGGGTCAGCGAGAATGTTTACGGAAAAGGCCTCTAAAGTCACGCTCTCAGCCAACCCCACCTTTACAAATCCCGCGTAACACTTTCCACCTACACCCAGCAAGAAAAAAAAATCGAAAAAAGCCTTCAAAGTACTTGATGTAATTACGCATTCCGGCTGTGCCCCTATAAATCAGAGGCGAGCAAAATACCAAAAAGAATTTCCAGATAGCAGTATGACGCAACATTAATAGCGCACGCTTGGACACGAACCAATGAGAGCGGGAGCCGCCCCCCTCCCCCCTCTCCCCTCTCCAAGGGCTCTGGGTTAGCCGGAGTAAGGGAATTTCGGGAGCTAATCTCCGTTTAGCAGTTCCTCGCGGCCATGCGTGGAGAGGTTTTATTAAATATTTACGACGAGTGGTGATATTTTATTAAATACTCAAGCTGTTGCGGTGCGGATCAACTGGTGTGTGTTCCATGTGGTGTTTTCCTCGCATGTGAAGGTATCTTTCTTCGCGGGGATGTCTCTGTTGCGCCGACTCCTCACTGTGTTCGGAAAATGCTGTGTTTACCCTCACCATAACTTCGAGTGTGCCTTCGAAGTCGAAGTTGAAGTGGTGTGTTTCTAACAAAAATGACTTCTTGGATTGAGTTATGAGACCGACTGACGGCCTGCATTTCTCGCACCGACACCCCTCACTTCACTTCACGCAGTAATTAATATTGCCCACCGTCCACACGTCTAGAAACTGTGACTCAGGTCGTTTTAAACAGCACGTTGGAAAGTGATAGTTCATTTTTCTATTCAATGCAAACGATAGTCTGATTCTCAGGTCTTAGAAATATAATACTCTCGGTATTAGTTTGAGAGAAAAATATTTAAAATTAATAATTGCTAAATAGAGTAATTACAAAATATTTTAAAATTTCATACACTTGTAATTCACTGAATATTTGAAAAATGATATTTATTTCATTACTACAAATACCAGTTTCTATTTTTTAACAAAAAAGACTTTAAGAAATATAAAATTATTAACGATCGAATTTTTTTTGATTTTATGCAATTAAAAATGAATAAGAATTGTATTTAATATTAAATTCAAAATCAAAACGCTCTAACTTGAATGTTATTACATGAAGCTTTTAAATATAAAATTAGCTATTAATTGATAAATAATATCTAACTGTAACCGAATCTAGCGTATCTTCAACAAATTGGTCTGGCAAATATGTGATTAAAAGTAATTTTTGATGCAACAATATGTGATTTTTTAAAACGGGTTACATTTACCATATTATCTGCATCAAGCGGTGCTTTATAACCCTTGCAGATTGTTTACGAAACTGGTAAATATTGACAATGTAACACAGGGCTTTATAACAATAACCTACGGTTATGTATTTATTAGATAACCACATAAGAATTAAATTATTAACATTAATGTAGATATTTTGTACATAATACCTCGGGTTACGGAGAGAATTTTTATATAAAATTATTGAAAATATATATTTTTGTATTCTGGTAAGAGATCTAACCGTCCATCGCTGGAAATGCACTTTTATGAAAAATGGAC
The DNA here is from genome assembly GCA_038502835.1 of Octonoba sinensis. Taxonomy (NCBI): domain Eukaryota; kingdom Metazoa; phylum Arthropoda; class Arachnida; order Araneae; family Uloboridae; genus Octonoba; species Octonoba sinensis. Next base: position 10,289,852 of record CM076604.1, read on the forward strand.
ATGGCCTTTTGGATTCATGACCTAGTTTAGTAAAATGATTAAATTATTTCCTGTTGCAGTGTGAAAGAGTGAGGTTATTTATTGTTCTGAGAGAAAAAATATCGCTTGTTTGTAAGTTGAAAATGTCATTACCTTCGTTTTCCATAAAGCAAAGTTTCTTTGCGACGACAAAATCTTTCCGCTATTTAATGTCTTTCCACGTCATAAAATAATGAAGAAATTATATTTTTTGTTAAAGTTCAAAATATTTACAGCAATGAGCTGCATAAAAAAGCTGATTTTTAAGCAATAAGCAAAATGCCGGGGTTGAACAACAACGGGGAAAACCCCCAAAAGAACGGCTCACCCACGCGCCGTGGTGTCATAAACACTTCTCTTCCTGCGAACAGACCTGTTCCCCCGGATGCTGCTGTGGTAACTTTAGCTGTACCGGGGAGCAATGATCCCCCTCCTCCCGCGCTTCCTAGATCCCCTCTACGGACTATTATCGGTCCCCCAAGCAGTAATTTGGGCCTGGGGCGGCCGAGGCTGATGAACAATGGGGTCAATGGGGTGCACGACGCGAACGGGAATGCAACTGACCCACCAACAGCAGTGGCCAACGGACAGCCTGTGACTGTCAGACCAACCACCTTACTGGGCTCACAGCAGAAGAATGTGGTGCCAGGTGGTGCGTCTAGGGTAGGAATCCAGGCCGTCAGTGTGGCTAACGGTCAAGAGAACTCTGAAGACCCACCGTCCAGTGGGTTGAGGAGGAACACTGGTCAAACAAACGGGGACCCTCCGACAAACGGTGGGAGAAGAGCGAACGGTCAGACAAACGGACAAGATAAAGTGTTCCAAAAGACGACGAACGCCTTGAAGAGGGAAGAAGTGAACAAGGCGGGCAATGGAAATGGTGAGGGGAAGAAAGAAAAAGATAAAAACGGTAACGGAAAGAATGGCAATGGGCCTACTTCTCCAACGAAAAAGGCGACAGGTGCCACATCTCCGACGAAAAAACCGAACGGAAACGGCGCAACAGCTTCCCCAACGAAGAAAGCAAGCACCACCGCTTCACCAGTTAAGAAACCTGTGAAAGCCAGCAGCAAAGACAAACCCGACGAAAAAGCTTCTCCTAAAAAAGAAACTCCCCCAAAAACTTCTTCTCAGGACTCACCCAAAAAGTCTACATCTCCTTCCCCGACACGAAGAGTCACAAGACCCCCCATATCTCCCGTCAAGAAAACCACGTCTCCTTCACCAACGAGGAGGAAAGTAGTGCCTCCTCTTCCTTCACCCAAATTTTCCAGAAAGGGCATTCCTGGTCAATCGTCTCCGTCGAAACGACTGGTACCCGGAAAACCCCTTCCAAAAGTTAGCAGTCAACCACCCGGTACGTCCGAATCCATAAAGGAAGTGTCGAATCAAGAATCTGGTGATGCCAGCAAAACGGAATCCACTCCTTCCAATGACAAGGCTGAGAAAAAATCAAAGCCTGAAAATTATCCAGTTTTGGACCGATTGCTGGCCTTGTGCAAAAGAGGAGACTGGTTGGCCGTAGAGAGCCTTCTCAATCACTTGGATGTGCAAATACCAACCGATCTTGTAGACGACGTGAGTGCATTTCACATTATCTTCTTAAAGTTATAACTTTATGTTTTTGTCCACTTCTTCAAACTGCTATTTTTGATAGTCCCAATGGTATGCACAATGCTGAATACGTCGATACTGTATATAGCTTTTGAGGCCTTCACAGATTACCCCGAAAGGCACGGAGCGCAGCCTCTAGTCCTTCGTCACACCCAAAAACTCTCAGACACTTAACAACTTAGACTGGCGAGCGTTGCCTACCTGCTTTACTGTCATGGTGCCGCATTGTCTCTACATAGAGAGCCTAAACAAAGAGCCTCTCGACAAGAGCTTTGCCTTACATCTGCCAGAAGCAGATAGGTGGGGATTCAGCGTGACCCAGTCCGCACCGCGAGAAAGCCTCCCACACTACGGCCAGTCCCCGTGGTGTAGTCAAAGGGGGACAGCGTCTTTCCACTCTTTTAGGGGTTAAGGAATCCCTTAATAACCAATGAACTTTAGCTAATGATTTTTGGCATTTTCAAGAGCCAGATTTTGTTTTAATTATTCAAAATTTCTCGATTTTGGAAAAACCTTAACATGATTTAGTTAGGTTCGATTTCCTCATAGCTCTTTTGGGAATTCTCACACATTCAAGGCATCCATAAGTCAGAAATTGCATAGAAAACCTCATAATACCAGTGGCGCACCCAGGATTTTGCTTTGGGGGTGGACCACGGTCAGAATTAAGGGATGTTCCCAGATACTGGATATCCGGCGTCTCTTGTGTGACTTATCCGTACTGGATATCCGGTTCTGTTGAGGGAAACCTTCAAATTCCATATTTATTTTAAATATCCCAACTCTTTTAAATACGTAGTAAATTTTTTATTTTCATATATTTTAAAACGTGCTAATTATTGAAATTTTAAAAATCAAATTTGATATGCCACATAACCAGATCTTTCGTGCAGAGGCCGGATCAAGCTCCAGATATTTAAAAAAAAACTCTGTGAAAACAGCAAAATTCATTCCCAAAAACCAGACTAGTTTAAAATATTGCTCACACAAATTCGAAATTTTGCATGAGGCTTTAAAACAGGTTTATCGATCGCAATACGTAATAATTTTTTTTATAGATATTTTGAACCATTTTGAGGTACTGTGCCCTTAAGGAGACATTGTTTTTAAATGTGCAGTAAATCCTGTAAATCTGACCACCTTTGTAAGCTGACCAACTGTCCAAGTTGACCACTTTTGTCAGGAACGAAATCAGCCCTATGTTTTATACTGTAAGGAAACCTTTGTAACTTGACCACCTATGTTGACCACCTGTCTATATTGACCACTTATGTACGCCAAATTTGGGTGGGAGTATTATAAAAATCCCTTTGTAGGTTGACCGCCTCATTATTTCTATATTTATTTGTTTATCTATTTTTGTAAGAATAAAAAAAAACTAAAATAACTTCTCCAGGATATTTTTTATGCTATGATGTTAGAGTAGTATTTGTCTGGATGGATGAAATGTAAAGTTACCCTAAACTTTATTGTAAGTTAACTACAGTAAAACCTGTTTTGGTGCGGTGGATAGGGACCGCATAAAAGAAATCGTACAAAAAAAATGTTCGGGAATTTTATAAATTCTTACATATAATAAAACAACTTTGTTCGATATACTACCTAAAATTTTTTTTTTATACGGTGGATAAGGACCGCATAAAAAAAGTCGGACTTAGAAAATACATCAATGATTTATGAAATAAATGAGAGAAAGCTTTCAATTAAATTAAATAATTAAATTAGACCTAAAGAAATTGTAAAAATATTTAATTCTTCATTGTACATATACATGGAGAAGTTTTCAAATTATACATTAAATAGTTTGCTCCTACTCGTCGTAATCCAAAACGCGCATCTTCTTGTGACGAATTGGTTGAAAATCGCCTTCGTCGCTTGAAGATAGGATTCCAATTGATTTCTTTTTTGGTACCATGAAGTCAGTGATCAGTTTTTGTGACGACGGTCAACTGGTCAATTGCTTGAAAACGTCACGATAGTGAGACATGCATGATCTCAGCTCTTTTTGGAATTTTAAGCGTCTTTCTGCATTGGTATCTATTTTAAGAAAATGCGTTTCGAATTTTTTAGAAATCTGGATCCCTGCATATATTTTACCTGCTGATTACGGTTCTTCTTGTCCATTTTCATAATCTATCAAACTATTGATAATGTCACTATCCTCGATAGTTTGGTCCTCAATCATCTCGTGCAGGTCATTTTCGCCGAAATTATCAAAGTCTTTTCCTATAATTTTTATTTATACAGTAAGCCGATGGGCACTTACCATGTGCTTACTGTATAAATAAAAATTATAATTAGTTTTCATTTCTAAATATGTATATGTACATTGATAGGAAACATTAAACTGGTGCTAAAGCCGCTAAGATTCATATACCGCATAAAAATAAATCGCACGAAAAAAATCGCACAAAAACAAAATCGCATAAAAAAAGACCGGACGAAAACAGGCTTTACTGTATATCGGAAAACTACTATGAGCATTCTTTTATTCTTTAAAAAGACTTTTTCATTTTCCTTCTATGTGATGTAGCCATTATGGAAATTATGTATTTTTAGGAAATCTTTAGCGTCATATTAGTAACTTACATGATTAAAAAGATATTTATCTTTATTTTAACTCAGTCCTTTACTGTTAAAGTTGTATAGGGTACGTTGTAAGACATTCAGGTTAACATTCTCTAATGATATTTTAGATAATTGTGAAAAAAAATAGCTAATTACTATTTTTACAGTAATGTTGATACATCAAGATATATTTTACTTGGTTACAAATGAATAAATGCATAGTGTCCGAAATGACAAAAAAAAAAAAAAAAAAACTTCCTCAACTGACCACCTGTCTAAGTGGACCACTAAAGTACTGCACCTCAAGTGGTCAAATGACACAGGTTTCACTGTATGTGCAATTGTGTGGAATATTATGGAATTATCTCACTATTCAGTTATCAAAGTTCAGCTGTTATTGAAATTATCAACAATCAGCTATTATTGTACTGGAAGTGGCATATGTGTCACTGGGAAAAAAATATTTTCCCCAATACAGTGCTTTACAGAGCAACGTTGAAAAAAAAAAAAAGAAAGGTCAACTAAGTCTTGGAATAGCTGCCAAATATTACTCACTCAAATTCGATTTAATGCTTCATACCATAATTATTCATTATGTTCCTCTTCGTAATGAATGTTAGGAATTTAGACTGCAATTCATTAGTTAACGAATAAAACTTTTCCATTCATTAGTTAATGGAAAAGTTGCATTCGTTTTAAAGATGGATGATTCCATTACGCAATTCTAAGATCCACATAAATAAAAAACCATATTTTATTGCTGTAATTCCGTTCTATTGGCAACGTTCAGATAGAATCGAAGTTGTTGTTTTTTACGAATTATTGCTTAAGACACTGGTCTTAGTTTAAACGAATTAAGCAGTTCTTGATACTATCTCAACAAAAAGATGGCGCTGTTTCAGTTATCGTAATAATGAATCTATTCTACAATTGAATTTAAAAGGATTAGACCATAGGTTCCCAAATGTTTTTATTCCGTGGACCCCTTCAGGTTCCACGGTCCCCAAAGGACTTGTCCCTTTGTTCAGGCAAGAATAGTGGTACCTTTGTCATTATTTTCAGTTTTTCGTGAACCACCTTCCTAAGTTATCAATATAAAAGAAGTCAAATAGTGCAATATTTATATCTGAAAGTTCTAAGACAGAGTGAAACTGAGGGTAAATTTCCTCCGAAAAGTTCGAAAACAGCAGAGAGAGGGAAGAAAATTTCCTGAAATGACACGTGAAGGTAGCGAAATATAATTTAAAATAAAATATTGAGAAGTATTTTCTATCATATAAAATTTCACTTTTTTGCATCAACATTTAATGGGTACAACCTTTCTACTAACATTAAAAATGCAAGATTTTACTGTTTATAAACACAAAGAGAATAGGTACCGACTTGCACAACTTACGAAATATATTTTACAGTAAATTCATAATATGCTTATTATGTAAATAAGTCAGTGACATTGGCAAAATTTGTGTCAGATGCATCATATCTAAAACTTGATCATATCTTATTCAACTGAGATTCAGTCTCATAGACCCTTATTTTCATCTCATGCACCCCCAGTTTTTTCTTTCGTTGACGAAGGTCTCGTTGGGCCCTTTGTACGTCGCAATAGACTCCTGGGGGGGGGGGGGGGGTCTATACGGCCCATTTTGGGAACCATTGGATTATGCTATATACATATACTAGCGGTGCCCGCACGGCGTTGCCCGGGCTGAATTTAAAAAACGTCCCCTACGGCGGTGTTCTTGCAAAGAGTATAAAAAAAATCGCCTGCGGCATAAAGCCTGCAGTGTTTAAAAACATCGTGTGTCTATTTGTGTAAAAAAAAAACATTATACATTGTCAACGCTTGAAAAAGTTATATAACATGTAGAAGGATCAATTAAGAAAACTTAGGAACATCAGTAGGGTCAGATTTGTCAACAGAGGGTCATTAAAACTGCCAAATTGTCGCACGGTATCATTTGTTGCGTTACTTTTCATCTGGAATGAGTCTTGGCGATGATCTTAGATTGATTGCAAGCAGGCTTGGAGTCGATTACAAAGAAACGTAATCGATTACGATTACGATTACAAAGGGAGAAATTGAGAGATTATGATTACGATTATGATTGTAATCCTTTGCCAAAAAGTAATTACGATTACGGCAGCGATTACAGACGTTGAAAAATGTAATCGATTACGATTATGACATCCGATTACGATTTTGATTACGATTAGATTAGCATAAAATTATCCGATATTATGCATACAACTCTCATTTTTACAATAGTGTCATAAATCAAAAAGTTATGATTTTTAATTAAATTTTTAATTTAATTAGAGATAACTGAAATGATGATGAATGCAATTATAATGAAATAATTTCGACATCACAGTTCTGGAATTATGATGTCGTTGCAGAAATGAAAATTTGTAATATATATATATATAATCAGGAAAGGCACATTCAGTATTTTTCGAATATTTAAAATTCATTTGAGTGATAACAACGTTGAACGTATTTTGCATATAAGCAAAGACGATGCACTAAATGCTTATATAATGCATAAGTGATTTACCTGGTTTAGTGTTATTTTGTGTGCATGCAATCAAAATGTAGTTGGCCGCAATTTCTGAAAATGTAGTATATTTCTCCATTGTATTTATTTTCTAGTTTAAATTGTGCAAATATTTCACATAACACCAATTAGTTTACTGAAAATAATAATTTTGTATGGTTCTTTATGAAATCACTTATAAGATGTGTATGAATTGCACGGGATAACAAAATATTCAGATAGTGTAAGAGATAAATAATCTTTTGAAAAAAAAAAAAAAAAGCTGCATTTTAGAATAATTTCAAAAAATTTGAACATAAACATTCAAATAACTCTTAGCAAAATTAGTAATCGTTAAAACGTAATATGAAGAATAATTATAATATGAATGACTATAATATTTCAATATGATTTTTGTGGTGTTTTTTTTTAACATGCACGAGCATATAATTTTTTTTCCATGTACTAACTGTTTTAATAAAAAAATAAAGGGCAAGTAATTTTACAACACAAATTTAACGTACAAGATTAAACTGAAATACAAAATTCTGTTGAGGTAATTCTAAGAAGAAAAAAATAATTAACTTTTAAAAATAATTCCTAAATATTAATTCATGCATGTAAAAAACAATTGGGAGAATGTCTAAACATAAATCACTTTTTCTTTTACATACCTATTAATTAAAAAGAATATTAGCATTAAAATATAAATAAATTTAAGATTTAAATGTATTTACTTTTTTAAATATTCGAAGAACATATTTAAAAAAATAATAATAATCACACGTACCAGCGTTTACACGGGTCTTGGAGAGAACCAGTCACGAGAGGGGGTACCAAACACCTTAACGCCAGCTCCTAAATTGCTGAAGTGTTATTAAATGTGCTATTCTGGTCATTTTTAATCTTTCTTTTGCCTCTTCCCAAGGCCGTAGCCAGAATTTTTTTCGGGGGGGGGGGGGGGGGGCCTGACTTTGAAACACTTATGTTGAGGAAAGTTTCAGAGATGAATATATGGTACACTGCGAAAAATTTCAGGATTTTCCATCGCCCCCCCCCCCCCCCCTCTGGATACGGCTGCCTCTTCCAGAATAGTTCTTTTCCTTTTTCTTGCAGTTCTCTCAGCCACAGTTGTTCCTTTGGCATTTTTATTGCGAAGTGAAAGTTTCAAAGTCGGCACGGCCCCAATTTTCAGAATTTTATTGGTTTTCATTTCAAACCAAGCAATCTATTTTTCAAATCATCTTCGTAATCGTCAACTGTAAAATATTCGCTACAAATTCTAGCGTTCTTTTCATTCACTGGATCTTTTCGTTTACAATTTTGCAACCATATCTTCTGTAATTCCAAATCCTCGGAAAACACGTGGTAAACAATATGAATTATCCTTTGTTTTTCGATAATAATTACAGCAAACAGCAACTGCAGTGGATCAGACTGAATTCGGGAATGTCACCAAGCAAGCGTCCGTTTTGTCAACCCAGTGACGTCAAAACAGGTTTCCCCCCTTTCGAAACTGGTCGAAAGTCGGCACTCATTTTTACAAAGGAGTGGACCAGCCCTGCGTGCAAGTAAGTAGAGCTGATTACACTGGCAGCAGGGGGTCTCTCTGCCTGAAGTGACAAGTCAAATGTGGGGGAGAGTAGACCCTTCGTCCATGAGCTATCGTACATTTCACTGGTAGTTGAAATGTCAATCACTTGAGGTTGACACACTCCCCTCATACTCTTGGAAGGCCATCTTAAGTCTAACCACGAAATTTTTTCTGACTGAAGAGCAGCCTTAAAGAAAGGCGAAAACGCAAAAGGCATTTCGTGTCTTTTATGTGTGTAGGTGATAGTACTCTTTCCACTAGATTTTCAGGGGGCAGTCATTATTGAACGGGACCCCCGTGGAGAGAAGAAAGGGGGAACTCTCTTTTCAGCGATCCCCTCCAGACTCTCGCCTATTGCCCAACCGTTTGAATATTATCTTTTGAAGGGGCAATTAAGGAAGCAAAATGACCGATGCATTTGGTCCTTCTATAGACACCTTCCCCTTTCTTATCAGACAGATTACCGCTCTTTTACCGACCCCCCCCCCGACCCCCCCCCCCCCCCCCCCCCGAGAGCTCCAAGGCGATGCGAGTGACATATCCAGACTCTCTTTCTTCTCGGGCTCTCCAGCTATTCCCCGTGGAGAGTGGAGCCGCAATTAAGAATTCTGAGAGACCGCAACAAGTAGGACAACAAGCGTCTATAGCAGACTATTATATCGTCCTGCCATCAAGGCTCTGTGACCGCCACACATAACCTTTTATATTATGATCACCCGACCCGTAGGTTACAGACCGCTTAGGATAGGACTTCAGTACACAGATTGAATCCTTTTTCTTGTAATCTTATCTCTTCTATCCAATGGTAGAGCTAAAAATTTCAGCTTTCAGCAGGTCAAGATTACACGATTGCAGGACCAGCAGATTACGGATTTTTTCCTTAAGATTACGATTAAAATTACGGGAGAAAAAGGATTACGGGATTACACAATTTCGATTATGATTATGAGAATATGCCATCGTCAGATTACGATTACGATTTTTTCAAAATGTAATCGATTACAGCCGATTACGATTACATAATCGCGATTACTCCAAGCCTGATTGCAAGAATGAAATTGCAATATCGTATTAATTTTATTTTCCAGCCATGGTGAACCGTTGTCTCGCTAACCGAAAGATAAGTCTCATTATGAAACGGAAGCTTCGCTAGCGGTACCACAGAGATGAAATCGTAGGTGATAATATTTATAGTTAAATGATACTGTAAACCATACCTAAAAAAGTATGCACAATTTTGTTAGTATTCTTTATCGCCTGTTTATCACCAACGCCTAATTAAAAAAGTCAAATTGTAGCGTGTCGTCATTCGCCACGTTATTTGAAGTCTGGAATAAACTATACGTCCGTAAACTTTTCGAGGCGATATTTATTTAAATGCTTATTGCTAACTCAAGGAAATCGTAAAATCGGGGAGACGGAACTTTTATCAAGTTCAATCTCAAATTTAAAAATTATTGCTAATTTGAGAAAAACTTTAAATCGAAAATATGCTTTACTATTGTTTTCTCTTTATTAAACTGAACTATTTTGAAAAATAAGTTTTATATTGATATTAGGCTATCATTATTCACCTGGAGTTGAGGAAACTGGTAATTATTACTTTTCGGTCAAGGTAAGCCTTAAGAAATCGAACTAAAAAGCTTATAACTGGCGTTCTTATTGACTTCGAAACCTAAAACAAATATCATCTTATGCAGAAAAAATAGCGCATTCGATTGACATATTACATTAATATGTGCAAGGTTTTTTTCACTCCCATATTGGGAATTTATGTGGGCAATTGATTTAAATTGGAATAAAAAAAGAACTACCTGTAGGATTTTTTTCTAACGGGTCTATGATTCGTCCTCTTGAATCATTCTGTCTACTAATGAAAACCGCATTAAAACCCTTTGCCTAGTTTAAAAGATCTCATCGTACAGACAAGGGAAGCAACTTTGTTTTATACTCTTTTAAGATTTCAAGTGGTATCGTTTTATTAAGTACTTTTTTCGCTGTATAGCGTTCATTAAAAATATCTGCATGCGACCTGAATTTAAGTCTCTTGAACAGAGCTAGTATTAAAAAAACTTATTATTATTATTATTATTGCTGTTATTGATAAAACATTTTTATCGCTTTAGGCATATTTCAACTACCTTGCTATAAGAAAATAATAATAAATAATAAATAATTAAGTAAATAAATAGGAAAATTTAAAAAGTTCTTAATCTTAACTTTTATATCTGAAATAACTTTCTTTTGAGCTCTTTTAATTTTCGCTTGGTCAAACCTCCTTTACGGCGGGTCGCATTTCCCTCAACTGGGTAATATTGACTCAAAACTCCTGAAAAATCCTTCATGGAAAGGGTAGTTTATAATTCAAATTAAGATAGTGTAAACAAATGCAGAATATCATAAGTTAAAAAATAAATTCAAATTGAAAACATTTATCACGTAAAATAGGGAAAATAAATTTGTAAAAAGTGAGTCAAACTTCCCTAATTTATCCTACATAAATATTGTTTTTTTTTTTTTTTTTTTTGTGTCTTTCCTTTTTTCTTTTAATAAATTTGATTAGTAAATGGATTAATGGAATGTAATTTCGAATGCTCTGATTTGTTTCTGTTTTTTTTATGCAAAATCAATCATTGGAATCATTCATAAATGATATCACGCTTCGAGGGGGGAGGGGGTTTCGTGAAATTGTGACAAGGGGAGGGGAGGGGGCAACAAGAAGTGTGATATCATGCTTATGCAACATAGCGTGAAATGTGACAAAGGGGGGAGGGGGTCGAATGTATGGGGAAAAAGCTTGACATTATTTATAAACGGTCCCTATCCAAAAATTTTTTGACCTTATATAAGGCTATTTTTTTTTTCTAGTACCGGTTCATTAAAATATATTTTGGAGTTGGATTGCTTCAAAAATGAAATTCAAGTAGACTATTAAAAAATAAAATGATTTTTACCACCCCCTTTTCGGGTGAGTGTGGGAGCATGCCTCTCACATTTAAAAATTGATACATTTGGGGGAAAATACAAACCTTTTAGTCTTTAGTTGATTCTATCAGTCAAAGGGGTTAAAAATAGCTTGCTGTAAACATTTATAGGTTAAGTCTTATAAAGGGTTAAAAAAAAAATCTGCATTTTAATAGAATTTTTCTTTTGTAACAAATTTGAAGTGTAAAAACTTGATTTGTAAATGGATAAATGGAATGCACTTTCGTATTCTCTGAATTTTATTTCTACTTTTTGTGTAAAATTACTTTTAAATAACCATAATTTGTTTGACCTTTCATAAGGCCATTCTTATTCTAGCAGTGGTACGTTTAAATATTTTTTTGGTATAGATTGGTTCAAAAATGAAATTGGTATAAACCATTAAAAATTTAAATGGTTTTTACCACCCTCTTTTTCGGGAGGGGGAGCATTCCTCTCACATTTAAAAATTGATACATTTGGTGTAAAAGACATGCCTCTTAATCATTAGTTGCTTATATCAGTCAGAGGGTTTAAAATAGATATTTTGATGTAAACATATATAAGTTCAGTAATTTCAGCCTTATAGAGGGTTTTAAAAAATTAAATACCGCTTGTTAGTTGACTTTCTCTTTAACAAATTTTATGTGTAAATACTTGATTAGTAAATGGAATATAATTTCAAGTTCTCTGAATTTTATTTCAACTGTTTATGTAAAATGACTTTTGAATAGCCAAATTTTTTTTTGACGTTTTATAAGACTATATTTTTCTAGTAGCAGTATGTTAAAATATTTTTTGGATTTAGATTGCTTCAAAAATGAAATTCATATAGATCATTACAAAAGTTAAAATGATTTTTACCATTTCCTTTTTCGGGAAAGTGAGGGGAGCATGCCTCTCACATTTAAGAATCAATAGATTTATGACGGAAAATACGTACCTCTTAGTTTTTAGATGCCTCTATGAGTCAGAGGGTTTAAACAGTTTACTGAAACATTTATGAGTTCAGTAGTTTCAGCCTTATTAAAGGGTTAAAAAAATGAAAATCTACTTTTTATGATTTTTTTCTTTTTAACAAATTTGATGTGTAAAAAGTTGACTTGTAAATGGAATGTAATTTCAATTTCTCTGATTTTTTTTTTTTTTCAACTTTTATGCAAAATAACTTTTAAATAGGCAAAGTTTGCATGACCTTTTATAAGGCTATTTTTTTCTAGTAGTGGTATATTACGATATTTTATTTGAACGTATTTATAAGTTCAGTAATTTCACCATTATAAAGGGTTAAAAAAAGAAAATCTGCTTTTTAATCTATTTTTTTTTAAGCAAATTTGATAAGAGTCAAAACTTGATTAGTAAATGGAATGCAATTTCGAATTATCTGAACTTTATTTCAACTTTTTATGTAAAATGACCTTTAAATAGCCAAAATTTGTTTGATCTTTTATAAGGCTAATTTTCTAGTAGTGATGCAGCAAGATATTTTATTTGAACGTATTTATAAGTTCAGTAATTTCAGCCTTGTAAAGGGTTAAAAAAATTTAAATCCACTTTTTAAAGATATTTTTAAAAAAAAGAAAAAAGAAAATCGGAAAAATCATAACCCTAAAAGTTTCTTTACTTGACTCACATCATAATTAAGTTTTGAACTCAATTTATGCACTTTACCAAATTAACTTTTTCATGTCTTATTGACATTTTTTTTTAAAATTTGAGTACCACACTGCTTTCACAGAAGCAGCCTTCTTTATTCTGAATATTATGCACTGCTAAAATCGGCTGTGTCATTAATCAGTCAAGAAGTGAGGCCAAAGCTTGTAATTAGTGAAAAAATTACCACACTTGCGTTATTTTCGGAACCGTTTACTTTCCAAACAGGATTTCGGCTGATTTATTGCGTCGTTCGTCCTATCAATTACTTCGAACGCCTCTTTTTAATGTCGGCCTAAGGTGCCGCAGGTCAAATACTTTCATTTTTATAGGAGTTCTAGGACAGGCGGTGTTAAAAAGTATCTAGTTTATTTGGTTCGTGAAATAAAATCTCATCGGCAGTTAGAAAGGTGATTTGAGAAAGGTATTTGAAGTGCTTGACCTCGATTTAAATTCATATTTAAATTTTTAGCCAACTTTCCCGAAAAAAAATAAAATAAAACAAATAAATAATAAAAAAAAATATGAAAGAAAATTTAGTGTTTCGTAAAAATATCGTTAAAAATGAAGAAAAGTCAAAAAATAAGTGGAAATTAAGTATGGAAAAATAAAAGATTTGAAAGTAGGGTTTTCAGATGTGGGGTGGGGGGGGGGGGGAGGGATGTTTCTCTGTCGGTCTGTAGGTCTCTCTGTCGGTTATGGCGTGGAACGTGCACAGATACGAAGTTCAACCGAACTAAAGGAGCCTATTTTCCTGTGAAATTTTTTGTTCAGGACTTTTAAGAATATTGCTGAATGAATGAATAAGTGAAAGAATGAATGAATAAATGAGTGAATAAATGAAAAAAATGAATAATTGAGTGAATAAATACATGAACGAGAGTAAATGAATTAATAAATAAATGCGACTGAATGAATAATTGAGTGAATAAATACATGAATGAAAGTAAATGAATGAATGAATGAGTGACGGAATGAATAAATGAGTGAATAAATGAATAAGCGAGTAAATTAACGCATACCTTTGATAAAGGTATATTTGAAATAATTAAAAACTAAAGCTAAATGAGAAAGAGAGAGAGAGAGATAGTTAGATTATAAATTGAAATTTGATGTATATGAAAAGTGGGAGGGGGGGGGGAAGCTCGGGGGGGAGGGAGTTCCAAACGGAACTTAGTGTTACTTTTGAGTTTAATTTTGTCTTATAATGGGAGATTTTGTATGACTTGTTATTAAAATGCATTGGCCATGGTCCTATTTATAACTTTTGGTGTGCAGTTGCTAAAACAGGCAGTAAATATATAGATAATTAAAAAAATTCAAGCATTCATTAACTAAGTGAAAAAGCACAAATTCTCAAAATTACAGCGGTATTTATTACTTTAACAATATGAACAAGTTCTAAAATTTGAACCAAATTTGGCATGCTGTGTCATTTTTGGTCTGATTATGGTAACATGTCGAAGTTTTTTAGTTAATATAGGAGCGTTTTTCTTTGAAACGTTAAAAATTAATATCAATGTTTCCCTTTCTTGGTTTTGTTTACTTATTTTCACATAAAAGTAAAACAATCCTTAAAAGAAATAACCTTTAAAATATTGAGTTAGGTTAAATTTTCCTTAAAAATACAGCAGAATGTGCAAAATAAATTAATGCCTCAAATTTTAAAAAAAGAAAGAAAGAAATTAGCCTTTTGTGGTAGAGAAAATGGGCTTATGTCTGTCTGTCTACTAATAAGTTCTGAAGAAATTACCACATTTAGGGAAAAAATTTCTGCTGAAAGATCTGTTTAGAGCATCCTAACTTAAACAGATGGTCAACTTATAGAGATGGAGGTTTTTTCTTTTTTTTTTTTTTTTTCACACTATTCATTTATTCATTTGTAACTAATTAAAATATTGCTTCATGTGTTAACATTACTTTAAAATAGTGGTTAGCTTTTTTTTCAATTATCTAAAATATCATTAAAAAAAATTAAACCCGAATGAATTACAATGCATCTTATACAACTTCAAAAGTAAAGTACTTAGTTAAAATTAAGATGAATACAATATTAATTACGTCAGTTACTTATGTGATGCTAAAGATTTCTTTAAAATATATTTTTTTCGAAATGGCTGTATCAGATCAAAGAAAAAGAAAGAAACTTATTTAAAGAAAAAAAGAGTGCTCATAGTAGTTTTCCCATTTGGTCAACTTAAACAAAGAGGTTTAGGCAGACTTTATATTTATGTTTCATCCATCCAGATAAATAATGGTCTAACATTAAGGACCAGTGTTGCAGAAGTTATTTTCGTTTTTTTTATCTTTCCAAAAATAGATAAACAAATAAATATAGTAATAATCACGCGGTCAACTTACACATTTTTTTTTATAATACTACCACCCTGAGGCGGTCAAGTTACAAAGGTTTCTTTACATTATATAATATAGGGCAAATTCAGTTCCGGACAAAAATGATCAACTTAGACAGGTGGTCAACTTTACAGGTTTTGCTGTATATTTATTTATTTGGAAAACAAAATACGATTTTTCATCACTTCGTCCCATAAACCTTAGTCAGCCCAATAAGTCACATTCATCTGGATATTTTACACAGAATTCGTAACAAGTTAACGTTTTAATTTAAGGACAAATGATCTAAAAACACTTTGTTTCCAATGAAATAATTACAGATTCTTTAATTACTTTGTATTAATTCTTCTCGTCCCAAAACGGAATGCAACAGGATTACCCTAGATCTTTTCAGCATTTATTAGAGAAATAATTTTCAGGCTAATGCGTTGCCATGTTCATAAAGTAATAACTTTAAAAAGAAAAATTATAAAAAAATTTTCCCGTTGTCAATTATTCAGCTTTCGATGCGTCTCGTACCGGAGGGGGGGGGGGGGTGAAATTTTATGTATTCATGAATGCATACTAATCACAGCTCTTTCAATTCCATCGAACAGAATTCGCGGAACACAGACTTAATTGGGGATTGTTTCAGGAACGACCCAGCTGTGCGCCATTACCCGGAGCGCGGTAATGATACGCTCTTGCAGGGGCGATGGAACATGTTCGGGCGATTTATGTTCGAAAAACATGAATTTTTGAGCAATGGGGCGCTTCGAATGAAGAATCGAAGTTTGAGTGGATTTGAAACGCAGGCTTCAGCGTTAAAATGCGGTTCATTTCTAATGAGATGGTCTTTTTATGGTGGTTAAGAATGGGTGAGAAATTCATAGTTTTCTATTAACCTAAAAAAGAAAAAAAACTAAACAAGAAAAAAAGGTTTGAAACCTTTCTTGTTACAATTAGAAATAAGACTATTTCTGTTTATTTATTTATTTTTTCATGAACTTTTCTCTGTGAAATTTTAATTATTTTAATGAAAATACAACAAATTTCACAACATTTGCTCATTTTTAAAATTATTTTAACGTATAAGTAAAGAAAATAAAAAAAAGGAAAATTAATGAAAGAAGACTTAATGTCGCTTAAAAATGTTATTAAAAGATGAAAAAATTGAGTATAAATTAAGTAACTAAATAAAGATTGAAAAATTAAAAAAAAATTAAAGTAGAGTTTTGAGATGGTATGAAAATGTTTGTCTGTCGGTCTATGTGCAACCCTTTAATAACTTTTGAAGAGATTGTCCGATTTGATTTTTTTCTTTGTTTTTGCGTTTGAAAGTTCTCGGCGAAAACACCTTTCCCCATATTTTATTTTTTGGTTTGAACAATTTTTCTTTGGAATAAAACTATTGCTGGCTCTAAGAGGTAATTTTTTTATTATTGAAACATTCTTATCAGGCTTCGGTATTAAGTGCATTAACAGTTACAAGGGTTTGTTTGACTATTTGAAAAAATGAAGACTTGAAGCTAAACCAGTAAAAGCGAGGAATATGGCTATATTTACAAATTATATGTTGACCCACGGGAAAGTTGGGTCGTATACTTCTAGACGGAACTTCTTGTTTTCTTTGAAAACGTTGTTAAATGAATCAGGGTAAATTTGATCTGTTTTGGAAATATTAGCTCGACGTGATACTGTTAGAATCAATTAGGCAAGACTCATTATATAAATTACTTTATGTTATTTTGATTTTCGGTTTTGGCAATAGTTTTTGGCACGAGCATTTCTTCTTACACTCATGCTTCCTTGAAAGTTAGTTGAACAGGTTTTTCATGCCCGTGTTGTGTCTCAAATTTATGTTGTACAGTTTATTATGTTACTTTTACCATGTTTGATTCTAATTCATAATACGTTTTATTTTATATGCGAAAACTGCCTATCTTTGCTAATTATCCCACAAATAATTGTAAAAATAAATGAATAAACAAAGGATGACATAAACATTTTTAGGGTTTTAGAACTGGTTTTACTATAATGATTGCTAATTTTTCTGTGAACAGTACCAATTTTCAGTGGCGGTTTTCAGAGGAAAAAGTTCTGTTCTTGAGATTGTGTTTCGTGAAGAATTCGTTTTTGTGACAAGTCCGTTTTTGTTATGATCAATTTTGTTTTAAAACTTTCTGTTATAAACCAATTAAAGGCAGGGCACCAGTGGTTGACATGCTCCGATGACTGACACCTTTCCCCCAAAAAGTTAATAAATAAGAAAAATAATAAATCTGTAGATAAATACTGCCTATATATATATATACCGCTGGCATTGTGGCGTTGTGATAAGGCACGGGACTCATACACCCCAGGTAATAGGATCGAGCCTGGCAGGGTCGGTGAATTTTCAAGGTGCAGAAAATCGTCTGCGCCCATGTCGACGATTATAAAGCATGTAATTGGCTTGGATACTCTCGGCTAAATTAACTTGCATAAATTAGGGATCAGGTGCCGCTCTTTAGGGGAAGCTGAGCATCAACATTCAAAAAGTGGTAATAGCATTCTCCGACAGTGGTGCAACTTGAGAGAATGGATGCCGATTTTCGGGTTCTATGCCCCTTGGTCTGTAAAGGTTAGTGGAACTTGCGAAGTGAAAATTTATCATACTATTCAGGTGATGCAATTTCAAACTATATGTACCATGGTCATATCCCCAATGGAGGCAATTCAAGCAGCGTCATTGGTCACGTGGCAGCGATGTAAGCAGCGTAAACAAAGGAAGTCGTAGCATCGCTTTACTTCGAGTTCGACAAAGCTAATTAAAAGCTAGGCCTAAATAAATACATAACATTAACACTAAATGCAACACTATAAGTGTTGAAATAATTAATAAATCTCTTTTATAATGATTAAATTAAATGCAAATACTGGGTTATAATCAGAAAAAGCTGTGAAAATAGTCTAATTAATTTCAAGATAACTCATTTTGCCTAGTGTACTCCACGTAGAACTCCATTGAAAATCTTAGTAAACAAAGAGCGGTTATCACGTGACAACGGGGATCGTTCATGAGTCCCTCTAGCGGTCAATTACCGCCATTGTTGGGAGAGAACATTTACTTGTTAGGGACTTTTATATGAACACCGACGATATATGGATGGTTCAGTTGCCAAATCAACTAACACCACTTCTAAAAACTGTCCTTATTCCAGCTCTAAAAGGATTTTGATTGACGTATAGACAGTGAATGTATAATGAAGTTTTGATTAAGCACATTTCTAACCAGGTGACAGCAAAAGATGTAACGTGAATGCCCGATTACTTCTACGGAACTCGAAATCTTCTTCCTCTTCGACATTTTTCTCAAGTTCCGTCATTTGAAGTCAATCGATTTGGCAACTGAGCCATCCGGATACCAACCATCGGCTGTTTTAGAATATCCTTCTCGAAAGAGAGCCCATGTGTAAACAAAAAGCGACTACCACTTCTTTCGTACGAGCTTGTCGTGCCCAATTATCCCTCAATCCGACCAGAATACTAAGAGGCTGAGGAGGTGCATTGATCCAGCAAGTGGGGGTGAGGGGGGGGGCGCGTCAAAGTGGGTTACTTGGCGAAACAGGGCACTCTGGGTGCACGTGCCCAGGGTCCCTACTTCGAGAAGGAAATCTCGCGGGACCCTCACACGAACGCGGTTTCGTGAAACCCCGATTCGGGACTGCTGAATGGACATCGCCGGGATAACGAACCCACGGAGTTTAAATGAGGAAACCCGATTATTAACAGGTTGGCTGCCAGTTATGTTTTCAGTTTCTGAGTCTCCTTATGATAGTTTAGTTTAATCGCATCCCGTTGTTCAAAAAATCTTATGAAGTAAAAAATACTAAACTTCCTCTGCGTATATTCTTAGGGGTTAGGCTAATTACTTATATACCGAAAAGTAGTAGTAACTAACGCAAAAAAACCTAGTGTCTTAATATTCATCTAGTGACAGCCGAATTGTTTAGAGTGGGTAGTTTTTTTCCACCAGGGTCAAATATAGAGCTTGTAATAACATTAGAATCTGAAAATGCATTAAAAAGAAAGTAATTTTAAGATTTTTCATTTTTATTTTTTTCTGAAAATGTTTACTATTACATGGAATTCACTTGAAACACATTAAAGCAGTTCATTTACAGCAAAATTTAACAAAAAACAAATTGTTTTAACATTAAATCGCTTATAACCATTCTCGAATGCTTTTTAAGTGTTTGATAGTGTTTGTTTCAAGTATTGTTGATAGCTATAGTATTGGTTTGTTGTTAGTTGATTTTCATATAACAGTAGCGATTGGAAATTGCAATTCTCATTCGCTCAAGTGTTGGTAAATTCTGACTACAGGTTTAAGTCTGAATCAGATTTATTCTTTGAACTGCTCACCACTTTCAGATATTTTTGCAGCTGGAAATAGCCTCAGTCCGAATTGTATCGCTTGACCTTCAATTTAGGCGAGTGAGACAGTACCATTAATAACAGAACATACCGGTGGATTCAGTTCTGTTTCTGTAGAAATACTAGGTCGTCCTTGCCCAGCGACGTGTCTGTCTACAACTCCCTCGAGAGGATTTTTTCAATGACATTTCTGAAGATACATTCTCGCTTTACCCAGGATCCATGCTTAGCATGCATAATGAAGCTTAACAACTATTATCATTTTTGTCCTAGTGACCGAAGACTCATCCCAATTGGCAATTAAGGGCTTTTTCGAGACCATTTTCGTAATGAAACAATTTCAAGCTACACCCGTTGTGAAGGTGATGTACGATTGAATTTGCATACGCACGTATGAATCACATTGCTAAATGTTGACTAATTGGAAGAAGTTTAAAAGTGATCATCTCGAAATGAAATAGGTTTGAATAAAGTAATATAAATGTTTTCTAAGAGTGAATAAAGTTAAGTGTCGATTACAAGAAATTTGAATCCGGAACAGGGTGGGACGAAAAAAGCTTTTTTTTTTCGATTTTCGGTTAATGGTAGTGCGGAAAAGGGGCCATTGGTGGCACTATGTGATGAAAAATTTGAAGTTTGCAGGACAATTTTGTGGATTGTCTCAAATGCGCTGAAATTTGTGCTAAGTAATTTCTTTAAACAAAATTTGTAAAAAAAAAAAAAAGTTTTTTTTTTCTATTTTGGATGATGGGTAATGTGAAAAAGATGGTGTCACTAAGTTCACATAAAAAAAAAAATTGGAAGTGCGTAGAAACTTCCGCCAAAAATATACGGCGGAAACATTTTGATAAAGTTTGTTAAACACGTAAAAAAATAAATAAATATTTTTATTTATAAAAATATTTAATAATTATAAAAGAATAAAACCACACACATAACTTTAGTTTTAAGCCCTTCTCACAAAAAATCTTAATATATCACCATGGATACTTAGGGTTGCTAGATTATTTGGTCGTTCCTTTTCCGTCAGTGCAGATTAAAACGAGGAAATTCACAAAATTTGCCAAAAAAAAAAAGAATTTTTTTTATAGAAGAGAGGGCTAAAATAAACAATTGGGAAGGTGGGGACAAAAGAGAATGGTTTCTAGTTTCACGTTTGACTCTTTCACAGACTACCAAATCTTTCTATCGGTTCAAAAATGACTTGTGTAGTAACATATTTCATCAACCTCCAGTAAAAAAGTAAATCATTTATATTTAGGCGCTGAATATTCCCTTTTTTTTCCCTTCGCTCGTTATCTGCTGGGAAAAATTTTCAGTTCACCGATTTTGAACTGAAAATGTACAGAAAATCAATAGCAAAACTGACTGAGTAATTTAATTTCAAGACATTTTTATAGAAAATACTCTACTATAATTTAAACACATATTTTCAAGATCCTTTGAATGGATTGCAACAAATTAAGGCATCATGTTAAACAGAAATTGTTCAAAATATCGATTTTTTTAATTATGTATTTTGATAGATAAAACTGGTTCGAAAACTAAAATTTGCAAATTGTTTTTTAATTTATAATGGGCTGCCGTTGGCTTCTGCCAATTGCATACCTAGTGCGTTCCCCAGAAATTGGTACCATTTCTTTCAGCGGCACCACAAGGAGTGGTACCATCGCCGCAAGAGAATTTTGACGTCCGGTTTCTCCACCGGAAAGGGCGAGCACCCGGACTCTGTGGAGGCGAAATTGCCCTAGGAATTTAATTTAGCCGAGAGCATCCAAGCCAAATGTCTACTCAAGGGATCCTTTACATGCCGCATAATCATACGACATGGGCGCAGACGATTTTCTGCATCTTGAAAATCCACTGACACTGCCAGGTTCGATCCTCAGACCTGGGACGTACGAGCTCCGCGCCTTACCACGACGCCATCATGCTGAAATTTGCAAACTAGTGCGAGCAATACTTGAAAAAATATTATAATTTTTGGAACATGTATTCATTTTGGTTCAAGGTTTTACAACATGTTTTTCTCTTTTTTTATTTATGACCACCTAGCTGCCACCAATTCTTAATGCTTTTACTTGCACTGTTAGAAATTTCAGCATGAAATTACGGTTAAATGACCGGCAGCAGTCTGTCCATCTAATTTACCGTTAAATTTACGGTTTGGAACATTTTTCTATCTTTACGGGACCTAACCATTTCCAATTAACTTGGTTAAAAAGCCGTAAATACAAAAGTTTACGGTTTTATAACCATTTAAAAATGGTTTCAAAACAAAATTTTCACCGTTTTTGAACCATTTCGAGGCGTAGAATCTTTGAGACGTAGAAACCATAAATGAACCTTGCAGGACTCGAACCCCGAATGCGTGGTGTACTAGTCTAGCTCTCTATCCACTCGGCCACCGTCATCACGTAAAGCGAACGTTTATCTATCAATAAATCTTCTTTTCCAACAGGCAAACAGCCTTAAAATATAGATTTCAGTTTTTGATTGGATCTAAATTTACTTTTGGTATAAATTTACTGTATATTGACGAAAATCATTTTATTTGCTGCATAAATCAAAATACAAACAAGCTTCAGCAGCTCAAATGATGGGTTCGCTCATTCGCAAACAGTTCGGGAATCCGATGTCTCCGATTTTTGATTTCCGTGTGTATGTGTTTCTATTTAGTGACCACTGCTTGAGCCACTTTTTTTTTCTTTTTTTATATACACATGCAGATTTTAACTAACAAATCCGAATTCCTATTTTAAAACAACGTACGACCGGTAAGGTTTCGCAACCAAGATGGACGCCCGATTCTTATTGAGCGCTTGAAAATGACGGTTCGTTAAACGTTCTTAGGATAAACAGAGAATAAACGATTTTTTCCGCAATCAGCGGTTAAAGTACCATCTTTTTAATGGTTATTCAACTGTTGTAATTAAATATGGTAAAATAACAATCAAATAAATGGTTATTTTACTATTTTCCTACGGAAATTTTTAACAGTGTGGGGGGAGGGAGGGGTTCGAAACAATTGTGTAAACACTACAGAATATGTACAGTTTTCCCGGCAAAAAAAAAAAAAAAAACTCTGATTGGCAGAATGCCAAGAAGAATCTAGTCATGTTCAAGGGGGAAAGGGCTAGTATAAAGAATGTGCCATAATCTGTTCTCGTTTTAATTTGTTTCCCAAATTTCTTTTCTTCCGATCAGCAATTACATGTCAGTTTATAAATTTAGTTGCTTTCACCAAAACAGAGAAGCAAACATTCTGATCCGCGGGCTAATAAAAACACTTCCTTAAAACTGCCATGGATTCGTTCTTCTCTGCCATGGGCAGAAGCGCCCGAGTGTCAGAACTTCGAAGTTGAGCTGTCTAACATGGAGCAGGAATTTATTTCGGAGGATAGGGTACCGAGGGCAAGCCAGTATAAAGAGAAGTTTCCAGAAGAGAATTTTCCAAGTTTCAAAATATACAAGTTTTTCTTCAAATAAGGTGGTTTTGGATATTTTTCAAAAGGGGGGACAGCGGCGTCGTATCCTTCCGCCTTAAGTACGCCCGTGATGCTTAATAAAAATTAACTTGCGTTTATATTTGTTAAGCTTGTCATTTGCTACCTTTAAATTTGTTGAATTTCAGTTTTAATTCCCTACTAGTCAGCAATATTAACTGTTACAATTACTTTCCAGAGTGTTAATTCCATACTACCTTTTGTTCAACCTCGTTTGTAAACTTTGTATTAGAAAATTTTTGAAAAATTATATCTAAAAAAACTTTAAGACTTTTTATAAAAATCATTTTTTTTTTTAGTTTTGAAAATTTTAATCTAATGATTGACTGCAATACAGTTCTAGCTTCACAATTAATTTTTAATGATATTGGAATTAGGGATCTTTAGGGAATTGGAATTAGGGTGTTGAAATTAGGGGGGACCACTTTACCCACGGTGTATGGAGACCGTACTTCGATGCGCGGGAATTTTTGCGCCATTTAAGGTAACTTCAATTTAGTAGTACTTTTGACGTTCACATAAGTTATGTAAAATCTAGTGGAAGCATTTGAAAGGTTACTTAATACTTAATAAGGGGAAAATGTGCTAAAAAGCTGTTCAAGCTTTTTTACTGACATGTAAAAACATTCAAAAATTGCGAAAAATTGCATCAAGATGACAAAAACAAATTCACTTCATTTTCATGGATCGCTGTAGTTAGATTTCCAAGAGTTTTCATAAGGATACTCATAAGAATTAAATGAATGACAGGTCAATTCAATTGAATTTCCTCTTCCCGGTCGTTTTAAAAACACATGAAAACTTCTGCCCCATGGCAACTTTTTCTAACAACTCTAAGGGCTTTTAACTTTTCTAACATGTCTTTACATGTTTATGGAAGTTGTACTGCCTTTATACAGAAGTTTGTTAATATCTCATTTGGAGTATGATGTTCAGTTCCGGTATCCCTATCTAAAGAACACTGTTAAAAAAACCCTGAATTTTCAGAGTGCTTTTTGACTGATTTTAACGGAAGATTTCCCTAGTGTTTCAATACATGGTTTTTCCTTCCAAAAACAGAAATATCACGTCCTGAAAATACGAGAACGGAACTTTTCCGTTTTACGGTTGCTGTATTTTCACAACCTGATCGGATTAACGGAGGAAAAAGAAATGGAACTTCTGTCAAATCACGGGAAAATATTATCAGAAACGGAATATTTCCGGCAACTCTGCAGCCGTACTTTTTCCGTTATTTTCAGGAGATTTTTTTTTACAGTGAAGGATATTACTTTATTGGAAAGGGTTCAAGGAAGGGATACGGGATTGGTAAGTAGTCCCTCAGACTTTGATTACGAGATCAGACTTAAAAGGCTCAATATGCATAGTCTAGAGCAGTAGTCCCCAACTCTATGCCCGCGGGCACCATGGCGCCCGTCGATCGGTCGAAGTGTGCCCGCTGCTTGTGCCCAACGATAAAATATTTCAGTTTCCTATTTTAAACTAGAGAACATTTAGAATCTAGAGTACATGAATAAAGGGCCATACAAAGTCTGAAAAACCCTATAATGATGAATGGCAATGAATAAAAATATAGATTACGACTTACAGATGAACACCTTGACCATTGCTTGCGAGCAGGAATTTCCTCATATTCTCCCAATTACGAAGCGCTGGTCAGTGAAATGCAATGCCAAAGATCACATTGACTGTACTTTATAAATTTTTATACTTCGTATGGTTTTGCAAGCAATTTAGTAATCATTCATTTTACAAAATAATATTAATACTAATTGTGTCCCGCAGTGGACCAGTCGGCAGAAGCTCGGTTCCCGTAGAACGCCGAAAGTGAAGCAACATCGACTTGGGTCAGTGTTTGGGAGGGTGACAACCTCTCGCGGCTGGTTCCTGTGAGGCCGTGTACGCTAAAGGGAGCTGGGGCACGTTAAATAGGTCGTGGCTCCAATGTCCTCCAAGTGAAACGATACCTCTGGGGGTGCCAACCCCAGGTGACGATCTTTCATCTGGGAGCTGGTTCAAAAAATTAAGAGACCACATGTAAAGGGGCGGAAGTCGGACTCCTGCCTATAAGGGCTCCGTTAGACTCAGGAGCAGCGCACCCATTCTTCTTCGCCACGCGCGAGGATACGACAACAACAACAACAATACTAATTGTATTCATATGTTAAATTAATTTTCAATTTTATTTTTTGTGCATTATATATGGTGTGTATTATGAACTATGTCGACCAAGTATAAATTGATCTTGCAAAAATTAATGGTGCCCGCCATTCGACCGATATTCTGGTATGTGCTCTTAGGTACAAAAAGGTTGGGGATCCCTGGTCTAGAGCAAAGCAGAGTTAGAGGGGACATGACTCAGTCGTTTAAATTCATTGAAATGGAAAATGCTGATGGCCTGCGGTTATGCGATGCAGGTAGAACCAGAGGTCATTGTTTTAAGCTTTTACAAATCTCGGGCTAATCTTGAAATGAGGAAAAATGACAACTTCAATAGGTTTGTAGGCAGGGCGATAAATCTTTTTAAGAAGGCTGCTGAGCGCTATGCCTGTTGCTGGTTTTCACTTTTGGATTTGTATTTGTATTTTGAAGAACGTTTGCTTACCTTTGGGTTTGTGTGGAATTAAATTGTGAGAATTGAAGATCAAAAGCCCAAATTGAAAAATTCATTGGGTGCATGTGTTTCAGGCGGTCAGGATGAAAATTGAAGCAAAAAACGTTTTCGCATTGGAAAAGTTACTAATAGAAAATCCAAAACACGTTATGGACGGTTTTTTTTTATTTTATACTCTGGTTCCTCACAATTAATATTTGTTTTTGTTTCGTCCTTATGTATTTTATGGTTTTTTCTCCAATAAGGGAGGGATAAGTACATAGGCGTAACTAGGGTTGGTGAAAGGGAGGGGGGGTCACCCTAAAAATGTACGGACTAAACACCAATAAGAAGAAGTGTAAAAGAGTTGAAAATTTACAAGTCATAAATACTTGTCTCTAAAGATATACTCCGTATTTATTTCAGGCATCTCCCGGGGGGAAGCTACCCCCTTGGAGCAAGTCAACTTCTCCCCCCTCCCCCGGCAAAAAATTCAGATCACAAGTTTTAAAAAAAGAAAGAAAAGAGAAATTACGCTTTTAAGACACTTTACTTTCAGAAACACTTTCAGGGAAAGGACATTGAACACTATCACGAGCGACACCAAAAGTAACTTAAAAGATATAAGACTTTATTTTAAAAAAAATTGCGGGGGGAGAGTAACCAAACTCCTTTCTGTTTCCTCCAACAACACCAAAGTATCCCGAAATTGCATTGCTAGGAAGATTTCAAAAAGTTTTCTGGGGAGAGCCCTCGAACCCTTGCCTCCAGAGTTAGCCTAAGCATTATAGATGTAAGACCAGTTACAAAAATTTAAGCTGCAGAAGCCCCAAATACCCATTCCTCTAACTTCACCAAAAATCTAAACATACATCTACTATATATACATCAAAAAGCTATCATATATGTAAAAAAAATCATATTAACATCATTTCTAGTCATTCAAGGCAGTATCCAGAATATTTTTTCGATTGGGGGGGGGGGGGGGCAGACTTCGACACACTTGTTAAGCAAAATTTCAAGGAGGAATATATGATACATTGCAAAAGATTTCTGGGGAGGGGGGGGGGCGACCCGTGGATCAATCTTCCCCTGTGGATACCGCCTTGATTCACAAAAACATTAAACGTTCATTACTAGCTCTATTAGTTAATTTTTTTAATCAAACGCAATAGAAAATTCAATATTTAGGGCTAAGCAATCTTCTAGGTCCAAACATTCATAATATTAAAACTGGGAAACAGCGGAATTTTAGAGAAAAAAATCCAAATTCCCCTACAAAAATGCTCATCCCCACAATAAATTTCTAAAAATTTTGTTAAATTTGTAGCAAAACATACCTTACAAGTGGAAGCGTTTGAATCAAATTTTCTTTTCTTTTTGGAGGACGAGCGTATCCATCACTGGAGTGCAAACATTATTATGTATCGAAAATAATTAAAAATTTAGCTAAAATATAAATAATACTTGATTGTAAATTAAAATGCAGCATTAAACCGTAGCAGTGAGATTGGAAACGTTGAACGGATGATTTCCAGAGTCGTAATGCAATCAGTGATGGACCATAATAAGAAAAAAAAAACATTCAAAATATAAGAGATGAGAGAACATCTGTAAATGAGAATGCAATGGAAATACAATTCATCAGTTTTCCAATCGGCTCATCTACAAAAAAGATTTTACCAAAATGGGTGTTTGGACAGGAAGTCATAAATAAATACAAACTGCTCTTTAAGTTTCTTGATGAGCATCCCTTCCTGGCTTGAGGGTTTAACCCATTAGGACAATTGTTGGCTAGGGGTCCTTCATTTTCAGACCCCAGCTACAACACCAGTTTATCAGAAAACAAAACTCCATCACAGTAGAGAATATTTTCCACGAAACTTATTACTTGTGCCATTGTATTCCCGAATTGCTGCCTTTGGGTAAAAAAGACATCAAGAAGGAAAGAAAACCCTCTGGAGTGATTGAAAGGATCTCTGTTTGTCTGTGTGTGGTACGGTGATTGAAGCCACCTTTCGCTGTAACCCCCCCCCCCCCGAAGGTGATAAGGGGGTTGATGATAACCAGATGAAAAGTCCTCTTTGGTCATGATCACAACCCTTTAGAGAAAGAGGAAGTAAAATCATATGCATATGTGTTTAATTTTTTTAGGGAAAAAAAAAATATGTGCTTTGCAAGGCAGTAGCCAAAATTTTTTTTGTGTGCCTAAATGTGCCTAAATAAGTAAATACCTAATGGGGGGGGGGGGGGGGGTTTAACCCCCAAAATTCCCCCCTGGTTACGCCTATGGATAAGTAATAAAACCCTTTCATTTGGGCAGCGCCGTAGCCCTGAGAAAAAAGATGGACGGAAGCTTACAGATCCGAACAAAAAGTACTGAAATCTAAAAGTGTGTGTGGTGGGACGGTGGAGATATTGGGATAAAATTTTAAAAAGTGGTGAGATTCTTGTAGTAAAATTTAAAAAAAGGTGGATGCTGGTGTCAAAATTTAAAAAGTGGAGGGTCGGTTGTGTTAAAATTTCAAAAGCTGGCGGGACAATTGTGTTAAAATTTGAAAAATTGGGGGATGCTGGTGTTAAAATATCGTAAAAGTGGTGTAAGCTTTCGTTAAAATTTTAAAAAGTGGTGGCATGATTGTGTTAAAATTTTAAATAGTGGATGGAAGCTTAAATTAAAATTTAAAAAAAATGTGGGATAGCCTATGTTAAAGGCTAAAAAAGTTGTAAGACGCTTGTATTAAAATTAAAAAAAGTGGAGGGAAGCTTGTGTTACAATAAAATTTTAAGAAAAAGCAGCGAGATGGTTGTCAGACACCGTCCCCGGCGTCTACCTTCGAGCATGCGTCCTTACGGTAATAACCCAGTAATGTCACAAAAAAACAACACACAAGACCTATGTCAGAAAAGAAAAAAACCGCCAAAGAAAGTGGACATAGAAGAAAGATGGATGTTTCTGCGGCAGCTTTCTCAATCGAGCCAAAGCCCATTCGGGAGTGGCGGCTAATGCGTGACGACATCTTCCAGAGATCTGTTAGTTAATCAAGTGTCTACCGTCGGTGGTGTAAAGTTGCGTCATCGTAATGTAGCTTCGCAATGGCTCTTACATGCAATTTCTCTCGCAAACGCAAACACACCGGGGCGTCCCCGATTCCAGAGGCACGTACGGCTGGCGTGCAGCCCGAGACGTGGGAATGTTCGTCTGAAACAGTTTAGTTGCCGTTGGGGAAGAGGGGGGGTTAGTGCTCACACACACATGGTTTGTGGAATCTTGGTCGGGTTTCTATTATTTTGCTTGCACGCGTTGCATTTGTGACTGTTTGATACGATAAATATGCTTCCTTTCCCTGTTTTTTTTTACGTTAAACTACGTTTTGAGGTATTCAAATGCCCCCTGAAATTGTAAATCTTTGATAACCAAGAGGGGCTGTCAATCTGTGCAGAGAAGATTTTCAGCAGACTATAGAAATAAAATTTTACTTTTACCCTTTATCAACTGAAACTTACAGCGGAACGTTTTTTCTTCAATTTTTAGCTATTACGTCCCCCCAAAAACGACACTTTGTCGTTTTTTGTGGAAATTTTCCTCAATATAAGCTAACACCATTTTTTGCTTTGAAGAAGGGTTTCAGGTAATTCTGAAACACGTGTCTGCAATTTTCACTGAAGTTTTGTGCGTTAAAACTTTATTTATTTTATTTTATTTTTACTAACTACATATTCAAGTGAAGGTCAAAACTAGTGTTTATGCAAGGTATATGAGAGGTGTTTATGTATTTTGTTCATACTTCTGAAAATGCTTCTTATCAGAACAAGTACTTGAATTTATGTGTACTATTTTATCAAATTTATAATCTAGCTATCTTTTCACTCTCTCGTTTAGCTTTAGTTTTTAGTTACTTCAAATATACCTTTCGACAAATTATACATATTCATTCACTCATTTATTCATTAATTCCTTTATTTATTGGGTTATTTACTAATTTATTCTTTTATTCACTCATTCCTTCTTTCAAATATTCTTAAAAAATCCAGATCAGAAAAGTTTCATTGGAAAGTAGGTTTGTTTAGTTCTGAAAGAACTTCGTTTCTGTATATGTTATACACCACAAGCTACTTCCAATAAAGTTCGTTCCAAGCAAAACCAACTCTGTTACGTCAGGGCTTATATAGGATTCAAGTTCCCCGCAGCCCTTGATTTTTTTTTTTTTTTTGGACTTTTCAAAACTGAACAAAAATTGTTCAAATAAAAAATAATAATAAAAAAAATCTAATCGGGAGCTGTTTCTAAGCCCTTAGCTCATAGGTTCTCAACCTTTTTTTTGCCCACCGCCCACTTTGAGAATATTTTTTTTCTAAAGCCCCCCCCCCCCCTCTTTTTTTTACTTGCGAATCTGAAATAGCTATTTCTACAAATATATTTTTAAATGTGTAATATTATACATTTTATTCGCAGATAGGATATGACCCCATCCTATTTCTGTTTTTAAGGAAGACTATTTTAATGAGAGCAATCATTAAGCACATTTAATTATATTGAAAAGTATTTTTATTAAAATTTTCAGACATCGAATTTGTAACATAACTAATGAGAAGGTTGAATTTGAGGCATTTGAAGGAGTTTGCTAATATCAGACTCGATTTTACTTAAAAATAATCGTAAGTCGCCACGTTCATTAACATGGAGCCGATCTCTCTTTATGGTTACCAATGTTGCTACATCACTGTAGCCACGTTCAGCTAAATATGAAGATGGGAATGCTATCAGAAACTGTTGAACAATCGACCATAAACCTAATACTTCTGTAAGTACATAATCAGCGTGTTTAGTCTATTTTAGACTATATTTAATTAATCTGCCCACGCCCCTCCGTGTCATCTCAACGCCCCTAGTTTTCTCTGGGTCTTTTACTGCCACCCTGAAAGTCTCAAACGCCCATAAGGGGGCGTTATCGCCCACGTAGAGAACTTATGCTTTAGCTTGTCTAAAAGAACTTGGTTCTTATGTCCAGGGTTTATATAGTTTGCTTGATATTCCCCCATAGGCGCTGTAAGATTTCTCCATAAAATTTTTTGCACTGTTCAAAATTGAACGAAAAATTGTTCAAAACAAAAAATAAATTACCGAACCGAGATGTCCTTGCCAATATCTTTCAAATGCGAAAAAAAGAATCGAATCGGACTATTACCTGAAATGTTATTGGGGGGGAGGGGGTCAGAGGGACCGACAGGCGCCTTCCCCCATCTCAAAACTGTAATTTCATTTTTTTTAATTTTTTTCAATATTTATTCAATTACTTGACATTTTTTTGTTTTTAACGATTTTTAAGCCTTCTTTCATACTTTTTTTTTTTACTTTAACGAAAACGTAGGCAAAATATTCTAATATATTTTCAATATGTAGCATAGATACGTGACAGTCAAAACATTTTTAATGATATTTGTAAATATTGTAAAAAAGCTGTACGGTTTTAAAAGGCACTGCTTCAGGTGTTTTTGGGTGTGCAAGTAAAAAGTGGTATTACAAAGGGTGTACCAGTGATAGAACACAGCATTTCCCAGTTAATAAATATTCAACATTCTAAAAAATCATTCAGGTTTCAGATATCTTAAATTTGGCATGGAAGAAAGCGACTGTTGCCAATGCGTATAGAACAAAATCTTTTTGAAACCTTATTTTTGAAAATAATTACATTTACTGGGGTGTTCATTCACTGCTTGGTTTGCCCAGGAACGGCGTGAGTTACTTTTGCGCCCTAGGCAAAGTTGATTGGCACGCCCCTTCCTTACAAACTTATCTTTTTTTAATTAAAAAAACAGCATTCATTCAATTGTGCTTCTTTCTTCCCACACAGAGTGTAGAAGGCTCCCGGTGCTGGTTTTGTGTTTCGACATCCATTGGAAAGTAAATAATGTTGAACAATGACCCCTTCACCCCGGGGGTGGGAGGGGGGCATAATTCTAAGTAACTATACAGAAAGAAGGCATATGGCTTTGGAGTTTGAATGTTTGAAAGTTTTGTCACGGGAAGAATGTGATCAAATACACATACGGAATCACATCTTTACATTTTTTAAAATTATATAATTAGCAACCAAATTGCTTTAAAAAGGTGGTTGAATTTCTGTGCCCCCTCAAGGTTTGCGCCCTAGGCAGCTGCCTAGAATGCTTTAATGGTAGCTCCGGCCCTGAGTTTGCGCTATATTTAGACATTAAGGTATATTAACTACGAAATGTACTCATCTGTCAGATTTTTAATTACTTCTCTAATACTGGTTTCTGAAATAATGTACATCATCAAGTTATATCCGCCATAACAGTATCCACGATACTTGTACGACATTTATCGGTATTTATGAATCATATAGCAGTTATGAAGACAAGTTCTCCAGCAGTTATAAACAACGCCGATTTAGCAATTGGGTGGTGATAATTTTCAAATAACGGGTATCTGTTAATTGAAAATTGTTCGCATGTCTTGCCAAACATTACCCAAAATGGCCAATAATTGTGTGCTCGCGTGGTATAATAAAGCGAAAAAGCAGTCAACAAATAACTCCGGTAACAGATAAGTATTCAGTTAGCAATTTCCGACTCGACAAGAATTTAAAACCAGGATATTTCTGGACATATTCTCATTGAACAGTTATATCCTAGCGATATATTTGAGGGCTATAGATCTATTTGTTAGAAACTTTTGCAATATTACTGGTTATGTGGGAGAAATAGACTACATAAAAAGCCACATTTGAAATGGCGTGTCTTAAGGCATCCACATTAAAAGCGTGCCGTTGGAATCGATCGCTTGCAAGCGCGGGAACTGTCGGGCGGAGCCGGACAATGGGTGACCGGACTGGCTGTCGGATGGATCGGTGCCGAGGTCGTTTTGGGTGGAGACCGGACAAAAAGCTCTCCGGCTTTTTGAGAAGTCGTTCGTTCTTCAGTAAGAAAGAGTGCCCTTGGAATCAGAAGCCAAGGTTGCCTCGGGGATCGGGATCAAGAGGTTGTTGACACCCGGACCCAGAAGGAGGTTGTTCTCTAATTCGAAATTGTTCCTTGGAGGACCTGATTTATTATTGTGACAGTTATCGGCTGTTAAGTACCTATTATATAAATTAGTGTCATGGCAATGGAACAGGGGAGTAGTTGACAAGTTTAGTCGTGAAATAGGCATGACGTAATTGTTGAATGTAGCTGGTAAAATTCTAAACTAATGTTAGATCTTTTTTTTATTCATTTTCGTTTTATAAATCTGGTCATGACTTTGAATGACGCCGTAGTTATATATATATATATATGTAAGAACGGCAGTCCCGTTCTATCTTCTACAGCAGTGGCCGCTAAGACCCATGTAAGACGAGGCACAGGGCTTCGTTGCAATTCTTTATTGGTACATTTTAACACACAACGATCATAACATTAATATTGTTGGAACGAAGGACATGAAGTCATCAGCACGTTTCAAGAAGCAAGAACCACGATTTTCGTTCGGGCAGTCGTATTTATATGGGGGAAAATCTCTTAGACTGCAGACAATGTTCCCTACACCACGTGATGGCACGTGGTTTAAATAGGAGGGCCATATGGAAAATAAAATATATTATTGGCTTTAATCCCGTAGACAGAGGCTGGCCTAAGTCTACGGGGAAAAAAATAGGCTGGAGGGAATTACTGAGGGAAACCAAATTGAGCTTAGGCATGACCATATATGGTAACGCGTTAGAGAAATTTATGAGTGGGACAACCCTGAGTTGTCAAGTTTAATATGGAAAAAGCCAGACAAAGGAGACAAAGGACTTCTCCATATCACAGCCTGACAAAGGATACAAAGGATTTTTCCATATTACATACATATATATATATATAACTATATAGAGTAGAACATAATTGCCATAACACAGATCCGTTCATCATTCTAAACTACTATCTGCTTCCTGTGAAAGTGGTAAATGGCTTTTCGCAGTTTTGTGATATAATTGCAAATGTAGTATCTTAATCGCCTTTCTGTTAATCTCAAATTTGAGCAATCTAAGGCACAACGTCCACCTATTTTGATTTTTTTTTTCTTTGGGGGGGGGGGGATTTCAAAAAAAATCTATTAGATGTTACGAACAAGTTCTTTTGAGCTCCAGTTTATACACACACACGAAAAGAAAAAGCATTTGTCTATTTTACGACTGGTGAAATATTAATTAGGACTCTATTGCAGTGGAGTAACGGAAATTCGGCCTAATGAGGACCGGGGGTACCGAGTTTGTGAAAATACCAGGTTGTCGGCAGTTCTCTACTGCATTCCTCTCTACTGTTAGGCCTCAGGGTTGAAATTCCCCGGGCACGGGGGTTGGGGGGAGTGGGATTATATAGGCAGTGGAGTTAAAAAGAAAATATAATAAGTACGAATGTTTCCCTCAGAAAATACAATAGTATACTTAATTCTTTGCTTGAGAAATACAATTGAGAATAAACTTTTCTCCACTAGACCCCTACCTGTTAGTTGAGGAATTAGGATTACTTGCGCACGGGGCGAGGTAGTGGTGTCCGCTGATTTTACATGCACGTATCCCCAAGTGTACATTGGTGGTCTTCAGCAGGTATCGAACGCGCGACCTTCCAGGTGGAAGTCCGACGCTATAACCACTAGGCTACCACGGCGCTAATTGAGAATAAACTGCCCAAATACCCTTAAGAAAAAGAAAAGTACATAATTTATGAAGGCATAGAGCCTTTATTACATGAAAACGAAAATTAATGAATACACAGTGTACAGAATTCACCTTATAAGACAGACCTCAGAAAAATATTTTATGAGGGCATAAAGAAAGCTGTCTATAATAAAAAGGCTGGCTGACTTTTGCACTTGAAACTAGCTGACTTTGCAAAAACTAGATATTTTTTAAGGGTCTGCGCGAGGGATTTTTTCGCGCGGCGAAGGAGTAGCCTAGTTACACTTCGACCACGAAGTTCTGACCCTTGGGCGCTTCTGCGCATGGCAGAAAAGGACGAATCCATTCGAGTTTCAGGGATGTTCATTTTGCAGGTACGTTTATTGGCCAGCGAATCAGAATGAATGCTTATCAGATTTTTTTAAAGTAACTAACTGGCATATAGCATCAGCTCGGAAGAAATCAAGTACGCTAAACGAACTAAAAGGAGAACAGAATACTGTCATGCCCGAGGTTTTCTCGGGCACGGCACTGGTGTCACTCCACTCTCAGAAACGCGTGTTTAAATCTCACGAAACTTTCGTCGTATTTGACGAAATGGCTTCGGGAAAAACGCTCCGAGTCAACCTTTCGCCAAATTGGCGAAATTTGTGCAGCAACTTTTCAGAGTCACGTGATTGCCCGAGGAAAGAATCGTTGTAAATGACGAAATTTTCTTGACGATTAAAGAATCGTCAAAAGTGAGAGCTCCATTTCTGAGAGTATCGGCGTATTTTTTTTTAGTGCATCGTATTGTTATACCCGAATATAAATCGGAAAAAGCCTATTTCGTCTTCATCTCTTTGTCAAACCCGAATCTATCTCAGGAAAAGTCGATTTGCGTTGAATGTAGCCTACAAGACCGTGCAAAGTTTGTTGATCAAACAAGAAGTTCCGTCTAGAACTATACGAGCCTACTTTCCCGTATACACCAAATTCAAATTTATAATCTAGCTATCTCTTTCTCTCTCTTTCTTATTTATCTTTAGTTCTAATTATTGAAAATATACCTTTTTCAACGGATAATACATATTCATTCACTCACTCATTCATTCTTTCATTTATTCAGCCATGCATTTATCCATTCATTCGTTACCTCATTCAAGTGTTTATTCATTCATTTACGCATTCATGTATTTATTCACTCATTTATTTATATTTTCATTTATTCAATAATTTATTCATTCATTCTTTTCCTCATTCATTTATTCATTGATTTATTCTTTCACTCTTTCATTTATTCATTCATTCATTATTTCACTCATTGAGTCACTGAGTAATATCCTTGAAAATCCCGATCAAAAAATTTCATAGCAAAATAGGCTCGTACGTTCTGGATAAACTTTCTATTTCTACATGTTCTACGTTATAAGAGCTTTCCGATAAAGTTTGTTCCAAGCAAATCGGTCCGTTAGATCAGGATTTATATAGGGTTGAAATTTCCCCGTAAGCTCTGTGTTAATTTTTTGAACTGTTCAAAAATGAACAAAAATTGTTCAAATGAATATTTTACGCCAAGAACTTCTTCCAGTGAGCTTGTTCATGGGAACTTATATCTTGTACCCAGAGTTTACACCATTTGCTTCATTTTCACCCATAGGCGCTAATGTTAAAATTTTTTCAACTGTTCAAAATTGAACAAAAAATTGTTCAAATCAAAAAGTAAAATATGGAAATGAGATGTCCTCGCCGAGATCTTTCGAATGCAAAAAGAATTTTTCCAATCGGACAATTCGTTCAAAAGTTATTAGGGGGGGACAGACCGACAGACCGACAGACAGACAGACCTACAGACAGACCGACAGACAGACCGACAGACAGACAGACCGACAGACCGACAGACACACTTTTTCCCCATCTCAATACCCTACTTTCAAATTTTTTATTTTACAATCTTTATTTAATTACTTCACTTATTTTTGACTTTTCTTTATTTTTAACGATATTTTCACGATACATTAAGCCTTCTTTCATGCTTTATTATTATTTTTTTTTACTTTTACGGGAAAGTAGGCTAAAAAGGATACAAATGGGAAAAAGATAAGGAAAGCAACACGATCCTTGTGCACTGATCGTGGAGTTGGTCAGTGCTTGGGAAAGTGTTTCCAGTGTTTTACCACACAAAACTGAATTACTGAACTGATAATTATTCATTTTTATTTATTTTTTTTAAAAAATAATATAAGGTAAATGACTCGGTAGGGGACACTGCTCTATAGTCTGTGTAATTAGAATCGGCGTGTCAAGGTCATACAACTCTACCTTTTCCCCTTCTGATCGCCATGGTTTCCGAGCTGGAAGCTTTTGTCCC
The DNA here is from genome assembly GCA_038502835.1 of Octonoba sinensis. Lineage (NCBI taxonomy): Eukaryota > Metazoa > Arthropoda > Arachnida > Araneae > Uloboridae > Octonoba > Octonoba sinensis. The sequence continues at coordinate 10,326,665 of CM076604.1, forward strand.
ACATGATTTGGGGAAGATAAGTCAGTTTGTTGTTTTAGTTATAATAATAATAATAGACTGATTAAAATCAGATTTATTTCTCAATCGCAAAAATAGATTGCGTGAGATAAAGTATTCTAATATTTTGAACCAATCCAAATATTATTCTAATATTTTGATGTGTTTCAGGAAGCTATTGTATAACTAATTTATTGTATTTTATGTTTTGTAAATGTTAAAATCTTATCTAAAAATTCCAGATTTAATTTATGAGAAATTTAATTGCATTTACCTAATATCAAGAATACGTAGATGGAAAATAAATTCTTTCTTATTACTTTTCTCATTTATTCTAATATTTTGAATAGGAGGTGTAGTAATGCAATTGCCTTAACTGCAGTGCAAAAAAAAAGTCTGGCTCTGTTATCTTTCTCGCAGCTGCCATGGAGACAAAGCAGGAAGCGCGACCTTGATGCGCCTATTATAATTACACAGGCTATAGTAGTGGACAGTTAGATCTTTGAGCTCCTAAAATAAGAGAATGTGACATTAAACTTGAATGAAATGATCAGAACCTAAAGCGAACGATTCCTAGTGCTGGTTAACAGAACTGAAGTTGGCGTGGAGCATCTGTACAAATACATGGATCATAATATTTAATAGCTGCCTCCACAACGGTCACATTTGCTTCTCTTTACTAAAGCCCATCAACGAGAAGGTGAGGGATTTGGGGAAAATATATGGGAAGAAAGCGTGACATCATTTATGAAGGGTCCCTTAGTCATTTTTAAAATGATTTCTCCAAGTTAACAGCATAAAATGGATGATATTCATTTCTGTCCACTATTAATGCAAATACGTGTCTTATAAATGTCCACTATAGATACAAAATAAGCATTTAGTAAATGTGACGTAACAATGCTAATTTTTCATCAAATGACATTTTATAGGTAATTAATTTTTAGAGAAATAGTTGGCGATTAAGCTAAATACACAAATATTGATGTAAGTACCTTGAAAAAATTTTGCCACGTACAAGAGTACGAAAGTTTTCTTAACTGTGTCCACTACCGGGTCATTTACCTTAATCAATTATTATTTTTAATTTTAAGAAAATGATGCTCCACTAGAATCGAACATTACCACTGCTACGCGGAGTGGCAGTCGCCTCAAGCGAATATATGCAGTGGCTACAAAACCTTAACCTTTTTATGCATGTAATTCAAAATATCAGTTTTTAACTACTAAGTATATTTCATTTTGTACTAAACAATTGATTTTTGCAATAAAACAAATTGACAATATATGACCCAAATCATCAAAATAACTTGACAGTTAAAAGGTTAAGATTTAGATTTCCCATCCAAAATCTATCATTTACTATACCATAAAAAAATCCTTGCAGAGTGAAGGCTAAAAATGAATTTTATTTTCCCCATGAAACTTCACCCACAAAACTGCATAATGCTATTAATAATAAATCCTTGAGATAACGATTGCCCATCCTGATAAACCCTGAAAGATTAAAATACCATCTCCTTTCCAATTTCCTTGCGGTCAGTAACGCCAAGAGAGCCAATCCTGGGTAACATTGACCTACCTCTACACTTTGGCATTCCAGTAAACCAGTACCCCCAAGTCGGAAATGTATTCCTGACTTAGAAGGAAAAAATACGCAGAAATCATAGTGTGGCACATTTCCCCGAGGGTCCGATTCCGGCCTCCACCAATCCGGGGGCTCCCTGGAGGGATGGATATCTGGCAAATGTAGACGAAAATGTTCTAGTCCATTACTTAAATTGAGACAGGGCGAGGCTGCTGTGTACTGGTACCGAGGATTGTGCCACTGCTCGAATTTGATGAGTCTTTTTTCGCTTTTGGATTGTGTGGGCGGAAGGGTTGAGGCCTCCCCGACATTTCAAAGCAGGATGATTTCAAAAGCGGCTTTGTCAGAGAGTCCAGGAATCCAACTGAAAAAAAAAAAGCCGATTCGGTTGTTGAGGAATCTTTTGAACTTGCGAGGCGAGAAGTGTTTTATTGAAATAAAAACATTTTCCGAGGTCATTTTATGGCAGTTATCATTCTGAAATGGTGTATGTCATTTTCACCTTGTTGTTAAAATATTAGGAATATTTTACGCTAATGACAAAGGTTGCCACGTATGGGCTGCAAACGCGTAGTTTTTCTTTTGTACGTATTTTCGGGCTATCGTTTATGTACGGGGGGTTGGGACGAAACACTCCTCATTTGAATGCTATTTACGCCAGAGACACCTGAAATATGGTTCCGATTCGAAAGATTTTTTTTTCTTTTTTTGCATTCGAAAGATCTCGGCAAGGACATCTCATTTTTATATTTTATTCTTCGATTTGAACAATTTTTAGTTCAATTTCGGACAGTTCAAGAAATTGTAACATTATTAGTATTGGGACAATATGAAGCAATATTTATAAACCCTGATTATAAAATCTAAGTTCCTTTAAACAAGCTTATTTGAGGGAGCTCTGGACATGAAGTATTATCAGGAATAATGTACTCTATAAAATTCTGTTATTGGAATTTTGTTAAGGGGTCGTCTTCCTGTTAAATCGAGCATCAACTTTAAAATTTTGAATAGCAACCCCCTTTTTATGACATATTTGTATTCAGCATCAAAATTTAACTTTTTAAACCAATTTTAGTGTAATTCCGTTCTTCCGCTGCTTCAGAAATAAATTGAGAAAAATACGTCACGTAAAGTTTGCTGATACTTTTGCGAACAATATCTAGACTACCATGGGTATGACAAAGACGTGCCGTATGAAACCCCAATTGTTAAATTTTGCTAATGGGCCATCTTCATATTAAAATAAACATCAACTTAAAAGATTCAACTTGCAACCCCAATTTTTATCACAAATTTGTAATCAGTATATAAATTTAACCGTATACACCTAATATCGTGTCATTTGGTTCAGTCGTTGTTTCATAATTGAATTAAGACAAAAACCACCTTGTAATGGTTAAACGCGCCGGCACGGTGTCGTCGGAGTAAGGCGCGGGACTCGCACGCCCCTGGTCATAGGAGCGAGCCTGGCAGCGTCGGTGGATTTCCAAGATGCGGAAAATCGTCTGCACCCATGTCGTTTGATGCAACTGGCGGAAGCCAACAGCAGCCCGATAAAAATAAAAAATGTTTAAACGATTTTTCATTTTGCTTACATCAGCGTACCATAATTTCTTTGATGCGCGGAACCCGTTTTTACGTCAATGTCTACCATGGAATCCCTTTTGGTTCCATGGAACCCCTGTTTTCTTCAATAATATAGTATTAATTAAAGATTGTGTAAAGGAATAATTTACAATAAAAATGACAATTGTATCGATTAATATTTATTGGCTTCAAAATATTAATCCAAAAAGTAACAGTTGAGAAAAAAAATTACTTTAACTATAACTTCAAATATTACGTTCAAATGTGGTTTCAAAAGGTAAAATTTTAATGACATGAGTATAATTGATTTTTATCGTCTCATATATACTTAATATTAAGCTTTATGGATGAAAGTTGAGCGTGTGTTACAGCATTTATTCTCCGAAAGTAACACACAGTAATTACAGCATTCGAAGAGACACGCCTCTTGGAAATTTTATTGCTTTTGCAATGACCTTTTTGAATGTTATGGAGGAAAGACAGCAAGTTTGATGGAACCTTTGAGTAATCTCTGCGGAGCCCCAGGATTCTGCGGAACACGGTTTAAGAAACTAAAAATAGCATGGGGACAGCACTGTGAGTTTTTTTTTTATATTAAATTATAAACAAAACAAACCCAATAATAGAAGTATGCTTTACGTGGCTGAAAATATTAATTTAATATTTTTACTAATTATAAAATTAATGTTTGAAATTTTTTATCTGAACCATTGTTATATTTTGATTGAAAATGGATCTGGAGATGATTTTATATGGATATCCAAATTTTAGCTAAAAATATTCAGTAGTTTTTACAAATATGATTTTGCAGCCCCGTTAGAAGCTGTATACCATTGCAGAATGCATAAAATTCTACCATATTGGGTAAAAGTAAGAAATTTTAACAAAACCGCAGTATTTTGCAAACAACCAAAAAATTTCGTGTTATTAGGGTTTAAAGTATAGACTTATTTCTTTAAAACACATTGATCCTTGCTTTCATGGCTTAATGAAACTCTACCTATAAATTAGAATACTGAGACTTGAGGTGGGTCCGTTTTTAATGTGTGTGGATTTAATGGTCCGATTTTACTCAAATTTGGCATTTAGGCTATTTTGGACATGTTGATTTAAATTCCGTTGTCAAAACAATAGCATTTCATTTAAGTTTTCGGAGTTTGTTTATTTTTATAGTATGAATACTGTCCCTCATTTAAATTTGATTTCAATCATTTGAAAATGACTGTAATTGACTAATCACTGAAAACAGGGCCTCGAAACTTACTAACACACCAAGTGAATTCATTCAAAAACTCCAAGTAAATAAAATCGAGTTATATTATTATTCTGCATGTTTTTTTAATATTTTTTAAATCCAACTTATCACAGCAAAAGAATAACAACAAAGCAGATAACTATCATGAGCAGGATTAATCACACTGACGTGTCGGATCCGGCCCGCGGGCCGTACTTTGGATACTCCTTCGCCTTGACATTTTACTTTGAAAACTCAGGTGAAACGCACAAATAACTTTTTTGAAAAATGTACTCCTATACGAGTACATTTGTACAAAAAAAGAAAAAAAAACAACTATACAAATTTAGTCATGTTTGCTTTATCAGTTGGATATAGGCGATATCTATCCAACTTCAAAGCAATCGGAAAAAAAAATGTAAAACATTTCCTTAATTGAAAAATAACATTACAAGACATGCTGGCAATTAATTTGTCAGAACCTTCCAATAAAAATGCGTTTATATTTTGCTTCTATAAAAAATAGAATATCTTGCAACACGTCGTCGACAGGGTGGCGTAGTGGTTAAGGCGCAAGTCTCGTACGCCCAAGATCGCAGGTTCGAATCTGGCCCGAGTCGGTGGATTTTCAAGATGCAGAAAATCGTTTGCGCCCATGTCGCATGATTGTGCGGCACGTTGAAGATCCCTTAAGTATCCGTTTGGCTTGGATACTCTCGGCTACATTAAATACCTAGTGTAAGTCGCATCAAATGAGAGCTCAGGTGCCGCGGGGAAACTGAGCGTCCAAATTCTCAGTGGCAATGGCATCCACCGACAGTGATGCTGCTTGAAAAAAGGGATGCCGATTACTGGAGGGTATGCACTGGGTCTGCAAAGGTTAATGACCATACGCAGCCCCTTGAGAAAGAAAAAAAACAGATGTTACTGGATATACAGGATGTTACGTTCTGCGACATTCATGCTATTTCTGCACTGAATGTTAAACCAATAGATGAGTCTGTAACATCTTTACCATATAAACCAATAGATGAGTCTGTAACATCTTTACCATATAAACCAATAGATGAGTCTGTAACATCTTTACTTCTTGTAAACTATAATGGAATCACAATATGACTTCTGTGATTTTAAATGTGCTTTAAAATTTAAAAAAAAATCATCTTATAAATGGTAATCGTAGTATTATAATTATGAAGTTTAAAAAAATCTCTTTGAATAAATGTGTAAAGAGCCCTAAATTAATTTAAGATGTAATTTTAATTCATACAATGCTTTACAAAAGGAATTTGACACATTACAGCAACGCCCTATATACCTGTGTCAGTTTGAAGAATATTTGCATTTCCTGATGATGAAATAGTTTTTTTCTAAAATGCATACCCATAATGTGTCAAACTCCTTTTGTAAACTATTGCATGAATTAAAATTACATCTTAAATTAATTTAGTGCTTGAAACTCTTAGTCAAAGTGATTTTTTTAACTTTATAAATACAATACTACGATTATCATTTATAATTATTAGATGAATTTGTAAATTTTAAAACACATTTAATGTGACTTTTGAGATTCCATTGTAAGAGATATTACTGATTCATCTATTGATTTAACATTCAGTGCAGAAATGGCAACCCTGTCGTAGAACGTAACATCCGTTACGTCCAATAACGTCCGACTTATTTAATTTTTTGCAACATTAAAGTATTCTGTATTGGTAGTGTAGGATTGTATTATAAGAATGCTATAGACATGCTTAAAATAAACTTCAATATATTCTAGACAAACACATAACTATATTTACAATTCACTAACAAAAACTTATACAGCGGCACTGCCGCCCATTGTACTGCTGAGTATAATGAAAAAAAACCGTATAGACCCCCCCCCCCCAAAAAAAAAAAAAAAACAACGATAAGTAGAATTTGTAGTCGCATAGAAAACATTGGAAGTTGAAGTAATTGTTTTAACTGCAAACATTATTAATAATGTGAAAATATGAAACAAATTAAGTATAAATATAAATGAAATATATAACACAAAGTATGACTATTTTTATTTGAAGGTTCTGATAAATTGCCTGCATGTCTTGTAATGTTATTTTGAAAGTACTTAAAAAATGCAAAAAATAGATTCACATACTGTTACAACTAATGACACTATGGGCCATATAGTGTTCCATTTTTTTGCGTTGTTTCTGATCCCCAGTTGATCCAACAAAAAAAGTCAGACCAACTCCAGAAGTCCAAAAACTTCTAAAAAGTCTAAAAACAGTAAATGTTTCGAAAACACCTCGTCCAAACTAAAATCCAAGCAAGATAAAATATGCTCAGGCGACGCCTGAGCAGCCCTGCCCTTAATGCATTTACCATTTTTTGTAACGTCCGTTACAGTCAAAGAATTTTATTTTCTGCTACCTCATAAAAGATAATATTAATTTTCAAATATGGGTAGTGTATCTGAAGCATTAGTTTCATTGGGAAAACAAAGCTAATTTTGATTCTGTAATATTGGTATGCATTTCATGATCTGACCTACATTTATTTTTGTGTATGTATGTAACACACAAACCGGAACTTTACAACGGAATTCACCTATAGACGAAAGCAAAAACCATTAAAAATGATCCAATCAACTTCAATCAATCGAAAATACTAAACAAACCTTATTTGCTCAATAAAAACATCAATTTTAATTCATTAATAATAATGTTTCTGAACTAAACATATAACTCAAATTGCGATGATTTAAAATTTGCAGAAACACTCGTTTTAATAGAGAAAATAATTTCAGACTATGAATCAAAACTGCGTTAGCTATTTAATATGTATTGGACATCCAGTAAAATACAAAGTATTTTAAGGGGTATTCTGGGAGGAGGAGTAATATTCCAAAAACTTCCGATCTTTCCGAGATTCATTGGGAATTTGATGCAAATCTCAATTTCAGGATTCTAAACCTTTCACATAAATCCAAATCTTCTGATGAATCCATATTTCTGTCCTATTTCCGTGGTGTGCAGCCCGGAAACTGAGTGAGATTCAATGATAAATGGATCGATTTTATTTCAAATGATATAAATCCTCCTAGACTAGATCGTTTGATATACCCTAATTTTGAACTGATATCTCGGGCTGTCTGAAAGAGCCGTCGTTTCAGAATCAGGGGCGGTGAAATCTCTTAAAAACCTTACATAATATCCTTATGTGTACAAAAATAAAGACATATCTTCTTGAAACAATTTTCTAACCCTGTTGGTTTGACTTAAAACTGTACAAGCACCCTTTAACTGTCAAGTTATTTTGATAATTTGGGTATATATATTGTCAATTTGTTTTCTTGCAGAAATCAAATGCTTAGTATAACATAAAATATACTTAGTACTTAAAAATTGATATTTTGAATTACATGCATAAAAGTTTTAAGGTTTTGCAGCCACTGCATTTTCGCTTGAGGCGGCTGACACTCAACGTGGCAGGGGTCAAGCTCGCTTCTATTTAGCATCATTTTCTTAAAATTAAAAATCATAATTTATTATATTATTTAAAAAAATAAATAAAAATGAATAACTACTAGTTCAGTAATTTAGTTTTGTGTGGTATAACTGGAAACTCTTTTCTAAGCACAGACCAACTCCACACTCAGTACACTAGAATCGTATTTCATTCCATATCTTTTTTCCATTTGTATCCTTTTTTGATCAACAAACTATTCACGGTATGTAGGCTTAATTCAGCTCCAATTTTTTTCTTGAGATAGATTCGGGCTTGAAAAAGAGTTGAAGACGAAATAAACTTCTCCCATTATATATTCGGGTATAACAATACGATGCACTCAAAATAATAATAATAATAACAATAATAATCCCCGAGTAATACTCGGCCGTGACATTTTGGAATATCAGTGCTGTGCCCGAGATAATCTTTAGACATTTTGGAACACCAGTCCTGTGCCCGAGATAATCTCGGGCATGACAGTTAAAGGGTTAAAACATTAGTCCGTGGGGCAGTCGATCATATCATTTTATTCCGTAACAAAATTTTCCGCCCTCGAAAAAACAACTGAAATGTACGAGAAAGTTACAATAACAAAATATCTTGATTCAGAATCGGGGCATAATTGAAAAAATTGTAATAAAATATCCGCTTCTATACAAAAGCACAAGTAATATTACATCGAATTTTCTTGCAACGATCCAATAAGAAGCAGCGAAAATGTAAAGAAACATACGCAGTGGACGATGAACATCTTAGGTTCAATTATTACTGATCCGACCTGAACTATATTAGTTTTTAACCGACTTCACAAAGGAAGGAGGTTATACATTCATAGTGTATGTATGTCGTTTTTTTTTTTTTTTTTTTGTCCACTCATAACTTCGCACCGGATGAAGCGATTTTCATGATTTTTTTTTCAATCGATCGAGGGTGGCTTCCCATAGGTCCCGTACCTTCGTCTGACCACATTCGATAAATAGGACAAAAGTAATTGGCAGAAATGTAGTACTTTTTTTTGTTTTTTCATCCATAACTTTTGACTAAATGAACCGATTTTGATGATTTTTTCTTTAATCGATAGAGGGTCGTCTAACTCAAATATCGCACATCAATTTGACTACATTTGTTTTTTAGAAAAAACGTGACGGGTGAAAAATAAGTATTTTTTATTTTAATTTGAAAGGCTTGGCTTGATTTTTCTTTGTTGGAAAATCTATTAATAAATATAAAAGTCATTGTTGAAAACATGTTTGTTTTCATGGGCTATAATATTAAAAGAAATTACAGCAAGAGTTTGACTGAAGGCGAAAATTAATCCAGCCATCGGCTCTCTACCTAAGGCTTCGGCTAAAAGGTGCAAGGGTGTCCGATGGAGAAAAGAGAAAAGTCAGTTTTTTTGCTAAAATCGACTTCAAAGGGGAATTTATCATACAAATGATTAGTTTTAGTGCCATTAATTCAAAAGTTTTGCCCTTTGATATGGAAATTTTTTTAATAGAGTATTTATATAAAAAATATATTTACACTAAAAAGAATAAAATAAAATAATTTTTATAAAAAAACAGAACCGACTTCGACTTAAAAATTGCGCTAAAAAGTAAAAAATAAATTAATTCTTTAGACAACATCGATGTGACTTTGAAACATAATTTTAGAAGTCGGTGCAAAATGATGAGTCTAATTACCCTTACACCATTTGCTACTTCATCTTGGAACTGTTGCCAATTCTGGGCCACTCATATTTGTAATTGATTCATGATTACAAAAGATTTTATCTATTCTAATTTGGCACCGACTTCTAAAACTATGTTCAAAAGTCACATCGATGTTGTCTAAAGAATGAATTTATTTTTTACTTTTTAGCGCAATTTTGAAGTTGAAGTCGGTTCTGTTTTCTTATAAAAATTATTTTATGTCACTATTAGAAAGCAATGTTTTTGCAAAGCGTAGTTTAACATATTTTTTTTTAAATTGAAAATGCAGTCTTTAACAAGTTGAGTGCCAACCTACGAGATAACTCGTACTAGGTGGACTTGTTGAGAGACCAAATGACAAGTTGTCTCGTTGTTGCCGACTTTTTTTTCATTACTCAATACATTTATAGAAATACAGTCATTTTTTACTTAATAAAATGTTTCGCACAATATGTTGTAATTAAATTAAACTATCGTCGGGCGATCCGTAAACTACAAACAACGCTGGCAGACAGCGTGTCGACAGTCAACGTGTTAACACTTATTAGGCATCACAACTTTTCACAGCAGTAGTTTAATAACATTGTAGTAATAACCAGGGTTTAAAAATTATAATGCCCGACATGCCCAGGGCATGTAAAAATTCCGATCGGGCATGAATCTTCTGCCCTTACATGCCCGGCAGGGCATGTCATTTTTTAATCAAATATTTCTTTTCAAAACTTTATTATTTCGACGACTTATTATGTAATATTCAGTTGTAATGTAATCTTTTAGAGGATTCAGATATAAAGTTGTTAATTTCATTTTTGTCTGATTAATGCTATGCGACAAACTCAAATGTATTTATTAATATGCAATAAAACAACTTCTGGATATGTATCGGGCATGTAATATTTTAGACAAACATGCCCGGGCAGGACATGTAAAACATTTTAAATTTTTCGAGCCCTGGTAATAATGCTGGCGTAAACATTATTGCTAGACACCTTGCTTAAAGAAATTCTTTATTTTAAAGCTGTTACACATGAAAATGTGTTAATTAGGAATGCTATTATACTTTAAAAGAAATGTACATTGTTACATTTTTGTATGAACATAAAAGAATGGGGGGGGGGGGGGAAACTCACATGAAAAAAATTTAATATTGTTTTATTTTTTATCACATCATTATTCTATTTTTTCCACTAATTTTTTTTCTTTATTTCTAATGGGGCTGCATATGGTCACTAATCTTTGCAGACCTAGTGCATTCCTCGGAAACTGGAATCCACTCTTTCAAGTAGCACCACTGTCGGCGGATGCCATTGCACATGAAAATTTTGAGTCTCAGTTTAACCCTAGATGGCTGCACCTGAGCTCCAAATGATGCGAATCTGCACTAGAAATTGAAGTCGAGAGTATCCAAGCCAAACGCATACTTAAGGGACCTTTAACATGCCGCATAATCATGCGACATGGGCGCTGACAATTTTCTGCATCTTGAAATTCCACCAAATTGGGCCAGGTTTGATTCTGTGAACTTGGGCGTACGATGCCAGTGTCTAACCACTGGGGCCGTGGTAGCGTAGTGGTTAGCACGTCGGACTTCCACCTGGAAGGTCGCGCGTTCGATACCCACTGAAGACCACCATGTATACTTGGGGATATGTGCATGTAAAATCCGTAGACCCCACTACCTCTCCCCGTGCGTAAGCAAGCCTAAGGCCTCGGCTAACAGGTAGGGGTCTGGTGGAGAAAAGTGTCTAACCACTACGCCCCCCCCCCCCTGCGGCGTATAAAAATTAAATAATGTAGCAAATCTCGCCAAGCTGAGTTGGCAACTTCATCGCCCGCGACGGCAGAACGGAAAAACACGTTGTGAAAACAATGGTAGCTTTCTGAAACCCAAAATGGTTTTATCACTTCTTTCTCCGTTCTACAGAAATTTTAAATGAATCATGAATAAAACGAAACATTTCGTGCTTCTACACATACAGACACACAGTAGCAACAAAATAAGGCGAATTCCATGTAAATGTGGACATCTTTGAGAAACATAAAAATGAAAAATTTTAACAAGTTTCACTTTCTTATGTTTTTTGGGATGCAGAAGCTATTTACAAGCACTCTTCATACTCCCTTGTGTGAAAAAACTTCTTCACAATAAACAATTTGGCTGTCACTAGATGAATATTAGCAGCCCGTTTTTCTTTTGTGTTGCGTCAGTTACTACTATTTTTTGTATGCATAAATAATTAGCCCTAACATCGGAAAATAACACAGGTGTACATCTTTTTAAACAGGCATTACTTTTTCGTTTCAAGAAAAATTTCCTTGTCACAAATTCATAATTCACGCATTTTTAAATTTGTTTTGTATTTTTCAGTACTTAAGTATATTTCATGTTGCGTCAGTTACTGTAACATTTTTATCATTTTTTTTCATTACGAGTAGAGCAACAGGGTTTCAAATAAGGCCATATAATAATCTATTAATGTAGCAATATAAGTCAGGAAAAAAAAAACTATTTTATATTTAATACTTTACTCATTCTAATTATTTACTGTACTTTTATTTTCATTCTTTATCATATCTTTTTTCGCGCCTCTTTGGCGCGACCATAACCTTCTCATTTGCTGCATAGGATATATTTTATACCGGATATTAAAACAACGGTGGGTTGAAATTTCCATCTTAACCATTAACTGTGAATGATTTGACTTTAGATTTTTAATTAAGGTTTTGATGGATGATAGTGGATCTCTCACTGAACAGGTTGCTCCTAGTATCTGTCCTTGGTACTTCCCAATGTCGTAAACCTGCATCAAGAAAGCAAATTATTCGATGTTACAAAATAATTCACAGTAGAACGAAACAAAACATCAGTCTGATGTTTTTATGCTTTCCTCTCTGGGTCTAATCGTTCCCTTAATCTTCTCCGCACGCTCTAATATGTAGTCCAATGTATAAAATTACAACTTCAAGGCTTCCATCGAATAAAATAATCCTTTCATCGTCTAACCCTAGAGGAATTTTCACTTCACCATTCGCGTCACGCTTGCGTTGGCGACTTCATGAATATGTAAAAGATATACAATTTTTCGCGTCAGGAGGTCTTTTTTTAAGTGCCCTCTACCGTACACCCTTCCGGAAGGGTTCCTGGAACACTTTCACAGTTGTGTGGACACTTTGTGTCGTTTAGACCACCTTCGGAATTTAAGGGGACAAATATATCTAATGTGGTAAATTGGCATGGTATGGAATTCATACGGTATTTTAAAAAACATACATTTTACTGTGAACACTTTAAGTCATCTAGACCACTTTCAGAATTGAAGGGGACAAAAATAGCTAATGCAGAAAATCGGTATGGTATGGAATTCATAGGTGAATTGAATAACTGATACACTTAACTGTGAACACTTTATGTCATTTAGACCCCTTTCAGAATTGAAGACAAATATATTCCAATGCAAATTTTAACGAGTTACTGTTTTCCTACATCACATGCGTTCTACATAACATGTAAATGGAAAGAAAAATAGTTTATTCGTATTTCTGAGGAAGTTATAAAGTTTTTCAAAATTCATTATTTTTAAGGTTATTGATTCATTATTTTTACGTTTAAAAAAAAAACAAGGAAAAAGGAAGCTATTTTTTTGTTGAAGTTGGCCATTTTGTTATTGAAAAATAAATTTGCTAACCGATATTCAAAAACATTTTTATCACTTCATCTATGAGCTTCATGATCTAACGAAAATTAAAAACCTCAGATGATCTTTCTTTGAAATTCAACAAAAAATCACAGGCATATGTAATAGAAATAAAAATGATGTTGTGATATAAAGCTTCTTCATTTACGTAAAAACCGTAGAATTAATAAGAAGTTCCGTCTAGAACTATACTAGCCTACTTTCCCGTATACACCAACTTCAAATTTATAATCTAGTTATATCTCTTTCTTTCTCGTTTAGCTTTAGTTCTTAATTGCTTCAAATATATTTTTTTTTTCAATGATTAACACATATTCATTCACTCACTCATTCATTCTTTCATTTATTCATTCATGTATTTATTCATTCATGTATTTATTCACTCATTTATTTATTTATTCATTTATTCACTAATTTATTTATTTTATCATTTATTCACTCATTTATTCATTTTATTATTTATTCACTCATTTAATCATTCATTCCTTCACTCGTTCGTTTAATCATTCATTCATTCGAAAATACCCTTAAAAATCCCGATCAAAAAATTGCAAAGAAAAATAGGCTCGTTTAGTTCTCGTTGAACTTTGTATCTGTACTTGTTTTACGTCATGTCATCTTTCCGATAAAGTTTGTTCCAAGTAAATCGGTCAGTTAGATCAAGATTTCTATAGGATTGAAATTTCCTCGTAGGCGCTATGTTATTATTAGTGTTTTAATTGTTCAAAAATTAACAAAAAATGATCAAATCAAAAAAATTTCACGCCAAGAGTTTCTTCCAATAGACTTGTTGATAGGAACTTGGATCTTACGCCCAGAGTTTACATAATTTGCCCATAGAGGAGTTACGATATCTTGAAATGTTCAAAACTGAAAAAAAAACTTATCAAATCAATAAGTATAGTATGAAAGTAAGATGTCATCGCCGGGACCTTCAAATTCAAATTCAAAAAAAAAAAAAAAATCGCATCGGACAATTCGTGCAAAAGTTATTAGGGGGGGGGGGGGACAGACCCACCGACAGACACACATTTTCCCCATCTCAAAGCCCTACTTTCAAATTTTTATTTTTCACTATTTATTTAATTCAATTTTCTCTTAAACTTCTCTTTATTTTTGACGAAATTTATACGATACGTTAAGCCTTCTTTCATGTTTTATTACTTTGTTTTTTACTTTTACGGGAAGTAGGCTAAAAATGAGTGTCATAATTTGGTCGTAACAAAATTATTTTTAAAATGGAACAAAAGCAAATCATCAGCAGGGAATGGGTTAAGAAATCCCAGAAATATGAAAGACGTAACTGAATAATAAATGGCATGATAATGAACAAAATGATTAATTGCAATAATTTATAAAAAGGCTAAATATTGGAGAAACTTATCAGTTGTTACTTTTTTTTAATTAGTCAAGGAATGGTACCACACTCATTGTGGTCCCGCTGAAAGAGTTGGTACCCATATCTGGGAATGCACTGGTCTGCAATGGTTAAGAACCAATATATATGCGCAGCCCAATAGAAATTTTTTAAAAAAAACGTACACTGTTAAAAATTTTCGTAAAAAAATAGTAATATAACAATTTATTTAATTGTTCTTTTACCAAATTTAATTACAACAGTCGAATAACCATTAAAAAGATGGTACTTAAACCGCTGATTGTGAAAAAACTCGTTTATTCTCCGTTTCTCCTAAAGAACGTTTAATTAACCGTAATTTACGAGCACCACGAGGTCTCGTAGTCAATAAGAATCGGGCGTCCATCTTGGATGTGGATCGAAGAAGTGTGAAGATTAAAATTCCATCGCATAATATTGTATAGTTTTTATTTGAAGGGGGGAAATGAAGAGAAGATGAAGCTAGTAATAGTCATAAAAACTAGTTGTGGTAACATATCCCATTTAATTATTTTTTGATATTGTATTTTTATCTTTCTCAGAATAATAAAAAAAACTTCTCAAAATCTTGGACATCCAGTAGGTACCTCTTGGCAAAGCATGGAAGTACTGGCATTCCACCGTGGAGGTCCGAGGATCTATCCCCGTCTCCGGTAGACCTCCTGCCACACTTTGTCCTCGCTCCTCGTCGTCCGCCACAATGTAATAGCTATGAATGCTTTCTACGACTCGAAGATTCTACGCATGTAGTTTATTACCATAGCCTGCAGTATGTTATTATAAGTGCTACTAAATGGTTATGAAACCGAAAACTTTTGTATTTACGGCTTTTTAACCAAGCTGATTGGAATAGAACCTGTAAAGATACAAAAATGTTCCAAACCGTAAATAAACGGTTAATTAGAGGGACAGACTGCTGCCGGCTACTTAACCGTAATTTCATGATGAAACTTCTAACAGTGTAGCCAATGATTGATTTTATGAAAACCGACATAAATTTCATGCCAAAAAATAGAAATAATAATAATTTCTTCTATACCCAAATCTTTCATATGTTGTTTATTTGCGTTGCGTTACTGCGATCTCGTACCATCCTGATACATTAGACGGAATTTTCTGCAGTGTGTTCTTTGATTAAATAAATAGGTATCTAATGTTCTAATGTTCCTTTTTCCTTCTGTCGCAGGAGATGGGTTACTCGCCTCTCATGTATTCCGTGAGGGACAACCGGGTCTTCATGGCCGAGAGATTTCTCGAAATGGGCATGGACGTCAATATCAAGGGCAAGGTAAGTGACATCCCTTCTCTCTGTTCATAATATAACTCTGAATACTCACAGACCTGATCCCACTTAACACAATGTGTGCGGGTACATTTCGCGGCGGAATTGTGCCGGCTTCGGGGGTTTTGCGCGCATTCAGTTAAATCTCAATAAATCGAAAATTATTTAATTTTTTAACCTATACGTTTAGTATTTTATATTGAAATACATAATATTATGATTGTTGTAAACAAAAACTAAAATTTTTAGTGGATAAATTTATAATAGTATCGTAAATATGGGGGAAAATAAAATAGAAATATATAGTTTTATTTTTTCGAGTTATATTATTTACAATCATTCTTACATTATAACAAAATGAATATAGCAATCATAAAACTAATTAGCCCTATGGGCAGTCTGCTGTGATTTTGTATATCACTGCAAAGGTGGTTGACACGCTCTGTTAATTTTTATTTTGTACAAAGAATAGCAAAAAATGTTTTTACCAGCCTACTACTTCTTTCTCTAAAAGCCATACAAAGATCCGTGTTAGTACGTGTGCCGCGCTCAAGTATCAATCGTCAGAAAACGTACTAGCACGTGTCCCGCGCTCAAGTATCAATCGCCAGAAAACGTACTACTAGGTGTCCCGCGGTCAAGTATCAATCGCCTGAAAATGTACTACTAGGTGTGCCGTGCTCAAGTATCAATCGTCAGAAAACGTACTAGTACGTGTCCCGCGCTCAAGTATCAATCGCCAGAAAACGTACTACTAGGTGTGCCGCGCTCAAGTATCAATCGCCAGAAAACGTACTACTAGGTGTGCCGTGCTCAAGTATCAATCGTCAGAAAACGTACTAGTACGTGTCCCGCGCTCAAGTATCAATCGCCAGAAAACGTACTACTAGGTGTGCCGTGCTCAAGTATAAATTGTCAGACAACGTACTAGTTCGTGTCCCGCGCTCAAGTATCAATCGCCAGAAAACGTACTAGTACGTGTCCCGCGGTCAAGTATCAATCGCCTGAAAATGTACTACTAGGTGTGCCGTGCTCAAGTATCAATCGTCAGAAAACGTACTAGTACGTGTCCCGCGCTCAAGTATCAATCGCCAGAAAACGTACTACTAGGTGTGCCGCGCTCAAGTATCAATCGCCAGAAAACGTACTACTAGGTGTCCCGCGCTCAAGTATCAATCGCCAGAAAACGTACTACTAGGTGTGCCGTGCTCAAGTATCAATTGCCAGAAAACGTACTACTAGGTGTGCCGCGCTCAAGTATCAATCGCCAGAAAACGTACTACTAGGTGTGCCGTGCTCAAGTATCAATCGTCAGAAAACGTACTAGTACGTGTCCCGCAATCAAGTATCAATCGCCAGAAAACGTACTACTAGGTGTGCCGTGCTCAAGTATCAATAGTCAGAAAACGTACTAGTACGTGTCCCGCACGCAATTTGTTTAAAGTAAAAAAAACCTAGGGCTACGTAACATATCTCACTTTTTCGTGCAATGTACAAAAACAGCATCCTTTAAGCAAGTGTACATTGCCACGTTAGCATCTATACACGAAATTAACAAACAAAATATTGCTGCGAGTTTCGGGTCCAGCAAATGAACAACTCAGTCAATTTTTAAAAATAGAGCAATTTATTTCCAGAACTTTCTACACGAAAATTCCTGGTTATTCTGCACCACTCTGTTATCCAGAAACTGTCCAATACCTAAGGACTCTCACTAAGTAACACCGTTACAAAAGAATTATCGCAATTACCAATCCGCACAATTCTCAAATCCGAAACTCCTCATACTCGTACAACCTCTCGTGCATCCCATGAGAAAAGGCTGGTAAAGGAAAGAGCAATCCCACGAAATATATTGACCTTTCCAAAAAAATTTAACTGCACGCGTTCTTTGTACATCTAGCTGTATGGTTAGGTTTTTTGCTAAATTTCTCTAAGTACAGATACAGATATAGGGCAAAAGCATCATAAAAGCCATCCAGGAAGGCAAACAATGGAGGCAATTCACCGTTAGAGGGACTCATGAGCGATCACCGTTGTCACGTGATATCCGCTCTTTGTTTACTAAGATTTTCAGATGAGTTCTACGTGGAGTTCACTAGGCAAAATGAGTTGCCTTAAAACTAATTAGGCTATTTTCACAGCGTTTTCTGATTATAACCCAGTATTTACATTTAATTTAATCATTATAAAATAAATTTATTAATTAATGCAATAGTCATAGTGTTTTATTTAGTGTTAATTTTACGTAATGTAGAAGAACTTTTTTTAGGCCTAGGTATTAATTAGATTTGTCGAACTCGAAGTAAAGCGATGCTGCGGCTTCCTTTGTTTACATTGATTTCATCGGTGCCACTTGACCAATGACGTTGCTTGAATTGCCTCCATTCTCATAATCTTACATAGTTACAATTTGACCGCGAAACTTTGATACTTTATCGCATCTGCGCATGGCAGAGAAGGACCAATCCATTCGACTTCAAACACCCACTGCCGCTCCATATTCAAAAATCTATTGTTACATTGCTGTTATAGATATATTTTTTGAATTTAATTTTTTGTAGCGGGGTATTTTCGAATTGTTTTATGTGTCAGTCCCGCCGGAACTGAAGGACATTTTTAAAGATACCTACCTTTTGAATTTCAAAATTGTTCTCCCAGATAATAAGAGTGTGGGTCAAATTCGGGTGTGGATGGTATTAAGGCACGTTTACACCAAAGTTGACAAAACATTGTTTGTAGAAAACTAAAAGTTGCTTTTCTCAAATTATAGAGCAACAAGTGGAAGATTTTTTGTAGAAAGCTAAAAGTTGCTCTTAAATTTAGAGCATTAAGTGGAAAACGTGTTGGCGAAGAATTTGCGCCCGTCACTCCCGGGGCGCGTGGAGGGGGACAGTTCTCCACTAGTTTCCTAGAAGTTGTTAGCGCAAAGCGCGCAGCAACAAATCTTCCACTTTTAGTTGGCAACTTTCTTTCATCTTTACCGACACTCCGAGGGAAACCAAAATTTAGTAGAAGATTTGTCTCTCCACAAGTGGAAGACAGAAAAGTTGCTGTATTATGTAGAAAAAGCAACAAATTGCCGCAACTTGTGGAAAACTTAGGGGAAGACTTTGGTGTAAACACGGCTGTAAGTTTACACTATATGTAGAAGGAAAAATATGCAAAACGTTTTAAAATACAGTTCGACCTGGATGTGACATTTGGGCGCTTTTGCGCATGGCAGAAAAAGGACGAATCCATTCGAGTTTTAGGGAAGTTCGTTTTTCAGGTGCGATATTTTTAGCTGGCGAATCTGAGTGTTTGCTTCTCTGTTTTTTGAAAGCAACCAAATTTTTATAAACTGGCAGTAGCATCAGTTCAGAAGAAATCAAGTGTTCTGAACGAACTGAACGAGAACAGAATACGGCCCGTTCTTTATTAAAGCAGTTTCTCTATTGAACATGAATGGAGCAGTGTGCTAGTCTTTTTTGCAGTAGAACTGTGCCCCCTCGTCACCTCCTTTTGAATCTTCACCAATGTCTCCCCGACGGAGGAACAGTTTCCATTTTACCCTTCTATCACTGCAAGGCATTGACTAACTTCGAGGAAAAATATCTGGGTTTGGGGGTTGTATGAAAAACATGAGTTATGAGTCACTACGATCAGTAGGCAAAGAGGGATGATGGATTGGCGCTTTTGTCTTTGGAGGAATCGCACAAGGAACAAAATGGCGTGACTCGTCTGATGGATGAGATTCCTCCACACAGACGTTCGATCGTGGGAATCCCCGGAACTGTTCGCCAAGCAATGATAAAAAAAAAAGCCACTTCAAGGGGAGAAAGAACTAGTTTTCAACTTCCGAAAGATATACTCTTATTTGTAATAAAAAAAGTACCGTTTCAGCCAAAAAAAAATGTAAGCGCAAAGTTTCAAGACGAATTACAGACAGGTGTTTCGGAATTATAGGAAATTCCGTTTTCGATGCAAAAGATGTGAGCTCATGGATGATGTCTTCGCATCCATAATCTCACATCTTTTTTGCATTGAAAAATTAGTTCCTTGGAACTCCGAAAGACGTGTCTGCAACTTTTTATTGCAATGTTGTGCTAACACGTTGCTTTTTAAGAAAAAAATTAGTGCGTCTGAAGATATGGGTATAGGCGATGACGAGTACAACGGTGTTTTTGATGGAATATGTTGGTTTTTCTTACAAATAAGAATTTTCGTTTTTGCTCGATATTTGTTTTTAAAAGATTTTAGAGAACTCAGAGGCGTTTCTAGAGTTGGGTGTCAGCCCCCCCCCCCCCCCAAAAAAAAAAACTCATGTCGTAGTAAACTTGTAGTTCTTTAGTTTATATTATTTTAAGTTGTGAAAATAAATCCATTTTATTTATTCAGAGCAATTTACAGTAAAGTACATTTATTTTCAGTTATGATGCGTTGAAATACCATCAGTAAAATTGTATTAAAAAACCCCCAAAAAAATCAATGGCGCATTGTGCGCTCTAACCCCCAGTCCTCGCTCGAGGGCACCCCTGAAATATAGCATTCAAAACATTGTTACTATTTATTTTTTTAATTTCAATTTTTCTCCTCTAATTACACTACTCTCCCTTTATCCTTCCGCTCCTCGTCATGGCGCCACCAATGCGTTGTAATTATGTCATTCATCAAACAAAGTGTAAGGATCAAAAGGGTAAATTCAAAAATAAGTAGTTCATTTCATAACTGTTTTTTTTTTTTTTTAATTTAAACTACAATAATTTGGTTTTAGTAAAAAATAAAGCTCAAATTCCTCAATACCGAAAAGGCATGTAGTGCTGCCATCTATCGTGCAGCGTCAAAACGAAATACTTAACGAAGGCTAAACGAGCTTACCACACCTTTTTAGAGTTTAGTTAGAATTAAAATCAAGTCTTAGGTTTTAACAAAAAACGTTCAAATACCCTATATTCTTCAGAGCGTACGTAAATAGTCTGGAACTTGGTTGAATTCTGTGTACTAGTATTTAAAATTTAAGAGTGTCAAGCTGCGCCACCCTTATGTTCGAATAAAAGTGCCTTCCCCTACGTTCGAATAAAAGTACAGGAGCTGACCTCGCGTGTCAGAATTTCGCCCGTGCTAAGGCTCAATTGCAATCGATGTTGTATTCAGAATAACAAAAATTTTAGTTCAATTTATTGAAAAATCTGAACAGTTGTGTTTTCGAATTCAATGAGTTGTTCCTAGAATGGCTTAAGGAAAAAACAAAAGGTGTTACTTAGGTGGATCCCCGAATAAGAAAGGGTGCTGATTAGTTTTTGACGCATCGCAGCAACGGGGATTGTTGAACGCTCTTCTCATGAATCATAACTGCTGTATCTAAAAAAAACAATACAATGAATCAAATATAACTATAAACTCGAGCTGATTAGCGTCAGGTGGGGGGGGGGGGGTACGTTTCCCCCTCCGCTCCCACCACCACGCTGAGAGTCAAATGATAGTAAATAGTATGTGAAATACGAAATACAAACTATAACTTTTGCCCCTTGTAACAAATTGTAAGGGAGATAGGTGAGATTGCAAATAAAAAATGCCTTCCCCCCGCCAGCAATAATCCCCAGAAGCATTTGATTAGCGGGAATCTCTCAAAGGGAGCGCAGCTTGACACTCTTAACCCTTATACTCATAAAGTAGCATATATGCTACCAGGGGTTTTCCCCTGCTTTCTATTTGTTAAGTGACGTCAGCGCGTATATTGCATTGTCATTTGCTAGCCCTTATTCTCATAAATTAGCATATATGCTACTTCATGAGAATAGGGATTAAAAATTCCCAGAATTCCGGCAAAAAAAGATATATAGAAGCTAATTAACTGCAACAAAAAGGCTAGCTATAATTAACTTCCTAAAGCTTTAGTTTGTGACAAATCTCATAGAAAATTTCCGATCTTTTATACTTCTCTCTCCAGCATACACGATATTTTTCTGACAATGGCTATCGACTGTTAATCTCTGTAATACCCAAATCGTGTTGTATGTGTGTGAATCACAGCGAGTGTGTTATTGATTTAATAAGAGTATGACTTGGCAAAAACGAAACATAAAAGGGAATCTTTCTAATCTTCCAGCAGCCGTGACCGCCATTCACAACGGAGCAAAAAATGAAAGGAAGTTTGGCGGGAGGAAGGAAAGGGGGGGGGGGAGACTTAGCCTTGGACGTCACCCAAGAGTGTGACGTACGGCAAGAGATTATGTCCAGAGCCAGAAACAAAAGAATATGCGACCATGTCACCGATGATGGGGATTAAATCACGGACACGGATGGTACATGGCTTCTAAAATTGAGTACATCTACTTAAATCTAATAATTATTTAGATCGTTCTGATATGAGGCACTTAGAAGCAAAGGGGTGTAAGTGACAAAATTTAAAATTTGGAAATAGCCAGTGCAAATGATAGGGAAAGCACTATTCTGTTTTGTGGTAAGAGATGTTACTGATGTCTCTAACAGGTGCTCCGCAGCAACCTGGTTTTGAAAAAAAAAAAAACAGCATTAAAGGTCTCATAAGATCCCAACTTTGAACGCGTTTCTCTCGGAATCGTTTTTTGGTCACTTACATCCCTTTGCTTCTCACTGCCTTCAGGACCGGGGCTACCATTAAGGCAAACTAGGCAGCTGCCTAGTTTGCGCAATCTTGAGGGGGCGCAAAAATCCAATCACCTTTTTCAAGTAATTTGGTTGTTAATTATATAATTTTTAAAAATGTAAAGATGTGATTCCGTATGTGTAGTTGATCACTCCCTTCTCGTGACAAAACTTTCAAACATTCAAACTCCAAAGGCATCTGCCTTCTTTCTCTATAGTTACTTAGAATTAAGAATTATGCCCCCCTCTCACCCCCGGGGTGAAGGGGTCATTGTTCAAAATTATCTAATTTCCAACCGATCTCGAGACACAAAACCAGCGCCGGGAGCCATCTACACTCTGTATGGGAAGAAAGAAGCACAATTGAATGAAGTGCTGGACAAAGTGCCCAGACTAGCTTCATTACAACCGGGCTTTGTTTATTACTGTTTTTTTAATTAAAAAATATAAGTTTGTAAGGAAGGGGGGTGCCAATCAACTTTGCCTAGGGCGCAAAATTACCTCGCGCCGGTCCTGACTGCCTTATATGAGTTGATGTGTTTAAGAGGTCGCAGATTGTCGAAAATGATAAAGAGGTTTTAGAAACAAACCATTTTAATGGAAGAAGGGAAATTGGAGTTATTTTATTAATTAAATAATGACGGAAGAGATGGAAATTTAAGATAATGCGGGACTAAAATGACCAGAAACTGGATATTGGTGCTGCCGGATATTCTGATGGATGTGCACCGGATATCCGGCTCTGCACTCTCAGAAATGGAGCTCTCACTTTTGACGATT
This sequence comes from Octonoba sinensis, assembly GCA_038502835.1. Classification (NCBI taxonomy): domain Eukaryota; kingdom Metazoa; phylum Arthropoda; class Arachnida; order Araneae; family Uloboridae; genus Octonoba; species Octonoba sinensis. Next base: position 10,350,022 of record CM076604.1, read on the forward strand.
CTTCAATCGTCAAGAAAATTTCGTCAGGCCGACCTTATCAAACACCTTACCGACCGACCAGGGGACCTTATGCCTGTATCTCTACTTACAGAAAATCAGCAAAAGCACCTTATCAAACAGCTGTGCGGGCAGTTAAATTTTTTTGAAAAGGTCAATATTTTTTGTGGGATTACTTTTTCCTTTACTATCCTTTCGTAAAACTGTGCATCGTTTAGTTCATCTAATTTACACAATTTGCTCTGTGTATATACAAAACACTGATACCCGAGATTTCGTAGTTATCCTCCAAAATGCAGTGGCAGTAAAATAGTTACATCACATCAAAATTTATAATGCACAAAAACAAAATGATTTTTTTTTTGCAGATCATCATGTTGATGAATAGTGGGACGTGCATATAATATCGTAAAACAGTTCAATTTTATTGATCAGTAGTATTTATGTCTAATTCTGCAGCATATATAAGTACGTCAGCACTTGAGAATGAAAGTCGGCATTTCCAGATACCATAATAATATTGAGAAAATATAGTAGACCCATACATATTTAACAATGTGAAAACGGGTGTCAGAAAATTAACAATTAAGTTTAAATCAAAACTTACTGGCTAACTTTTACTACAATATATTGGAATTCATTCAGTACAAAATCTTCATTTAAGAATAAAGCTTAGCACACAATACAAACAAACATACACACAAACGAGCTCTTTTATAAATGGAGAGGAAAATTTCTTTCGCTTGTGCTGATTTAAAGCCATTTTTAAAAATCAGATAATGCAATCAACCCTTTCGAATAAATACCGTTCAGTTCTTTTAGAAGTGAAATCAAAATACCTCCCCCCCCCCCAAAAAAAAAAGAAAGAAAGAAAATTGTATAGATTTTATGAGGCACAAAATAAAGAACCGCAATTCACTGTTAAATCCGAATTCTTGGTTATTAGGTTAAAACGGTTTATTTTCAAGAACATCACGTTCTTAGAATATCTCCAATTCAAAACGACTTAGATTTGAAAACCGAGTTCTCTTATTTTTTCAAGTAACTCTTTCCTTAAAAAGGATCCGGCACAATTCCTTTTTTTTTTTTTGAGGCACCACTAAAAGAAAAGGAAGAAAAACAGAGTGATCCTCATATTTGATTAAACACTCTATCAGAAATAACACAACATAAGCGAAGCAAGAGTAGAATGGTGGACCGCCATCGACGCTGGGGAATCGAACTCGGATCGTCCAGACTGTAAGCGAAAGCTCTTCCACAGTGCCAGACGACGTCGAGCGGTCAAGGATGCAGTTGAACATTATAGCTTCCAAACGTACCAGCTTCGAGTGCTAATGTACTTTCGCGCCAAATTTCTTCGTAGCCCAATCCAGAAGAGCATAAATTATCCCCTCGTCCACTCTGCTTTCTCGTTTTACTGCGTCCGATCCGAATCCAACGAATTATTCTTCTTGTATTCCTGCTCCGATGAGACGAACAGGCTACTCACATTCTTGAATCATTCTGACGTCTCACGCGGTAAATAATCCCTTATGTTGATACATATACTATTGTTCTCAAGAAGTAATCTTTAAATTAATTATGACGTCAGTTGCTCTATAAATGTTTTATTTCTTGTAGTAAAAATAAGAGAATATTTAAACTTTTTGTAAGTATAATTGTTGAATCAGCATCGAACGGCGCTAGCTCGTTTTTCAATCAAAATTACTTAAAAACACAAGAAGATATATTTTCCCATTTTTAAGCACATAATTTTAAACAGTACTGAAAGAAGAAGAGTTTTTTATCTTAATCGTCTGACTTTTTGTTCGTTTCAGGATGGCATCACGGCACTCCACCTGTCAGCACAACAGGTCCGCGAGGACATGGTGCGCCTGCTGCTCAAATGGAGAGCCGATGCTCTTGCCGCTGGAGGGGTAAGTAGGAGTACCTTTTTCTCACTTATTACCGACGATTTTTTCTCTTTCCATATCTTTGACAGATCTTTCTATGTTGATAAGAAGTAGGGCGTAACTATGAACAACGGGACATCCACTAGCTTCAGTCTAGATCGTGTACATAATTATTATTTTTTTAAATTATCATTTCTAATGGGCTTTTGGCGATGATGGCAATTCATACAGCGTCATAGGTCACGTGATAGCGTTGTAAGCGATGCAAACAAAGGAAGCTATAGTATCGCTTTACTTCGAGTTCGACAAATCTAATTAAAAACTAGGCCTAAATGAAGTTCTGTAAATAAAGTTCGACGTTATTAAAAACTAGAACTAAATAAAGTTATACGTTTTCTAAAATTAACACTAAATAAAACACTATAACTATTGTTATAATTAATAAATTTCTTTCATAATGTTTAAATTAAAGGTAAATTACTTGGTTTATAAGCAGAAAAAGCTACGAAACTAGTCGAATTTTAAGATAGCTAATTTTGCTCCGTGAACTCCAAGTAGAACTCAATTAAAAATCTGGTAAACAAATCAGCGATCATCGTTGTCACGTGACGCGATGAATTGCCTCCATTGCAGACCAAGTGCGTTCCCCAAAGATTAGTACCATCTCTTTCAGCAACACCACAATGAGTGTGGTAGCATCGTCGCATGAGAATTTTGACGTCGAGTTTCTCCACCGGAAAAGGCGAGTACCTGGACTCTATTGATGCAAAATTGCACTAGGAATTTAATTTAACCGAGAGCACTCAAGCCAAACGTCTACTCAAGGGATCTTTAACACGCCGCATAGTGATACAACATGGGCGCAGACGATTTTCTGTCTCTTGAAAATCCTCTGATAATGCCCGGCTTGATCCTAAGACCTGGGCGGGATAGTCGTGCGCCTTACCACGACGCCACCGGGCCGACCGTCTACAGAAATATTCCGTCAAAAACTTATTATTCATTTGGTTTCATGGTTTTTACATTCAGCAGAAATGTTTGGAAAAAAATCCTAAGGTTGCTAAATAAAAAATTTCCGACATTTTTCCGACCATGCACGCGCCATATAAGACATACGCTATCTCAGCTATGGAAACTATTATTACTATCTATTATTATTATTAAATCTTCACGTGTCTACTTTATAAACCAGTAAAAATTACTTAATTTAATATTCGGTCTTCTGTAAGAATGAATAATATATAGATTTCTTTAAAATTTGTAATTATAAAAATAATAAAGGAAGGTGAAAATATAATTTCATATGAAATCAAAAGAAAGTATGAGTTTCTAAAAGCACGATATAGTAACACTGAATTCGAAAAATATGCGGAATAAAGAAATCGGTTCACCAAAAAATAGATAATAAACTTTTAGTAAAAAATAATAAAAACAAAGAATATTGTAGCAATTAAAAAATAAGGATGCATAACAGAAATAAATTAGCAAAATAAGAGTCCGCAACCTCGTATAATTATATGTAGCTTTAGAACTGTTCGCCAAACTATTGAGGACACGGAGAGACCGTAACGGTTCCTGAGAGCTACTCCCCCCACCCCTTCGGAAGAAAGAAAAAATAACTGTAGGACAAAAGCAGTAAGAAACTTAATTCTGAGCAATTAATCAACTCTCAGCTGTTATACGATGCGAGTCACCAGCGTTCACTTATACGATGGGAGGCACGTTTTCACTGCTAAGGTAGTCGTATTGTAAAGAAAACATATGTACAGAGTTTAGTTGATTTTGATTGTAATCGCATAAAATGTGAAGATGCAATTGTAGAGAAAAATTAAACAAGTCTTTTTAAAAATCCTTGTACTAAAGCAATGAATTTCAATGTAATTTGTTAAAACAATCTAAGAAAGGCAAAAGGTATTAGTTTTTTTTGTTTGGATTAAAAAAAAAAAAAAACCATATTCGTGAGATTTAAGATATGCTTCTTAAAATGCAGGTTAATTTTTAGTGAGACAGTTTTGTAACCACTGCTTTAGGAAATACACATATCACTCAAGCAATATTAGAGAATTACATTGAAAACTTGTTGATACAATTATTAAGGTCAATACTATGTTTTGAGCAATGTAATTATCATTTGCTTAACTACATACGATTTGAGAAATACAAGTGTCCTTACCCATTTTAATGGAAAAAAATAAAGCAGTGCATAAAAAAAACCCTACGCCTGCATTATAATTGATAAGTTCTTTTTGCCCCCACTCATCCCTTTACAAAGAATGGTATCATCTTATGACTGACCAAAAGAAACTTGTGTTTTTTATGTCCTCATTTTCCCCCAATTTCTTTTCGATATTTTAATGGCCTTTTTACACGCACCGTTTTCCCTGGAAGTCGCTGCGAAGTCCACATGCACCCATGTGACGGCAGGAGAAAAAAATTTCAACATTTCTTCCCCCAATGCTTGGGAGGATTAGCATGCGCATTTTCGGCGAAACACAAGCGAAGCACTTAAAAGCCATTGAATCAATATCACTTAAGCTTGACCCAAATCAATTATGGTCGCGCTTTTTTTTATTGAAGCCTTATGACGAGGATGCCCTACGCTTGAGCTACGGACTTGTCAACATTTCTAAAACATTTTCATGTAAGTTTAAGGTGTGTACGAGAAAGTAGACTCGCATAGTTCTAGACGAAACATCTTATTTAAAGATGTCTTAGTATTCAGAGAATTATTGAAATGCCACCTAAAGCGCGTTGAGGACCTATCCCACTAAAGCGTACAATTTTTAAAAAATAATTGATGTATAATAAATGATTTTAGTAGCTCTGTAATTCTGAAATAAAATAATGTATGTAATCATTTCCGTCCGATCGTAACTTAATGTTTTTCGTGTTAACGTCTTCCAATTTTTCTCTTCGCAAACAAGTTTCACCAAATTCCATTGCAATAAATAGAATCATTCACTCTTCAAATTCAATCAACAGTATTTTCTGCATGCAAGACAATTAAAGCAACTTCAAAGTCGGTTTTTTTTTCGTCAGTCGTTTTGTTGATATTTTTAGCATTGTAATTATTGTCCAATACTAACCCTGACTCTTATTTTTAAGTACTGTGAAAAACTTAATGAATAAATCAAACTAAATTTCATCCAAAAAAAAAAATCGAAGTTAAAATATAAAAAAATCTAAAATGAAAAAATTATGTATATTCAAATTGTATTTAAAAAAAGAAAACAGAAAAAACTTCGGAAAATGCAAAAACTGCAGAGGAAAAGATGCAACGTCATCGACTTCCGAGACGTGATAATAATAACAAATAATAATTATATTAATAAATAATAGTAATAGTAGTAGTAGCAGTAGCAATAGTAATAATAATTTCAATAATAATAATTTCAATAACAATTTCAATAATAATAATAATAATAATAATAAAAAATAATAATAATAATAATAATAACAATAATTTCAATAATAATAATTTCAATAATGATAATAATAATAATAATTTCAATAATAATAATTTCAATAATAATAATTAATAATAATAATAATAATAATAATAATAATAATAATAATAATAATAATAATAATAATAATAATAATAACAATAATTTCAATAATAATAATTTCAATAATAATAATAATAATAATAATAATAATAATAATAATAATAATAATAATAATAATTAATAATAATTTTTCAATAATAATAATAATAATAATAATAATAATAATAACAATTAATAATAATTTCAATAATAATAATTTCAATAATAATAATAATAATAATAATAATAATAATAATAATAATAATAATAATAATAATTAATAATAATTTCAATAATAATATTAATAATTTCAATAATAATACATGATAGTAATAACAACAATAAAACAACGATGCACTGAACACAAAAATTATTGGCTCGGGCACAATTTAAAAAATATCTACACAAAAAGTACTACAGTTATTTTATTTCTCATTTCTTTAACCAAGAGAGAGTTAAGCGTCATTCTGGTTATTGACAAGTGTTACGTGTTCCGAAATTAAATGAATAACCATTATACGCTTTCTATATTTCTTTTTTACCTCATCTGTGCAGTAGACGAAGCCAAAGCGCATAAAGTTTTTTTTCCTCTTCTAAAAGCGTTTCTCCGTAACAGAAATAAAAGATCCAGTAGCGCACCTAAAGCCCTCCATCCCATACAAGCCCCGTGAACCAGGCACGCAACTAACAAATTGGTCTTTTAGTTTTCCAGAACGCCCTCCCCAGTCTATAAAGAAAACTCCAACCGCGTTTTCGGCCCGGATTTGAGCGCAAGGAGCGCTTTCTGTCATTTCCTTTTCTCTGTTTTATGCGAAGTTATAAAAGGGAAAGGTTATGTTGGGAGAAGTTGGCAATTTCGGGTACTCGGCTACCTGGTGGGCTTTTTGCTGGTTTCATTTGACGCGGTGGAAGTCAGGTTACTCAGACTTAACTGCGACTGTCCCTGTGAGCCACGAAGATGCATTCAAGTAAGCCCCGTTCAAATAGTTTGTGTATGTATATTGTATAGTTTTTTTTTCTTTTTGTAATCTTGTATTTGAGAAATAATGAATAGCACATTTTTTTTCTTTATTTTATCCAAAAATAAGCTTTGCTAAGATAAAAAGAAAAAAAGAAATCTTATCAGTTTGATTGCTAACACAACATGTGCATCCTTACTTTAAAAATATTGCAAAAAAAAAACTTCTGAAGATCAGTACAAAAGATTGCCCAGTTACTAGAAAACTGATTTTCCTAAATTTTTTGTATTCAATGATTTAAAATGAAAGTTATATAAGTAATTCAAGACTCGGATTTTTTACATCAAAAGCCTCACAGTGCTAAGCATTGAGGAAGGAGTGCTTTGTAACCTGAAACGCATGTCTGCCATATTTACTACTCGTGCTTTAGATACCTAAATTTTTGTATTTATTGATTTTTCACAGTAGTAAAAGCATTTCACTTCGCAATCCTACGATGGTTGAAAAATTTTCAGTTCTCTTATGGCTCGTCAATCTCGAAATAGCCCAAATCGTGGCCCAGAGATAACACACTTAACTGGGAACCAGGAGGTCCTAAGTCCAAATGAAACGAGGTGATGAGGTAGTTGTTGCGACACGATGTGCAAACATTTGGTCATAAGATGTATAACTCTATAAAAAGCACAACTTTTCAAAAGCAAATAATATACATTTTGAAACAGTTTTTCATATTTTCACCTTAATTCAAAGCTTTTATTACTTTCTCACTAAAAAATAGTAGTACCATGCTGTCTTTGCAAATAAAAATATGCAAACCGGGAAGCAAGCAAAATAATAAGATAATGTACTTTTGATTTCGTAGCACATTTATTTGTAAATGATAGATCATTTACAAATAAATGGTTTGTGCTTTAATATTCATTGTATTTTTATCTCATTCTAATGTGAAAATATAATAATATCTTCTGAATATTATTGTATAAATTTATGAAGTGATCTATATAACGAAAAATCTACAAAACGCGAAAGCTGTGGTTCGAAGGTGTGCATTACAATAATCTTCTACTGTGTTTAAAGAACAATAATGCTTGTACAAAATTACAGTTATCCAAAATGTTATTCAACCTCGTAGAAATGGGCATTATAAAGAAGAGTAAATTTTAAAATTTTGTGCAAAATTTTCAAATGCTTCGCCAGAGAAAGTTTCGTGTTGTAGCCCTCTTGCACTTCAAGTGCGCAATGTTAATTTCGATTCAAGTTGCTATTAACCGCTTGCTTGATTATCCCGAGAAATTTCGGGTTCGTATACATAACAATTAATTATCCCGAGAAAACCCGGGTGACGCAGAATTTATCAGTATGCTTCGTTTTATCACGGTTTTACTCGGCCTGGAGAAAATGAAGGGAAATATTCAGTTTTGATTGGCAGTTTGCCAAGTTTTGCTGGTTTCGCTGTTCCTTTGGCGGGACTGGTCACGTGTTTTTTCTGTTGTATAGTATACTTCGGCTTCGGTCTGGAGGAAAATGAAAGGAAATATTCAGCTTTGATTGGCAGTTAGTCAAGTTTTGTTGATTTGCTGTGTTGTCCCTTGTTTTGAAAACTACCATAGAAAGACCGATATTTAACTTTTTTCCATTTACCCGAGATAACTCGAGATATTAAAGTAATATTAAAATGAAATGCTTTTACACTTGCTAAAAAATAAAAATTCAGCTTAAAACCTACATATTTTTTTTTTGTTTCGTTTTCTTGTATTTAATAATAAAATAAAAATGTATGATGATTTTTTACAATTTTTTTTTTCAAAAAATTTGTAAGGGAAGCGGGTAAATTATGGTAACAATTTTAAATAAATAGGCTATAAAGTTTTTGCCTAAATTATACTAAATTTCAATTAAAGTCCTTTCTTTTTGTGCAGCCGAAAGGTCAACTCCCACTCCACATAGTGTGCGCACGCCCGACAGGTCAAGCACTCACACCTCTGCAACTTCTTCTCAAAGCCACTGGAAAAGATGCACGACTACTCAAGGATAAGGTAAGTACTCCCTTTTGTTATTTTTTTAATCTCCACATCAAGCTTATCAAGCCTAGAGCCCTTATATAGATAGACCACCACTTTGGATCACAGCGCTTGTTTTTCGTGGTTGTCTTTTCCAGCACGTATCGCCTTTTGGCGATGTTTCATTCTCTTTGGCATTTAAATTTTTCCCAATTTGGCGATATTTGGTAATGTGATATAATGGGCGTGTGAACTTTTGCTAATGCAACTCTATTTTTCCACAATTACGAAATGTCTGATTGACAGTTTAACCAGAATGTACATGACATCATACTTTATTGTAGAATTTAGACGTTTTGTAGCGACTACGCCGTCAAATCATTCTTACTGGCTACAAGGACTGCACACATTTTAAATGAGGTAAATGTGGATTGAAATTTGCCGCACTCAGGATAATAACAGTTTGCATTTATACATCAGTTGATTCTTTAGCAAATTTCAACCTTTCTTCTTCATAATTAGCAAAGATGCTTAGTATTGCTGGCCAGCAACCACCTGTCCAGCTACTACCCCATATGTTTTGTTAAACTGTTCACTTGAAGAAGAAGTCGCAATTTTGAACTTTTAAAACAGATATTGCTAATTTTCTTTTTCAGAATGGCAACATCCCACTGATGCTTGCCGTCGAAGTGGGCAACCACGGCGTCTGCCGAGAGCTTCTGATGTCAGATGCGAAAGAACAACTGTCCCAGCGTCGTCCCGATATCAGGGACACCCCCCTTCACATAGCATCCCGGAGAAGGGACATAGACCTCATGCGGCTACTCATCGAAAAGGGATCTGCGGTCAACTTGCAGAACGTGAGTAGATGATGTTTTATCTAATTTTTGCACCAGCTGGAACGAAGATTCAAGGGGAAAGTTTTCTTCCTATTTTATTTATTATTCTTTTGTTCTTTCTAATTGGGCTGCCAATTGATGATGATTGGGCAGGATGATCTTAGCAGACCTAGTGCATTCCCAATTTCGGTCATAAGATTATAACTCTATAAAAGCACAACTTTTTAAAAGTAAATAAATTGTGGAGTCAAAAAACCCTATATGCTCCATTTTAAAAGTAACAAGAAAACGTAAAAAATATAGAAGAGCTTTTGATCTTTTCCCCTTAATTCAAAGCTTTCAAATTATTATTCACAAGAAATAAAAGTGACCGAAAAAATTAATCACCGAGCTCATTAAGAGACGGAAATCCATTTTTTTCAAGTAAACCACAATCGGCGGATGCCATTGCCATATGAGAATTTTGATTCCTAATTTCTTCACTGGATCGTGAAGCACCTAGACTCTGACGATGCAAAACTGCACTTGGACTTTAATTTTGCATAGAATAAATACAACCCCTCAAAAAATCCATATTAGAATAAGGAGAATGAACCGTAAAAAACGCAAACAGTCCCTCAAAAATCTCCAATACACAAAAAGAAAACAGTTTCCAAATAAAAGCCCGAGTCCCTTAAAATCCCCATTAGAATAACAAGAAGGTAGTTTCTGAAAACCACCATTAGAGCTTCGTCAACGTTACCTCTAAAAATTTGAATAAAATATCACCTTTATCAATCGTTTTCAAGAAATGACTGACCACCCGAAACTATGTTTAAAAAAACACTATTCTTATTCTAATTAAATTAGAATCTTCAAATTAATTTCATTTTATATAAAAAAAAGGAATCAGTGTGTCTTATCTGGTGTCGGTAGTTTTGGCTTCAGTCAAAAAATCTCGCCGTGGTTCGAATGGAATTCGAATCGAACTTCGTCAACATTGCCTCTAAAAATTAAAATAAACTATCGCCTTTATCAATTGTCTGAAAGAAATTACTGACCACCTGAAACTATGTTTAAAAAAAAACCTACTATTCTTATTCTAATCAAGTTAAAATATTCAAATTAATTTCATCTTATATAGAAAAAAATCAGTGTATCTTATATGGTGTTGGTAGTTTTGGACTCAATCGAATAATATCGCCGTGATTCGAATGGAATTCGAATAGAACTTCGTCAACATTACCTCTAAAAATTAAAATAAAACATCACCTTTATCAATCGTCTGCAAGAAATGACTGACCACCCGAAACTATGTTAAAAAAAACCCTACTATTCTTATTCTAATCAAGTTAGAATCTTCAAATTAATTTCATCTTATATAGAAAAAAAATCAGTGTATCTTACGTGGTGTCGGTAGTTTTGGCATCAATCGAATAATATCGCCGTATTTCGAACGCAATTTAATGGTCGTATTTCTCCCCCTTAGAGTGAGGGAATGACCCCTTTACATATAGCTGCCATGGAAGGGGACGAAGGGATGCTGAAAGTGCTGGGACAGGCCAACGCGAGGGCCAACATTCTGGACAGGAGAGACCGAGCGCCCCTGCATTTGGCGGCAGAACGAGGGCACACCGGGTGTGTCGAAATCCTGCTGGAAAAATTCCACGCCTCCATCACACAAAGAACCAAGGTAAGACCATTTGTTTCTGCTGTTTCTTAAAATCTGAGTAAAGGCCCTTTACACATACGGTTTTTAACAGCGCTCCAGGCGGCGCCTAAGATGCGCGTTCAAGAATATGTGTGCAATGTTGGAGCGCTCAAGAACGCGGTTAAGAATGACACTCAGATGCGTGCTCATATTCGTGCACCGGAAAATGATACATTTTACATACGCGTTCTTAACCGCACATCAAAGTGGGGTGATTGGACAATTCTGCAGTCTGTTGCTCCTGCAATAAAAAATGCGTTTTGCTCGGTTTTGCGTTCGAAATCAAAGTGCTGTGTGTATTATGTGTATATTATTGTAAGTCATTTACTAATAATTTTTCTTTAATGGATGACATTGTATTGTGTTGCGAATGCTAGTTTGGAGCGTGGAACGTTGTTGTCTCTGAAACTCAATGCGCCGCTCTCTCCAAAGCAACCAGCCGCGAGAGGTTGTCCCCCTTCCAAACCACTGACCTCAGTCGATGTTGCTTAACTTTCGGTTCTCTGCCGGAACCGAGCTTCTACCGACTGGTCCACTGCTGGACTGGATATCAGGGTATTAAGCGGAAATGACTGTAAAGTGATTCAGGGATGGCTAAAATGGATAAATTTTCTACAACATAAAAGTAAATCCTGCCTTTTTTTTTTCAACCAACCTCATCTGCCTCGAATGTAGTACTAAACAAAATCGTCTTATAGAATCTTTTGCTTAGCCAAAGACTCTCCAATTATCATTCCACACCGCATCGTGATTAATTATTACCATTGCTAAGAACCCATGTTCCTTTTTGTCGTACCACAGCCTCTACTAAGTGGACGATTATTATGCGTAGCCCTGCCTCTCCGGCCGCACGCACGCTCACCAACCCCCCCCCCCCCCTCTTTGCAGCGCGATATCTTGAATGGGCCTTCAGGTGGAAAGAAGAAACTCTCGCTTGAAATATGAGCCGGCCGAATATTATTTATTCATCTGGCGATCTATTTTCTGACACCCTCTACTCTCAGCTCTAATGAAGGGTTAGATTTTTTACCTCTCCGTTTTTAATATTTCATCCCCCCCCCCTACTTATCTTATGCATGAGTCGCAAAAATGTCTTTTGTGTCTTCATTAGATACTCTATTCACGAAGTGAAACAGTCAATGGCGTGAAATATTGCTCTTAATGGGACGGAAAAAATCAAATCGGAAGAAGCTGTGCCAGAAAATAGTCGGAATTTCGGAGTGAAGAAGCGATTTTTTTTTTAGTCATTATATTATTAGATCCAAGGATGTTTGTCAAGAGATCGTTCCTAAATGATGGTCACGCTTCGAGGGGGGGAAGGGGGTTCAGGAAAGTGTGACAGTTTGTGACAACGGGAGGGGAGGGGGTAACAAGAAGTGTGACATCACATATTTTAATTTTTATAAAAACATTTAAAATCAGCAAATTAAATTTATTTTTAAAGTTTTTTCATAATTTGATTTTAAAGTTTAATTAATTTCATTTTATATCGAAAACACCGATGGGTACTTTTTATCCCGCAAAAAAAATGTACGGTTCCCCGTGGTTAACCAGTAAGAATTTGATTCTCACGCTCTGCCGCTAGATGGCGCTTTAGGTTAAATGGCGCCATTAAGATTTTCTTGTAAGGAATGACCCTTTCAAGCAATTTTTGCATGAGCTTATCTCAGCTGAAAATATCAATCTTGATGGAAAATACGGACTTGATTTTGATTTATTCGTTTGCTGTTTTGTTTTTAGTTCAGGTACATACTGTAAATAAATTGTTTTTATCTTAGTTGTTTGCTTTTGTAATTAAATTGCGGCTACGTTGTTAGGTTTAGATATATTTTTGTGTGCTTATAAGTTCCAGTACATTGTTCTTAGGTTAATTATAATTTGTTATTGTTCTTTATTCTTAGAAAACTACCGTAGTGTTTACGTAGTAACTGAATAACGTAGTGTGTGTTATAGTTGCTTCCTATTGCTGTGCATTCCAGCCCAGAATTGACAAAATATTTACCACCCAGAAATCGGCACCCCACAAAGGGGCGCTTGATCCCTCACTTAAAGAAAGGAAAAGAAAAAAAGAAAGAAAAAGAAGTTTTATAGCGCCATAATGTTCTGGTTTTTAAGTCATCGTTGCCTCAACTCCGTTTAGTTTTGTTTAGAGCTTCTGCCGCCCAAAAATGCAGCGCCCAAAAGGACGCCTTTTATAATTTTCGCCTACATTCATCATATTTTGATCAGACCGTAGTTCTCACTGTAACAATATTAAAACGATACAATAATTTTTATAAAAAAATAGAACCGACTTCGAATCATAAATTGCGCAAAAAAGTGAAAAATAAATTATTTTTTTAAACAACATCGATGTGACTTTTAATTATAATTTTATAAGTCGATGCAAAATCAGGATAGATAAAATCCTTTGTAATCATGAGTCAATTACAAATATAAATGGCGCAGAATTATCAACAGTTCCAATATGAAGTAGCGCATGGCGGAATGGTAATTAGGCTCATAATTTTGCACCGACTTCTAAAACTATGTTTAAAAGTCGTCACATCGATGTTGTATAAAGAATTCATTTATTTTCACTTTTTAGCGCAATTTATAATTTGAAGTCGGTTCTATTTTTTTCCAAAAATTTTTTTTTAAATTCTTTTTAGTGTAAATACATTTTTTACATAAATACTCTATTTTTAAAAAATCCATATCAAAGGGAAAACCTTCTTTGAATGAATGACACTAAGAACTAATCATTTGTATGAAAAAATCCGTTCTGAAGTCGATTTTAGCAAACAAACTGATTGGATTTAACTTTTGTCGCAGAGAAGCCTTCAGTCAAAATCTTGCTGTTATGGCATTTATTATTATAGCACAATGGCAACAAAAACTTTTATAACAATGAGCTTTATGTTTATTAATAGTTTTCCCAACAAAGAAAAATCAAGTCAAGCCTTTCCAATTAAAATAAAAAATACTTATTTTCTACCCGTAACGTTTTTTCTAAAAACAAATGTAGTCAAATTGATGTACGATATTGGAGTTAGACGGCCCTTTATCTATTAAAGAAAAAGTCATCAAAATCGGTTCATTTAGTCATGAATAAACTACAAATATTTTCTTACTATATTTTGTCGGAATTAGCAACAGTTCCAATATGAAGTAGCAAATGGTGTAATAGTAATTAGACTCATAATTTTGCACCGACTTCTAAAACTATGTTTAAAAGTCACATCGATGTTGTTTAAAAGAATAATTTATTTTTCACTTTTTAGCGCAATTTATGATTCGAAGTCGGTTTTATTTTTTTATAAAAATTATTTTATTTTATTCTTTTTAGTGCAAATACATTTTATATACAAATACTCTATTTTTTTTAAAAAAATCCATATCAAAGGGCAAACCCTCTTTGAATGAATGGCACTAAAAACTAATCATTTGTATGAAAAACTCCGTTTTGAAGTCGATTTTTGCAAACAAACTGATTGGATTTAATTTTTGACTCAGAGAAGCCTTCAGTCAAACTTTTGCTGTAATTGCTTTTAATATTATAGCACAATGGCAACAAACACTTTTTAAGCAATGACTTTTAAATTTATTAATAGTTTTCCCAACAAAGAAAAATCAAGCAAAGCCTTTCCAATTAAAATAAAAAATACTTGTTTTTCACCCTCAACGTTTTTTCTAAAAAACAAAAGTAGTCAGATTGATGTACGATATTTGAGTTAGACAACCCTCTATCGATTAAAGAAAAAATCGTCAAAATCGGTTTATTTAGTCAAAAGTTATGGATGAAAACACAAAAAACATACTACATTTCTGCCCATTACTTTTGTTCTATTTATCGAATATGGTCAACGAAGGTACGGGACCTATGGGAAACCACCCTTGATCGATTGGAAAAAAAATTATGAAAATCGGTTCATCCGGTGTGGAGTTATGAGTGGACAAACAAACAAAAAAAAACGACATACATACAATATGAATGTATAACCTCCTTCCTTTGTAAAGTCGGTTAAAAAGCACACACACATCAAAATTTTCACGCGAAATAAGTCGCTGAAACAGCTTATAAAACTTGAATGCTTAGCTTTGTGGCATAAGATTCAAAAACAACCTAAAAATTTGACACTTCCCTCAATTTTTCGTGATCCAAAGGAGATAAATCAAAACATACCTTGTTTTCAATTCTCGACTGTCAATTTAGTTACTTTTCATAGAAAAATAGTAGTTGAAGTTACTCGGGACGCGCATTAAGAGAAATGTTTTATGCAGAGCTATAATCCTCGGAGAGTTTTTTACATTTCATTTTTAACGTCATCTCACGCAAGGGTTCCTTCCTCTTACGTGCTTTCTTAATTGTAAGTAACGCTGTTAATGATCTGTAACCGTAACTCCGAAGAAAGTGAAGGCCACGGAGTGGTTCGGTTTTTTACGTAAATTGAATCTAATCCCAAAGCAGCAGGGAAGGAATAAGCTTTCGTTTTGAAACTTGATTCTCAATTAACAATTTTTGGATACATTTTAGTTGTTGAAGGTCATTTAGTTTCAGAAAGATGGAAATAATTAAAAAATTGTTTAGGTAAGAGTTTCATTAAACTGTGCTCTTTAAAACAATTTTCCAGTGCTCGGCAAAAAGACGTTAAAAGTATTTTAATTTAAAATATTTTTAAGTTTACAATTTAAAATACAGTGGAAACCTGTGTAAGTTGACCACTTGCGTTGCAGCACTTTAGTGGTCAATAAAAGTCAACACAGGTGGTCAACTTATAGAGGTTAAGGTAGAGGGTGAAGGTGATCAACTTACAAATGTGGTCAACTTTACAGGTTTTAGGGTAGGATGGGGTAAAATGGGTCATGGGGTAAAATGGGTCACTTGATAAAAAACTCAAAATAATAGAACTTGAAATTGATATTTTTAAACCAATATTTTTATGTTATATTTCAATGTGTTGGCAACATTTTTCATTCTAAAAAAAGTTAGGTTCTTAAATATGGCGACACAAAAAATATTTTTGTAATTTTTGGATGATAGTGTGCTAAACACATGGTTTACCAACTTCTGAAAATCTCTATATTTTATCAAATAAGAACTCAAATTTAAAGGATTTCCGCACAAAGAAACTTTGGAGAACAATTACAGCCGAGCATGCAAGAAAAAAAAATAAATACTGAATTTTTTACACCAGTTTTTCTTGGATGGGGTAAAATGGGTCATGGTTCGGCTTAGTTAGTTCTATTCTATTATTGTTTTAAAATTTACTCTGTTGCACCTCACTGCAGAGCATTCCTAAATTTAAACAATGTATGTTGTTTATTTTATTGAAATTACATTTAAAAAATTTTTTTTGAATGTTTTTCTTAAAAAAGATTGTGTTGGTGAGGTAGAGAGAAGTGATGTTGTTGAAGTGTTATATGAACCAATCTAGAACAATATTATTTTAACATTTCAATGCAAACCATTATTCAAAATGTTGTTAAATTTGTTACTTACTTTTTTTTCAATTTCAAAGTAATAAATAACTGTTTTCAGCATTATTTTGCATTATGACCCATTTTACCCCACGATGGAGTAAACCAGGTCACAAATTTATAAGCTCAGTTAAACTATTTTATAATTAAAAAAATAAATATTAAAATGACATAAAATGGATCTAAAGGAGTTCTTTGTTAAGATGCAATTGAAAAGAAATGGGAAAGATTTCTGGTTTTGTTGCTATGAAACTTAAAATATGAAAATAGCTAAAATTGACCCATTTTACCCCACCTGACCCTACTGTATATATATTTTTTAATACCTAGAATGGGAAGCTAGGGCAGGTACAGAGGCTGTGGCAGTCTAGTAGACAGGTGGTCAACTTAACAGGTTTTACTGTATATATATTTTTTAATAACTGGAATGGGAAGCTAGTGCAGGTACAGAGGCTGTTGCAGTCTAGTAGACAGAAAGTCGGACTTTAGACCGGAGGGCATGTTCGATACCCGATCCCCTAAAGACCACCGTGTGTACTTAAGGATACATAAAAATCTGAGGATCCTGAAGTCCAGAGGTAGTTCCGAAGGTACGAAGGCTGAAAAATTTCCTCTCCGCTCAGTCTTAGTTCAAAAGAAGGCTTGGGGCGTACATGTGATGGCGCTATCTGTTGACATCCAAGTACACTTCCTGTGTTTAAGCCAAATCGTTCTTTCACCCTTGAAATTAATTGTTCATTCAAAGAAACGGGGGGTATACACCTTTAGCCTTATAAATATGAGTGATTATTATCACTCGAGTTCGGTGTTGCTCCAAATGGCATTAGATACTACAACAACAACAACAGTGAAGGGGGAGGAGAAAAACTGATATTTAATGTCCTGGCAGCTTATATGACGAAACTAGTTTGTATCGTTGAATCTTCATTTGCTTCTTTTGCTTTGTTTACTGAATTCTATTTCGAAACGCAAGACAAAATGAAGTGCTTTGCATTAAATTTTTTTCTCTTCTGCAACGTTTATGGAATTAAGGGTCGCCCATTGGAAAGTCACTAATCAAGCCTTGGCGTATCGTAATACGCTATTTATTTTTTTCAGTTAGAGGGTTTTTTTTTTTTTTTTTCGCAGCTAACTATAATTTCCAATTTTATGGGAAATCAATTTATCATGAAACAGTATGAATTTTTAAATTTTCGAAGAAACTTTCGGTTTGTACATAGTATGAAGATGGCGCCGGTTGGCATAACAGATAGTGCGGAAGACTTTAATGCACCATGGTCCGGAGTTCTAATCCCGGCTTTAGGCATTGATTGTTATTGGTTGCTTATTTCTTACTCCGATCTCTATTCAATGGCTCGGATTCCGCTTTATGTTGTAAATCACCCAGCGACCTGTATTGACATGTCTTGCTCGCTCTGTTTAGCCACGGCAAACTAGATGAACCAAGCGGGAACAGGTTGGTCACTTGGCAGGTTCCGTCCGATAACTTAACTTGCCGTCAACAGAGAGAGAAAAGAACAGTCAAAACGATAAGCAAAGCAGCTTTCTGCGATTTCTTTCGCTCGATGGGACGTATAATCACATGACCATCAAGCTTCCTTGGCCTTTAGTATCTAGTTGGCAGAGTCACATCTGTTCCAAACCGTAAATTTAACTGTGAATTAGATGGACAAACTGCTGCCTGTTATTTAACCGTAATTTCATGATGAAATTTCCAATAGTGTGCACAAGATGATTGACTGATTGTTGGATTACAGCCAAAGTGTCAATAAAGGAAGACAATGAGCCAAAATCTTGACTTTTTAATTTTAGGTTCTGTTGTTTAAATTCCATAATTATGTTTAATTCATAAATCGATACTAATGCAGTATAATGTTATTTACATAAATGTGGGTTGCACGAATTTCATGAATTTTTTTTTTTTTAAATTGAGTATAAAGAAATTTAACTCATCATGTTTTTTTTTTTTTTTACTTTTTTACTTTTTCAGGATGGCAGCACACTGATGCACATTGCCTCTGCTGCCGGATTTCCAGACATTGCTCTGATTTTTATGAAAAAAGGAGTCCCGATACACACTTCCAATAAGGTAAGGCTAAATAGAACGACTTTTTTTGTCTATTCCATCTAATCATCCTTCCATGTGCGAGTGACTCCTCAAAAAGTGAGCCGGTTGAATAGGGGTACAGTGGCGCTTTTGGCGACTTTTTTACTTATTAGAGTTCGAAGAGAAATACAGTGATCCCTCATTTTTCGCGGTTAATGGGGACCAGAACCTACCGCGAAAGCTGAAAAACCGCGAAGTAGGATTTTACCCTAGGAACTTTCGTGTATGCGGGCACACGAATGTTTTAAATATGTAAACGGTATTTACAGCTTCCATTTTCACAATTCTGTTATTACGCGGAGTTACCACACGTTTCGCTTCTTTTTTGAAGCAGTTTTGCGGTTGCTTCCTCTTTCTTGATGTACCGCGCTGTAGATTCATTCAATGGCGTGCCACAGATGCATAACTTCTGCCTTCTTGATCATGTCTAAAAAGTTTCACTTTTTCGCTGATATTCATCACATTCTTCTTCTTTCGCAGAGGCACAGCGCTTAGGAGGAATTATAAGGGCTTAATTACTAAAAAAAAATTATCGCCAACACAACCCTAAAATACAGTTTGCGAGACGGTCATGATCATGGATAAGACTGGCGAGATACAACAAGAGAAGATGCTAGGTGACGCTGCGATTATGCGCAGATCCTTCTCTCTCGCGCATCAACAAGAAACAACGCTCCTTTCCGCAATGTTGCTGCCGACATGGTTGTATTTTTTCATTTTTATTTTTTGATGAATATCTTGGAAAAACCCTGAAAAAAGCAGTGAAGCCGCAAAACATGAAGCGCGAAGTGGCAAGGGAACACTGCATCTTTTACGCCACTGTCATTATTGGGAGCGGGGCTTTAGTTTTATATTTTAATAGAGTTCTTGGGTAATTGCTCATTTTATTTATTTTTCATTTAAATTTAAGTTTTAATCTTGATTTTTTAGTTTAGCTGGTAATTTATTTCACAATTTAATTAAAGTTCAAATATTTTTAATAGAACCAATTAAATAAAAAACAGCCTAATATTCCTTTGCTAGGACAAAGGAATGCAACTAACTAGTTTCTTTGTAGCTTTCACCAAAAACGATGACAAATTCTTGGGTTGCTGTAGAGTTGCATATTGCTGCAAACAGGAAAAAGCTACACTCCAGAAACGCGAGCTCAAATCTCACGAAACTTTCGTCGCATTTGACGAAACGGCTTCGTGAAAAATCCTCCGAGTAAACCTTTCGTCAAATTGATGAAGTTTGTGTAGGAACTATTTTAAAGTCACGTGATCGCGCGAGGAAAGAATCGTTGGAAATGACGGAATTTCGTTGACGATTGAAGGATCGTCAAAAGTGAGAGATCTATTTCTGAGAGTGTTGTGAATAGCTCCATTATTGACACTTCATTGTAAAAAAAAAAAATCCTGTAAAATTTTGAGTTTTAAACTGGTAGCTGGGTTGGTTGTGCAAAACCATAAAAGTTACGAAGTAAATCCATGCTTGTGACGGTTTTTTACCGTACGAGAAAAACTTTTACAAAGTTTTTTTTCTTTGGGCGTTAAACAACTGTTGCAACTAGAGATTTACTTCGTAACTTTTACGGTTTTACAAAATCAACTCAGCTGACAGTTTAAACCCGTAAATTTTACAGGACTTTTCTTAGTGTTCCACTATGCCTTCAACGTATTCTTCTTCTAAAATTTTACTTCTTAATGCGATTGGGCACTCAAAGTAGTTCCTGTTTTGTCAACTGTCCCCATTAGTTGTACCCTGTCCAACTTGGTCCCCAAAGTAGTGTCTCTTTTTGTCACACTGTCCCCATTAGTGGTACAGCTGTCAAACTCAGTTACCAGAATAGTGACTTTTCTTGTCAACCGTCCCCATTAGTGGAACCCCTGTCCAACTCGGTCCCCAAAGTAGTCTCTTTTTGTCACACTGCCCCCATTAGTGGTACAGCTGTCAAACTCAGTTACCAGAATAGTGACTTTTCTTGTCAACCGTCCCCATTAGTGGAACCCCTGTCCAACTCGGTCCCCAAAGTGGTGTCTCTTTTTGTCACACTGCCCCCATTAGTGGTACAGCTGTCAAACTCAGTTACCAGAATAGTGACTTTTCTTGTCAACCGTCCCCATTAGTGGAACCCCTGTCCAACTCGGTCCCCAAAGTAGTGTCTCTTTTTGTCACACTGCCCCCATTAGTGGTACAGCTGCCAAACTCAGTTACCAGAATAGTGACTTTTCTTGTCAACCGTCCCCATTAGTGGAACCCCTGTCCAACTCGGTCCCCAAAGTAGTGTCCCTTTTTGTCACACTGCCCCCATTAGTGGTACAGCTGTCAAACTCAGTTACCAGAATAGTGACTTTTCTTGTCAACCGTCCCCATTAGTGGAACCCCTGTCCAACTCGGTCCCCAAAGTAGTGTCTCTTTTTGTCACACTGCCCCCATTAGTGGTACAGCTGTCAAACTCAGTTACCAGAATAGTGACTTTTCTTGTCAACCGTCTCCATTAGTGGAACCCCTGTCCAACTCGGTCCCCAAAGTAGTGTCTCTTTTTGTCACACTGCCCCCATTAGTGGTACAGCTGTCAAACTCAGTTACCAGAATAGTGACTTTTCTTGTCAACCGTCCCCATTAGTGGAACCCCTGTCCAACTCGGTCCCCAAAGTAGTGTCTCTTTTTGTCACACTGCCCCCATTAGTGGTACAGCTGTCAAACTCAGTTACCAGAATAGTGACTTTTCTTGTCAACCGTCCCCATTAGTGGAACCCCTGTCAAACTCGGTCCCCAAAGTGGTGTTTTCTTGAAATTCTTGAGGTACATTACCGTGCGCTAATTTGTGTCGTTTATTCTCTAGAACGGTGCCAAGTGTCTCCACATAGCGGCGGCGGCCGGCCATGTGGAAGTGGTCAGATCTCTCCTCAACAAGGGAGAGAACGTCGACGTCAAGACGAACGTAAGTACACCTTTTTTCTTTTATCTTTTTCCTTTTACATTAACTATTTATACACATATTTCATCATTTGACATCAGCTACGTTTCATTAATGCCAGTATTTGAGCTGAAATTACTTTATGCATTGTTTCTTCCTTACATTATTGCACATTACTTTTTCACATTATGTACCTATTATCTTCAATCAGTATATATGTTATTTGTGTCTTATTTCAAGAGAATCCTCCAAATTCTTCATTCATTTGTTCTCTCTCTCCAGTTTTAATAACATAAATGTTCACTTATAAATTCTAAATCTATTCATGTATTTTAATGAGTCATTATTGTAGTTTCTTCAAATGATCTCTATTCATTTATTTTCTGATATTTACATAAATCTTCAGTTAATTACTCTAAAAGTATTGATGTATTTTGAGGAGTCATCATTGCATTTTTTCAGATGTTCTCTATTCATTTATTTTCTCTCAAGCCCAACCCTCTCAAGCCCAAGTCATCCTAGAATTATATTCAGTTTAATGATGTTCATATGGTATCGATGGCAGCTCTAGAGACCGAAAATAATAACAATAATACCAATAATAAATAATGAACATGGAGATGTTACGAAATATAATGATGCGCCTTTCTTTGGTATCAAAAGCAGCTTTAGAGGCTAATAAAAAAAGAATATTATGATGCTAAATGGAATTACTGGGACTGAGAGGATTAAAACTTAGACTATTATTCTTAGTTTTTAAAAATATTTTGTATTTTTTTTTTTTTTTGTGCATGCTTTAATTCTTATAGCAATTTTAAACCTTTTAATACTTTTCAGGTAACTTTTTTTTCGCCTTTCTTTATTAATGCCTTTCATATTTTGACTAACATCAAACGCATCTTTTGCTAAAATTTCTCCAATACTGTTAGTTCTTTTTTATTACATTATGGTTTAGTTTTAATTATTATACTTATTCTATGATGATGAATTCTTTCATATTTGCAATGATGTCTTTCTTTATCAAGCTGATTACAATATTGTTATTGATTTTAACACTATATTGTGCAGTTGAACGGATTCTTATACTTATTATTGCAATTTCTTATTCAGTTTTTTTGCTAGCAATAATGATATTAAGATCTAACAATGAATAATTTATTTAAAAATCACTTATATTTTTTAATGTTCTTTTTTATCATTTAAAGTTTTGAGTAAAACATAAATATTATTCATAATGCTATCATTGATTTTATTAATTTTCTTACTTAATGGAAGTTATCAATAATTTTATTGGTCTTTCCTTATGTATTTAAAGTTGTTATGAATTACCTTTTGTGAAATATTTTAAATGTAATATGCCTTACTTTTTTGTAGTTTTTTTCTTTCTTAGTGTGATGTTGTTGTTTTTACAAACTACGTTTTGAAATTTCTTTGTGATATTTGTTATGTATAAAGCAACAGCACATAATATTAATCATTTTTTCTAAATTTTCCTATTGTATGGTTTTTTATGCCTATACTATCCATAATTATTATATTCTGTGCATGTAATATATAATATGTATGCTGTGCTTATAATATGAATTTTATTAGGTTTTGTTTTTTATGCTATTGTTGTTCCTCTTATTGCATGTTTTATTGTGATTCTAATACCTATATTTTAAATGTTTCTATGTTTTTTAGCCTACTTTCCCGTAAAAGTGAAAAAAATAATTAATAAAGCATGAAAGAAGGCTTAATGTATCGTGAAAATATCGTTAAAAATCAAGAAAAGTCAAAAATAAGTTAAGTAAATAAATAAAGATTGAAAAATAAAAAAGTTTGAAGTAGGGTTTTGAGATGGGGAAAAAGTGTGTCTGTCGGTCTGTCTGTCTGTCTGTCGGTCTGTCCCCCCCTAATAACTTTTGAACGAATTGTCAGATTCGAAAAATTCTTTTTGCATTCGAAAGATCTCGGCGAGGACATCTCATTTCCATATTTTACTTTTTGGTTTGAACAATTTTTTGTTCAATTTTGAACAGTTCAAAAAAATTTAACATTATCGCCTATGGGTGAAAATGAAGCAAATTATGTAAACTTTGGGTACAAGATACAAGTTCCCATAAACAAGCTCACTGGAAGAAGTTCTTGGCGTGAAATATTGATTTGAACAATTTTTGTTCATTTTTGAACAGTTCAAAAGAAATTAACATACCGCCTGCGGGGAAATTTCAATCCTATATAATTCCTGATCTAACGGACCGATTTGTTTGGAACAAACTTTATCGGAAAGCTCTTATGACGTAGAACATGTACAAATAGAAAGTACATCCAGAACTAAGGAGCCTATTTTCCTATGAAATTTTTTGATCGGGATTTTCAAGAATAGTTTTGAATCAATGAATGATTAAATGAATAAGCAAAAGAATGAATGAATAAATGAGTGAATAAATACATGAATGACTTAATAAATGAATGATTGAATGAATATCTATTAACCGTTGAAAAAGGTATATTTGAAGCAATTAAGAACTAAAACTAAACGAGAAAGACAGAGAGAGAGAGAGATAGCTAGATTATAAATTTGAATGCGGTGTATGCGGGAAAGTAGGCTCGTATAGTTCTAGACGGAACTTCTTGTTATGCTATTGTTGTTCCTCTTATTGCATGTTTCATTGTGATTCTAATACCTATATTTTAAATGTTTCTATGTTTTTTATGCTATTGCAGTTCCTCTTATTGCATGTTTTATTGTGATTCTAATACCTATATTTTAAATGTTTCTATGTTTTTTATGCTATGGTTATCTCTCCTTTATTGTATGTCTTGTTATGCTTAAAATATCTATTATTTTATACGTTTCTATGCTGTTTTGTATGTTTTGTTATACTTATAATCTCTGCTTTTTCTAGAATCAACTATTACTTTATGGGCAGTTATTATCCTAATAGGTTCTTGTTATCATTGGAGCTAATTTTATATACAAAATACCTTTGAAGTTCAATCTGTAATTTTATTAAAGACATAAATTTATTACATCTTTCATTAAATGTTTAACATTCCAATCATGAAAGTAGCTTTTAAATTATACTTTTTTCATCAAATCTATTTTTCATCAATCAGTTTAAACCCTATGCCATGAGTAATTATTATTATTATTGTTGTTGTTTTCATTATTATTATTATCTCATACTTGTGAGTATAACACTTTTTTCTTTATATTTATTGACGAATAGGACGGATGTACTGCACTGCACATCGCCGTACAAGGCTGTCAACCTCGCGTCGTCGAGACCTTACTTGGATACGGTGCGCAAATACGACTCAAGGCTGGGAAAGTGAGTACGTCGCCACCACACGCTTACCACCTTCTCATTCTATTACCACCCATTGCGACGGCGGCAATACGCGTCTGAGTAGAGCTCCTATATAGATAGGGTGACACATCCGCGGCCATTTTGGATCAGAGCGCTTGTTCTGCTTGGTTGTCTTTTCTCGCATGTATCGCCTTTTGGCAATGTTATACTCTTTCTTATAGTTAAACTTTCTCTAATTAGGCGAGAATAATGTGACATAATGCCAGAAATTTATGTCGGGTAACCCTAGTTTTCCAACAGCGAAAAATCTGATCTAAAATACCTGATGCACCTATTCGTATATATATATATATATATATATATATATATATAACGCAACTCGTGTTTGTCGTAATACACTTTATGATTACCCAACTAACAGCGCGTATTTTTATGCTCGAAGTTACGTCATAGTGCTATCAAAAGATCATGATCCTCTAGCTGAAAGTAGTAGCTTTCAACCGTTTGGGCCCAGAGTCCCAAAAATGGAACCGTTCTTTAAATGGCTGTACCTTACAAAATTATGGGCTGAAATCACATTGTTTTGCATGGTAAACTATT
The DNA here is from genome assembly GCA_038502835.1 of Octonoba sinensis. NCBI lineage: Eukaryota > Metazoa > Arthropoda > Arachnida > Araneae > Uloboridae > Octonoba > Octonoba sinensis. Next base: position 10,375,312 of record CM076604.1, read on the forward strand.
CCTTGCGAATTTTTCTTCAAATTTGAAATGACAAGGGGCAAGACCTTCATAGGACTAGGCAATGGTTTTTGCTTCAATTTTAAGATATTTTGTGATGTTCAGGAAGAATAGGTTAGTCATCCTGATTTTTATTTTATGGCTATATCTAAATAATTTTTCTTTTGCCTTTGAGTTTAGACATTTTCTGTGATTCATAATACTCAAAAAATTTGGAGATTTTTTTAAAAAACTTTTTTTCCCTAATATTTAGCAAGATTTCAAACAATATTTCATTAAAGAATAAAGAGAACAAAAAGTTGGGTATTAATGGTTCAAAGGGCACCCAGTACTTCAAAATTGTTCAAAATATTAAACTTTTTTAACAACGTATTTCGATAGATAAACGTTTTAAAGCCTCGTGAAAAATTTCAAGCCTATGTGATCAATACTTTAAGAGAGGTTCCGGTTCTGTAGATGACGTTAGCTGTTTTCGTTCTGCATTTAAAATCTTTACACGCATTTTTCTTTGCTTTGTATTTTTGACAAATTATGTGTAGTAAAATCCCTAAGGCTTTTTTTTTCAGCTAAAGATGCAACTTTGAAACTTTGTACGTACATTCATCGGAGTATGTTTAACAAAAAACTGAAAATTTGAAGTGTTTAGTTTGTTTTTATTTAGTTCTTAAATTTGAATTTTTGAATTTTGTGTCCTTTTTTCAGAGTTTTCAATGAAAAAAAAATTAAAATTCAACTACTAAGTTTCATATAGTTAATTACGTGCTAAGTTTAATTCTGGAATTTTTGGGAAGTATTATTCAGAAAAAATCTTCTGAAAAAAGATATAATTGAGAAAGTTATAAAAAGTTTTGGAAATTGAAAAACAGATAATTTTTTTTTAATTTTAAATTTAATGGTTGATTACAATGAGGTTCTACTTTCACAATTCGTTTTTGATCATAATTGGAATAAAATGCATGCATTATTTTTTATCTGATATTTAAACAAAAAAATTTTGAAAAGAGGTACTGTGTCCCCTTAAGAACGGAAATAAAAACTGTCAATGTAAGGATGTGATTATTAAATTATGTACGTGGAGTATCGTTTATACGACTCCGAAGGGACTATAGAAAAACGTCGTATAAATGTAAATGTCGTATAAACGATAATTGTGGAGTATTGTTTATACGACGCCGAAGGGCTATCGAAAAACGTCGTATAAGCGATTTAACCTTCTGGCTAAATCCGAGAATTGGGACCCACTTCAACGTCGTATAAACGATCCTTTACTGTATAACCAATGACGCTCACTGAAACCTTTCGACGGACCATTCGTTCCTGTTGTAATGGGTGTTACTGCACCATCCGTTTTGATTTCTTTGTGTCTCATCCCATGCTTCTGTTTATTTTTCAGTCTGGAGAGACGCCGTTGCACATCGCTGCACGGACTCCAGGAGGAGAAAAATGCGCAGAATTGCTCCTGAAAAGCGGAGCAGAAACCAACGCGGAGCAAGAGGTGAGTGTTCTTCGCTCTGAGTTTAAAATATCAGTTTTTCCAATTTTGGATCATATAAGTGCTGAATATGTTTTTTAAGTCAAATTTTAATCTTTAACAGCTCTTGAAATTCCTTGCTTTTCCCTTCTTAATTGTCCTGGAAATATTCTTAATTCTCCGAATTTGGTGCCTACTAGATAAATTTCTTTTATTGTGCAATAGCGCTTCAAAAAAATTAAAATTTCATAATCTAGTTCCTATTAAAGTTTCAAATTTCTTGGCTTATCTGTCATAACAAGAGAAAAATTACATCAGCCAGTTAATAGCAACTTTGTAATTATACTGTAAAAACTTCTAGTTCAACCTTTCACCAAAAAAAAAAATGGTGAAATTTAGCTGCAACCAACATTTAGTACTAAAGTTGAACCATTATGATGGTTTCTAGTTTCACATTCATGGTGAAACTGGGTGAAACAACATCATTATAATGTTTCCTAGTTTCACATTCATGGTGAAACTGGGTGAAACAACACCATTATAATAGTTCCTAGTTTCACATTCATGGTGAAACAACACCATTATAATGGTTCCTAGTTTCACATTCATGGTGAAACTGGGTGAAACAACATCATTATAATGTTTCCTAGTTTCACATTCATGGTGAAACTGGGTGAAACAACACCATTGTAAAAGGTTCCTAATTCACATTCATGGTGAAACTGGGTGAAACAACACCATTGTAATGGTTCCTAGTTTCACATTCATGGTGAAACTGGGTGAAACAACACCATTACAATGGTTCAACTTAGTACTAAATGTTGGTTGCAGATAAATTTCGCCATTTTTTTTTTTTGGTGAAAGGTTGAACTTAAATTCTTTAGTGTACTCATAATTTAAAACTGTGTGGTTCTTTTTTCAAAACAAAACATAAATTTTTCGGAGTTTAGGGCTGAGGTCTAAAATGATAGTTGCGCACTAATTTCGAAAGCAGTGTTTAGACAAAGTGTAACTGAAACGTGTGTTTTCTAGGATGGTGAAACAGCCCTGCATTTTGCCGCACGTTATGGCCACCTCAACACTGTGGCGCTACTACTCCAAGATAAGGCAGACGTTCAACAGAGATCAGTGGTAAGTTTTTAGCTTCTCTTGTGCCAAACGAAAATTTGGCAGAGTATTTCTTGTGCCAAAATATATGATGATGTTCAGGGTGTCCATGAATATTTCAGTCGATAAAGATTTGCCATAAAAAATGCAGAGCAAGGTGGATAAGAATTATTTAGGAACAGTTACTGCTGTCGAATCTTCGCGAGAAGCGAGGAATAATGGGTGCGCTGCTCCTGAGTCTAACGGGGCCCAAATAGGCAGAAGTCGGACTTCCAGCCCTTTGGGATCATTCATAAATGAAGTCACGCTTCCAGGGGGAGGAGGGGTTCATGAAATTGTGACAAATGGAGGGGAGGGGGCAACAAGAAGTGTGACATCCTGCTTATGCAACATAGCGGGACATGTGACAAAGGGGGGAGGGGGCCCGTTGATGCGTGACATTTTGTGACAAAGGGGGGAGGAGGTCAAATATGTGGGAAAAAAGCGTGACATCATTTATGAACGGTCCCTTTGATAGATCTCTTAATTTTTGAACCAGCTCCCAAATTAGAGACCGTCCCCTGGGGTTGGACATTGGATCCACGACTGATTTCACGTGCACCAGCTACCTTTAGCGTACACGGTCCCAAAGCAACTAGCCGATAGAGGTTGTCACCATCCCAAACTACTGACCTCAGTTAATGTTACTTCACTTTCGGTACCGAGAATCTAAACTAACAACGGTTTTAGCAATAATTAATCTAGTAGCAACAATTTATCCAATCCAGTTAGTTTAAAGTCTTCCTCAAGGGGGGTAGGGAATATACCATTTAATGCATATTGGAATGAGAAACTTCAAAATATATACACACACAGGAATAAATACATTGCAGGTCTAATATCGGGGAAAGGGGTCAGTTGCACTTCTAAAGCCTTCTATAAGACAGGCTTGGGTTTATCAGATCTGTTTTAGCAAGAGTGATATTGCAACACATTTAAATCATGTTGTGTCAGCAAATACCATGAAACAGCAGTCCTAAAATTACGAAAATTTATTACCAAGTTTCGATTGCGAATATTTTAGTCATCAATCGTAAGAATAGCAATTATTCTTCCATTATTTCTTGAGATATAACGCTCACGCAAACCGAGAAAAACGTTCGATTACTCCGCCTCCTACAAATGAATTTGTGCCAAAAACTAATCAGCACCAGTTTCCATCAGGGTCGATGTGTGCACTGAATTTCATTCGATTCCATGCATTACTGTTTGAGTTACAGCAGACACAAAAAAAAAGACCACATACAGACACACAGACGGACACAAAAACGACCAAAGTCACATACTACTTGATGAACTTTGCTCAATGTTTTGTTATAAATTATGCATTATAAATGAATATAAATTCTGTATTATAAATTTGAATTTGGGTGTTACGGAAAAGTAGGCTCGTCTAGTTAAAATTAACATTTATGCTATAAAATAATGGAATAAAACATAAAGCAAGTCTCAAAAAGTAGTGTGTGACTTAGATCGTTTTTCCAGTGGACCCTTCATATGTAATTTTTTTAGAACTTATATCTCATTTATATCAGTTATTATTATAAGAATTAGACGTCAATGTGTGGTTAAAGTCCGCGCAAAGTAAACTGCTCTCTGGGCTGCCCTATCCGGCATTTGATGACATTTAATGGCTGATTTCCTTGCAGACAGGGGAAACACCATTGCACGTAGCTGCACGGAATTGTCACTATGCGGTTGCTCGCAGTCTCTTAGACCACTGGAAGAAGATACACCCCGAAGATACGGGATCCACACTTGTCAATGCACAAAATGAGGTAAGTGACGCAATGGCATTCAATCTTGAAGCTGGTTAATTGTTACCTCCTTGCGAATCTCAATTTTACAAGAACAAAGATTTTAATATTTAATTTCAGTGATTTTTAAAAATATTTTTAATTTTTTTATTCTTAAATAGAAACAACCGTTTTAAGACAATAAGAGATCGTCTTTATCTCTTACTAGCAGTGGCCGCACGGTGTTGCCCGTACTAAAAAAAAACTATTATTTCTACCATTTCGTTTGAGCATCACACACACACCCTCAGAGATAGACATTTATTTTTAAAAAATAGCAGAGAAAAGATAGAGCAAAGTTCAGTCCTTCTGCGCACTTGTACTGCCCAGGATGGGGGACTTCGGACTTGAAGGAAAATTTGTCATCAAAAGTTAAGCACAGCTTCGAGATACAACGCCCGACTTTCAAACTACCTGTGCACCACATTCAAGTATGAAAATAGCATGTATTCGTCTGTACATCGTGCACACGCACTGAGACACATTGTTTTTCAAGTGAATAAACATTACAAGACTGTGTGCTTAAATAATGCTTTTGTTACGTGCATATGTTCTTGTTCATGGCTCGGGAACGAAAGCAAAATGATTAAATCTTAAGTAAAAATCAAGCTTTCTTTTCCCAAGTACTTTCGTGCCAAATTTCTTTCTGCCTTAATCCGTAAATTATCCACTTGTTAATGCTGTGTTTTTTTTTTTTTTTTTTGCTGCGTCCGATCCGAATCTGACGAATTATTATTTATCTTCTATTTCTGCTCTGTAGAGAAGAAAAGACTAATCAAACTCTTGAATTGTTCTGACGTTTCTCACAGTAAATAGTTCCTTAATTTTAATGCTAATATTATTGCTCTGACGATAAAGGTCGAAACTAGCGGTCGCCACTCGCCATTGGCGACTATATATTTTTATTTGGTGACCACGAAATGTTGTGTTGGTCGCCCAAACTGGCGACTAGAAAAGGTTTGTAATTTACTATAATTTTTTTTCAATAGAGCTTTGTGTAATTTCGTGACAAAGTGGTTTGAGGTATATGTATGCACATTTTTGTAAGCAAAATGAAGCACCGGTTGGGGTGGGGGGATCAGTTTGAAACATGGTTCAAAGTGGCGACCAACAGTTTCAAAGAGACGACTAACTGTTTTGGAGTTAATGGCCACTGGTCACCATCAAATTTTTTTAGTCTCAAGCATTACCTAAAGAAATAATCGCTAAACAAAAAAACTATCTGAATTATGAACGTAAAGTTGCTCTATAAATCTTTAATCTATTGCAATAAAAATAAAATAATATTTGCCTTTTCTGTAACAATAATTTCTAAGTAAACATTAATACTCAAAACTGAGAACAGCACCTACTCACTTTTAAGTTAAAATTTCTAAAAAATGTTCTCATTTTGTAGCACATAATGTCTTAGAGTATGGTACCTTTAGACAGGAGAACCACTTTTCAAATGTGGTGCTCTTTCCCAGATTCTACTGCAGTTGAGATAGCCGCGAAACTTTAATATCTTATATATAATCCGCTTAAGTGTCTGTTTGTCGCCGATAGCTTATTCCGAATTTCTTACTCCAAGAAAGCAGCATCTTGATGCCATCTACACAATTGTTTCTATAATGAAAACGACTAATAATTAAAATATTTCTCTAGCAATTAGAGTGAGGCATCGCTAGATTTGCAATTTCTTTTCAAAAGTAATGTATACGCGAATTTAATTTAATCCTTCTTTCTTTCTTTTAATTTATTTATCATCTGCGCTTTTTCTATTAAAGCGGCAGCGCTCTTTTTCCGGGTTTTGTTAAAACTATTGTTTTGACGATGATTTTGTTTTATATAAATAAATATTTTTCACAAACAATTTGATTATGTAGTAAATAATATGTTTATTTTACAGATTATTATTATAACTTAGATGGTTTTTTTTTTCGGTAAAAATATTTTTTCCGAAATGATTACATGTTTATTATTTATTCGTTAACCTTTACTGTTCTACCTGATAAATATCTCTTTGATTTGATGTGCATTTCCGGTTACTGGGATAATTGTATATTTATAATATCTAGAAAAGCGGTCATTTCGTATGACCGCCGGCCTTACTAGTATCTCATAACACAGATTTTCTTTTTTTTCCTTCCAGCTTGGAGAGACGGTGCTACATTACGCTAGTCTCGTATCCAAAAGCCAGGCCCACTATCCCACCGAAGATAAGGACCTGGTCAAACTGCTACTACAGTACGGCGGAGAGGTGAACGTACCGAACAGGGATGTAAGTTACTTCTTTCTCTCTCTCTCTCTCTCTCTCTCTCTCTCTATCTCTTTTTGATCTATTTTTTAGATAGGCTGCTTCATTTGGATATAGAACTCGCTTAATACGACATGCCGAAAATTCGAAAATTTGCTCGTATTAGCCGTTATTTGTAACAACCGTGAATAAGTAAAATTGTGTAAAAAAGAAGTATTAGAAATGCATGTTTATATTTTGAAAATAATTACTACTATTTAAGAATGATTCGAGTAGATCCCTGAGCAGACTGACCTGTCTGAAAGTCAACACCTGCATGAGCTTTATTCTCTACCTAGCAAGATTCAAGATATGATTCGAAATGCGTACTTGGTGGTTTACTAATGACTCAAAATAGCTAAAAATTTGTAAAAAAAAATAATAATTATATGTAATCGAGAAAATTTTTCTTGAATAGCTCAGAAATTTTGTTCGTCTTAACCGAAATTTGTATTTCTGCCTTCGTAATATGCGGGAGATATTTAGTGTAAATAAATAAATAGTAAACCAAACTTAATGAACAAAATGTTCGTTTTAGCCGTGGTTTCGTATTAACCATGTTCGTATTAAGAAAGTTCAACTGTATATATATCGTAGAGCACCAAAATATTCATTCGTAAATATGTTATCATTTATGTAAACTACTGAAATTGATATTTTGCTTTCGGAAATAATTTGTAAATAATTAAGGGAGCCACAAAAGTGTGTCTTTGCCCTATTACAAAGACTTTTTAAGTGAGTGTGAACATTATACAATGAAGCACCGTTTATACGTCCTTCAAGAAACTGATGTGAACGGGCGCATAACTGAAAAGTGTTATAATCGAAGTTTTAATAAACTGATTTGATTATTACAAAATTTAGTGCTACAGTAGAACTCGTTTATGACGAACTCGTTTATAACGAGGGAAGCGAGAATATTTGGTTGGATCAATATTAAGTCTATGGAACAGAGGTCGCTTTTAACGAGCAAGACCCGGTGTTAGCGAGCAATATTTTTCTGTCTTGCAATCTTTTTATCATCTTTCTAGTCTTTCTGTCTTATCTTTTTTTTTCCTTCTCCGCGGTTTAATACTTTTGTAGGAAAAATTCCTCCAGCATTCCAATGTCAATAGGGAGGGTTCACAAATCCGTTGCAACAGGTGGGGCTTATTGTAAACAGGGGGATGGAGGTGGGAAGGGGAGAAAAGCTGCACCTGATAAATGTATGGGTCAATTAGGTAGGAGGGTCAGATGGTCATTCTTTGACCTCAGTTCGTTGAGTACTCAAGACAATTTTTATTTAAGACTGTAGCGCAACTAGAAATTTTTTCCTGATTGGGGGAGGGATAATTGCCATTAAATTAAGAAAAGTATTTAATTAAATTAATTAATATTATTAAAGTAAGTAAGTATTAATTAAATTTTAAGTAAACTTAACCATTTGACCCCCCTAGACCCCCCCCCCCCCGCCTTCTGGTTGCACGCGGGCCTAAAGGACCCGTTTATTAGCACTCGGATTTAACGAGTAAATGTTACGGTCCCTTTGTGCTCGCTATAAACGAGTTCGACTGTACTAATAAGAAATTTATAAAGCAACTTTCATTCTAGAGCTTTTAAGGATTAGTATGGAGTTTTCATTTATTCATTTAAAAAAGTAAGCTCCGTCTAGAACGATACGAGCCTACTGTCCCGTATACACCAACCTCAAGTTTATTATCTAGCTATCTCTCTCTCTCTTTCTCATTTAGCTTTAGTTCTTAATTACTTCAAATGAACGTTTTTACGACGTTAATACATATTTATTTACTCATTCATTCATTCAATCATTCATTTATTCATTTATAAATGTCCTTAAAAATCCAGATCATAGATTAAAGGATAGGGCTCGGAGAATAGGCTCGTTTAGTTCGGGATGAACTACGTAACTATACATGTTTCTCGTCATAACATCTTTTCGATAAAATTGAAATCAAGCAAATCCGTCTGTTAGAACAGGATTTATATAGGATTGATATGTTCCCGCAGGTGCTAATGTTAATTTTTTTTTTCTTGAACTCTTCAAAATTGAACAAAAATTGTTCAAATCAAAAAATGTTTCCGGTCAAGAGCACCTTCCAATAAGCTTGTTCAAAGGAATTTGGATATTATGCCTAGAGATTACATAATTTGCTTCATTTTTTCCCTCAATGTTGAGATTTTTTTGAACTGTTCAAAATTGAACGAAAAATTGTTCAAATCAAAAGGTAAAATGTGCAAATAAGATGTCGTCACTGAGATCTTTCTAATGCAAAAAAAAAATCTTTCGAATCGGACAATTCTTCCAAAAGTTATTAGAGAGGGGAATGGACAGATAGACAGACCAACAGACACACATTTTCTCCATCTCAAAACCCTACTTTCATTTTGACTTTTTCTTGTCGTTAACGATGTTTTTTGTGGCCTCAGTGGCTGAGCGGTCTAATCGACTGATTCCAGTACCTGCCTGCGCGCAGTGAAGAGGAGTCGGTTCGATTCCGACTTTCCCCAGAGTGTGTATTTCCTTCTCTGTACAGTAAATCTATTGTACTGTCTTGTTCTATCTGTCATATTAGACGAGAGTTTGAGTCACATCCTTGAAAATAGCAAATAAACTCGAACATTTATGTGACCTGAAATGGTTGTTAACAAACAAAGGATGTTTTGACCATGCATTAACCCTTTTTAAAATTCTTTCTTCTTTTTTTTTCTTTTACGAGAAAGCAGAATAATATATATTTAGGTGAAATGTTCATATTTTGTTCCTTAGTGACTTGTTCTTTTCGTTCCTTTAGCACCGCATGACGGCCATCCACTACTGCAGTAAAGAAGGCAACGCTGACATTCTGCATGAAATACTGCACCAAATTGATCCAACAATGCTACAAGGAGCCTGCAACAGAATCGCTTTGGTAAGTCTCAAAGTTACTTAATTTCAACAACATCAAAAAAAAAAAGTAATACTGTTACCAACGTTACTTTTCAGGCACAGTACTATCTCACTTATCCCTCTGTGCGATCTACCGAAGAAAGAAAAAGATATAGGGTCAGTTGGGGTAATTGTAAACATGGGGTAGAAGCAAACACGCTTCATGACTTCACTTGAGGTGATTTTCAAAACTTAACTGCTAGTAGGTAATGAATGGAGGCATTTCACCGCTAGAGGGACTCATGAACGATCACCGTTATCACGTGATATCCGCTCTTTTTTTACTAAGAATTTCAATTGAGTTCTACGTGGAGTACACTAGGCAAAATGGGTTATCTTAAAATTAAGGATACTATTTTCACAGCCTTTTCTGATTATAACCCAGTATTTACATTTAATTTAATCATTATTCAAGAAATTTATTCATTATTACAATATAGTGTTTTATTTAGTGTTAATTTTATGTAATGTAGAAGAACTTTATTTCGGCCTAGTTTTTATTAGATTTGTCGAACTCGAAGTAAAGCAATGCTACGGTTTCCTTTGTTTACATTGCTTTAATCGCTGCCACGTGACCAATGACGCTGCTTGAATTGCGTCCATTGGCAACAAACGGAGACATTGAAAGAGTTTCGTTTGCTTCGAAGCAATTGTGGAGGTGTCAACGTCGTTTGCAAATGACAAGGAGAAAAAAGTTTTTTAACAATATTTCATGATCTCACATTTTCCCCTCCATCTCATCTACAAATGCGAAATAAGCGGTTTATTTGGCATATGGAATGTTGCTTAAAACATTTAGTTTCGAATTTCATCCTCCCTGTGATTTTTTATGCTCAAGTTAGGTTTTTACAACTACCCCATACATTTTGTACTGCAGGGTGAGTGTAAACACTTAGGTTTATCGTATTTTAAATCTTTTGGGAAGACAATAAATATTATATTTTGATGTAAATTATGCTTTTGTGTCTATTTTACAAAAATGTTGCTGATGTTGCTAATGTCACTTGGAAATATAAGCTCCTTTCCCAAGTTTACCAGAAATTAAGCAGACAACGGATCGCCTACTGTTTACGTAGCTACCCACTACGGTGGAAGTACGACTTGTCTCAGAAAGGAACACCAATTTTCAACCAGCTCCCAGATGAGAGATGTTCACCTAGGTTGGTGCCCCAGAGGAATTATTTCCAACTTGGAGGACATTTTGAGCCACCACGGATTTTACATGCACCAGCTCTCATTAACGTACACAGTCCCAGAGCAATTAGTCGCTAGAAGTGATCACCCTCTCAAGCATTGACCATGGCCGGTGCTGTTTCACTTTCGGTGTTCTATGGAAACCGAGCTTAACCGACTGATCGCCTGCAGACAAATTTTACTTAAATTGGCCGCATTACTTTATTCTTTGTAAGATATTTCACATTAAATAATCTCAGCGGACCACAAGCTGCCCGTGGGCCACAGATTGAGAACCATTACTCCAGATCTTTTTAAGTTGCCAAGCTGACTGTGTATGCCCCACAGTTTTCTTTTTGCATCCATCTCATAGGAAAATAAATACCTGCTTACATTTACCCAGAGACTGGGGTTAAATGTAAAATCGCATTCCCTTACAAAAGTTATAAGTCAAGATTTTTGTTTACATTTGCTCACAAAAAGTATCGTATTGGCGACAATTCTCAGAATTGTTTCTCTCAACTCCTTCAAGAGGTAGGGAAGGATCAAAAGTTAAAACTTTGAAAGAGAGTTTACAATTACCCCAACTGACGGTATAAGGTTTTTTAACGCAGCAATAGTTTGCTTAAATCTCAGTGCAAGGTACCGACGAAAGAAAGAGTATTAAAAAATTTTAAGTCCCCGAATTATACATCCGTACAATGCACCGACCGAAGAAAAAGACGTATAGTTGAGAGAGACCCAAGAATGAAATTAAACTTTATCTTAGATTAAACCGTCAATTTCTCTTAAGTTCTTGTTTGGTGATGAATATAGATATTATATAGATAGAAATATTTCTTTTCTTTTTTCAGAACGGATGGACGCCGTTGTTGTATGCTTGTCAGACGGGTCATCCCGAAGTGGTGAAACTCTTACTGCAGAATTCAGCCCGAGTGGATGTCTTCGATGAAGTAAGTCAAGGTCTTGTTTTATGCTTTACAACAGCTGCTTTTTAACGTTGGAAGATTTGGTTCTTTTTTTCTTTTGCATTAAGGACACAATTGAAAAAACATAAGATATGACAAGACGCATGAATCAATGTGAATTGGCTTGTGTATTCTTATGATAATTTCATTTTTAACACTAGATTTACCAGGCCAGTCATTTTGACTGTTTCAAAGCATCCATTTTGCGTCATTTGTTTCCAATTATAGTGAAACTTTAAATTGAATTGGATTTTCATGATACTCGTATGACAAGTGAATGGGACTTAAAGTTTTATTATAATTAGTAACAACTCGGTGTAAAATTAAGGTTTAGAAATGGTTGAAAACGGCCTGCTAAATCTAGTGTTAAAAACAGAATAATGTTTCGCTTCTCTGTTATTTTTAAGATTCTTCATCAAAAAAAAGACCAATTAAGACCTTGCATCAAAAAAAAAAACACGACTCAAAGTATTTTGTGATTTTATTATCATCATAAACTGAAGATTTTTAAACTGCAAGAGAAGTACAAAAAGAGCAATATTTTTCGAATTAAATATAGTACTTAATTATTATTTATTTACATATTTTTTTATTTATTATCATGTAAACGTGCATATGAATTGATTTGTAATGTTCAATATGTTCATTTTTCTTATGAAATAGGAAATCAAACTACTTAAATATTTCATCAAAATCTTCATAGTTTTTTCGACACACATAAATGTGTGCTCACGGGATTACCCATGGGTGCCGTGATACCCCCATTAGCAAATAAAAACGGAAGATAATAAGCAGGGGCAAGAACCCCAAATTTTCGGGCATATTCTAAACTTTTAACCCCTTGGAACAGGGCCCTAATCAGGCTTCAATTTCCAAGAAAAATAGTACAGGAGTCCCATATTTTTCAGAACTTATATTTCATACGTAAATAGTCTGACAATAATTTAAATTCTCTCTCATATGCAGACATTCATTGAAAAGGAAATAATCCAGAGGAGCTGAGCTCCCGTAAGCTCCTATAGACATTAATCCCAACCCCCAAAGATTTCAGTAGTGAAAGTTAGGGTTTTCAAGCAGGCAGACGCATCCGCCATTTTATATCAGAGCATGTGTTCTGCGTGGTTGTCCTTTTTGGCATGTATCGCCTTTTGGCGGTGTTTCATTCTCTCTGTCATTTAAACGTTTAACTAATAAGCGAGATTTGGTAATCTATACATATACTTCACTTAACGTGGATCAGTTACGATTAAATTTTGCGGTACGATACGATATATCTCCCTTCATTACTCAATTTTTAATTTCCGATTCTTTTGAGTGGCAACACTTTAATTTGCTTATATCTAGCGATCTTTTCTTAAGCCTTTTGAATTTTATTAATTCGAAAAATAATTGTCGGGATGTTAACCTTGTTCTTTCTCTCTTCTTCCACAGAATGGCAAAGCAGCTCTGCACTTGGCGGCTGAATTTGGACATGGCGAAGTGGTAGACATCTTGCTGAAGCACAAAGCCTTCGCCAACGCCCGTTCCAAAAAGGGGATGACGCCCCTTCACCTGGCGGCCCGGAACGGATACACAGAGATTGTCAGCAAGCTAGTCTCGCAATACGGGGCAACCCTAGATGCCCTGACGCTGGTACGCTCTTCCCTTTTCATACTGCATGCATATCTGATGCATGAAATAATTTGTTTTAGCTAAATTAAAACAAAAATTGGCAATTTTTAATTGATATGGTAATGTTTTAAGCGATATTTGGTTTACACGTGTCTTCTACTTCAAAACAAAGAGTAAAACTGCATTTAGACCAACCGCAACAACGGTAAGCAATAGCAATGAAATCGTGGTTCATTGTTTCTACATAACATATTAACTACGCCCTCGTATCGATTGATTGGCATTTTTTGTTGCGTCATTAAAAATTATTTCCATTCAGACGACAGTGATTCAATGATTGCGCTCATCAAGAGATTCGTGAGCGCTGTTTGTTTGATAACTGTAGCAACAGTCTATTATGACGAAGACAAAATGTCTCGGTCACCTTTAGCGTGAAAGCACAAAATTACGCATAGGTTGCCAACATAACATTCTGACCACAATCGCGAAATCGTTTGGTAAGCTGATAGGTTCACCTTTCAACTGAGCCTGTTTTTTTTTTTTTTTTCAACAATGGTATTCCTTGAAAATGAGAACAGAGGCTATCTAATTTTACCGTGTTGGTGATAAAAAGGTGACGAATTTTAAGCCTTACTCATTTCTTTCAAATACACAGATTATATTGACTACAGTCTTTGCTTTCATTCTGGCAGTCGATTTCTGTCTTCAGCATAAGGATAGGCGCAGTCTGTACATTATTTTTGATCCGGTGTTAATATGATAATATTACCACGGATAAGATGGATGCGTATAGATAGGGCATCTATTATTGTCGTGTGTTTGCAAGAAGAGTGTTCTACCATTTTTTTACTGGTTGAGTTCAGTCCATGGTAGAAATTCTTTCACCTGTATGATGGCGAACTTTCGTACTTTATTTATTACACTTGCAAGCATGGATCTCCCTTTTCTTTCAAGTTTGCACTGAAGAAGTTCCCGACGAAGAAAAAAATTCATTTCTTTGTTCATGTACTAGGCATTTTTTTAAATTATTTATTTTTCACCCCATCAAAAATGACTAGTTTAAGACTTTTTGCTCGATTAAGTTATTTTCCGAACACACTAAAACAACTTTTATTTATAATACGGATCTGAAAGTGTTTATGGCTGGATGGTGCTCAAATATTTCTTCATTACTTCTCACCAGTCAAAAAAGCAGATAGATTTATTTTAACGTCTAATGAAACATTAGGGCTATGCTAATAAAAACAAATTGTAATAATGATATCCGAATATTAATATTATATGCACATTATTTTGAGTTACTGGAAATGACATGCTTCTTTCTTCATTTTGACAATTTAATATCTTTTTTGTTCACAGACCAAGCGAACGCCTCTCCATCTGGCGGCAGAAAATGGACAGCTGGACGTGTGCCAAGTGCTGCTGGAAATGAAAACTGATGCCAATGCAATTGATCACGTAAGTTACTTTAAAAAAGTTACTTAATTATCATACTACACATTAACAGAAAAAAAAGTTACTTAATTATCATGGTATACATTAACAGAAAAAAGTTACTTAATTGTCATAGTATACATTAACAGAAAAAAGTTACTTAATTGTCATAGTATACATTAACAGAAAAAAAAGTTACTTAATTATCATAGTATACATTAACAGAAAAAAGTTACTTAATTATCATAGTATACATTAACAGAAAAAAAGTTACTTAATTATCATAGTATACATTAACAGAAAAAAAGTTACTTAATTATCATAGTACACATTAACAGAAAAAAGTTACTTAATTATCATAGTACACATTAACAGAAAAAAATGTTACTTGATTATCATAGTATACATTAACAGAAAAAAAAGTTACTTAATTATCATAGTATACGTTAACAGTAAAAAAGTTACTTAATTATCATAGTATACATTAACAGAAAAAAAAAATTTTGATGTTTTGTTTGAAATTCTTCTAGAACTAAACGAGCCTACTCTCTGGCGTACTAGCATCCATTTTGTACTTGACTTCACTTGATTTAAGCTCTAAAATATTTCAATAATCCTCATTATTGATTAAAATAGTTCTTTAGGCAATAATTGTCTTGTATCTAATGACCTACATATAAATAGGCGATGACAAAACAGTTAGGAACCATTTTACCCTCAGTCTTTCAATAGATTTTCTTACTTTTTTTAATTAGCTGTTGACGAGCTTTAGTGATATCCATTTTAAAAAAATTTGAAACAGTTTATTATTAGTTAATTATTCCCCCTTTCTTTTGTCAGGCAAGCCTCATTTATAATTGTAACATTATATTGTTACAGATATCAGATGGCAACATGTCTTGGTTGAGTAAATGATTAGGCAATAGCTATAAAACTCATCATTAAAAAGAATTGGTTGCCATTGACCAGTAATACTAAAAGCAATTATAATAAGAGTTTGAGTGAAAGCCTCTCTGAAACAATGGAAAGAAAAATGAGAATAGGACATGGAAGCAAACATTTAAGTTCTATTCTACTGTCACTCAACTTAGCACGAAATCGGCAGAAGTACAAACGGCAACATGTTTGAGCTCATTTACCCGTGCGGCGACAATTATTTACAATATGGTTTGCTTTCAGTGAGGATGAGAAAATTAAACTCGACGATATAATCGCCAAATTTGATGAATAATACTTATTAATTATATAAATAGTAGTATAATGTTTTTAATGCTAAATTTAACTGTTACGGTGGAATTTCGACTATTGGGTTAACTGCAGTATAAATAATTAGCCTAACCCCAAAGAACAAGTATTTACTCGGTTTTATTTAACTTGATTTGTCACGGAAGATTGTTACGCGGTTTTCGACCATTATTACTGCATAAATTGTCTCCAAACTTTGCCCACAAGCTATCTTCGATGACAATACAATATTCCATCCATTTTATAATTTATTATAACGTTAATTAGGAAAAAAAATAATAATTTTGGCTCTGAGGAAAATATCAGAATTATTATTTGTCGAATGGCAACGATAGCTTTGTTTGGATAATGCAACGATGTTATTGTAACTTGATTTGTCACGGAAGTTTGTCACGCTGTTTTCGACCACTATTAATGCATAAATTATCTTCAAACTTTGCACACAAGCATATCTTACCCGATGACAATACATTATTCCATCCATTTTATACTTTATTATAACGTTAATTAGCAAAAAGAATTAATAATTTTGGCTCTGAAGAAATTACCAGAATTATGATTTGTCGAATGGCAACGGTAGCATTGTTGATGTAATCCAACCACGTTATTTAACTTAACTTGTAGCTGAGTCTGTGTCGCAGTGGTTATAGCGTTGGATTATGACATCGGAGGTCGTCAGTTCTAAACCAGTTCCCGGTCTCCCTCATTTCATTCAACTTGATTTGTAACGCGTTTTTCGACCACTATTACTACATTTTAGTTTTTTTTATAAATAAAACCGTGTAACTTTTAACATTTTTTGGAGGTTTAATATTTATTTATAAATGGTTAACTGTTGAGTGATACTTCTTCAACTAATTTGTCTTTGTTTCTTTCCTTAGAGCGGACAAACTCCACTACTGTTAGCGGCAGAAAACGATCACCCAGAAGTAGTAAAACTTTTTCTCAGGCACAAACCGGAGTTGGTCTCCATGGCCAATGCCGTAAGTATTTCCTTCATCCAATTTGTCTCTGCGATGATGTAATTTCTATTAATACATGTGTTGACCCTCTATGGCTGCATGTGTGGATTTTATTTCAGAAAAAAATCATCAAATACGACTTAAATAATACTAAAATCTCTTACATTATTTCCTCTTACGTAACGCCCAAAATCAGCCCTAACTTATATATCAGATTTGGCAACACATTGGTTAAGCTATTCTTTAGCCTGTTTTGTTTAAATTAATTTTGAAGTTTTCTTGAGTCGTAAAATCTCTTATGTTAATTTCACTTACATAACGCCTAAATTCAGTATTGACTTATGTATCAGATTTGGCAACATCTTGGCTAGGTTTTTCAGTGATAAAATCTCTTATATTAAGTTCTATTACGGAACGTCCAAAACCTGCCCTAACTTAGATACCAGATTTGGCAACATCTTGGATAGGCTTTTCCTTCAGCTTCTTTCACGATCCACAACTGAAGATAGATTAATTTTGCAGTTATCTTGAGTGGCAACATGATGGTTATACCTTTCCTTTTTCTCCTTTCTTTAAATTATTTTTACCGTAAAATACCTTGAGTGCCACCCTTTTGGAAATATTTCAATAACTGAGAATCTTGGTGATTTTTTTTAAGTACCATAGCTTTTTTTTTTTTTTACTCATGCTTTATTGCATTAAAGTTTTTCCGTTAAGGGAAGCATTACACTTCTTTGTTTGAAAGTATCAGTTTTCATCAGTAACAGTATTAGCAATTTAATAAAGAGATGCATACTTAGCGTGATCTTCTCAGCGTAAAACTTTAGTTAGTATATTTGATGGTGGGCTGAAAAACTCAAGCTGGATTTTTTTTTTTCTTTTTTTTCAAGTCATAACACGACGGAAAAATCTTGATTTTGGGTAATGAATTTTTCCAAATGTGGTAAATTTTAGAGCCTATGCGCGACCCCATGAAATAATTCCATTTATTCATTTTTAAGAAAAAGACCACTTTTTAGTCTCCTCAATTCGAAACTTTTCTGCGGCATTACCATTTTTAAAAAAAAATAATAATTTTAAGCAGTTTGCCTTTCTTTCTGTCCACCCTATTATTATTTCACATGCCTTTCAATCAAGCTGCATTACTGTAAATCGGTTTTTCTTGCGTGAGTATACTTTCAGAGGGAAAAGCAACATTTTTTTAAATAAACTGTAAGTACCGTTTATTGTTGATTTAACCTTACTAATGAACCCTTTGACTACGTGAAACCAATAAGGAATTTAGTGCAGTTTTAACTCATTGAAGCTTAACTTTACTCAAGTGATTTCTTTTAATTAACTGTAAGTACCTTTCATCGACGATTTTAACCTTACTAATTAACCCTTTTGACTACGGTAGAGCAATAAGGAATTTAATGCAGCTTTAACTCATCTTTCTGCTATTATAAATATTGGTTAATAGACATATTTATGTTATATTTTTGCATTAAAACAAAATTTATATTAATATAAGTTATGGGGAAAATCTTCTTTGAATGCCATATTTATAATAAAAACATTGCAGCAAAAGGTAATTTTCTCTGGGACTACTCTTGTCCCAGCCCCGTGCACTAAATATTTTGCGTTTAGTTACCACCATTTTTGGTGTTACTAAACACGATTTTTGGTGTTACTAAACACAATTTTTGGTGTTACTAAACACGATTTTTGGTGTTACTAAACACGATTTTTGGTGTTTCTAAACACGATTTTTGGTGTTACTAAACACGATTTTTGGTGTTACTAAACGCGATTTTTGGTGTTGCTAAACACGATTTTTGTTGTTACTAAAAACGATTTTTGGTGATACTAAACACGATTTTTGGTGTTACTAAACACGATTTTTGGTGTTTCTAAACACGATTTTTGGTGTTTCTAAACACGATTTTTGGTGATACTAAACACGATTTTTGGTGTTACTAAACGCGATTTTTGGTGTTACTAAATACGATTTTTGGTGTTACTAAACACGATTTTTGGTGATACTAAACACGACTTTTGGTGATAGTAAACACGATTTTTGGTGATACTTACCACAATTTTTAGTGTTTAGTTGGCGTAAAATTGAAAATAATTCATTTTTGATACATTTAATTTTTTTTAATTTGTCGGTCTACAAAAATATAGAGAGTATGTAGCGCATAAAATGTTTTAACTCCGTTGCTAATCGAAATGTCATTACGATTGCTCATTTTTTGTGAAATTTTGATGCGTAGATGAGCTAAAGTACGTCATATGCTAAAAGAAGATTTTGCTGTCTGTATTGTTTCAGACAGACATTTATCCCCTTAACGGTCGGGTAATTTTCAAGAAAACGACCATAAAAGGGCCTATTCTTTTATCCCTGAAAATTATATAAAAATAGGTGTATAAACAATATATATATTCATTTTTAATTTTTGATTTGTTTTTAGCTTGAAACTTTAAACCCTCCAGCCCGAAAATATCACGGGAGCGAGAAATAGAAGGCGAAACCTCAGCCCGTCATTTTCACGGGAGTGAGGGGAAAGGGTTAAAAAAATTTAAAATACATCAAAAAATTATAATTTTCAACTTTACACCAACTGAACACCAAAAATGACGTTCAATAACACCAAACAATTTTTGCTGCAGTGAAAAGATTAAATACATGCAGGTAATAAATTTAAATTACGCAGTGGACCAGTTGGTAAAAGTTCGGATCCCACAAAACACCGAAAGTGAAGCAACATCGACTTTGGTCAGCGTTTGGGAGGGGGACGACCTCTCGTGTCTGGTTCCTGTGGGCCGTGTACGCTAAAGGGAGTTGGTGCACGTTAAATAGGTCGTGGCTCCAAAGTCCTTCAAGTGAAACGATACCTCTGGGGGTGCCAATCTCAGGTGACGGTCTCTCATCTGGGATCAAAATTAAGAGACCACAAAATTTAAGGTCAAGCGCTCGTTGCTTGGTTCCTCGCTCTAAAAATGAAGCTGCATATCACTCTAAACCAGCGGATTATTGATCTTCTGGACCTGGTAATAGGCTTTCCTATAACAGGGCGATTAGTAATAACAACAACGATCTTAATTACAAATGGCATAATCTATTTTTTTAAAATTGATGTTTTGAAATTATTGATGTGCTGATGTTTCTTGTTAATTAGCTATATGTGCTTTATCGAAAGAATTTTCTTTCACGTTCGAAATTCATGAACGTTCTTCCTTTTTCAGAACGGCTTCACGTGCGCCCACATTGCCGCCATGCAGGGCAGCGTGGCCGTTATCAAGGAACTCATGAAGTTCAACCGGTCAATGGTCACCTCTGCAAGAAATCTCGTGAGTACATCTCTCTCTCCTTATGTAACATGTTTGAATGAAATCTCTGGTTCTGAAGGTGATGTGAATTTGTTTTATTTCAGACAGGGAACACATCTCTGCACTTAGCAGCTTCCGGCGGGCATGCTGAGGTCGTGAAGGTGCTCCTCGAAGCCGGATCCTCGGCAACGGAAGAAAATTCGGTGAGTTTAGGATGCATTCCTCTGCTTCCGTGACACCTTCCAAATATGCTTAACGTTTAGAAAGTGATTTTTAAATTAATGAAGAGATTTTAAGTGAAAAATTGTTAGTGTAAAAATGTAAAACTGCTCTAAAACATTATAAAAGTCATTGTTTTTTTTTCTTGTGGTTTTTGGACTATTCCGGCACGAGTTGAAAGTTCTAATAGTAATAAAACACTGAAAAAGTCTCTCGGTGAAACGAAACTAAGGAGGAACAGGGAGGGGCAGCCTCCTTAATCCAGCGTTTACAAACAAATTTTTTAAATACATGCATTTATATATCCATAAAAGCACCAACTTTTCTTTCCAAAATCCGTAAGAGGTCACAGAGGCACAAAATATCTTACTATGAGTTAAAGAAATCTATTTCACGATGCTAAAAGATTTATACCGAAAACTCAGAATACATCATTAGTGAGATACCATCATTATAAAGCAAAAAGTTATTGCATACACGTGTTTCGGCGTTAAAAGGAAGCACTTTTTCAATGCGAGGGAGTTCTGAGCTTCGGAACGCTAAGAGGTAATTGTTCACTGCTAGGCTCATTATTAGTGGCTTCGTGGTTCATACAAGAGGGTTCATTGTGAACCCAAATCATAAAAACGCAAATGTATAATAGCTCGGTTAGGACTTGAGAATTATACATTATAATGTTTGATGCATGTGTTATGTGTAATAATAGATTACAGTTTTCTCTCTCTTTTTTTTCTTTCTAATGGGGCCCGGAAATCGGCATCCATGTTTTCAAGTAGCACCACTGTGGGTGGATGCCATTGCCACTGAGCATTTGGACGCTCAGTTTCCCTTAGATGGCGGCACCTGAGCTCTCATTTGATGAGACTTGCTCTAGGTATTTAATTTAGCCGAGAGTATCCAAGCCAAACGGATACTCGAGGGATCTTCAACATGCCGCACAATCATGCGACATGGACGCGGACGATTTTCTGCATCTTGAAAATCCACCGACTTGGGCCAGGCTCGAACCTGCGATCTCGGGCGTACGAGAATTGTGCCTTACCGCTACGCCACCCTGTCGACTAATTTATTGCAGTTTAACTCTGCATTTCAAATTATTACTCTTATTGCTGTTTTAAGAGTGCACCTATTTACCAGCATTAAAAATCTGGCTGCCTCAAAACCGTCTTCAATAAATTTTACTGTTGGGGCTGCAATTTGGTTTCTCACTATATGGAGACCTAGTGCGTTCCCCAGGGACTTTCTACTCCATCCCCCTCCCCTGTTAGCTCGTGGCCTTAGGGGTGCCCTCCCCCCGGGAACGAGGAAGTCGTTTCCTAGGGACTGGCAACCATTCCGTTATGTGGCATTAGTATCAGCGGATGCCATTACACGAAGGCAGCTGGGCTCTGACGATGCGAAATTGCACAAGGAATTTATTTTAGCCAGATTATGCAGTCAAATAGGTACTCGAGGGACCATTTACATGCTGCATAATCATAAAATACTGACTCTGATGATTTTCTGTCTCTTGAAAATCTACCGGCTTGGGCCAGGTTTGAATCTACGAATTTGGGCGTACGAAGCCCACGCCTTACCACTACGCCACCCTGCCGGCATAAATTTTAATGTCCTGCCTAACTTTCCAAAAGAAACCACTCCCCCTTCCCACCTGTTCTGCGGTGATGTTATTCCAATCTGAATAATATTTGGGCCTCAGTCCAAATATACTGCATGGAAACCTGTCCTTGGATAACAGAAGTGCTATCAAAGTTTTTCCCCTGAGATTTTGTTTTGTATGACAAGAGATTTCCTCTTTCAGGACGGAATGACTGCAATACACTTAGCTGCCAAAGATGGACACGTCAAAGTCTTACAGGCTCTCAAATCAGCAGTATCGTGGAGAGTCTGCAGTAAAAAGGTGAGAACATTTTCAATATTGCATCATTAGAAGGAAAATGCCATGTTTCTAAGTGTAGAAACATGAAAAATCATCTAAGGGACCGTTCATAAATAATACCCCTTTTTTTCAGTATATTTGACTCCCCACCTCCCCTTTGTCACAACATGTCACACTTTAACATACCCCCTACCCCTTTGTGGTATCACATAAGGGATGATTCAAAATGATGTCACGCTTCGAGTGGGGGAGGGGGTTCGTGAAATTGTGACAAGGGGAGGGGAGGGGGTAACAAGAAGTGTGACATCATGCACTATGCGACATAGCGTGACATGTGACAAAGGGGGGGAGGGGGGTTCGCTGAAGTGTGACATATTGTATCAAAGAGGGGAGGGTGGTCAAATATATGGGAAAAAAGCGTGACATCATTCATGAACGGCCCCATATACAGTTCGACCACGAAGTTCAGACACTTGGACGCTTCTGCGCATGACAGAAATGGACGAATCCATTCGCGTTTTAGGGAAGTTCATTTTGCAGGTGCGTTTATTAGCATGCGAGTCAGAATGTTTGCTTCTCTGTTTGTTGAAAGCAACTGAATTTACAAACTGGCATATACACTGTTAAAAATTTCCGTAAAAAATAGTAAAATAACGATTTATTTGATTGTTATTTTACGATATTTAATTACAACAGTTGAATAACCATTAAAAAGAGGGTACTCAATTCGCTGATTGCGAAAAAAATCGTTTACTCTCTGTTTATCCTAAACAACGTTTAACTAACCGTCATTTTCAAGCGCTCAATAAGAATCGGACGTCCATCTTGGTTGCGAATCCTTACCGGTGGTACGTTGTTTTAAAATAGGAAAACGGATTTATCAGTTAAAATCTGCATGTGCATATAAAAAAATGAAAAGAAAAGTGGCTTAAGCAGTGTTTACTAAATAGAAACACATACACACGTAAATCAAAAATTGGAGACAGCAGATTCCCGAACTGTTTGCGAATGAGCGAACCCATCATTTGATCTGCTGAAGCTTGTTTGTATTTTAATTTTTGCAGCAAATAAAATAAGTTTCCTTAATATACAGTAAACTTCGACCAAAAATGACTTTGGATCTAACCAAAAACTGAAATCTCAATTTTAAGGCAGTTTGCCTGTTGGAAAAGAAGATTTATTGATAAATAAACTGCCGCTATACGTGATGTAGATGGTCGAATGACTAGAGCGCTAGGTTGGTATACTATACACTAAGGTTCGATTCCCGCACGCTTCGTTTACGGCTTCTACGCCTCGAAATGGTTTAAAAACGGTAAAAATTAATTTTGTTTTGAAACAATTTTGAAATGGTTATAAAACCATGAACTTTTGTATTTGCGGCTTTTTAACCAAGCTGATTGGAAATGGTTAGGTCCCGTAAAGATAGAAAAATGTTCCAAACCGTAAATTTAAGGGTGAATACGATGGACAGATTGCTACCGGTTATTTAACCGCAATTTCATGATGAAATTTCTAACAGTGCAGCACCGATGCTTTCGATGCGATATGAAATCTATGAGAGTACAAAATAAAAAATAAAATAAATAAAATAAAAGTACTTAATCTGCCTCCTTTCCTCCCCTTTCTCAAACTGCTACAATTTCTAGACACCCCTCCTCCCTCGAAGCGGGACATCTTTTGTGAATGACTCGTGAAAAACAATTTTTTACCCTATTATCTACTGATGATATTTGAAAGTACCACTCACTTTAAAATTCCACCCAGGAAACCCTTTTACAAATATTCTGACGGTACATTGCAGGAACACGTTTCGATTCTAATTTTTCTGGAAACAGTCCAGCTTCGGTTCCATGAAGAGTATTTTACCAAGGAACGATAGTAGCTTCCAAACCGATGCTGTGTTTGAGTTGCCATTTTGTTCAAACTGCTCAATTTTTTTTTATTCCACGAAATAGTAAAATTTAAGACATAGGTCTCGATCTTGTATTTTTATGTATTAGCTTAGAACTGTGTTAGCCAAAATTGCGAGGACACTTAATAACCGTACCAAGGCTGAACTTGATCCAGTTAACTGTACGGTAACAGTAACTGCCAAGTTCAGCATTGACCGTACCCTTTTCAAATTCTCCGAATAACTCCCCCGTCCAAGGACCAAAACAGTAAGAAACTTAATTCTCAATCAACTCTTAATTGCGTATGATATGAGGCACTAGCAAGTTTTTTACTGCTGAGAGAGTCGTATTGTAAAGAAACCATATGTACAGAGTTTAGTTAATTGAAATAGAAATAAAATTTCACGTTAATTTAAAGCACAAATGAGCATTAAAACGCAGACATATATTTCGGGATTGCTTGGAATCCCTTTTTCTATGCGACAGGGAGCTTCTAGATGCAAAACAATTTGGATGTTTTGCATCTAGAAGCTCCCTGTCGCATTGAAAAAGGGATTCCAAGCAATCCCGAAACATATGTCTGCGTTTTAATGCTCATTTGTGTTTTAAATTAACGTGAAATTTTATTTCTATTACTGTTTACTTGCACAAAGTTAAATTATTATTATTTAGTTAATTGGTTGTACTCGCAAAAATCTGAGGATACATTGCAGAGAAAAATGAAGCAAGTCTTTTAAAAATGTTTTGTTCTTAAAATAATGAATTTCAATGAAATTTATAACAACTCTAGAAAAGGTAGAATTAATTATTTTTTTCTTTTGGATTAAAAAGAAAATCAATGTTTCTCAAATAAGACATCCCTCATAAAATGCAGGTTTTTAATTTAGTAATAAGTGCGCATGTAAAAAAAAAGGCTTAAAATAAACTATGCTATAAAAGATACGTTTACTAATTTTATATTTACTAAGTTTTTTTGTTTTTAGACTTTTTTACGCCACTAACTTGAAATGTTTCATTACCACATCATTTCTAAAGGCAAGCTAGTCTTTCACTGCTAAGATTATCGTACTGTAAAGAAAACATATGTACAGAATTTATATTTGGTGGCAAATTGCAAAATGTGATAAGAATTGTAGCGAAAAATTGAATATCAAATTTAAAGAAATGCTGCTTGTAAAAATTTTATTAAAAGTCTTTAAAATTTAAGGACTGTTTTTGAGCCACGCGATATTCAATGCGAATATTGGAGAAATTCCGAAAATCAACTGCCACTTCTTGTGTAATAATGTGCAGACTGAGCACCTGAATGCGGCAGCGTGTTACGAGTGGCTCGCGATCGACAGTTAGTCGACCACTGGTTTAGAACTTAGAAAATGCTTTGAACAGATATTTTAAGCGAATAGTATATGTAATTGATTTCACAATTGAATTACTCTATGGTAGTTATCAGCTGTAACAAATTAAGTGCCCGTATGCTGAGTATTTTACAGTTCGACCACAAATTCTGACACTCTGGCGCTTCTGCGCATGGCAGAAAAAGGACGAATCCATTGGAGTTTTAGGGAAGTTCGTTTCGCCGGCGCGTTGCACACGAGTCAGAATGTTTGCTTCTATGTCTATTGCAAACAAACGAATTTAGAAACTGGAACATAGCATCAGTTGGTAAGAAATAAAGTGTGGTAACGAACTAAAACGAGAACAGAACACGGCACATTCCTTATATCCGCAGTTTCTCCCTTGACCATGAATGGATTCTTCTTGGAACTCGGCCAGTCAGGTGTCTTTTCTTCGCCGGTAGAACTGTATTTATGTCATGCCCATAATCTTTAATGTTGTCTCTCAAAATCAAAAATATAGATATGCAGTCAGACCTCGATATAAGGTCATCCGCATATAAGGTCACTTTTCCAATGTCCCGGCTCACTGAATAGGAATTCTTTGTTACAGATTATCTGATATATGGTCAAGTTTTAAAAATCGTTAACGTTTATAAGGTCATTTTTATCTGACCACCTTCAGATAATTTCAAGGCCACGCTAATTCAAATGTACGAATTTCTTCTGTGTATATGATCTTTTATTATCGTCATGCAGGCGAGGGAAGCTCTTTTCTAACAAAAGCCTATTTAACTTCCTTACAAGGTAATTACCCCTCTCGAGTTCTAGGAAAAGGTTGCAGCCAACAAACACACCTGGAGAGTTTCCACTCCCCAGTTCACCAAAGAATTTTCCCCCGTCTTCGCTGCCAGTAATTCCTCGTCCCTGTCCACACTTCTAGGGAAGGGTGAGCTTTCGCCATTTGGACGAGAACAAAGGACAAGTTTTCCCGTCTTGTCACGTGACCATTTGCTGACCAGACCAGTGGAAAGAATTTCATTCGAACCTTTCTCACTTATCGTGTCATCATGTCGGCAAAGAGAAAGACGTTGACTCTATCAGAGAAAGAAAAATTGCTGAAGATTTATCGAAATAATGATTTATCGAAAGCACGTTTTGCCGAAGAACGTGTTATACCACGCACCACCTTAAACAATATTCTGTCTTCTCATCGCAATGGAAATGGGAAAAGAAAAAGGATGCGTTTTTTCCCTTATGAGAAAATTGAAGAAGCCGTTCTCCAATGGATAAAAATTGCTGGAGCACAAAATGTGCCAATATCATGTTCAGTACTGAAAGAAAAAGCTCTGCAAATAGCCATGGAATTGGGAGAACCTGATTTTATGGCGAGCAATGGATGGATTCAGAGATTTAAAGTAAGACATGATTTAACTTTCAAGACAGTGTGTGGTGAAGCTGGAGATGTTGACGAAACTGTTTTAAATGACTGGAAGAAATCTGTGTTAGAAGATGACATTTTGAAACGGTATAAGCCCTGCGATGTATTCAACGTCGACGAATGTGGTCTTTTTTTCTCCGAGTCTTGCCTGACAAAACTCTCGCATTCAAAAATGAAAAATGTGTAGGTGGTAAAAAAAGCTCCTCTTGAAGGACCTTATCGCTGTCATCGACCAAAAAAAGAAGTTTCACGTTACTGTCTTGGATGCCATTTTTTAGCCTACTTTCCCGTAAAAGTAAAAAAAAAATGATAATAATAATGGGGGGAAAATTTGTCGGTCGGTCTGTCTGTCTGTCTGTCGGTCTGCCCCCCCCCCCCCCCCAATAACTTTTGAACGAATCGTCCGATTCGAAAACTTCTTTTTGCATTCGAAAGATCTCGCCGAGGACATCTCATTTTCATATTTTATTTTTTGATTTGAACGATTTTTTGTTCAATTTTGAGCAGTTCAAAAAATTCTAACATTAGCGCCTATGGGTGAAAATGAAGCAAATTATGTAAACTCTGGGTACAAGATATAAGTTCCCATGAACAAGCTCACTGGAAGAAGTTCTTGGCGTGAAATATTGATTTGAACAATTTTTGTTCATTTTTGAACAGGTCAAAAAAAATTAACATACCTCATACGGGGAAATTTCAATCCTATATAATTTCTGATCTAACGGACCGATTTGCTTAGAACAAACTTTATCGGAAAGCTCTTATGACGTAGAACATGTACAAATAGAAAGTTCATCCAGAACTAACGAGCCAATTTTCCTATGAAATTTTTTGATCGGGATTTTCAAGAATATTTTTTAATTAATGAATGATTAAATGAGTAAGCAAAAGAATGAATGAATAAATGAGTGAATAAATACATGAACAGGGTCCGAAAAATCCCGGGCACCAGGTCGCCCGGGCGACTAAAAAAATGCCTCGGCGACTAGTTTTTCAGGTGTTGGCAAATGGAAATATTATAGCTGGCTCCTAAAAATTTTCCCTGGCTCCTAAGATTTTCGCATTTTTGTCGGACTCTGACATGAATGACTTAATAAATAATGATTGAATGAATATGTATTAACCGTTGAAAAAGGTATATTTGAAGCAATTAAGAACTAAAGCTAAACGAGAAAGACAGAGAGAGATAGCTAGATTATAAGTTTGAATTCGGTGTATACGGGAAAGTAGGCTCGTATAGTTCTAGACGGAACTTCTTGTTATGTGTACAAAAGTTGGAACATGGTGTCCACCACATGCATAGCAAATTGTTTTCGTCATGCTGGTTTTGTGGATTCTCTGAGTATCGTGGATGACGAAACCGAAGAAGAAGACGATATTCCTCTATCTGTTCTGATGGAAGATCTGAGAAATCGTGGCCATGCCATTCAAGGGGAAGAAGAATATGGTTTGATTGATGAGGAAATTGCCACCACTTCTGAAGCTACTATTTCTGAAATTGTTTCACAAGTTTCACATGTTGTGGACAGTGAGGACAATGACAGTGATTCTGAGACTGTAGCTGTAACCCAAGCGGAAGCCTTCAATGCAATAAATGTCATACGCCATTTTTTTACAAACCATGAGGGAGTTGACGAACATTTTGAGAAGTTACAAAATCTAGAAAACATTGTTCGAAAAATGAAACCAGAAACGAGGCAGACTTGCATGAATGATTATTTTAAATAAGGTAAGATGTTATGTATGTATGTACACTTTGAGGAAATTTATAAACAGCTTTATTTTAAATTAAATTTAAAATATATATATATAACTTTCTTTAATTCTTTACTGTTAAAATTTATTGACTTAAATATTTACCAAATAACTGATGTTTTCGTTTGCATTACCACTTTAAAAAAATCATAATGTGTATTTACGTGCTTAGTTATGAACTGCTAATGAATCGGTTAAAAGGTCACCCCGCTTATAAGGTCACTTTTGCGATGTCCCTTAGGGTGACCTTATATCGAGGTCTGACTGTATAACCAATGTGTTGGAAAATGGACAAAATATATGCACTGGAGTCAAATGTGTATTTACGTGCTTAGTTATGAACTGCTAATGAATCGGTTAAAAGGTCACCCCGCTTATAAGGTCCCTTTTGCGATGTCCCTTAGGGTGACCTCATATCGAGGTCTGACTGTATAAAGGAAATAAAACACAAAAAAAATTGCAGCACATAAATAATTCAGTAGATGAAGGGTTAATCTGAAAGGCTGTTTCGATTAGCAAAGTATGATATAAAGTAATTACATGAATTCTTGACCAGAACACTTTAAAATTGCAACTAATTGTTAGCATCTTTATCTTTAACCCTTTAACGGTCGCTTAAAATTCACGAAAACAAAAACAAAGCGCCAATTTGTTTTCCAAAAAAACATTTAAAAAAGGTTTATTCTCTAATTATACTATAAATAGTTTGATACTATCATCTAGTATGTAAGACAATAAGTAAATACGTTTTTGGGATTAAGGAGAGGATTTTTTTTAATGTTTTGGTACGCTACTTTGGAACATTACAGCCCGTAATTTTGACGGGAGCGAGAGGTAAGCTAACTCTAAACCATCCAATGAAATTTAAGAATCAGGTTCACTGTTAGAAATTTCATCGTGAAATTACGGTTAAATGACCGGCAGCAGTCTGTCCATCTAATTCACCGTTAAATTTACGGTTTGGAGCATTTTTCTATCTTTACGGGACCTAACCATTTCCAATCAGCTTGGTTAAAAAGCCGTAAATACAAAAGTTTACTGTATTATAACCATTTAAAAATGGTTTCAAAACAAAATTTTTACCGTTTTTGAACCATTTCGAGGCGTAAAAACCGTAAACGAAGCTTGCGGGAATTGAACCCGGTTTGCATGGTATACCATCCTTGCTCTCTAACCATTCGGACATCTAACCACTCAAAGCGGTCGTTTATGTATCAATAAATCTTCCTTTTCAACAGGAAAACTGCATTAAAATTGAGATTTCAGTTTTTGATTGGATCTAAAGCCATCTTTGGTTTAAATTTATTGCATATTGACGAAAATCATTTTATTTGTTGCAAAAATTAAAGTACAAACAAGCTTCAGCAACTCAAACTATGGGTTCGCTCATTCGCAAACAGTTCGGGAATCCGATGTCTCAAATTTTTGATTGACGTGTGTCTGTCTTTCTATTTAGTAACCACTGCTTAAACCACTTTTTTTTCTTTTTTTATATACACAGGCAGATTTGAACTGATAAAACTTTATTCCTATTTTAACAACAACGTACGACCGGTAATGTTTCGCAACCAAGATGGACGCCCGATTCTTATTGAGCGCTTGAGAATGACGGTTAGTTAAACCTTCTTTAGGATAAGCAGAGAATAAACGATTTTTTTCACAATCAGCGGTTTGAGCACCATCTTTTTAATGGTTATTCAACTGTTGTAATTAAATATGGTAAAATAACAATCAAATAAATGGTTATTCTACTATTTTCTTACGGAAATTTTTAACAGTGCTATATACTGCCTATTTCTTTTGCGGTATGAAGCTTTGTACCAATAGCTGATACTATACCGCCTATTTCATCGTCTCTCAAAATTTAAATTTGTTTTTTCTTGAATGCTTTAGAAAAACCAAAAACATAAAGATATTTAGAGCAACTGCACTTTTTGAGTGTTGTGGTCAGGAGGTTATAACTATTTTATTTCACACTTTCTCGTGCAAATAAAGCTATTAAATAGCCTTTTATAGGTCATTATTACTTTTTAAGTTCTTTTAAACTTCTCTCGTTTTGAAATTTATTTGAAGTGAATTATTTTAATTAGAAATTCTTAATGTTTTATTTATCGGATATTTATGGGTATTTTGGGCGCAATAGGGTTCAAAACACTCTTGTATTTTCTAAAAATTGAAACAATCTGTATAAATTTTTGTGTTAAGACTTAACTGCATGTAGATGTTTTAACACCATTTTTTTACAACTGCTTAAAATTTATATAAAATACAGGAATTTATATGTATGATACGGCAGTATGTCTCAAACACTCGGAAATGCCTATCATATTTAGCATATGATTCAGCAAACACGCCAGTTGTAATTTATCAATGAGTTGCGCCATCTATTAATGGGACGCTACACTAATTCCGGTCGCACGCAACCGGAATCGGTAGGGAGGCGTTGTAGCTTAGAAATAGCCTTAAAAATAACGAGTACTTTTTTCTTTGTGACGTCATTCCTCATGACCATGTGTATCTCTGTGTTGCAGACCGGCATGACTGCACTGCACGTCGCAGCCAGTTGCGGACAAACGGAGTTCGTTCAGGAGATGCTCACCCAGCTACCGGCAACTATTGCCAGCGAAAGGCCCGGGGATACAACCCTCAGCGACGACGTGAGTTTTTACCTCTCATTTCACAGTTTTCTTCCCTTTCAGAACACTGCCGTGTCAGCCTGGTGGTTAGGATGTCGGACTTCTATCCGGAGGACTCGGGTTCGATACCTGACCTGCTGAAGACCCACCATGTACGCGTGGGGATACGTGCATGTAAAATATCTGGATCCTGAAGTACAGCGGCAGATCTCAATGTTATAAATCACAATTATGGTATTTTAACTATAAAGCAAAAAAAATCCCTTTGAATAAAAATTGAAATCGCTATTGAATGTAAGATGTAATTTAAATTCATACAATATGTTACCAAAAAATCTGACGCACTATAGGTATGCATTTATTTAAAAAAATGGATTTCATATGCAGTAAATGCAGATAATCATCGAGCTAACATGGGCGCTGATTTGGCTTGTTTCCCCTCAATTGTCTGGTTTTCTGGGCCAATCTCAGTTCTCCCCAGACTTGTGCAGCTTCAGGCTTTCCAGTCATGTATAACACTTAGGGAAGTGTATTAAATTATTTTTTTGATTTTTTTTTTTCCAATTGGTTTCAAGTTAGCTGGAATTCACTATGTTCTAAAATCAATCGATTCACTTTATTATTTTTCGGTGTAAAACAAAACACATTTCCTTGAATGAATTTGATAAGGAAAACTCAAAACATTAAAGATTTAGAAATGAAACAAGTAATTCCGTGAAGATATGAATGCCTGTGAAATAATAATGTTCAAAACCAGTTGGAGAAAAGAAATGTTTTTTCATGACGATGTTGTATGATGCTCGGTTCTATGCTTGATATATTCACTTCTCTTTCGTTCCAGTACGGCTTCACTCCACTTCATCTAGCCGCCGAGTCGGGCCACGAGGGAGTGGTGAGGGTTCTCCTGAACAGTTCAGGCGTACAGACAGACGCAGCCACAGTCGTACAGGTAAATGCTCCATGTTTTTTGTTTGTTTGTATGTTTGTAAACGACCATTTCAGGTCACATAAATATTCGAGTTTATTTGCTATTCTCAAGGATGCGCCTCAAACTCTCGTCCAATATGACAGATAGAACAAGACAGTACAGCAGATTTACTATACAAAGAAGGAAATACACCGAGGGGAACGTCGGAATCGAACCGGCGCCTCCTAACTACGCGCAAGGCAGGTACCGGAACCAGTCGATTAGAGCGCTCAGCCACTGAATCTCCGTCCCATGTTTCTTCTTGCCCTGTGAACGTGAAGATTCTCAGGAACATATAGCATAGTCCTTAGCATTTTACTTCGTTGTACGAAGTACATGAAGTATTATGGTTGCGAAAAGTTTCGCAGTCAAATTTCCGACTAAATTTGCATTTGAATCACAAATTAACCAGTTTGGACAGATTTTTTTCACAATGTTCCTCTGTATGTACGTAAGCATATGCGCATGGGCCACTGAAATATCGATTTTGATCATCCTTGACTCCGTTTTGACGAGTTTTGTCGTGCCGTCTGTATGTGAGTATCTCGCCTAACTTAGAAAGTTAGTCGTAGATTGTTGAAATTTTGTGTGTAGGACCAGCACGAGGTCTAGTTTTGCGCCTCCTTTTTGTTTGCAATCGGATGTTCCAAAAGGAGTGTTTTTTTTTTTTTTTTTCTTGCGATTTTGTGTTAACTGCACGCAACTTTCCAGTCGTTTTTCATACGATTATTTACCCAAAGGCATTACTGAAACCAACTCCATAGTTGAGTATTTTGGAGCACATTGGGATTGCAAATATTTCCCCAAATTGGGCACCAAAGTAGTAAATCCAAATCCAGTGTCGGTTTAGCGAATTATGTGATCTTTGGCGACTTTCCTGTAGAGCTCCCATGTTAAAGCATTTGTAAGAATTAGGATCTTGTTTACTATTATTATTATTTTAAGGAAAAAAAAGTTAACCTATCTCACAACATTTTTTTTATTATCTAAGTAATCATTTTTATCAAGTTACTATTATTTAACTCGTACTTTCTTGTTTTAATATCATGCTTTTAACTTTTGGGCTCATTGTTGGAAATTTTTAATTTCGCATTAAATTTGAAAATGAACAAAAATAACAGTAACAGTTCAGTTGAATTGGAATAATTTAAATTGATTGAAATTAATATGCTTTATTGATGTATTTTCAGTTCTGCTTATAGTTACCTGTGATATTGTTAGGTAGCTGTTTTGTTTTTCTTGTGTGATTTACTAGAGGTATCACTTCCCAATCTCATGCCAAAGGTAAAATAAATAGAAATCGTTCCATTGCACGCAAGGTTAGCAACAAGTTATCAAGAGGAAGGTAAATCTAGTAATACTTTGCCATTTCGCGAAACATTTTATTAGTTTGAAAAGGTTTGTGAAATCCTTTCAAAGGCTCAAGGCTTCGTTATTTTACTATATTCTCCCTGTGTCCCCAGGGGACCATATGGCTCCCGTTGAGAAAGTGTGATACCCTAAAAACGCACCCCTCCCCTTTTTGCAAGCAATTACGGTTTGACGTGGCAGCAAAAATGAATGTTGCTTAAAAGTTTAGAAAAATGATCATATAACTGCGCATTATTTTTCATGTTGCGTTCCGCGTGAAGCAATTATCATGTGTATGTGGTGCAAATGTTGTAGC
Organism: Octonoba sinensis; assembly: GCA_038502835.1. Lineage (NCBI taxonomy): Eukaryota > Metazoa > Arthropoda > Arachnida > Araneae > Uloboridae > Octonoba > Octonoba sinensis. The sequence goes on from CM076604.1 coordinate 10,409,420, forward strand.
TTTGTACAACTACTTGTTGTTCCTTTGCAGGGTATTTTACCCATGCATTTGGCGAGCCGGGGAGGCCATCTAGCGGTGGCGGGGCTTCTGCTTAGTCGTTCTACCGCCCAACTGCAGACGGCAGACAAGCAGGGCCGCACCCCACTTCACATGGCTGCCGCACAGGGACACCGTGAGATGGTCGGCCTCTTACTTGGACAAGGCGCAGACATCAACGTCGCCGATAACGTGAGTAGTACCTCTTCTTCTTCTTCGAAAGCCGTGCCCATCGCTCGTGGACAATTCTATTCCGCCATGTAGTCTTATTTAAGGCGCACATTTTTTGTTCCTTAAGAATTCTAATCTTTAACTCAGAAAGCAAGGAAAAAGAACGTACCTACAATTCTACCGCGAAAAAATAAAAATAATCTGTCTGGCAGAGAGCCAAGCATAAACCATTCGTGTTCAAGGGAGAAACTGCTGATATAAGGAATATGCCGAATTCTATTGTTTTATTTCGTTCTTCCGAACTGATGCTATATACTGGTTTATAAATTCGGTTGCCTTCAACAAACAGAGAAGAAAACATTCTGATTCGCGTACTAATAAACGCACCTGCAAAAAGAACTTCCCTAAATCTCGATTGGATGTCTGCCATGCGCAGAAGCGGACAAGTGTCAGAACTTGTTGTTCGAACTGTAGTATGTCATTCTTCATAAAAAGTAAGCACTCCCAGATCTCTATCTCTTTACACATCTTTTTTCCCCCTCGAGGATATCGGAGAAGACTCGACGCATGCGCACAATGGCGAAGGGTTTCTGCTAAGAAAATCCGAGAGTTGCTCTTTTTTTCGACAGCAAATTTCACCTCTAGATTGTTCTTGTTTTCTTTTCGAGGACGTGCCTCTGAAGTAATATATACCAATAGTCCAGACATGGTGAATTCCCAAGGTAGCAATGTCGTAAAAAATTGGCACCGCATTTCTAAACATGCGCACTTCATTCTTCGTTACTATTGTTGTCAAATTATTTCTGTGATACATCCCTGAGAACCGAACACACAAAATAAAAATCTGAAGAAATATTTAAAAAGCACTTATATTAGTTGACTAGTGTTTATGTTTATCAGTTATGAACACAACGAAAAACGAATATGAAATGTGACTGATCATAAGATCAAAACGCTTGTCTTGGAAGTTTATACAAAAAACAAAAACAGAAAGCACACCACCAGTCGCTGAATAAATAAACGTATTTTACATCTGGAATTAACAGTAACTTTTAGTTTTAAAATCTGCACTATTCGAAAGAAAGTAGAGCAATCAGGTAGTAGGCGATTTATTTATGTAGTTCTTATTTTTCTTGTTTTATACCAGTGCTAGGGATATTTTGGAATAAAGTATATAACTAACAGCAAGATCTTTGTGTTTATGAACCAATAATTGCTGTAGCAAATCAACCATTACACCTGGACATTCAATCGGTTATTTATACATATACAGTAAAACCTGTAAAGTTGACCACCCTTGTAAGCTGACCACTTTTGTCAGGAACGGAATGGGTCCTATATTATATAATGTAGAGAAACCTTTTTAACTTGACCACCTGTCCGTGTTGACCACTTTTGTACCCTTTGTAAGTTGACCGCCTAATTATTACTATATTTAGTTGTTTATCAATTTTTGGAAAGCTTAAAAAAAACTAAAATAGCTTCTCCGGGATATTTTTTAAGCTATAATGCTAGTATTTCTCTGGATGAATGAAACTTTCAATATAAAGTTTGCCTAAATCTCTTTGTAAGTTAACCAAATGGGAAAAACTCCTATGAGCTCTCTTTATTCTTTAAATAAGTTTCTTCTTTTTAGCCTACTTTCCCGTAAAAGTAAAAAAAAATAATAATAAAACATGAAAGAAGGCTTAATGTATCATGAAAATATCGTTAGAAATCAAGAAAAGTCAAAAATAAGTTAAGTAATTAAATAAAGATTGAAAAATAAAAAAATTGAAAGTAGGGTTTTGAGATGGGGAAAAAGTGTGTCGGTCGGTCTGTCGGTCTGTCCCCCCCCCCCCCTAATAACTTTTGAAAAAATTGTCCGATTGCAAACATTCTTTTTGCATTTGAAAGAGCTCGGCGAGGACATCTCATTTCCATATTTTACTTTTTGATTTGAACAATTTTTTGTTCAATTTTGAACAGTTCAAAAAATTTTAACATTAGCGCCTATTGGTGAAAATGAAGCACATTATGTAAACTATGGGTACAAAACCCAAGTTCCCATGAACAAGCTCACTGGAAGAAGTTCTTGGCGTTAAATATTGATTTGAACAATTTTTGTTCATTTTTGAACAGTTCAAAAAAAATTAACATACCGCCTACGGGGAAATTTCAATCCTATATAATTCTTGATCTAACGGACCGATTTGCTTGGAACAAACTTCATCGGAAAGCTCTTATGACGTAGAACATGCACAAATAAAAAGTTCATCCAGAACTAACGAGCCTATTTTTCTATGAAATTTTGTGATCGGGATTTTCAAGAATATTTTTGAATTAATGAATGATTAAATGAATAAGCAAAAGAATGAATCAATAAATGAGTGAATAAATACATGAATGACTTAATAAATGAATGATTGAATGAATATGTATTAACCCTTGAAAAAGGTATATTTGAAGCAATTAAGATCTAAAGCTAAACGAGAAAGACAGAGAGAGAGATAGCTAGATTATAAATTGGAATTCGGTGTATACGGGAAAGTAGGCTCGTATAGTTCTAGACGGAACTTCTTGTTTATTTGATCTGATATAGCCATTTTGAAAAATATTTATTTTTAGGAAATCTTTAGCATCATATAAGTAACTGACATAATTATTATGATATTTATCTTAATTTTAACTAACTACTTTACTTCTGAAGTTGTATAAAATGCATTGTAAGTCATTCGGGTTTAATTGTTTTTAATGATATTTTAGATAATTGTGAAAAAAAAGCTAACCACTATTTTAAAGTAACGTTAATACCTGAATCTACATTTTAATTAGTTACGAATGACTAAATGCATAATGCAAAAAAAGACAAAAAAAAAATCGCTATCCTCTATAAGTTGACCACTAAAGTTCTGCACCGAAAGTGGTCAACTAACACAGGTTTCACTGTATTCTGCTTTTTTGCCTACTTTCCCGTAAAAGTAAAAAAAAAAATATCTTAAAGCACGAAAAAAGGCTTAATGTATCGAAAAATATCGCTAAAAATAAAGAAAAGTCAAAAATAAGTGAAGTAATTAAATAAAGATTGAAAAATAAAAAATTTGAAAGTAGGGTTTTGAGATGGGGGGGGGGGGCGGATGTGTGTCGGTGGGTCTGTCTGTCCCCCCCCCCCCTAATAACTTTTGAACGAATAGTCCGATTCGAAAAATTCTTTTTGCATTCGAAAGATCTCGGCGAAGACATCTCATTTTCATATTTTACTTTGAGCAATTTTTCGTTCAATTTTGAACAGTTCAAAAAAAATTTAACATTAACGTTAATGGGCGATAATGAAGCAAATGATGTAAACTCTGGGTACAAGATCCAAGTTCCAATGAACAAGCTTGCTGGAGGAAGCTCTTGGCGTGAAATATTAATTTGAAGTTTTTGTCCATTTTGGAACAGTTCAAAAAATTAACATAGCGCTTACGGGGAAATTTCAATCCTATATAAATCCTGACCTAAAGGACGGATTCGCTTGAAACAAACTTTATCGGAAAGCTCTTATAACGTAGAACATGTACAAATAGAAAGTTCATCCAGAACTAACGAGCCTATTTTCCTATGAAATTTTTTATCGGGATTTTTAAGGATATTTGTTAATGAGTGAAATAATAAATGAATGAATAAATGAAAGAGTGAGTGAATGAATATGTATTATCCGTTGAAAAATGTATATTTGAAATACTTTAGAACTAAAGCTAAATGAGAAAGAGAGAGAAAGAGATGGCTAGATTATAAATTTGTATTTGGTGTATACGGGAAAGTAGGCTCGTATAGTTCTAGACGGAACTTTTTGTTATTTAAAAAAATTTTCAATGAAGTTTTGTAAACATGACTGTCGTACACCAAGTTATAAAATTTTTTTTTGGCTATTTCGTCAATATGGAAACAAATAAAAGGTTGTGCTCTTTTTCTCTTTTCAGAATGGATGGACAGCACTTCACTACACATCAAGGCACGGTTTCCTAGACGTCGTTCAGCTGCTTGTCAGCAGTGGTGCCGCACCCACCGCGGTCACTACTGTAAGTTTTGCTTTTCCTAAATATACAACTGCAGAAAGATCTGTCTTACGCGTGACTTCTTTTGTACAGTACGAAAGTACGTCATCGATCTTAATCGATTAATCTCTTCTTTTAAATTATTGGAATAAAATTTCGATAAGGAGGCGTATACATGCAGTCAAACCTCGTTAACCCGAAGTCGAAGGGGAAGCCAGAATTTTTCGCGCTAACCGACGGTTGCAGGATTTTGAATTTAGTAAAAATGTTTGTTTCTAAGGAAAGAAATATCGGAATCAAAAGTATATGTATACAAAAATGCACACACACACATACGAATTTATATTTATACTTCGATTAGGAAGTGTATATAAAATTTACTAAACTAGTATTAAAAACAATTATCACAGTGGAGGATTAAGTTTTATTTAACTGCGTTTTTTTCCAACTGAAAAATTTTGATTTTCGTCTTAAGCGGAATTTCGTTCAAATCAATTTCGTCTTAAGCGATTATTTTAGCACTAGTTCTTAGATTATCTAACGGGGAATGGCCTTCATTTCGCGTTAAGGGAATTCGCGTTAACGGGGTTTGACTGTATTAAAATAAACTCTAACTCCCAAAACTTAAATGAAATGCTACAGCTTTGGCAACAAAATTGAATTCAGCGTATCCAAATTAACTTAAATACCAAATTTGTGTAAAATTGGATCATTAGAACCGGAGATATTAAAAACGGGGCCACCTCCTATCCTCGGTACTCTAATTCATAGAACGAGGTTCATGAATCAATGAACAAAGAGATAAGAGCTACGTCATCGATTACAATACGTAGTTTAAGGTAACTGCTTGAGAAATTCTGTGGTTTTGTGAAGATTTCTTATTTTATCCAATAGGTAGAATTTTATACATTCAGCAGTGGTATACGACCCCTAAAGCGGCATCAAAGACTTTTTACACATAGCATGAAGAGTATACTACATATCTTGAGCTGAAATTTTGGACACCCATAAAAAAGCTCGACTAGATTGATTTTTTATTAAAATATAAGAAGGTTTCAGATCATCATTTTTTCAAAAATCAATTTCATAATTCATAAAAAATATTATATTAATATTTACGACCGTGAAAACCACGTTTTTATTGGTGGGTTACCTCGTATTTTTATGTAAAAAAAAAATCTTTGTTATACCCATGATAGTTTAGACATTATAGGCAAAAATTATCAGAAAACTTTTTAACATTCGAGACTGGTTTTTCGCAATTTAATTATGAAGCAACGGGTTGACGGAATTACACTAAAATTCGTATATAAAGTTAAATTTTGATTCTGAATGCAAATATGTCATAAAAAACGGAGTTTGTCATTCAAAATTTTGAAGTTGATGCTCATTCTAACATGAAGACGACTCTTAAAAAAATTCTAATAACATAATTTTATAGAGTACATTATTCTTGATTATCTCTGGTGTAAATAGTATCCAAATACGAAGGAGTCTTTACCTTTTCCCCATACCACCATATATTACCTTGGTTGTACGTCTATTTTCCATAGTCCCGACCACAAAATGAAGGTTGTCTCTCATGTCGGTTAGAAATAAAATAACGCGAGATAAAGTATCGCCGGAATTTTTATACCATATTTGTTCTTCCCTATTTTTCCCTTATTGCTACGAATTTTGGAGTACCAATGTTGTTTCTCGCCAAGCTTGGCGACATCTGGATCATGCGATAGATAATTCTAGTCTTTGATGGAAATTACTGGAATACAACTGTCACGTGATCCGCGATGGTATATAAATAGCTCCGGCGAGTAGTTTAGAAGAGTTCGGAAAGTTCAGTTACATGTTAGACTTTGGCCGAGTGCCTGATAATAGTCTGAGCCGTTGTGCTGCAAGCTTCATGCTTGGTTCTTTTCATATTTTTGTTAAGAAATACGAGATTACAGTTGGTCTTACGGTAATGTGTGAATTCTGAGAGATATGTTTATGTGAAATTTGTATATAGTACTTTGTTGAGCTCTCGATGTGAAATATTTTTTGATTTGAACAATTTTCGCTCAATTTTGAGCATGAGCTTGTGAGATGATTAACACATTTTTGCTTCAACGTTAGGGTATTTTGTAGCGTCATCAGGAATTGCTGAAGTAAGCTCTTCTCCTCTTCAACGTACTTTAGGCAGAGAAACTAACAAAAGTCAAAGAAGTGGTTCTCTTTTTTTTTTCTAATGCTGCAGCGTATGGTCACTAACCTTTGCAGACTAAGCGCAGTCCCGAGACACCGGCATCCATTCTTTAAAGTAGCACCCTATTGCCGGATGCCATTACCACTGGATAATTTTGACGCTCAGTTTCCTCATAGATGGCAGCACCTGAGCTCTAACTGATGCAAACTGCACTAGGAATTTAATTTATCCGAGAGTATCCCAGCAGATACTCAAGGGATATTTAACATGCTACGCAATCATACGACATGGGCGCTGACGATTTTCTGCATCTTAAAAATCAACCGACTTGGGCCAGGTTTGATCCTGTGAACTTGGGAGTACGAGGCCAGTGCCTTACCACTACGCCACGAGGCCGGCTTGACAGAAGTGGTAAAAACTTTCTTATAGGATTCTAGTCAGAAGGAACTTTTTTCGGTAACTCGGTTGAAGCGGAAATCAGATAAGGGATCATTCATAAATGATGTCTCGCTTCGAGGGGGGAAGGGTGTTCGTGAAATTGTGAGAAAGAGTGACAAGGGGAGGGGAGGGGGTAACAAGAAGTGTGACATCATGCATTATGCAACATAGCGTGACATGTGACAAAGGGGGAGGGGGTCCGCTGAATTGTGGCATATTGTGACAAAGGGGGGAGGGGGTCCTCTGAAGTGTGACATATTGTGACAAAGGGGGGGGAGACTGGGGTCAAATATAGGGGGAAAAAGCGTGACATCATTTATAAACGGCCCCAAATCGAGATGGCTACTGTACATTTATGATCAAAATTTTGTTTATCTGCTACAGTAAAATATTTCAGCAGCGATGTGTTTTTAATTAATTACACTTTCTGTTTTATTAACTGACTAACTGTAACTTTGTCGACAGGACGGAAAAGTGCCGTTGTGCTTGGCTGCAGCCAACGGTCACTATGATGTTCTCAACTATCTACTCAAGAAGGAACATGACACACACGTTCTCATGAGCGACAGTAGTGTAAGTACGCCCTAAGGGCTCTTTTCTTTCTCTCTCTTTGCTATTCGATTTTATTCCTTTAACCCCTTAACTGGTTTGCCCGTACGGCGTACGGGCTACCCAAAGTTGGTCCCAACTGGTTTGCCCGTTCAGCGTACGGGCATTGAAGTTTCCCGTCTTTCTTGTTTTGAGGGGCATTTGTGTTTCAAATTTATAAAATAAAAAAAATCCTTAAATTCCTTATTTATGAAATTTTTGAAAAATTCTTTCATTTTATTTTTATACCAAGTTAGGACTTTAATTAATGCAATAAAAAATATGCTTTTTTTAGGAACATTTGAAGTAAAAAAATTAACCAGTTAAGGGGTTAATTCGAGCAAGTGTGTGTAGTTTTGGTTTCACAGCGGCAGTGACGAAAAATTTGACATCACGCTTCTGCGCAAATTGGGTAAACATATTTCTAAGTGTCAAGTTGAGAGCATGTCGCCAAATCCAAGAGCAATTTGGGGACTGTAAATAAAATTTTTGGGGACGTCTTTGGGGACATAGCAAACGGTTACATATACACCTCTATTATGAAAAATTCATATATTTCAAAGGGTATCCAAACATCTTTTCTACATAATTCATGTATATTTTCTCAGCTCATTTCGCGTTAGAAATTATAATACTAAGACAATTGATAATTGCCATAATATTATCCAAAATTTTAGAAAATACAATCTAAAAGTTCAAAATCGCAAATTAGAAGCAATTTGTAGAATTTTTAAATTTGGGGACTTTTTGCGTCCCCAAGAAGTTGAGTGTTTTTCGGGACAAAGCATTAAAAATATACGAATTTGGGAACTATCCCCGAAATTTGAGACCCCCTAGTGCAACCGCATTACGAAAATTCTGCCTTTGTCGCCAAAATTTCAACATTCAAACTTTGTTTCCTGAGTCTGCGAGTCATTCAGTTTTTAGACAAAAATGTAGTCAATATTGGAGGAAAATGTATTTGCAATCTCTATTCCATTTAATCTTTTCAAGCATGCGCATTTAACTATTAATTTCTGTTGCTAGGCAACAGAAGACGTTATCGAAAGAGTTGAACATTAACGAGCATTCAAAATCAGAAAAGCAAAAGTTTATTTCAGAACGATACGCGAGCTTGTTTTGAAGGAGTAACTGATGGCCGAAAGCGCACTGAGCACCAAATGTTCCCTTCTTTCGCTATATAAAGCATTCATCGGGTACATAACGGACAGGGACTTCAGAGAACGGAGAAAATGTAGCATAGCAACAAGATTTGGAGGTTCAATCATTCACCGTACTCCAATACTCGGCCCCACGATTGAAGAACGAGATCAGATTTGAATTTTATAAATCTCAATAATAACTGAATGATGAGCTATGATGACCATATATTTCACCACATTGCTTCCACTTCCACGTGTGATCAAAATTCTTTTAAGCTATCGAGTTCCAGGTTGAAATAAAACTTTTTGTTGTCGGATTTTGAGTGTTTTTTGTGTCAAGCTCTTTAAACCAACCGTACGTGGAAATGTCCTCTGGTACCTAATTAGCTTAAGTATGAGTGTTTGAAAAATGACTGAATTAGTATAAATTGCTCGTGTGGGCCTATTGAATTTCCCTCCAATTTAGACTGCATTTTTACCTAAAAAACCTTCATAACTTCTCTACCATTTGACGTCTGCCGCTAGAGCTCAACATTTATTCTGTTCAGTAGTGTAGTTTCAGACCGTATTAACCACATTCAGATCCGCGATTGTTGGGAGTGAACACTTACTTGCAAGCGCGCTTTCACACCAAAGGCGACGGAGAGATTTTGTCTTCGTCGCAATAGGCCAGCGGTCCCCAACCTGTTTTTCCTTACGAGCCCCTTCCAAGATCCGAAAGAAAATGGCGAACCCCCTTTTGTATCGTTAAAAATTATTTTCCCGATACTGTCCGCCCCGCTTAAAGTAATACTGTTGGTTCCAGCATATTTTATTCGATTATGCGGGGAAATTTTCTTTACCTTACAGAAATAATATTGCCTCGAAACGTAATAATAAGTCAGTATATCTAAATAAATCCTTATTTTTCTGTATTGCTAAATAGAAGATTCCAGAAACCCTTTAGAAAATGACCTCTGTTTACTTCCGGGTGGGAGGGGGGGGGGGGGGGAATCATGAAAGAGAACGACTGACTCTCAAATTTAGTGGGCATGGGGAGGTGTTGCTGAAAGATCAACTTGAAAATTCAAAAATTGTTCTTATTTACTTATTTATTTTTGAAATTTAATCAATTTTTTTATCAAAAATATTTCAAAAGCAGACCAGTATTATTGGATTATCCGGGATAATGATTCGATTAAACGGGGATCTTTAACATTGCATCTATGGGGAAATATTCGGTTCTGGAAGGTTTTATTCCTATAAGCGGGATATTCCTTTATCCGTTACCCGATTAAGCGGGGCTGACAGTATTGCGAAAAAGGGTATGGAGCAATATGAGAAATATACGTAGAATTTTTTTAATCAATCAATTTTTTTAATCACCCGGTTCCAATTCTCGGTTGAATATAAAGCGTGATAAATGTGAGTGCAACATTTAAAATTAACGAATAAATATCTTCCGGTTCCACTTTTAGGTCTGTATATGAAAAATTAGCCGAAATAATGCCAAATTTTTCATTTTAGTAAATTTATATTTCCGACTCTTTCTTCGCGCTAGCGAGGAAAAAGAAGGAGAAACATGCATTCAAAATTTAAAATAAATCAATGAATATCTTTCGTTACCACGTTAAGATACAAGTTTTCGATATTATTTCGATATTAGCAGTACAAATAGATACATTTCAAATTTTGTACGATTGCTTCGTCAGCCTACAACTATTACGCATTATCGAGAAAACAATTTGTTTAGTTGTCCCCTGGGAGTTCGCGAACCACCGGTTGGGAAACGCGGCAATAGGCTGTTGCTATGGTTAATAAACTAACTGGATACTTCAATAAACAAATAAGGCTCATCTGAGTAAAAGTCATTTTTTTTTAATGATTTGATGCATTATAATCATTTATTAAGTTTGATGATTCTCATGGTAAAAAATTTCACAGTAAAGCAAAACATGAAGGAGTAAAATTTCTTTTATTTTCGCTTTCCAATAGCTAGATATAATTAAATATTAGTAATTTCGTAACATAATCTTCGAAGGAAAAAATACATAGATTATTGGCGACAGGAACCCTTCATTTTAGCCTCGTTGCGAAGATTTCCTTTGTACCAAGTAACCAGTTCTAAACTGGTTGTGAAGGAGGAATGTGGATTGGCTCGACATCATACATTGAATGAGACGCTCTCTTTGGTTTGAAATCGGCCGTAATAATCCGGGTGCCTCCTCTCTCTTTCCAGTTCCTCATCGATCTGATGATCTCCAGCAAAGCCCATCAAAACAAACCCGTCCTGGAGTTTGTGCTCGTGTCTGCGGCTCCCATCGAGACGGCTGCCAAAATGGCTCGCAGCTACCAGCTGCTCAGTCTCAAGGAAAAGGATCGTGCCAAGGACCTCGAAGTGATGGCCATGTTCTGCGAGAACATGGCGGCCGACTTGCTCGGCATCACAGCCATCTCCTATAACACGGGTACACTCCTCAGGTCGGTCGACTCGGCAAACCAGCCGTTCCTAGACGTCCTCATCGAGCTTCAGCAGAAAGAGGTGGTCGCGCATCCGGCCGTGCAGAAGTATCTCACGGATCTCTGGACCGGTAGTTTGAGTTGGGCGAGTTGGAAGATGTCCACCCTCTTCCTCTCCTTCCTCATCTGTCCCCTGGTGTGGGTGGCGTTCTCGCTGCCCCTCGGACACCGCTTCACCAGCATCCCGATCATCAAGTTCATGTCCTACCTCGTCTCGCACATCTTCTTCATCGTGCTGATCACGTTCACCATCGTCAACCCCTGGTTCCCCCTCTGCAAGTCCACCAACCTCGTCCCGCAGGTCCACGAGTGGCTGCTGCTGCTGTGGCTCATCGGGCTCTGGGTCTCGGACGCGACCAACCCCAAAGACAGGGAGGGCCTCGGCTTCATCAAGGTCATCATCATGGCCGTCGGCTTCATGGGCATCGCGACCCACATCATAGCGTTCGTCCTGCCCGACGTGCACTCCATCCTCGTCTGCCTCTACATCCGGAACCAGTTCCTCGCGGTGGCGCTCCTGCTCTGCTTCGTCGAGTTCCTCAATTTCCTGACTTTCCATCACCTGTTTGGACCGTGGACCGTGATCATCCGGGATCTCATCAAGGATCTGATGCGTTTTCTGGCCATCCTCGGCATCTTCCTGGTGGGGTTCTCACTGCACCTATGCGCCATCTACCAGCCGGTGTTCCAGCCACAGGGCGCCGACAACCTCACTCTAGTCGTATTCCAGTCACCCATCGACACCTTCGAAATGCTATTCTTCGCTCTATTCGGCTTGGTGGAGCCAGACTTCATGCCTCCAATGCATTTAAGCCCCGGCTTCTCGAAAGCGATCATGAAATGTGTCTTTGGCGTATACATGATGGTTACAGTCATCGTACTAATCAACCTTCTCATCGCCATGATGTCTAACACTTACCAGCGGATCCAGGCCCAATCTGACACCGAGTGGAAGTTTGGGCGAGCGAAGCTCATCAGAAACATGAACAAGACATCACCTTCACCGTCACCCATCTGCCTCTTCACTATCCTAGGGGAGTTCTTCTACCGATGCCCCAAAAAATGCACCGGTGAGTCTATTTTTCCTCGCTCCTTCTAAGAAAATTTTTTTTCCTCATGTAGTTTGAGCGATCGAAAGTTTCCTACAGTCTTTTTAAAAAATTTTCAAACTTTTTTCTGTTAAGACACTACAGAGAGAGATACTTTTGCAATAATAGCAAACTTGACACATTTAAAAGCTTGCTTTAATATGTAGATGGTGTTTTTTGGTGAACTTCACATTGAGGATGGTGTCTTGTATTGTGTTTCAGGTGCGAAGTCACAGCTGCACTTACTGAAATCAAAGCGCGAAGCAGCGGTTCAAAGGGGTGATGTGCCTAGGATCATGCCTGCTGCCTGGCAGAGGAGGTGTACAAGGAGGTCCCAACAAATTATGCCTGTTGGTGAGTACCCCTTCCTTAATCTTATCTTAATTTGACCCGGTAATAACTCGTGGATCCACAAGCGACTCTTGTGACGACCCTCCAACAAAGTTTGAGTAGGCAAGTCTTAAACCAGTATATGGCGCACTTTTTCAATTTGCACCAAAGTTTAGGTAATGCGAAGTTTAAGTTTGTGAAGCTTTCACCATAGTTTGGTGCATAAATTTGAAGATTTTAGCTGTGGTGCTACCCGTTACTCTAAAATTTGGAGGGCTAAACCAGCTGAAACGGGGAATTTAATTGGCTAGCTGTACAGCATATTGATCACGTGCCTTTGGTCAGGTGTTCAACACTAAAGAATTTGGTGGCATGTTGCACTAAACTAAATGACGGCAATTTATTAGTTACAAAGAATGGTGATGAATTTTATTCTATTTTGGTGCTTATTGGTATACGTAGTAAAATTAAGCAGTATCCTTTGCAGCCAGCAAACTTGCGCCATTTTTTGGTGCAACATGTGCAAAGCACTAAAATGCAGTAAAATATAGCAACGATCCTTTGTAGCCACTGTGACATCTTCAATTAATCGTTAAAATACCAATAACAAAAAAAAATGAACACTCATTTACTTTTTAGAAGCCTATATTTTAAGCACTTAATATGTACATTCTATATATGTGCAAAATATGATCGTGGAGTCTCCTTGGATTCGCAATTTGGCGAGTTGCTCAGCCGGAGTTCGCCATGGAACCCGTTACCTCGGCTTTTCAATTAACAACTAACTTATTAAAGTTCAAAAACTTTAAAGTTCTTATTTTCGAAGAACAAGATCAGGGGGCGCTGTCATTTGCGCTCGTCGTTGATTCGTAGACCATAACGACGTCACAAGTCCATGTCCACTTTGATTAGTGCGGAGCTTGGCGTCCGGTTGTCTCGAGGCACTCCTTCGTACGTCACCACGCGGTAGATGAAACAGGTACCTGTATGCCCCTACGGAAATCAGTCGCCCACAATGAACCTATAATGTAAAAAAACCAGACAAGCTGGCGCGTCTGACAATCATTCCACCGCGAGACATTCTCTAAGAGGCCAGCCATAAACATATTAAAATTAAACCCATAACATTTTATCAAAACAAACAAACTTTGCAAAACCGCTCTGATAACTTTTCGTACATGGTTCTTCGGATCTTATTCAAACGACTTCTTTGTGCGTCATCGGCTCCATCCACTTGTGGTGCCCAGTTTTTTTTAAGGTCAACAGATCAGGCAGCGTTCTTGAAGTGCCTTTCTTTTCTGTTTTCAGTTCAAAACCTGACCGCCGGCCGTCCAATCGCCAAGGTGGTCGACTGGCCAGCCATCGTGCTCAAGTACATCGAAGTGGCCGGACTGGACATCAAGATGGAGCTGCCGGAAGAAGACAAGCCCGGCGACTGAAAAAAAGACGGGTCTCTCTCCCACTCTGGTGCTTCCTACACGCTGATGGCAGGCTCCATCGCACACAACTTCCGGTTTTTCTTCGAGGGGCGACGAGCCCAGGCAGGTCCCCTTAGCGACTAACTACAAGCACACATGGATCAAACAATCACAAGAAAACGGACAATGCATACATATTTTTTAGAAGGATAGACTTTTTCACCAACCGCGAGAAGCATGTACATGTAATATATATATATATAAATCGACGTTTGCAACAAAACAACGAGAATTTTATAAATATATTTTAGAAAATAAATAGTCCTTGTACGGGTGTAGTCTTGCGAGTTCTTATTTGTAGCCCAGCTTTAATGACTGCATTCAGAAAACTACATTCATGCTCATAAGCCGAGAGGCCGACTTTCCAAAACCAAAAGGAGGGCCATGAGGGTTTGTTGACAAATTGAAAAGCAGTGGTGATTAAAAGATATTGCATAACCGTCTCTTTAGAGAAGTCGGTTAAAAATGACTAAATTTTTGTCCATAACTTTTTTCCTAATTATCGAAGATGTTCAAAGGAAGGTACGGGACATACGGAAAACTACCCTCGATCGATTAAAAAAAGAATCATCAAACATGCAATGAGAAGTTATCGATGGTTAAACAAAAAAAACGACATACATGCGGTATGAATAGATAATCTCCTTCTTTGTTTCCGTCTTCCCAAAGCACCGGTTTAAAAGCTACTGTACCATTCATTATCTTTTTAATTAACATGCTTGTATTGTGATAAACTAAGGATGTAATAATAAGTTTATGAATTTCAGTAGGATAAAGCTTTGATATCCTTTTTTTTTTTCTTTTTTTTTTGCTCTTTCATCAAGAGGTTCCTTCAAGAGAAAACGGTAAGCTCAAAAGGGTTTCTCAAATTGTAAATTGTTGAATACTCTTGTAGTAGATATATGGTTAAATCACCCATAGGCAAAATTGAGGTGGTTCTTGAGAAGGACAATCACGGTAACCGCAACAGTTTTATGGGGTTGCTTATTAGTCTCTCAACTATGCCTGAAACATAATAATCCTAAGGATTAACGTCGAAAAGCTGAAAAGGTGGAAGATGGGGGGAGAGGGGAGGCGTGCAAATTTTTAGCTATCCATAAGCAAAGGCACCGATTTGGCTAAAGAAATGGGAAGGGATCAAAGTCTCCTTCCCTCTTCACAACACCCAGAACCATCACACAGGATGGAACAAAAAAATCTAATTTAAGGTCCCTCCCCCCAACTTTTTTTAATGGCGTGTAACGCATAAATAAACTCACTTGAAAATTCGTATCTTAAAGGTTCGGGGGGATTCATAATTTCATAATTTAGTATGACACAAAAATCAAACGCATTGAAGAAAATTTCTAAACAATATCTACATTTAAATTAAAAAAAGTCACTAGTTACCTGCTTTTCAGCTAGAATAATCCGAAATCGTGTCCACCACAATCTAGCTTAAAAAGCAAATTTCTCACTTGGGAAATTAATGTCTAAAACTAATCATAAATTATCAGCGGACTCGGCAGTAAACGTTGAATATTCACTGCAACCAGATGACATAAACCTTTAAGGATAGTGGCACAACCAAAATCTATTTCTACGAGGAGGGGCTCTAAAAGTTTTTCTCCCCCCCTCCCCCCATTTTAATTCCTCAATACCAAATTTACCTGCCATTTTTAAATCATATTTATCCGAGATTTTCGATTTTTTCCCCTCTCTCCCTCTGACGAATCGTCCCGTTTTGATATATAGTACTGAACAATTCGGCATGCAGGGTTTCGGAATTTTTCGAATTTCCGAATGCGAACCCAAACATATCGTTTTTACGTTAGTTTTTTTTTTTTTGCAAAGGTAATAGTTGATTTGGCGGTAGCTTTCTGTAATACCATGCCACAGGTCCGGTGTTCAACTCCCGGGCTGGGCAGGGTCGACTCAGCACTTCCATCCCTTCAGCGAAGTTGATAAAATGAGGACCGAGCTTGATTTGGGAGCTAAACACTGGGGGTTCCGCGTCAGGCCGACCACTTGACAGGAACATCTATTTTTGTATCCCAGGGCCCTCGGTCTCGAAAACTGGGACGGGCACAGAAGGCCATGGCCTCCAACGGGCTGGCGCATCACTGAGTCTAGTTTTTTTTTAATAGTTAATTTGATGTATTTCTATAAAGTCGTCCTATCAAGCAAAAACAATTTTTAAATCAATCAGATTTTGATAATCAAATATGAACCATACAGCTTCTAAGCATCCCTTGCTTACACATTATCGTAGTGCATTTAGCTGGGGGAAAGGAAATGGTGTGCAATTGCATGTAAAAGGAAATATAATAACACCTTAAAAAATATGTACGTACAGTAGTTAGTGACGTCACACATAAACACCAGCTATTAGTACAAAATGCAAGGCTATGAGGCGCTATTTATGATCACAGTAAAAAGAATCGAATCAAACACAAAATTTAAAAACGGACTTTTAAGGACTGACAGAGGGGGAAAAAATAAACAAATTGCGAGGTCTGATTTTTGATTTCACAATATTTTGATCTAAAATGTAACAATGTTTTAAAAAATAAAAATAAATTTTTAAACTATTCGGGATTTTCCTAAGAAGTGCCGAATTTTAAAATCTTCCGAATTTAGGGTTCAATACTGTAAGCCGAACGATGCGTTCAATGTAGATGGAAAAGAATTAATCGTATTCTAAATAAAATATTTTAATTACGAATTTATTTACTTTTTGATGTGCGCCTTCAGCCATAAAGCTCAGAGAGCGTCAATTAGCATTTCATAGATAACGCCGATACCAGTAAAAGCACAATAATAAATTAGAAAATATTCAAATGTGTTGCAATAACAATAATTAGTATACTATTGCATCGCATTCACGAAGATGTAAGCAGAAGTCAGGCACAGGGAAGTGCCGAAGAACAAGTTAAAATAGAACTCAAACTCAATGTGAATATTTTTGTCGTTCGTATCATCAGGGGTGGCCAATTCATCTGGAATATCCCCTGTCCCACCCTATCCCCCGCATTCAAACGAATTTCTTGCTTTGTTGAAAAAGTCATGATATTTTTATTTGTCTGGGGAGTGTTTCTTATTAGAAACACGAAGCAACGGAGCTGAATACGATTTCCACAATTTTTCTCAAAGTAAAATTTGCTATTAATACATCAGCTGACACAGCCAAGACACTACAGCCTATTTTTCCTGTGACATTTCTAATGAATACCTAATTGCAGAGCTCATTTCTCAGTGAGGTTATAGGATTCTGCTGTGGTGCCTCAGGAAAAACAAACGTAAAGCCTGGTTTCCGTAAAAAAGGAATGGACAATTTCCCTTAAGAGCCACTTTAGCCCTGTATCAGTAGGGGTGCTCAATAGTTTTATTATTATATATATATATTATATATCAATGAATAATAATTTTTAGAAAAATTGCATGTTCTGGGAGTTTTTTTTTTTTTTTTGTTTGTTTAGAGGGGGTTAGACTGATTCTGATCAAATATTCTCGTCCCTATGATTGATTTTTTTTTCTTTTTACATTATATATTTTAATGATCTATTTTATTAAGTGTTTCTTTTTACCCTCTTGTTTACCCCAAAATTTCTATAATTTTCAAATAAATCCTATTTTGTAATTCGTTAGATATTTTTTTTTACATATAAACACTGAATTATTTACGTATGAAAAATAAGATAAAAAGTTAAGATAAACAGATAGATAAAAATTAATATAGGTAAATATTTTAGAGTTCGTTTATAATCGTTTTTTTTTTCCTTATTTATTTATTTATTTTTTTTTTGAACTATTATTATTTTTTTTTAATTTTAATTACAGATAAAATTAAAAGCAAAACAAGAAGTGTTCTAGCTATACGAGCCTACTTCCCATTACCAAAATGAAATTTGTAGATCGAGCTATTGCATATTTCTCTCTTGCTAAGCTTAACTTCTTATTTCAAATATATCCTTTCAATGGTTAATAAAAAACGGGGGAGAGGGGGCCAGAAAAATGGATAGACAGTTAATTTAAGACAAATAGAAAATTAATTAAATAAAATAAATGCAGTAAAATCTCATTGCAGTGAATACCGATACAACAAAATTTTCGTTACTGCAAAACAAATTTTTAGTCCCGTTTTAAACTCCAATATGATAATGCACGTTCGGTTATAACGACCATTCCTTTACAACGAAGTATTTTCCCAGTCCCTTCGTGTTCATCGTAACGTGATTTTACTGTACATTTTGTGAGAAATAGGGGTCATTCATAAATGATGTCACGCTTCGAGGGGCGTTCGAGAAATTGTGAGTTTGTGACAAGGGGAGGGGGGCAGCAAGAAGTGTGACATTACACATTTTGGTTTCCATAAGAACATTTAAAATCATCAAATTAAATTTATTTTTAAAGTTTTTTTCTTATTAAAGTAAAAAAAGTATATTCTTATAATTTGATTTTAAAGTATAATTGATCACTTTGTATCGTAAACACCGATGCTGATGAAGGCTTAAATTTACTTCTTGTTAAAAGTTTAAAAGGACATTTTGTTAGGCATTTACACTTTTAAGATAAATTTACTTGGGTCATTTTTTTTTCAGAATTCGAACAATTAATATATATTTTACTGTTCTATACTCATTATCTTCTGTGTTCTAAACCTTAACCTCATTTTATACAAATTAAGTACACATGCAATCATTATTACGCTCACAAATGTCATTAAAAGTCCAAAAATAAAATTAGAAATGTGATCTTCTGAACTGCAAGTACATATGCTTCTGTAATATTGTATGACAATGTGACAAAGGGGCTACGGAGTATGATGAAGTGTGACATTTTGTGACAAAGGGGGTAGGGGCATGAGGAAGTGTGACATTTTGTGACAAAGGGGGTAGGGGCATGAGGGAGTGTGACATTTTGTGACAAAGGGGGTTGGGATGATGATGAAGTGTGACATTTTGTGACAAAGGGGGTAGGGCATGATTAGTAAGTGTGACATTTTGTGACAAAGGGGGAAGGGAGCTCAAAAATATTGAAAAAAAGTGCGACATCATTTATGAACGGTCCTATAGTAAACAGTCTCTCATACAAAGGAAAATGCTAGAAGCTGTACGCTCACTGGTTAGGGTGGAAGCACAGGGAAATAAATAGACTCCTAACCTTTCAGCGATGATTGAAATTAATGGCGCTGTTTGGCAGCATTTGATGGGATTTTTTATCAGAATATTAGCAGAAATACAAGGAATCTGTTTAGGAATTTTAGGCTTATTATAGGGGTATCATTTTATTAAAAATCAACAACTCTAGTGATTATATAGGTTGAAATAGCTTCAATTGCCAAAACTTTGTAAATGATTTGGATGCTTCTTACTTGGAGACCATGCCATCAAAATTTAAAAAAATTCAAATAAGTAGCGATAAAAAAGAAACATGAAAGTTATAATTCAAGGAATCAGTCATTTAACCTGGATTTTCCGTTCTCTAAACATAATTTCTACATTTTGCTGGTTTAGCCGAAAAAATTTGATAAAACCATGGTTTGGTTGAAAAATTTAACATATTCCGGTTAATGCAGAATCAGAAACATGTTTGAGATACATATTACAATTAAAAAAATATGTTTTCAAAAAAAAATTTGCAAAAAAAGAGAGGGGGGGGGGGGGTAGACAAGGTGTTGTTGTGCACCTTTTCAATAATACCTTCAATTTCTCACAAAAATTGACATCTCGAGAAAAGACCGATGCAGGCAAGTGGTTTATGAGTCGAGAAACATGTTGGACTATATACTCTTTCAAATGAACATGATTCAATTTATTTCTATAAATGCACTATTTGTGCAGTTTCCCGATAACAGCATTACTCTGAAACTTTTATAAATTATCAATATGACATTTAGGTGTGTAGTCCTATATTTCAGTTGCTTAGACCTGCAGATGTCTAATCAACAGGAGGTACATCAAAAGCTTATTAGATAGAGGAGGAAGGGTTTTTTAGAACATGAAAGTTAATTACCAGATATAACATTTTCCGGGCTAATAGGCCGTGGTCCAACCAAGATATTTCGGGCTGACATTTCGCATGACATGTTTCAGGCTTCTTCAGAGAGAGAGAGAGAGAATGAAGTCAAGGCAGAGGTCTCGTCCTTATATATCAAGCATCACGTGTGCTCAAACCTCATTGGATAAGCCACCAATCTCAGGCTTGCTGGGACTGATTCTGATTGGTTCCTCATATTTGCTCTTGGCGTCGATTGGTGCTTTTTGAAGCAGTGGAACCCATAACTTGTTCACTTTCAAAATTTCTTCTTTTCTGTTTATGTTGTGAGGATGCAATTTATGTATGCAGTTGTCATTTTTGATGTCTAAGGTGTCAAAAATGACTTCTGGATGCAAAACTGAAATCGTGGATTGTATTTTGAAACCTTAATTTTGTTTCACGATTACAATTTAGCATCCAGTCTTACGTTTTTGACATCTAACGTATCAAAAATGATGATGGTTGCAAAATTCAAAAAAATAATTTAAAAAGGGTACAAATAGCAATCAGAATTCTAGCTGCATGTTTTGGGAGTAACGAGCCCTTTGTTGACAAACTTTTCATGCATAAAAACTTTTCTTTCGCATTTAAAAAAGAGATTTCTTGTAATTTCGAAGCATGTGTCTGCAATTCTTATACCTATCTGTAAGATCCCTCATTTAGGGGGGTTAATTGTCCAACACCTCCCACTTTGAGAATATAAAGATTCGATAAAGTATTTAAATGATAAATTAAAAGTTTTATACCGTAATGCACGTATATGTTAGGAACAAAATGGACGAGTTGAAAGCTCTAGTAGCAATGGAAAATTTGGATATAATCAGGATAACTGAAAGTTAGGCCAATAAAGATGACTCTACAATTTTAGAATTAAATGGTTTTTCTCATACTCAGGCAGGATAGAATATTAAGAAAAGGAGGAAGGGCGATATTATATGTTCGAGATCATTTCAGCTGTAGGGAATTAAATTTTAGTCACAAATCTGAAGCTGCAGAGACAGTATGGACAGAAATCTTACATCATAATGGAAGAAAATTAGTAATCGAAAATGTTTATAGACCACCTAATATTAGTATTTTACAGGATGAAATTCTATTTAAGCATATAGAAGAAGCATGTAAGTGGGGGGAAATTATCTTGAAGGGAAATTTTAATCTTCCGGGCATTGACTGGGAAGAAAATTTTTCAGTAAGTGACAGGGAGGGAAAATTTATTAATGTAATACAAAATAACTTTTTACAGAAAATGGTACAACAAGGTACAAGAGATAAGGCAAATCTAGATTTAGTATTTTGTAGTAATGAGGACAGGATTCATAATCTAGATATTGGAGAGCACTTGGGAGATAGTGGCCACAACAACATAAGATTTGAGGTTATTCTAAAGACAAATAGAGTTCAAAATAATAGGTTAGTTCCAAACTTTAAAAAGGCCAATTTTAGTTTGATCAGATCTGAACTTATTGATGTGTTTAAAGGAGGGCTAACCTAATGCATGGAAATGTTGAAGAACTGTGGGCTGATTTTAAAAATAAAGTAAATACAATAGTTAAAAAACAGATTACATTAGTGCAAAAAGGGAAGTTGCGTAAATTATATCCTATGTGGTTTAATAAGGAAACTAAAATAGCTTTAAAACAGAAACCGAGGGCATTTGGTATTATATTCAAGCAAACAGGAAAGAAATCAGGGTTCCCACTCTTAATCAAGAAAAAAATTCAAGGACTTTCAAGGACCTTTTTAAAAAATTTCAAGGACCATGAAATTAAACCTTTTAGACATAAAAATGCGATAATAAGTTTAAATAAGCTTTATTCAAATCCTACTGCATTAAAAATGAGAATTATTCTCAATTGAGAAATGGATCTTCCACTGAAATTGGAAGAGTTGGCAGGTATAATTTATGCAAATTTGCACAGTTCCTCAGATTACTCCTGCAACATCTTTCAAGGACTTCATTTGCTTTTCAAGGACTTTCAAGAGCCCAATTTCATCAAAAAAAATTTCAAGGACTTTTAAGGACTTTCACAAGATTGAATATAATAAACGAAGGAAAAGGTACAAATTCATTAGTAGAAAACATAAATGTGAATTGGAACATAAGCTTGCAAATGACATCAATATTAATCCGCAAAGTTTTTTCGCATATGCAAATGGTAACGAGAAAACGGACTCGGTCACTTAGGCCCACTGATCGATGGTCAGGGCAATATAGTAGATGATGATCTAGAAATGCTAAATTTGTTAAATGAATTTTTTGCAACTGTATTCAGTAAAAATTTCAACTGTGTATAGCACTGTTTTGGAAAATGTTAATTGATTGTGGAATAATTGATCTTAAATTTAATAAGGAAGTAGTTACTTACCATCTAAGGAATTTAAAACCTTGCAAAGCTCCTGGCCTGATTCTATTTATCCAAAATTTCTAAAGGAGTGTGCCAATAGATTGGAAATTAGCAAATATTACTCCTCTGTTTGAGAAAGGATCAGAGAGTGGGCCAGGGGACTATCGTCCAGTTAGTTTGACATTAGTGATTTGTAGAATTTTTGAGAACATGCTAAAGAGTCATATAGCTAAATTTATTGGAACATTGCTAGTACAAAATCAGTACGGACTGAGGAAGGGAAAATCTTGCACGACTAATCTTTTAAATTTTTATGATGCAATAACAGAGGAGTTGGGCCGCAATAATAGCATAGATGTAGCTCATATTGAGTTTCAGAAAGCATTTGATAAAGTTCCACATAAAGCTCGGCTACTAAATTAAAAGTTGGATTAAAAGTTGGTTAATCGGGAGAAAGCAACGGGTGCAAATAAAGGGAAATAGTTCTCGATGGGTAGAAGTAGAAAGAGGTGTACCACAGGGTTCTGTTCTTGGACCGCTCCTATTCATAATATTTATCGATGACCTGATATCTGAGGATCTTCTGGACAAAGTTAGTATATTTGCCGATGACTTAAAAAATTATGGGAACTGTCAGCACAGAGGAACAAGTCGAACGATTTCAAGCAGATTTATCACGAATATCGAACTGGGCTGCTAAGTGGGGGGGTCATTTAATATTAAAAAATGTCAAGCTCTACACATGGGTCGCAAAAATAAATGCGCATCATATAACTTGCAAGAACAACAAATTAAATCAGGGAATACTGTAAACGATTTAGGAGTAGTAGATTCTAGTGATTTTAAAAAGTGGGGTATCCATGTAGAGAAGCAAGTAATAAGGCAAATAGAATGTTGGGTTATATTAAAAAACATATTTAGTTTAAATTAAAGGGACATTATTTTGCCATTATATAGAGTATGCAGTACAATTTTGGTCACCATATTTAGAAAAAGATATCGACATGCTAGAAAAAGTTCAGCACAGGGCTACAAAAATTATTAAAGGAATCCTAGGTGTGGCTTATGAAAACAGATCAAAGAAACTTAACATGTATACGCTACAAGAAAGAAGGAAACGGGGAGATTTAATTCAGTTGTTCAAATTTATAAAGTGCAATGAAACAGAAGGTTTACAATTTTCTCTTAGTAATAGGACTCGGAGAAATGGATTGAAATTATTTAAATTGCAATTTAAAAGGAAACATTGGTTTTTCAGTAGAGTTGCCGACGATTGGAACACTTTGCCATCGTACATTGTTAATTCTAAGGATGTTAAGTCTTTTAAGGAAGGTTTGGATTGTCACTGGGGGATTGTGAAGAGAGCAGCCAATTGAAATATGATAATGTTTTATATGTAAATGGATACTGCTTTTTCTTTCAGGCAAATGAACACTCAAGATAAAAGTAAGGACAGGAAGAAGAGGAAGAAGTCAAGCAAGAACTGTTTATTAGTGAAAAAATGTCAACTTTTGACCAACCTCGGTGGGCCTAGCAGCCTGTTGTTGGTGTACATTTTGTATTGTATTGTATTGTATAAGGTTTTAATGGATGTGTTATATTCTCTTGTTTTTTTTAAAATATAATATTAAGGAACCCATTGATAGTACACGATAAATCAACTGAAAGACAATTTCGTGAACACTCGAGAAATGAGGACATACCAATAAAAGTATAAATAAAGCTGAACTTTTTAATTCACCAACAAATTTTGAAGTAAAAATAAAACTGAAAGAAATATATTAAAGTATATAGTACAAGCACATATAGATTTTAAATTTGATTCTTTTCTCCAGTCATACAGGGTCCTATCACTGTTTCCAAGAAATCTAAACAATCAAATCGAACAGATGACAAGGTCCTCAATTTCAAACTAAACGAATTGGCGGATGCGAGACAAATCATAAAAACATGATGAACATTTGAAGAGCTATTTTTCGTTTTTTTACTTCTTTTTGCACAGTTCAGAATATTTTTCACATGCTAGGCAACAAAACTCTGCACAACACACGGTTTCGCCATTGTATGCAATGAACGCTTCGTATCACATGTAACAGTTCAAATGAGGTATGGAATCGTTAACATCCATATCTAACACAGAGGATCGCTCGCTCCGGAGTCGGTCCGAGGAAGTGCACTCGCTCCGGAAAATGCGCTCCGGTCGCTCGACCGACGAGCGAAATGAGTCCGGTTCCGGCCTCCGACGAGGAGGAAACGTGTCGGGTCACACGGCCGTGACGCGGATTCGCGTTCGGGCCACGCATCTGGCACACGGACGCGCACTCCGGTCACGTCCCCGTGACGCATATTTACGTTCGGGTGACCCATCCGACACACGGGCGTATGTTCGGGTAACGTACCTCCGACGCAGATTCGCGTTCCGGTCACGCATCCGGCACACAGACGCGCACTCCGGTCACGTACCCGTGACGCAGATCTGAGTTCGCATCACCCGTCCGACACACGGGCGTAGGTTCGGGCAACGTACCTCTGACGCAGCTTTGCGTTCGGGTCACGCGCCCGGCACGCGGACGTGCGCCCGCGACACGAATACGCTTTCGGGTCACGCACGCGACGCGGATATGCGTCCATTTGCCGACGAGGAAAAGCACTCGGGTCTGGCGACGCGCTAAAAACGTAACGGGGGAAAAGAGTCGGCTCCGAGTTCTTTGGCATGGGAGTGGCTGCCTCCCTTGAGTTCGAGATCACAGATACGGCGATTTCGATGAATTGGGTCGGGTCTAGGTCAGGGCCGGTCTCAGCTGTTGCCCTGCAGGATGGAGACGAGGGTGGACGCGGACTTGAGGAGGATCTCCGCCCAGCGGGCGGGGGGAGTGAGCGAGGGGTCCCTCAGCATGTAGCCATCACAGATATCCGCGGGATGGAGGAATTTCTTCTCGTCGAAGGATTTCGGCGGGCTGCCGTTGGACGAGGAGTCGTCCTTCTCGGAGGAGTTCAGCCTCTGGCGCTTCGGCGGCTGGCACTCGGAGGACGTTGTCGGAGACTGCTCGCTCTCCTCTGGAAAACGAGATCGTTAAAAGTAAGGACAGATCGTTCAGGTAAAAACCATCAAGTACAAGAAAAAAATAACATGATTAGTATGATATATCAACTCAAAGGCAAAGGTTATAATAGGTATTCAATGCATATAATAGCTAAGAAACAACAACTTACATACACACATGCATAAATACACCGTTTTTCTAAAAGGATGCGGCAGGGGCAATTTGCTCCCCTGACATCTAAATGAGGGGGGGGGGGGGTCCTGTTGAAAAAGAATCAACTCAGGATTTCCACACATTTTTTGCGAACAAATTTTCACTGATTTTCCAGGTTTTCTGTAACTGAAAACATCTTTCTAGCCCTTTTAGCATTGTAAAAGGACTTTAAAAAAAGTAAATGGTAGTGTAAGTAAATTTAATACTTTTATTTTAAGCATTATATTGGACATTTTTATAATTGTTTTTATAATAATGTCCGAGTTAGGAAGGGTCCCCAGGGACCCTTCCTAACTCGGACATTATTATAACTAACACTTTTATAAATCCAGGATAAATGCAAAGAAAACCCATTATTTTCTAACAGTAAATGTTAGTACAGTAAGAAAACAAAAAATGCAAAATGTGTTCTTGAGGATGAACTTGGGGGAGAAAAATACAAAATATAAAGAGTGAGGTTGATTCTTCTTCAGAGTACACTCTAGATACTAAAACTTCCAAGATGAAAGTGTACCCCTTCCGCAATAAATAACACCAGATTATAGCACTGAAAGCTCTGAACTTATGGATTCAAAATTTTGCCGATATATTACATGCAGAACATGTAAATACTATGGAATGACCCATAAGGAATCAACATTATAATATAAAGAATCAACAGTACATATTCAGACAAGAAATCAACATTATAAAAGCACGTATTTACAAAAATATTACATACACATGTTTCAGGGCTACAAGGAATCCCTTTCTTTCCAATGCAGGAAAGGTTTCAAGGCAGCTTCCGCCGATAAGCAGCAGTCACAAAGAAATTGTGCGACTGCTATTTTACATCAGAAGCTCAAAGTTTCTTTTGCATTAAAAAATGGATAAATGGATTCCTTGCAACCCTTGCTAAGCTGCAAGTCACTAAGAAGCCATCGTGACTGCTAATTATCGTCAGAAACATGACATTTTCCAAGAATTTATAAAAAGCGGTCCCTTGCAAGCCTGAAATGTGTCCATGCAATACTTTTGAAAATTTGTACTTTAATAAAAGTGATTTTGTCATTGATTTGTTCAATACCAAACATAATATTTACCGGGCTATTATATTGATTTGTCTTATTTCTTGTTCGAACAAGGAATAATGCTTTCAACTCTTAATGCTTACAAAATTTGGTGGGATGAGCAAAGGTGTTATTTAATCCATTATTATAAATACGTGCATAACAAAATTAATATATATATACAGTAAAACCCCGATAAAACGTGGGTGTCGGGGGACATGTTTGGCACCCCCGCATTATAACATAACCGCGGTATAGTGAAACTATACCGCAGAACCACATTACCGAAACAAGACTCGCTTTTGTCGCATCGTTTTTAACTTTATCAATCACTCGTGCCTTTTCTTCTATAGCGTAATTTTTTCTTTTCTTCTTCGGTTTTTACTAACCGTAATTGCTGTGCAAGAAGTGTTGGGCTTTTAAGAAAAGTTAATTTAAATTTAGAATAAAGATTCTGAATTCAAATCCCAACATGAGCTGTCAGAGGTGGTGTCAGTTGGGGGTAAACATGAAACAATTTTAACAAAATTTGGATTTATTTTAACATTTAATAATACAGTAAAATATACATTACCACAGGAACATCCGATGGATATCACAACACAATGTCTAGTCAGACAAAAAACCATCTTGAAAAACTTCTCAAATTTCAGAATTTAAATATCACAGTCTTTTACTTGGTCATGAGTATAATCACATCAAATTCACAACTGTTGAGAATTAGTCCATGGTATAGCGTGGTTACACTGGAACGAACACTAGTTCAGTTGAATCTACCAGTCAGCATGTAGATAGTCCAAGAACTTCCCTTACAGTTGTACGAATTCCAGATGATTTCACCGGTAACTCGAAGTTAGTAAAACACAATTATGAAGATAAAACAATATTTTGATGGTTGACATTCAGACTAGAAACCCGTTTAAAATGAATATAAAAATAAAATTTCCACTCTTCTAAAAGCAAAACATCACTAGATCCTGAAACATTTTCAGAATCTCTGGAACGTGACAAGCGGGGAGAGAAGACACTTCAAAATTTCAAAATGAACCACGGTCTCACATTTCGACCACGTTCAAAGTCTATTGTCAATCCAGTAGTTTCGTGGCAAGGAGACTAACTCCATCATAGGGAGGAACGACCAACAGGTCGATCGAAAATGAAACCAGTCGGAGACTGAATCCAGTGGATCAAGTGGATCAAGTGAAGTCCGTAAGCACTCATCCTCCCTTTATACTTGCCAAAAACCTATGACGCGAAGGTGTTATGCGTGAATCGAAAAAAGTGGCAAATTATGTTATCAAAAACATAAATAACATTTAATAAAACAAAATAAACATACCAAATACACATTACAAATATACGAGCACACTATGATCTTGAAAATCCATTTTCTATTCTTTTCATATTTTAAACAACGTATAATCTCGCGAGCTGATTAAAAGAAAAAGTTAAAGCTATTATTCTCAACAGAAATATATTTTTCGCTGGTGAGAAATATTAACAGAAGGTGACGTCATTTCAATAACTTCTACTTCAACCTCATTTACATATACGTTGAGGTTGACCCTCTCTCCACGCAAGTTCCAACAAAGTTGCCACGGTTTGGCAACACCGGGCTAGCATCGTGGCGATGTTTACATCCATCACATCCGCCATTAAACTTGGCGCATGTGGTTTGAATGCCCAAAGAGTACCCCAAGACCAGTTAGCTTACAAGCCGTCCACAGAAAAGAAAGTAGGTACTTAAAATACATTCAAACCTTACTAGTGGGCTGAGAATTAATAAAATTATGGGTTTCTACCCAACAAGAAGCACACACACACCTCAACTGCGCAATCAGTCTATCGAGCGATAGGTTATAAATCAAAAGGTGTACATCGGGTCCATTACAATAGGGTTTTACCTGTTAGTGTGTGTGATAAGGGAATTGGAGCTCTTTGGCTAGAATATTTGTGTGCTCGGGCTGGCTTTATTTACAAAGGTAAATAAGGAATCACCTTTAAATGGCAACGATAAAGGGTGGTTTAAACGTCGGGGGACATGACAGTCACCGCGGTATACTGTATAATGCGGTTTTACTGTATATATAAAAATCTAACTAAAATTTTAAGGACACGACAATGTTGACATGTATGTAGATTTTATTACACATTGTCACAGAATACATTCAAAGAACAAACAGCACTAGTGACTTTTAAAACTAAAAAAATTATGGTCTCATGAATTAAAATTTTGTTTTCCTCGTGTACATTTTGTGTAAGAGTTTCCATAACATCAGCTTTGATTACCATTTCGCAAGAAATCGTGTTCTTTCCAAATTAATAACAACATTAATAAACGCACATATACATGGATAGAAATATAATTTCACGTTAATTTAAAGCACAAATGAGCATTAAAACGCAGACATATGTTTCGGGATTGCTTGGAATCCCTTTTTCAATGCGACAGGGAGCTTCTAGATGCAAAACATCCAAATGAAGCAGACAAAACAACAAAAACAAAGCTTATATAGCCAAGGAATTAACTGTAAACCAATGAGAATGAAGGCAGTGTGAAGTGGAAGTAGAAGTAGCAGGGAAGGCACCAATAAGAGAGCAACAAACAAATGCAGTTGGAAGTTCAGGAAGTAAAAAGGAATATCAATAAAAACAAAGCAAAAAAGACGACAACACGCATAAAAAATGTGAACATACATGAAAATTGCAAAAATAATAAAATAAAATACAAAGAATAAAATGGAAATAAAATAAGTACAGAAAATACCAAAACAAAAAGCAAAACAAAGTACACATGTAAAGGAGGGGTGGGGGAGAGAAAAAAATTAAAAATAGACACAAAAAAGGAAAACAACAAGAAAAACAACAAATTGAAGGAGCTTCGCAAAATTACACCCTATACCCTTTCATAATAATAACAATTAAAATAACTCTATGCGTTTGATTCAGAAAAACATCTATGGATTTCAGTCACAAATCGGAATAGAATATTGTGCTGCTTTAAAATTTTACATTAATAGAGATGAAGAATTTTACGATTTAGATTCAATTGCATGTTCTCGTGAGGAAAAGGTAAGCTTTGTAAAAAGAATAGTTTTTAAGTTAATTCAAAATACAACACAGATAATTAAAAAAATTATAAAGAAACCAGTTTTCTTTATTAGAGATTCTTTCAGTTAGGTAAATGCGGAATAATACAAAACATGCGACCCGCACGCACCTTTGTTATTTTTAATGCTCTCCGCCTTGTTGTGGTCTTGATTATCCTCCTGGTCCTTGCAATTCGTCAAATTGCAGCTCTCCTTCTTGATCAGCTGAGTGCAGCTGTCAATCAGACGATTCATCACTTTTATAAACTCTTTAGGAACTTCGGGCGGTCGATCGACCGAGAATATCAGACATAAAGCTCGTAGATCCTGGAAACACGAATATTTTAATGAAAGAGAAAATTCAATCGGGAAGCTCAACATTATAAAATCCATTATGTTAGTGACAAAGCTAACAGGGTTTATCGATAACGGTATTTATTTTGAGCAAGTCTAGGGAAGTTGTATTGCCATTATACTGAATTTTGGTAAGACCTTGCTTGCCGTATGCAGTTCAGTTCCGGTCTCCTTGCCTAAAGAAGGAAATTACCGAATCGGGGGGACATACCAAAAAAAAAGAGGAAGGGATTGCCGAAAGGGTTCAAAGCAGGGCTGCTAGGTCGTTAAGTGCTCTTTCAGACTTAGATTATGAGGTTGGGCTTAAAAGGCTCAATACGTATAGTCTTTATCAGCGATTCTCCACTATTTTTTGGAGCAAAACACTTATTAACGATTTCAAAATTAAGAAATTTACATAAAGAAAAATATAAGTAAAGTTGTTTACTTATCACTACACGGTGTAAAATAGTTTACGATAATAATTTTGAATGTAGAATAAGACAATATACAGGGTTCACACTGGGGAAAAATACAAGGTGTGATTTCCCACCTTGACCAAAATTTTAAGTGGGATTTTCAAAATTTAAGTGGGAACTTTTCTTTTTGTTTTTGTCCTTAAAAATACTACTAAATTGTTCGATCATGATCCGATACAAACTATGTAGTGAAAGATGATTATCTAAGCTATGCTAAGCAAAGGAAGAATAAACATCAACAAGGTTCACACAAAACGGATCCTTCAAAAAAATTCGCGATCGCAAAAATGGGTGCTTTATAAAATATTAAGCATGAAAAGGATCCTCTGGTATTTTGGCTATTTAACCAAAATTCTTTAATGTGTGATTTTTACAAAAAATTCCTAAAAATTAGTTTAATATTTACTCTCTTTTTTCTGATTATATGTCATATTATCTATTGATGTTTTTCAATGAAAACAGTATATTTTAGAAACCAGCATTCTTTTGTAACCTTGTGACCAAGGAAGATTCCTTTTTCCCCACTCCTTTTTTTTTATTTTGTTCTTTGTGAATAGAATGAATGAAGAGAAGTCTGCATTCACAAAGGGCTTAAATTGTTCAATAATCACAAGGAATGAAGTAGTTGTCAATCTTTCCCCCCATGTTATTATATGTGATAAATAGGGTTCCTAGATTCTTCTTTTCATTAATAAGGATAAGATGGCAGTTGAAGACTAACATACTCCATTTAGTTTGCTTTCAATTATCAGTTTAGAATAGTAGTTTTGTATCGCGATGTTTTGAACGCGTGTCCGCAAGTTGCGGGAACAGCGCGCAAACGAACTTTTTTTGAGTGGGATTTCGAAAAACGCTGCGGGAATCCTGATATATTCTGTTCTACAAAAACAACAGTACGTTTGTTAAGGGATTAATTACATGGTAATAAGAAAACTTTTAATGAGTGCTACTTTTACTTATTTTTTCACTTCCTTTATACATTGTTTGATTGGCGGGTGGATGGGGATATTGGGAATACTTGAAATTTTTTTATGTGGGGCAAATAATTCACTTTACGAAAGGTCACCGTTATCGAAGATAAAAACGGTTTAATATATGGTACTTGACTAAGAACAATTCTTTTACAGTGTACTTTTTTTTAAATTTGAACTAACTTTACTCATAATATAAAAAGCATTATAATTTTTCCTATACATAGATTTCTAAAATTTGGCGGCACAGTGGTTGAAAACCACTTGTCTGGACACTAGACTACACAAATTGAGCCTTAAACTATACATAAAAGTGAGCCGCCTCTGGAGGTAAGGATAATCTAAAGCAAAGAAGAGGGAATATGATTCAGTTGCTTAAATTCATGAAAATGGGAAAGGTTGGTGGTCTACATATACAGCACAGAAGCTAGAACCAGAGGTCAAGCTCTTCAAATCTCAGGTTAATCTTGAAATTAGAAAAAATGGCAGGGTTGTAGGCAGTTGGAATAGTTTACCGGAAGCAACTGTTACTTGCAGAGGGTAAAAACGTTTAAGAAGGCTCTTGATGTCCATTGAGGATTGTTAAATTGACAGGACCAGCCATGCTGGGTGGGAACTGTATCTGTTGCTGGCTGTCACTTTTGTGTTTGTAAATTAAAATATTTCATGAATTAATCTAATACAGTATGAGACACTCACCCCATTCAGTTTAAAGGCCTGTTTTGTTATGTCAGAGTCATCAAATGTCTTCACGAAAGACGACATCAGAGACGACACAAGTTGCAACATCTGGTCATTCACAACCTGACTGGCAACCTTTCGAAATTCAGACAAATTAATGCATCATACATTGGTAAAACCAACACAAAAATTATGTACAGAAACGTTTTTTTTTTAAATTTAAAACAATGCAATTTCATTCAGCTTAGTTATACCAAAATAAATATGCTCAAATTCTTTCACTTTTTAATACAATTTTTAATTTAAGTTGGTTCTATTTTTTTTTCCCATAAATCTTTCTGTTTTATTATTTTTAGTGTAAATATATTGTTTATATGTACACTCTCTATATATATATCAAATGGAACACCCACCTTGAGCGACTGTCACTGAAAAATAATCCCCCTGTGTGATAAATTGTGTTTTGAAGTCAATTTTAAAAAGTCGAGAACAAACTTCAGTCTTAAAACAGAGTGAATGAATTTAATTTTTGTTTCATAGATTCCTTCCCTCAAACTCTTATAATAATTACTTTTAATATTACTTCTTAATGGCAACAAACTCTTTATACCAAAGAGTTTTATATTTATCAATAATTTACTTGACAAAGAAGGCAAGCCTTCCCAATTAAAAAAAAAATACTTATTTTTCATTCATAATGCTCTCTCTAAGGAACAACTGTACTCAAATCCATGTACGATATTTAAAGTAGAAAACCCGCTATAGGTTTAAATCTCGCTATAGGTTCTTTAAGGAAGTCAGTTAATAACAAAAATAACATGAAAGTAGTCTGCTCACCTTGGGCAATAGAACAGAGAATAGTTGAAAAATGATAGGATGATTTAAGCACGTTCGTTCATCTAAAAGAACCGATTCTAAGTAATCAATAAAATAATTGCTATTACACAAGTGTTGTATAAATTCCCTTCCAACCTAAAAGAGAATAGTCAAATGTCAACGGAAACATTACAATTGAAAAACAAATTACATGAATCAATTGAAAATCAATTACAAGAAAAACAAATAGCAAATAATCTGAAGTGTAACATTAAAACTCAAAAAGTGCACACAAAAGAAATTGCTCCTAACATCACAACTTTAAATATACAATAAACTTTTACTTTTTTTGCTTCATAATCGGAGCATTGTTACGGAATAAAAGCATATATATGCAATTAATTATTTTAGAATCCTTCACCAATCTATACATATAACAATGAATGTATGTGTGTTATGCATTACTACACCATTCATCCGATCGCCTTGAAACTTTGGGAAGTTGTTGAGTACACTCCTGCGAAGGTTTCTGAAAAAATCCTACAGGTAGATCTTTTTTTATTCCAATTTTAATCAATTGTCCACATAAATTTCCAATATGGGAGTGAAAAAAACCTTGCACATATTCATGTAATATATCGAGCTAAAGCGCTCACTTTTCTGCACAAGATGATATCTGTTCTAGTTTTCTAACTCAATAAGAATGCCAGTTATAAGCTTTTTAGTGCGATTTCTTAAGGCTTACCTTGGTCCAAAAATAATATTTAGCAGTTTCCTCAACTAATAATCAGTAATAGTGTTGGCTTAATTTCAATATAAAACTTATTTTTCAAAATAGAGAGACATCAGTTTAGTTTTCAGCGGAAAAACAATAATAAAGCATACCTTCGATTTAACGTTTTTCTCAAATTAGCAATAGGTTTTGAATTCGAGATTGAACTTGAAAAAAGTATTGTTTCCCCGATTTAACGATTTCCTTGATTTAACAATAGCATTTAAATATCGTCAGAATAGGAATACGTTTGGTTTATACTAGATTTCAAATAACGTGGCGAATATGACACGCTACAATTTGACTTTTTAATGAGTCATTGGCGAAAAATCGCAACACACTAATGAAATTGTGCTTACGTTTTTTAGGTACGGTTAAAATTCAGCACGAGCAGCCCCGTGCGGGTACCGCTAGGTTTCAATATGAAACTTATTCTTCAGAATAGTTCAGTTTAATAAAGATAAAACAATAATAACGCATATTTTCTATTTAAAATTTTTCTCAAATTAGCAATAATTTTTAAATCCAAGATTAAACTTGATAACAGTTCCGTCTCCCCAATTTTACGATTTCCTTGATTTAGCAATAGCATTTAAATAAATATCTCCTCGAAAATTTTACGGACGTACAGTTTATTCTAGACTTCAAATAACATGGCGAATGACGGACACACTACAATTTGACTTTTTTAGGCGTTGGTGATAAACCAGCGATAAAGAATACTAACAAAATTGTGCATACGTTTTTTAGGTATGGTTTACAGTATCATTTAACTATAAATATTATCACATACTATTTCATCTGTATGGTACCGCTAGGGAAGCTTTATTTCATTATAAAACTTATCTTTCGGTTAGCGAGACAACAGTTCACCACGGCTGGGAAATAAAATAAATACGATATTGCAATTTCATTCTTGCAATCAATCTAAGATCATCGCCAAGACTCATTCCAGATGAAAAGTAACGCAACAAATGACGCCGTGCTACAATTTGGCAGTTTTAATGACCCTCTGTTGACAAATCTGACCCTACTGATGGAATTGTTCCCAAGTTTTCTTAATTCATTCTACATGTCATTACTTTTTCAAGCGTTGACAATGTCTAATGTGTTTTTTTTTTTTTTTTGACAAATAGACACACAATGTTTTTCAAACAATGCAGGTTTTATGCCGCAGGCGATTTTTTTTATACTCTTAGCAAGGACAGCGCCGTAGGCGGCGTTTTTAAAATTCAGCCCGGGCAACACCGTGCGGGCACCGCTAGTTCCTATTTTTAGCCTACTTTCCCGTAAAAGTAAAAAAAAAAATAATAAAGCATGAAAGAAGGCTTAATGTATCGTGAAAATATCGTTAAAAATGAAGAAAAGTCAAAAATAAGTTAAGTAATTAAATAAAGATTGAAAAATAAAAAAATTGAAAGTAGGGTATTCAGATGTGGAAAAAGTGTGTTTGTCGGTCGGCCGGTCTATCCCCCCCCCCCTAATTAATAACTTTTGAACGAATTGTGTCCAATTCGAAAAATTCGTTTTGCATTCGAAAGATCTCGGCAAGAACATCTCATTTCCATATTTTACTTTTTGATTTGAACAATTTTTTGTTCAATTTTGAACAGTTCAAAAATTTTTACCATTAGCGCCTATGGGCAAAAATGAAGCAAATGATGTAAACTCTGGGTGCAAGATCCAAGTTCCAATGAACAAGCTCATTGGAAGAAGTTCTTGGCGTGAAATATTGATTTGAACAATTTTTGTTCATTTTTGAACAGTTCAAAACAAATTAACATAGCGCTTACGGGGAAATTTCAAACGTATATAAATCCTGATCTAACGGACCGATTTGCTTGGAACAAACTTTATCGGAAAGCTCTTATGACGTAGAACATGTACAGATAGAAAGTTCACCCAGAACTTACGAGCCTATTTTCCTAGGAAATTTTTTGCTTGAGATTTTCAAGAATATTTTTGAATTAATGAATGATTAAATCAATAAGCAAAGGAATGAATTAATAACTGAGTAAATAAATACATGAATGACTGAATAAATGAATGATTGAACGAATATGTATTTACCGTTGGAAAAGGTATATCTTAAGCAATTAAGAACTTAAGCTAAACGAGAAAGAGAGAGAGATAACTTAAATATAAATTTGAAGCTGGTGTATACGGGGAAAGTAGGCTCGTATAGTTCTAGACGGAACGTCTTGTTTTAAAACTTAGTTTTAAGAGAAGACACTTGTTAAGGAAGAAATACATATAAACACTTCAGAAATAAAAACTGAATTAGTTACATTGAAAATTCAAATCTACACTAAAAAACCAAACATCCAGTTTGGTAAATTTTATAAATAGTTACGAATTCAACTCAAACAAAAAATTTACTTTTAAAACAATTTTTGCAACTTGAATAATTTATTTTTAAAGCAAAAAACTTTAATTATTTTAATCTTAAATAAATTTGAGCTAAAAATTAAAGGCAAAACAAAGTTAAACTAAATGTATAAATTACAAATAAAAAAAATATGATCATGTCAGTAATAATGAACAACATTTGTAAATACTGAACACAATTTCAAAATGTGTGGAAACATATTTTAAATATGCAATATAAATGAAGTATGTATTTAGAGCATTGAAAAATCAATACTTACTTCTGATTGGATAATATCTAACCATAGTTTAGGAAAGGCAGGCAAATGTAAAGGAACACCTTCAATTGCTAGCATTGCACCTGGAAAAAGAAAATATTCACTTTATCACATCTTTTCTAAAAAAAAGAAAAAGCATGTAATATGACAATTATGTTTAATGTATAATCTGTGTAATTAGAATAGGCACATCAAGGTCGCGTTTCCTGCCTCGTCACCATGGCAACTGCAAGAAAGATAACAGAATCGGACTATTTTTGCACTGCAGTTAAGACGATTGCATTACTGCACCACCGATTCAAAATATTAGAATAATTTGTAAAAAGGAATAAGAAATAATTTATTTTTAATTTATTTATCTTTGATACTAAGGAAATGCAATTAAATGTCTCATAAATTAAATCTGGAATGTTTAGATAAGATTGCAACATTTACAAAATATAAAATACAATAAATTAACTATGCAATAGCTTTCTGAAACACATCAAAATATTAGAATAAGATTTTGATTGCTTCAAAATATTAGACTACTTTATTTTGCCCGATCTATATTTGTCATCGAGAAATAAATCTGATTTGAATCCGTCCATTATTATTATAACTAAAACAATAAATTCACTTATGTTCACCAAACCAAGTGGGGAAAAAATCTTCGGCATGGAAACCATGGCGACCAGAAGGGGAAAAGGTAGAGTTGTGTGAACTTGAAAATGCTGATTCTAATTACACAGACTTTAGTATTTTAAAAATATATAAGAGTTATAAAACTAATGTGGAACCCAAAAAACAACTCTTGCACCATTTTACCTTTAGTTTGATTTTAAAACTCATAAAGAACTCAAGATGAAATTCATTCCAAATTAGTACAGTGCTTAGAATGCCTGTATTACTACAATATTTTAAATCATTGTGCAGATTGTAAAGTATGATGAATTAATGGGTGTTGGTCCATTTCAATGCTATAAAATAACGTAAAGGTTGAAAACATACAAAAATTTGTTCAGTGACTAGAAACATCTTAACTTTATTTTATTTATTTTCATTTTTTAAAATATAAGCACTTGAATGTACGCCAAATATAAACAAATCAACACAAAATTAAAGGAAAAATTTAACATTTCATAAAAGTTGAAAATTTAATGTATTTGCACAACAAATCAAAAATTTGTGAACAAATTAAATGTTATCACAAAATAACCTCTGTCTTAAATATCATATGAATTCTACAAAGTATAAATAACATCAATGAAAATTAACTGTGATTATTAAGTACATAAAATTAATGCTATTCAAAGCCAAAATTTTCATAGTAATATCTGAGCAATGGTTGCTTTATCTGCAATCAAATTTATTCCTCATAAATATTTATAATCATAGTTACATATTTATAATTACAACCAATTATTTAAGAAATAATTACAGTGATTGTTGCAAAAATATCAATAACATCTTCATAAATGAAGCGCAAATTTTATCTAAAATAAACACGTGTCTTTGGTGATGGAGATAGGAAAACCAACTTACTTAGACTCACAAGATCGTTGGTTACACTTTCATTAGAAATTGCAACCCTACATAACAAGTCCACCAGCTGATGATAAGGGAGAAAGAAGTCAATCAACTGGTGGTCGTAGTCTTCATCTACACCCTGGGAAAAAATTAATATGGGTAAGAAATTACAGGAAAAATTAATGATGCCTGCATACATCTTTATACAGACAATAAATCATTATAAAAAATTTCAAAATATAACACTTATCATCATGAAAACCTGTTCAAATTACTATTCGAGATAGCTAATCAACTTGAAAGAAGATTCCGGCCGGAAACACTAACAACAGAAAAGCAAAACATTCCCGATAACATACTTTTGCACATTCCAGCTGATTTGCGTGAAGAAACATCTGGACAATAGGCCTGGCCGGTCGACTCTGTTGCTTGGAATTCAGGAGTTTCTGTCCTCTCCTGGGGAAAAATGGACCAGTGATGCCTGTAAAGAGAAACATTCCTTGTCAATAATGAGCAGGTTTTCCAAAACTACATATGGAAATGTTGGAGCTTACAATAACAAAATCATTAGAGGCATACGCGTGGGTGATTCTCGGTATAACAAAAAATGTTCTTCGCACGAAATTTTCGGAAAACGTATGCACCACCAGTTTAAAATACAAATTACTAGCTGCGACGCCCGGCGTTGCACGGTCTGCCTTAAATTATATTTTGCAAATACAGCGATGCCTCATCAAAATGCTAGAAACGTTGATTATTATTTTTTTTCATTTGTTTAACAATGGCAACTGCATTGATTTGTT
This sequence comes from Octonoba sinensis, assembly GCA_038502835.1. Taxonomy (NCBI): domain Eukaryota; kingdom Metazoa; phylum Arthropoda; class Arachnida; order Araneae; family Uloboridae; genus Octonoba; species Octonoba sinensis. The sequence goes on from CM076604.1 coordinate 10,448,158, forward strand.
TTGTTCCCACGGCAACTGTAACAACTGTTGAAACGATGCAGCAATGCAAATAAAATAAAACGGTCATCATCTGGGTCAAATTAAATTAAAGTTAGTTACCGTGAAAAAATAATTTCAAACTACAGAGAAAAACACTTTTTCCTTCTTTTCTGGTTCATTTAGAGGCTTCCAAGTTTAGCACGAAGCACAAAACTCTTTCTAGGATATTTTTTTTTACGGGCTTTTCAATGGTATCAAGCTCGAGAGGATGCGATCATTTCTTCCGATAGAAAAGGACTATTTTATGCAATTTTCGGAACTCCGCTCCAATTGGTCTTAGCGTGATGATATATAGCCTACAGCCTTCCTCGATATATGATCTATCTAACACTGAAAGAATTTTTCAAATCGGACCAGTAGTTCCTGAGATTAGCGCGTTCCAGCAAACAAACTCTACAGCTTTATAATATTAGTAAAGATAAAATTAGATGAACACATTCTCCCAGCTGTACTTACGTATGAATATATAAGTTCAAAAAAAAAAAAATAAATAAATAAAAACTAATAAAAAAAATTAAGTGCTTAAATGAAGGTTCCGTACTATTTGTAATATTAAGACTGGAAGTCATTTTCCCCCTTAAAACAATGTCTTTTAAAGAATTAAATAATTTGCTAATTCCAAAGTAGAAAAAAAAACACATATATTATTTGTCAAAAAAAAATCTTAGGATTAATAAATTTTACGGAGAACGTTTTTTTGTTTTTGCTTTCTTTTTCTTTTAATTTTCGGAACAGTCTTTCTAAAAATTTCTTAAATTTCAGATCAGAATCATCCATGGGTATAAGATTCATTTGCCATAAAGATTCATGCTAATCCTTTTTCACATCAGCAAAATCATTCATTATTTTTTTGCCATGTTTCTAGGATAGCAAACAAGGTATTTCTAGTCAATGTTGTTTAGCCATTCCCGTCATGTGGGCAATCAGGAAGGGGGGGGGGGGTTAGTAATACATTAAATTACACACGTTTTTATGTATTTTGTTGCTTTTTACCTATAATATGCATAGAAAAGACCCCCCCCCCTGGAAAATTTCGAAATAATGGGCCCGTGTTTAGCACCTGGGTTTTTTTTTGCGTTTTGCTTTATTTCAGAGGAAAACACAAGCAATTCATATTAGTATAAAACACGAAAGTTACCATATAATCCAGAATAATATCCACACTTTCTTCTAAAACATAAGTCAATAAATTAAGGTGCAAGTGCTATTCGTGGATTTAATCAGCTTGATTCTTATCTCACTTGTCATTCTGGACCCCTAACATTAAAGAAAATTACATTTGAGCTATCAAATTCATCATGTGACCAGTTTAAAAGAAGAAAGCAAGCTATTTATAACCAAGGCCGTATCCAGAGGGGGCACACGCCTTCCCTCGCTAAAATCCCGAAATCTTTTGCAATGCAGCATATATTCCTCCCTGAAACTGAAAGTTCACAATATCTATATTAAATCCAATTTCAATAAGAATGTTAACAATTGCATCATAATTGAATTTATTTGAACTAATAAAAACTAATCAATGAAAAAATTTAAAAAAAGTTATTTCTCTTTCTATGTTCAACTATGTGAAGAACTCCAAAAAAAAAAACCTGCGAAAAGAAAAACATTGGAGCAAAATATATGGCACAAACTGAATTGTACAAAATATGGTACAAACCTGGAGAGTTATTTTCTTGAAAAGTAGCATGGCAACTTGCAAGCAGAGGAACCAACGTCGACAAACTTTCGTTAGGGTAAAGCAAAACAAATTCTTGTAAAACTTCTGCAATGAATAGAAAAAACAAACACTTTAAAATATTTTCATTAAAAGTCAGAAAGCTTTAAAAAAATAAATCAAAACAAATAATATGGGAAATGGAAAAAAAAAAAAAAAAAAAAATTGCTCATCCATTGTAAAAAATTTTTGATTTTTAAAACTTTTATTTAAAATACAATTATTGATATATTTGTGTCGGGAGAAAAAAGGAGACCTGTGCTGAAACTGTTGGCAATTTTTAAAGCTTCAAAAATATCTAAATGAGAAAGTTGAGAATAATTCTTCAACAGAGTGATGTTTCAGGTTTAAACTAAATTCAGGCAGCTTTCTTAAAAGATCAAGATTTATAAAATTAAAATATCAACCCTGCCAGTACTCAAAAATTACAAAAAATATTTATTCATTTTTTTCTTTTTGTATCAAATAGTGTGTTTGAAGTGTAATATGTACCATATTATGAGCGCACATATAAAATAAGTAAAGATGGAACAAAGCTTCGGCCATTTCACTGAAGCTTTGACCTGGCAGAGTAATAAGCTATCGTTTGGCCTATAACAATTTATTTTTTCTCATTATGTTAAAAATTTTAAAAAAGGTGAACTGAAACTGATATTAAAAAAATTAATGGAATTATGAACATTCATATAAGAATGTGAAGGAAAAGTGAAAGATACAAAGCCTTCATTTCATTTGAGGCAAAGGGAAGTAAGTGACAAAATTAAAAAGTTGGAGATAACTAGTGCAAATGATAGAGAAAGCACAATTCTATATTGTGACAAGAAATGTTAGTCATAGCTCTAACAGGTGCTTCGCTTTAACGTGATTTAGAAAAAAAATAACATGAAGGGTCCCATAAGATCTGAACTTTGAACACATTTTTCTCTGAATCCTTTTTTGGTCACTTGCATTCCTTTGCTTCTCACTGCCTCATTTGTTACTTTAGGGATCATTCATAAATAACGTCCTTCTTCAAGGGGAGTTCATGAAAGTAGGACAAATTGTGACGAGGGGAGGGGTTACCAAGAAGTGTGACATCATGCTTATGCAACATAGCGTGGCACGTGACAAAGGGGTATGTTGAAGTGTGGCATTTTGTGACAAGGGGGAGGGAGTCAAATACATGGGAGAAACATTTATGAACAGTCCCTTAAAAGAAAAGCCTAAATTTGAATGAAAATTCTTTACGAGAAAAAGATTTCCGAAATACAGCAATCTAAATGTATTATGAACATAAACACTACGTTTAGTTAAAATTGCTAGTAAAAAAAAGAATGCATGCATACTAAATTTACAAATTAAAGCTAAATTTAAAAATTTTACATTAAAAATGTATACCTATCTACTGTGACTTTACGGATATTACATAAATAGTAGAAAATTTCTAATAAGATTATTCTGTGATTTACTATTTGATCATATCAGTTGCTTAAATATATATTTAGATATATAAATCAGGGTTCCCACTGTTCCAGCAGATTAAAAAATACGGCCTTTATAGGGCGGTTTTCAGGCCAATTTATAACTATATTAGGGCCACTTTACGTACTAATACATAGTAGGGCGACCCGGGGTAATTCCCAATCACTGTGTTTCTGGGGCAAATATTGATCACTCATTTTTTTATAATAAAATATTAATTTTTGTGTAATTTGAGATATAGCTGGGAATTCCTGGACGTTTTGCTAAAACATAACTACATTAACTAAAAATTACTTGCCGATTTATGTAATAAGCAATTTTTAAATTGCACTCAGAACTTGCCATTTCAAAGATGGGTTCCTAAATATGCATTTTTACAAAAATCCTTCTTCCTCTTTTATTTTGATATATTAAAAATGTTTTGTTGAATGTTTTTTACTAAATATATCCAAGGGTAACATGCCCCTGAAAAAAAAAACGAGTACAACCAAGATTTGAAAAAATTAGAATTATTGGGCAAGATTTGTTTAAATGGGAAGAATTTAGTCGTTTTTTTTTTAAAACTATTTTAGCAATTGCTGTGATTCACATTTAAGATTCAAACATAGTACAATATTGTGTATTTAGTCATATGATTCAAGCAAATGCTAAAAAATAGGGCCTTTGATTAGTTTCTAGGGCTTTTATCTACTAAATATGGCCTTTACAGGGGCCCCTATAAAACAATCTCAAAAATAGGGCCTTTTTATTGCCCGTGGGAACCCTGTAAATATCCAGGGAAATTTCTTCTTCAAGACATGAATGAGCCACATCTTCATGACATTAATTTATGCAAACATTATTTTTACACTCGATCAATAGCAGTGTTAATATGAATTACTTTGAGCAAAGTAGAGATTCCTCCAATCTCCAAAAATTAATTTTTAACAATCAGTGCCATACTGCATAAAAGAGAACTGAAAATTACCTATACATATTTGGCGCAATTCGGGGGGCGTATACGAGTTCAGCAAGGTAAGGATCTTCCTCATCCCTTCCGGCTGTTCCTTCCACGTGGTGAAAAACTGCCGCAACTCCAGCGTTTCTCGATGGGCTCGGGCCGTCTTCAAGAGATCCTGGACAATGGCCAGCAAATCGACCATATCTGCGGTGACATGGCAAGCGGTCGCCTCGTGGTACATCATGTGAAGAGTATAAAATGCCTGGAAGAGAAATATTGAATTTATGTTTAATGTGCAGCTATGAATGAAAAAGTACATTCATGAATATATTTAGTTCAATAGAAAAACATTTTCAACCTGACCATCTCGGATTCTCATGAAACTTTTAGAAATTACACTCTTTGAGATCCTAACTTTATATGCACTGCTTAGGATTGCAAGTTTGTCACGCCACAAATTCCGATTTTTGAAGGTTTTCCCTAACACCCGCAATTGTTTTTCTTAAATTTTTTTTTTTTAATTATTGACCAGCGAAATGTCCGATTTTTCAAAAATTTAGTAAGGAAATATAAAATCCTTGAGCACCCTAAGTCTGAAAAGGCTCTAGACAGTTGTGCCAACAAAAAACTCAGAGTTATTTTCTCGAAAGCAGCAACAATAAACACCCATTTCGCCAGCCAGCCTCTGGCTTCTTTAAAGCATGCAATGTTTTTTATCCTAGTTGATAAATATTTCTTTAGTGAATTCGCTTCAAAAAATGCATATTTGAAACCTACATATGTTTTAGAGTTTAAATGAACAATATATTTTTGCAACAAAGATTCTTTTGTTATTATTTTGAATCACAGGAACAGATGTTCCGAAACATCAATTTCCAACATTAAAAAAAAAAAAAAAAAAAAAAAAAAAACGCAAAATTTTTTGTAACTAAAGCTATATTTGAAACAAAACCTTAGTTACAGTCTAAACACTTCAGAAATTGCATTACTGACACTTAAACCGTGAAATAGCAGGACAAGATTTTAAATATATACGTAGAGCTCAAGTCCGTGGGAATCGTCAGATGAGCAATTTTCGCTGCATTTAACTTGCACACAGAAATTGCAAGACGAGCAGGTAGGCAGAGGCTCGAATATATTTTAATAATAAACAAACAAATAGCGACCCTGATATTTTTACGACAAAAAAGCAATGGTTGGCACAATACACCTACCTGAAAAAGCATGGACAACCCATTGTTGTATATCACAAAAAGCCTGTCGTCGGTCGTTTCAACTAAAATGCGCAGGACGTTGATGAGCGTGGACCAACAGGCCCGAGCATCTAGCACAGTCAGGTACAGTCTCAGGGTGGTCCTCTTGAACAAATGGATGTCCCTGAGCTCTTGTTCACTGGCATCACTGTACTTGGTCACAAAAAGCCTCATCAATTTGAAAAGTTCGTTCACTGCCTGGAATGTTCGGAGAATATCGATATCATTGCGCTGGAGTTAACCCTTTTATTTTTTAAAAATAATTTTCTTGACAAATAAAAATTTGTTGTTGGCAAGAAAAAAAAAACATTTTTCATTCAACATAACCCTTCTGATTGGATTATTTAGGCTTTTACAAAATATTTTTAGTAAAAAAATAATTTCACATGCAATGTATATTACAGTAGGGTATTGTTTATATGACGATTTCATTTATTACGATGTTTTAGTGAGGTCCAAATTCTTGGATTTAGCAAGAGTTCATAAATGATGTCGCGCTTTTTTCCGATATATTTGACCCCCTACCCCTCCCTCGGTCACAAAATGTCACACTTCAACGGACCCCCCTCCCCCCTTTGTCACATGTCAAGCTGTGTTGTATAAGCCTGATGTCACACTTCTTGTTGCCCCTCCCCTCCTCTTGTCACTTTGTCATAATTGCACAACCCCCCTCCCCCCTCGAAGCGTGACATGATTTATGAACGATCCTTATATAGCATTTATGGATAATCCTTTCGTCGTCATATAAATAATACTTCACTGTATATAGTTCCTGTATTCCGTACTTGCACTGCATTTGCTGTATTTTGCTTTCCTTTCACATTTTTTCATGTCGCATTTAATCGTGAATCAAGTGGAATTAATAAACACTCACACACTAAAACTTGATATCATGTACAACAAGACGAAAATCAACATTCCACAATTTCAAGTGGTGTGCTTAAGTTAAAGAAATAAATTATTCCTAGAGCCCAAGTGCAAAGCTTGGATAAACAAACAACATGCAAGAGCCTCAAACAACGCTTACTATTTGCTTAAAACTATTTTTACATGGTTTTATTTAACTTGACTTGTGGCGGGTTCGTAAGGTGGTTTTCGACAACTATTGCTGCATAAATTATCTTCAAATTTTGCACACAAGCTTATCTTCGATGACAATACAATAAACCATCCATTTTATAATTTATTTAAAGTTAAATAGGAAAAAAAATTAATAATTTTGGCTCCAAGGAAGTGATCAGCATTATCATTTGCCGTTTGGCAACAATAGTTTTGTTTGGATAATGCAACGATGTTTCGAATTTAAATAAAACCATGTAACTTAAAACATTTTTGGCGATTTAATATTATATTATTATTACCATTACTTCAATTAAGAAATAGTTTTAAACAAAATTATATTTTTCTTGAGTTGGTTGCCAAATTTTATGTCCTCCTAACTGAATAAGGATTTGATGCTTTCAACACCATAATACATCAAGTCTTTATTCAGTGGTTCCTAAACTTTTTCAAGCAGAAATTTTTAATGGAGAAGAATGTTTACCATTTACTCTGCAAGTATTTTGAGGTGTATTATATGCATATAATGTAAAAAATCTTCAAAATTATGTACAAAAAGAATATTGTTGTTGCAGAATGAATTACTGTTTTACTTCACAGTGGAATTTACAATTATATAAATTATTATCAGAGCACTCTACCCCTTCCCTCCTCTCCAAAGCATTTTAATTTAAGTTTAAAGCTTCATTTGAAGATTCATGCACTTAACGAAGTACGCAAATGATAAAATTGCTTGAATAAAAGATATAACACATTGGCACAGAGCCAGGGTTGGCAGGCACTAGAACAGCTTTTCTTAATTTCTTAAAATGCACATAAGAAATACTCTTTAAAGATTAAAAATTAAGTCATAAACAAAGAAAAGTATATAAATTAATATTTAATTATAATCCAATGTATACTAAAACTAAGGAACATTATAATTAAACAAAAACAATGCTGCATCTTGATATTATTAACAGCCTTCTTTTTATATTTTTAGCGTATTTAAGTTGCATTGGGGTTTATGACGGTTCAAACTGGTTAAAACCCGGTTTAAACCTATGTCACGTCAAAAACTAGTTTTTGACGGCTAAAACCCAACTCTGGCACAGACACAAAAACAGCAACAAGAACATCTAACATTGGCAGAATTTAATCATTAAAAAAAGGACCAATCAAATACCAATAAAAACGAAGCACCACAGCTACTCACTGCGTTATATTGCGTAGTATATGGAGTAATATTTTTGAAAGCCCATTGGATATTCTGATGATTGGCTAGCTGCCTCGTGAAAGGCCTCGACTGCTGGCAGCATAGTCGCAACAGCCCGTAATAAGCAGGTAGCATGCACCGGTTGAAAACGATCACTTCTTGGTCATCGTGATCCGCTCTGGAGAGAAGAAAAATAAACCATTAATCAGGGTTCGTGATTTAAAAAAAAAAAAAATCGGATTTTTTTGATTTTTTTAAAAAATGACCTTAAATATTTTGGATGTTGATTATGTTACATTAATAGAAACAATATGGCATGTTAATCAATTGCAAAGACCCACTTTAAGCTACTTTCACAGTAATAAATATTTTTTAATAATAATGATATACAAATTTTAATATAAATGCATGACTCAAATGAAACTTAACCCTACCAGGAATAATAGTACCAGTACAAAGAAAATGAATAAATTGAATTTGAATTATTTTGCTGTTGAAAGCTGAAAAAAAAGTAGCAATTGTGTGTACTTGATTTTTACATTGAGTGTACTTTAATCATTTTTTTATTTTATAAATGAAAAAGCCCGAAATATTTTTACCCATTTAGTAAAATTATATGCTCACACCATTACTAAAAACTGAAACTTTTTGTTTTAATCAAATATCTTTATTGAAAACTTCTATGATAAAAATGTTATAGAAGGAAAAACCTTAAGCTATCGGGGACATGGATGAAACTTTAAGGATGCATATTCTGAATTCGAACAATTGTTGTTATAAACACTATCATTCCAAGTTATTTATTGTGTGGCATTTATTAAATTGATCTAAAATACTATTTTCAAGAAAAAAACCACAGAATGGTTCATGATTATTATGAATTCTAATTTGTATGCTTGAATGAATTGTGCTTTGCTGTTAAGATGCTTGAAGATTAAGAGTAATGTTGTAAAATTTAAAAAATAGTAATTAGTTCTAAACTTATGAAATATGTTATGCACACACACAGACAGATGAACTTAGAAAGTTTTGTTTAAAACAGTGGTTGTAATTGCAACATATTTCATTTTTACAACACTTTCTAACATTGTAAAATCAATGATTTTTTTTGAAAAAAAATCACTTGATTTAAATCGTGATTTAAATCAAGCTGATTTAAATCAACGAACCCTGCCATTAATCTTTTAATAGTAGTATATTTATTTCAACAGAATATCTCTTAATAAAGGTCAAGACTCAGAAATTTTGGAAGTGGCCAGTGGCCACTAAACTTGATTAACTTGGTGGCCACCTGTGCAAAGTGTGTGGGGGGGGGGGGGCATGCCCCCCCCCAAATTCCTTATGTGTCTTATTTTCACTGAAGAAAACATAATAATCTGTCAAAATTATTAAATTTACAAAAAAAAAAAAAAATCTTATGACTTTCAAATTGGAAAAAGGAAAACCTAGATTCGTTGGCGATGGTAAATTAAGGAAATATGAATTTTTGCGATATAGTTTTTTTGTGTTAAATGTTATACAGTACAAAAGATTTAAATGTAAAATTTTTGTTAATAATAGAAGCAACATAAAACAAAAATCCCAATTACAGAAACGAACCTTTCACAAAAAACGGCGATCATAAATCCCGGACCGTTTTCGAACACAATTATAAAAAAATGTACATTTTCCAGTTCTAAATTTGTTCAGTGCATTTTATTTTCATTCATTTCAAAATTTTTTTTTTCAAACTTTCACACCATTTTCAAAATGGCGCGACACTTATGTTTTATAAGTTAATGAGAAAATGGCCGATCTGAAATGCAAGTGTTGCGGCTATGGGGGAAAAAAAATCAAGATTTAGATTGTTTCCAACTGTATAAAAGATTGATATGGCAGAGAGAAGGATTAAAAAAAAAAAAAAAAACATCGCAATCGGGAATTGTTTTAGCCATTTTTTTCTTGTGAAAGGGGAAATGAAGATTATCGGCCGAAATTTGGTTACTTGAATGCCGAATTGATGCGTTTTTATTGTGCTTGTGTGCATGAAAGAAGCAAGAGTTGTAAATTCTATAGCTGTATTTGAAAAGGAAGGATTTACTTTAAAAATTAAAAAAAAAAAATAAAGGTGGCGATCACTCTTAATTTTTTGAATCGCCACTTTTACAAACTAGGTCGCCACGTGGCGAGTGGCAGCCGTGAATCTTGACCTTTATCTCTTAAGTGAAACAGTAAATAATTACATTGTCTTACATTGCAGCATTTCCCATGATAAAAAAATATTGACGCTGGGGGGGGGGGGGGGGGGGACCGGCATTTCTAACAGGGTCCGCTTTTTGTGAATTTTGAAAACCTTTTAGTGAAAAACTAAATATTTTTGTGAAAATTCAAAATTTAAACACACAGTGGTACATTTTTTATTTCTTTATTAATTATTATTATTATTTTGATTCTTACTTAATAAATAATTTTGTAAAAAGTATGATTTGATAGCTCGAAATTTTGTAAAGGGTCTGTTTTGATTCATTGGAATTTAGTGAAGGGTCCGTTTTGATTAGTTGGAATTTTGATTAATTGGAATTTTATGAGGGTCCACTTTAATTAGTTGGAATTTTGTGAAGTGACTGAAAAAGGACCTAAATTTTCTTTGGTGCGACCCCTAGGAACTAAATAATGATAAAAAGATGAAATGAAGTTCAATTTCTCATTAAAATAACTTAAAATTGAATATTGATGCAAATAAATAAATAAAAGATACAAGAATATTTCACATTTTAAACAGATTGGTACATAATTTTAAAATAAATTAAGCCCATTAGTTGAGATTCTCTAACCACAAACTAATTCAAGGGTGACCACATATTTCAAGTTAATAATACAGTGTTCCTTATCATATTTATTGAGTTGGTTATCAAAATAATTTACATGAACATTACTAAAAGACTGAATTTGTGCTTTTTCACGTTGTTTTATCTTTGTACTTACATTTTAGCACAAATTATTTTGATCATTTGTCTTATTACTAAAAGAATTTAATTAGAAAACTATGAAAGTAACATACAACAATGTCATCATTTCTTTTTCTTGCAGTGCAACGAACAGCACGTAACCTTCCAAAAAGATTCCTTTCCAAAAGTAATTACTCACTTTTGACAGAATATCAGTTTAACGTGTCAAATATAAATCAAAGTTAATTAACTAAAGACATAAACAAAATCAAATCATGTAAAATTTCCAGACATTAAATAAGAGTTTAGTTAGAATAAGGAATACTATGATACTTACAAAATATAATTAAAAGCTATATTCTTTATAACATGAGGATTCTGTATAATAAGTTTAACATTCTCTGGACAATCTGTACACACATGATACCAAAATAACAACAAAGCCTGGAAATAAATTTCATTTTTTAAGAATACATTGAACATCAGTCATTCTACAAAAATACAACTGTATGTTCTCAGCTATGAAATTTCAAGCCCCCCCCCCCCCCCCCATGGTACTAAAACTGCTAAATAAATTTTGATTAGTGCAGAAAACTTAAATTAATACATATTTCTGCTCACAGAATGATTTAAGGTTGACACATTTTTTGAAAACAAGTTTTTAAAGCTTGGACCCTTGGAAGAAAATTGCTAAAATTTTGTTGCTAACTTTTAAATAGTCCCAATTTGCAGTTATCGACAAAATTTCAGCATTTTTCTCAAGATCGTTGTATAATTATTAATTTTCATGCCTGTCCTTTATTTAATACCAAAAAGAAGGAAGGCTTACGAGCAAAAACAAAATTTCCACTCTTTAATTAATTTACTTATTGAAAATTAAAAACTTTTCTGGGACATAAGTCTTCCCTAAAAATCAGAACATAAAGACAACACGAATCCTGATAATGATGTCCACTTCTTTTCGTCATAAATTGATTAATAACGTCTTTATTTTAGCTTTATCAGGCACAAGAAGTGGGAATGGCTCAAAGGAGAAAATTATATTAAAAACTCAAATTAGCAAAAAAAAGTACTAATTACAGTTTTGTCCACAAAGGAAAGAGGAAACATAAAAACTATAGTGTAATTAGATAGACATAAAAGAGCAGCTAATGAAAATAAAATGAAAAACACAACATTTTTCCTAACCTAAAGTACAGTCATGCTTGTTCACAGCAAAATCATATATAGAAAAATGTAGAGTTATAACGAAGAGTAATTTCAATTTCTCTTTGTATTACCACGCACTATTTGTTATTTTATGTAAGAAAATTACGGTTATAACTACATTTTCTTTGGGTCCCTTCGATTTCAGGATAAACGGGCATGATTGTAGGTAAAAACATTTGTTAAAACATTTTTACCTTGAATACCTAATTATTTATCACCACTTTATAAAATAAACTAGCTGCGACGCCCGGCGTTGCACGGTCTACCTTAAATTATATTTTGCAAATACAACGATGCCTCATCAAAATGCTCGAAACGTTGATTATTATTTTTTTCATTTGTTTAACAATGGCAACTGCATTGATTTGTTTGTTCACACGGCAACTGTAACAATTGTTCAAATGATGCAACAATGCAAATAAAATAAAACGGTCATCATTTTGGTCGAATAAAATTAAAGTTAGTAACCGTGAAAAATTAATTTCACACTACAGAGAGAAACGCTTATAGCTTCTTTTCTAGTTCATTTAGAGGCTTCGAATTTTAGCACATAGCGAAAAACTCTTTCTGAAGTAGTTTTTTTACGGCTTCTCAATGGTATCAAGCTCGAAAGGATGCGATCATTTCTTCTGATAGAAAAGGACTGTTTTATGCAATTTTCGGAATTCCGCTCCATTTGGGCTTAGCGTGATGATATATAGCCTATAGCCTTCCTCGATAACTGAGTTATCTAACACTGAAAGAATTTTGCAAATCGGGACCAGTAGTTCCCGAGATTAGCGTGTTCAAGCAAACAAACTCTACAGCTTTATAATATTAGTATAGATATAACTTTAAGAAGCAAAATTGAGCAATTTCATAATGGAATGTACAATGTCATTAAGCTAAAAGAATAAAATCACCAATTGAATTTCAATAAACAGAAAATATTTTACATCAAAGCAAACATTTTAACAGTAAATTATTTACAAGTTGACTATTTGAAGACTACTACAACAAAACAACTACGACAATATGATAGAAAAAAATATATGACCTGTTTATTCATATGTACAGGTATTGCAGGTTCAGAAAGTTTAGGCTGAAACAAATTCCATAGATCCAGGAAATACATACTGAACTGAAATAAAATAAAAACACATTTAAGCAATTAGTTTTTAAAAATAATTTTTAATCAAATTGTACTAAATGACACTTAAAAGTAACATCTTATTTTTTTTACACAGAGTAGTCATAAGCTTGAAATTAGTAGAAACATTAAAATGCACAAATGTGGAAAATAAACTGTATATGCATGTTTCTGTGTCCCAAGAAACCCCTTTATCAATGGAAAAAGACACAAGTTTCAAGGACGTAAGTCATTTATTCGAGTGAGGTCAAGAGTAAAACAGCATGGTTTTAAAGGTGCTCATTTTTTTCAAGTTAAGCAATTTTTTGTGATTATATTTTCCTAAATTACTAAAAAGTAAATATTTTATTTTTTCTATTAACTCCATTTCGTCCACATTAAACACAATAAAAATAAATAAAAAATATCAGCACAAAAGTTGCTTAGTGATGCATTTGAAATCAACAAAAAGTATTTTTTCAAAATGCAACAGAAGGTCAGAGAGAATAAAAGTCTTAGCAGAGCATGGGGGGAAAATTGATGATTTTCACACACATGTGCTTTCTTTTTTTAGAACACAGCCGTAGATAAATATTCTTTATAAATTACATCAAGTGTCATTTCTCACAAACTGTATACTTGGGGGAAAAGAAAGAGATATGAGACATGACACAAACACTAAAAGTAAAAACAGATGATTTGTATATATCTAGCACTAACCGTTATATATTTCATTTATATTTATTCTATTTCATATTTATTTAATATTCTGTTTATTAATTATCACCTGCATTTCTTAATATTTAAAATAATTACTTTAACTTCCAATACTTTTAATACTACTACTTTTACTTATCGTTTGTCTTTACGTTTTCCCTTCTCCTTCGAAGAACAAACGCAGGAGTTATGCTGCATTTATATGTTGTATATAATGTGTATATGAATGTATTGTAACTAAAGTAGCTATGTGTTCATTAGGATTTCATCAAAGTATTATTCCAAGAGTTCCTACAGTGTTTTAAAAATCCAATTCCACGCAATTACAAGACTAATACTAACAAGTTAAAATTTTCAAACTCATATAGCTTTTGAAACTTTCCCTTAAAATCTAAGACTTAAACATGATAATTTTAAAATACGCAAAAACTAGTGACCCTTCTTAATTTGACCACATTGTGTACTGATAAAATAAATTCTTACCATGAGCTTTTCTGTTTTGCTCACTAAGCAGTATGTCATCACAGCAAAGTATGAGGTTAGTTTGGCAGTTCCATGAACTGTTGGATCTGTAAAAAGAGAAAACAGTAAATAAAAGCAGCCTCAAACAAAAACTAGAAATGACACCATGATTTTAATTCATTGCAATAACGAAATAATCACAAAAATCTGACACTGTCCTATTTATAATGCGCAAAATGAATAAAAAGCAATGTAAATAACTTAGTAATTAAATGAAGATTGAAACAATGTCAAAATACGTATCACAGTTTAATTTTAAATCAATGTTTACAATAGATTAATTATCTTTTGGAAACATTCAATTAGAGCTCTGGTACAAATACTGTATTTAAAAAAATTCCCTATTTCGCTGCAACACTAACATGTTTAAGAACATATTCAAGGGAGGCTTTTTGTTTGATCTATTAGCTGTATCCACACAGATTTGTTTTTACAAGAGACATAATGGCAAAAATTCTGTACTATATAAAGTAAAATCTCAGTACAACCAGGAGTAACGCTGTACGAATTTCAACTCTGTTTCTCTGCATAGTATTTAAAAAAAATTCCCTATTTCGCTGCAACACTAACATGTTTAAGAACATATTCAAGGGAGGCTTTTTGTTTGATCTATTAGCTGTATCAACACAGATTTGTTTTTACAAGAGACATAATGGCAAAAATTCTATACTATATAAAGTAAAATCTCAGTACAACCAGGAGTAACGCTGTACGAATTTCAACTCTGTTTCTCTGCATAAAATTCCAATTAATCGAAATTGACAGTGGGGAGCAGACACATGTTCCCTCCAAAAGGAATAAAATTAATGTGCAAACACCCCCATTTAATAACTTCTTTCCCCCTTTTTTATCACTTTAATGTAGCTGAATTGATTTTAAGAGATACTAAAAAACATAACACTCTGATGGGAACTTTATTAGGAAAATATTTACAAGGGAGAACCATTTTTTACTCCTCGTTGCCCCCTCCAAAAATTATTCCTGGACCCGCCCCTGAAAATAGACCCTTCATCAAATGCCAATTAATCAAAACAACCCTTCACAAAATTCCGAGCTACCTCATAATCATATTTTTTTTACAAAAATTTTTATTAAATAAGTGGCAAAAACTAATAACATTTTATCACTGTATGTTCAAATTCTGGGTTTTCACAAAAATATTTTTAAAATTCACAAAAAATGGACTCTCTTAAAAATTCTGGATCAACCCAAGACAACAATATACAACGCAATGATAAATCTCTCTATAACAAGAATATCTTGCAGTCCGCATGAATTTGCATACCATATAATTAAACTTGATGTGCAACTCAACTTAACTGTACAGTCCTAAACTTCTAACCATACCTTTTTCTGCAGAAGTATTATACATTGCCTCCGGCTTAGCAATAATAATTAAGTTTTGGTTTCCCTAAAAGCACGGAAATTTCCCTATTCCCTCCTTTCTTGCTATGAAATTCTCTTAGATGACATGTTTAGAAGTTGGACCCTGCCATCTTGCAACTGGAGTAGAATGGGTCATAACTTACAAGATATAGCAATTTTCGGTTTTGCAATTAGTTTATGAATTTATTTTTTTTAGTTAATACCTTTCAAATGAAAAATTTATTGCCTCTCAATATAACAAAAATCCCTTTATAGCCACAATTGTATCGAGTCTCCTAAGTATTGTTACACCCAGGGATTACTGTACCAGCAGAAATACATACTTTCAGAAAATCAAACTTTATAGCCTGTCACCATGAAAAAATTTCAGTGCATTTCATCTCTGTTCAGAGTAGAACTTTGAAGTTAGAACTTACCTACGTACAGTTTTGCTCGTTTCAGCAACCTTAACAGCATTTCAAATATCTGAAAAGATTTATTCCAATTACAACTAATGCAGAAGGAAAACATACACGAGTAAATTGCATAAACTAAGTTTTAAATTTATTCAGAATGATGTAGCACAATTTAAATTTTCAAATTCAGTTATATTTTAGATATGAGTTAAAGTGAAACAATACTCACTTTATGCATAACTTCTAGAGCTTCTGCATTCATCTGAAAAATAAAAATTACATGAAAACTAATTGAAAGCCATTTTTTATACACATATCTGTCATGGCATTTTGATTCATAGATATCTAAATGTTGCTAAAATCCCAATACAAATTTTAAATGAATAACTAAATACAGTGGAATACGCTTAATTGCCCCACCAGATAATCGGACTTCCATTCATGCAGACCAAACTCTAAAGAACCAAAACATTTCCTATTACATAAGCCTAATATTATTTGCTTATTGGGACCAAAAAGAAATTTAATTGGGCCAGAGAAATGAAAGCAAATACAAAGCAGGAGCCGTTAATTTATTAAACATTAATTACGCTCGGAGAGATGTTTAACAAAACTCCCATTAGATGGTGTACTATTTAAGGTCAAAGTTCAAGAGAATTTTCTAATTTACTCAGCTCGGCATTTAGCAGGTAAATGAAAACAAATTATAATTTTGATGAAATTCTTAGATTGTAAAATAAGTAATTTATATTTTAATCGAAGTTTTAGTAGCTGTTGTGTGCTTAATTTTTTGTGATGCTTGTACTTATTTCTGGATATTGAAATGAATCGATAATAACCGGTAGAATGTAACCAAAACTGTATTGATCTGAACACTTTGTTGAATCAGGGCAGTAAAGGGCAAAGTGTTGAACGCATATAAAAGACTTCTTTGACTTGCGTTACTTGGCGGCAGTTGCGTTAAATTTGATGAAATAAATTTCGTAAACAGTATATTATTTCTTGTTTGTATGTCGGCCGCAGATGTGTGCCCACGATAATCATAAAAACACTTTAATATATAAAGTCTTGTTACACAGTCCCTATTCGCATAGTCGAACCAGCCGCTTAATAGGACCAAAATGAACGCATCTTGATGTGGTCCGAATAACCGGAACCGATTGTATTTAAATTTATCAGAATTAAAAATGCAAACAGTTCATTTTTTGCTTCTTTCAGAGAGATCGATAACGAAGAGAAATATGCAAAAAAAAAATGAACTTTTTAGATTCAGAATGAACAGTATATAAATGCCCAATAGGAAAACATTAAAATACATAAATATGCACAAATAACTAAATTTAATGGAGAGAAAATACAAAAGTTTCCTTACAACTATTTCTTTATGAGGCATCAGAACGCTTCTCGCGGCCCGATAAGCCTGGCGGAAGTTATTGCTGGGGACTAGTGACACTAAAAGAAGGGCAACCACTGAAAAACAATTTCAAGAAACGTTTAGCGATACTTTTCCGCAGCAGCATAATTTGATTTTTGAACTCTCAAAGCACACAGAGATGCATTACTTGTTTAAATCTGCCACATTTTCGTCGTAATAACTCACCATTGCGGACACGTTGCACGTTATGTGCGATCAGAAATCGCTCCACCCAGTTATCCATGCTCTGCAGAACCCAGGCATGTGCTACTTTGTTACGGGGAACTTGCAGAGTCAGCCATTCCAGACACTGTTGCGGACAGTAGTCTGCAGCCTGCCGAAAGAGAAATTTATATGTTATGGTACCTCCCTCCAAATGTTATGGTACCAAATTTTTATTGTTCAAGAACCAGTTAAAAATAATGCATGCATTTTTTTTTTTCTAATTATAATTAAAAATGAAATTTCAAAGTAAAACCTAATTGTGACACAAAATTAATTTAAAATTGAAAAAAAAAAAAACAACAACTTTTTTTTATAACTTTCTGAATTATATTTTTTTTCCGAAAGATTTTTTCTTAGTAGTTCCAAAACATTCTAGAATAAAACTTAGAATGGAATTAACTGTCTGAAAATTTAATCAAACTTCTTTTTTTTTTTTTTTTGTTCAAATCTCAGAAAAAAGAACAAAATGTTCAAATATCCAAATAAAAACAAACTTTTTTTCTACCAGCAAAACACTCGATGAATACATCGTTCATTGGAGTGTAAACACTCGAAGTAAACACACAAGAAGAATAAACCATAAAAGTTTTAAAACAATATAACAATGGAATGAATAACACAATGGAACAAATTTTAACAGGAAATATATAAAACAGTAATAGAAACATTAGCATAAATTCAGTCAGTTTGCAGAGCTTGTAACTGTTCTCCAGCACTCCAATATCTATCATAGATGTTTTCAAAAGCAGCAGGGCAAACCCCCAGATGCTCAGCATCCATTAGGGAGACCTCCCTGCGTAAGACACTGTTTGGATTCGGAAGGATCTTGAGCCTGTGTATGTGACTGGTCAGACAATCATGACCGGTTTCCAACCTGAAGGTGCAAACGCATTTTGTATCGGGCGGCGCCTTCCAAACCCTGTTACTAATTTGTTCGTTTAAATTATTTTCATACATCTTATTTAAGTTATTTTAAATTATTCTAATTATAGACGAATAAGGATTTTTTTCTGAGAGCATTGTAAAATACTAGCTCCTTTTTTAGCTAAAACATCTGCCATCTCGTTTCCAGAAATGTTACAGTGAGAAGGAACCCACTGCAACATAATTTTCTTTTTTGAGGACAAAAGTAATCCGAGATTTTCGCTACAACTGCTAATCACACGAGAGTCTGAAACATCCAGCGATGTTACAGCTTGACAAGCAAACTACAAACTTCAGAACCAAACCCATGCTAATTTTTGTTAAACATACTCCGTGGAATGCATTTAAAAATTTCAAAGGCCTATCTCTAGCTGAAAAAATCTTAGGGATTTTACTGCATGTCATTAGTCAAAGATAAAAAGCAGAGAAAAATGCTTCTAAAGATTTTAAATGCAGAATGAAAACAGCAAAAACCGGAATATCTTTTAAAGATAGTGCTCGCATAAGTTTGAAATTTTGAATGAGGCTTTAAAACTGTTCTATCTAACGAAAGACGTAATTTAAAAAATGTCGATATTTTGAACAATTTTGAGGAACAGTACTTTGCCCACTTAAACTCAACAAACAATTAAATTACCAAGAATTCACATGTTTAAGCATGTTTTCCTTTCATAACAATAAACTAATTCAAATTGAACCTCTTCTTGACAGAATGAACATTTTGAAGTCAAGGTCTGTGTGGTTGACATATGAAAAAAAGTTTCACCACTTTTTCTTAGGGGGGGATGAGGGGATAGATCGGAATGAATTTTGGTTACATGAATGAGTGATAGATAAGCCTTTACTGTGGTGCTGCTGTAGGGCCATTTCACAGTATTTTGTCCAACCGTAGAGTCCGCAACATGGCACTTTTTTTGTTATAACTACGTAATTTACAGTTTAATTATCATCAAATTTTATTTCCAAATAATGTGTTGTGTACATTTGAAAATAAAATTTAGTAATAATTAAACTGTAAATAACGCAGTTATAACAAAAAACGTGTCATGTTGCGGACTCTACATTTTTAGAAAATACTGTGAAATGGCCCTGTGCCGTTTAAGCAACCCCTCCTGTATTTTTGCGAAAATTTGTCAAGCTGAATAACTCGATCTTTTGTATAGTGGCCGGATCGTATTCCAGATATTTAAAAATCAGATAACGAATACCCCAATAACTTCATTATAAATTATATCTGCAAATGAAATGCACTATTTTTGTAAGGTGCATAATTACATCCTGACTTTTAAACTTTTCACCTATCATTACTGTCTGACTGCTATTACTGTTAGAATTGTATCAGATACTAAATGATTAAGAAAACAACAAAGCTGCAATTTACCTCCCATATCCTGTGCAATATAAGGCTTATAAACGAAAGTGAACCAGGAGTCCCTGCAAACTCGACCAGCATCGACATCAGCTTAAAAAATGGAGGACTGATCTAAAAAAATAAAATGCAAAAGTTGACCACATTTTGAATCAAAACGCAAAGGTAAACATGCAGTGCACATCAAACATTGGCAGCAAACTGAAGAAAAAAAATTTAGTTAAGTAAAATTACGGTTGATTACAATTTATAAAAGGAGGAATGACATCATTCATAAATGATGTCACACTTTGAGGGGGGCGATTCGTGAAATTGTGGCAAAGTGTGATAAGGGGAGGGGAGTGGGTAACAAGAAGTGTGACATCAGGCTTATACAACATAGCGTGACATGTGAAAAAGGGGGGAGAGGGTCCATTGAAGTGTGACACTTTGTGGCAAAGGGGGGAATGAGGTCAAATATATCGGATAAAGGTGTGACATCATTTAGGAACGGTCCCAATGGCAATTCGAAAAAAGACAGCATATGAAACCCATAATATAGTAAAAATTTAACTATGAGCACAATTTTTAAGCACTTGTCAGCTCTTAGGAATATTTCAAGTAAAAAATAGTCTTTATCCAGTCGTTGGGGAAATGAAGTTACATTAAAGCGATTTTTAATGTTAAAGAATTGCTTAATTAAAAAAACAGTAAGTAGTCTAAACAACAACTTATTTTGTGTGAACTGCTTAATTAATACACAGCACATAATAGCGACCTTGTCCTGATGAAAGAAAAGATGATTTAAAAACAAAATACATTATATAAAGTAAAAACAAATAAAAATTTAAAAAATAAAAACATTTTAGTTTTATGAAGTCCTGCAGTGGACTAGTCGTTAGAAGCTCGGTTCCCGCAGAACACCGAAAGGGAAGCAACATCGACTTAGGTCACGTTAGACCTGGTGCACGTTAAATAGGTCATGGCTCCAATGTCCTCCAAGAGAAACAATACCTCTGGGGCAAAACTTGGTGACGGTCTCTCATCTGGGAGCTGGTTAAAAAAATTTAAACCAGACTTTTCAAAGGGGCGGAAATCGGACTCCTGCCTATAAGGGCCCCCTTAGACTCGGGAGCCTCGCACCCATTCTTCCTCGCCACGCACGAGGACACGACAACAACAACATTTTAGTTTTATGTCAGGAAACAAAGTAAGAATAACAAGCAAAGTTTTTTTTTTTAATCCTAAGTACAATACTGTCATTTGCAAACATAATTTTTACGTGAATAAGAATTTTAGGAGTAAAGACGATATATTGTAGCATTACTAAATAAAATACTAGAGAAGACGATAACTGAATTTATATAAGTTAATCATAAGTAAATTGTAATGACTAGCTGAAATGATCAAAAAATATTTACCTCCTGTTGCTTCATTATTGTATAAAAAATCATGTTCACAATCTAAAAGCAAGAACAGCACATTAGAATAAGCTATACACACTTAAAATTATGGTTTATTTTTGAACTGAAAATAAACATACTGCTGATGAAAAAAATTACTTTTTATTACATATAATGAAGTTAATGAAGTCTTAATTTTAGAAGAAATTTTGGAACCGGAATTAATGTTCTAACTTCGCCACGTCTGCAAATTGAAAACAAAAACAGACATAAAATTTCATCAGTGTTTTTTCAATGCCCTTTAAAAGAATATTGTATTTGCTTTATTATAAGAGCTCTAAAAACAAATTTTAATATAGGCAAATTATTACAAAACTATTGCCTCCATAACTAATATTGATCAAAAGTCAGTGGATCAAAATTTGCAATTAATCCAAAGAGTGCTATGTTAAACACAATAAAGCTTACCTAGGAATAACCATTTAACTGTGCCCCAAAGTTAAATTAGCAGAAGATTTTGAAAGAACAGAGACAGTATTCAAGCACTAAATGAATTTGAAGGTGGTTCGGCGAGAGGTGAAGAAAAATTTCTAATAAAGAATGCAGCAGCAATTAGAATGGTTGCAGTGATATGACAACATCATTCTAATCTCAGGTAAGAAAATGCACTTTTCTTTTCTTCGTAACAGGGCTGCATATGGTCAACAAAACTCCGCAGACTTGCATTCCCTGGAAACAAAGGTCCATTCTTTCAAGTAGCACCACTATCTGCGGACCTGTTACTGTCACATAAGAATTTAGATTCTTAGTTTCTTCACTAGAAGGTGAAACACCTGTCCTTTGACGATGCAAATCTGCACTAGGAATTTAATTTAATTTTTCCGAGAGTATCCGAGCCAAACGGATACTCGGGGGATCTTTAACATGCCACACAATCACACAACATGAACACTGTCAATTTTCCGCATCTCGTAAACCCACCAACGTCAGTCGGGGTTTGAACCCGCCATCTTGGGCATGAGAGGCCAACATCAAACTATGCCACCGTGCCAGCAACAAATTTGAAAAATGAACTTTGTTAACAGCTTCAAATTAGATGAGCAAGGTAACATAGTGATTTGACTTTTACTTTTACACATAAAGGAAGGTCACATTTCAAAAGAAGAAAACTCTTAGGAAAGCAATAAAAAATGTTTCCGAAACATACCATTGAAGCGAGGCTCTCATTCCACCTGCACAAGCTGAAAATGATGCTACACGTCTGCCGCAAGTTAATCCCGTCTTTGATTTGTTGACACAAAAAAGGAAAGGGCTGGAAAGAAAGTTTTTTTCTATGAGGCACAACGACTGAACAAAGGAAAAAGCCCACGACGTGCATTCAAAAATGTAGGCTGAGCATTTAAAACCGCAACAATTAGAAACTCACGCATTTGGCTAGCGATATCTTCCCACCGGTAATTGCATGGATGTCGTTGATATTCAGATGGAGATTGTCCTCGACCCTCGACTTGTCAATCAACAGAGCGATCAGAGCTATCATCTTCTCTAAGGAGGCAGGCTTGTATTTGTCATCTACCGAAGACACGACTTCGTCATCTTCATCCTCCTCTTCGTCTGACAGCACATCCACCTGTAACGAAAAATCAGTCGGTGTAGACTGATGGGAGGATTAAGAGAATTTTATTTGGAGCTAATCTTTTTCTGGTTCACACCTGTTATTTTAAGTGGTAAGAGCCTGGTGGTGGGTGGTGATTAATGAGGGTAAGACTACAGTCGAGTTAATAATAATTTAACTTTGTGCAATTAAACAGTAATAGAAATATAATTTCACGTTAATTTAAAGCACAAATGAGCATTAAAATGCAGACATATGTTTCGGGATTGCTTGGATTCCCTTTTTCAATGCGACAGGGAGCTTCTAGATGCAAAACATCCAAATGAAGCAGAAAAACAACAAAAACAAAGCTTATATAGCCTAAGAATTAGCTGTAAACCAATGAGAATGAAGGCAGTGTGAAGTGGAAGTAGAAGTAGCAGGGAAAGCACCAATAAGAGAGCAACAAACGAATCCAGTTGAAAGTTCAGGAAGTAAAAAGGAATATCAATAAAAACAAAGCAAAAAAGACGACAACATGCATAAAAATGTGAAAATACATGAAAATTGCAAAAATAATAAAACAAAATACAAAGGATAAAATGGAAATAAAATAAGCACAGAAAATACCAAAACAAAAAGCAAAACAAAGTACACATGTAAAGGAGGGGGGGGGGGGGAATTAAAAATAGACACAAAAAAGGAAAACTAACAAGAAAGAACAACAAATTAAAGGAATTTATGCCAGACCTGTGAAAATACATGAAAATTGCAAAAATAATAAAATAAAATACAAAGAATAAAATGGAAATAAAATAAGTACAGGAAATACCAAAACAAAAAGCAAAACAAAGCACACATGTAAAGGAGGAGGAGGGGGGGGGGGAGAAAAAATTACAAAATAGACACAAAAAAGGAAAACTAACAAGAAAACCAGGACTCCACTTCACACTGCCTGCATTCTCATTGGTTTACAGTTAATTCTTACGCTATATAAGCTTTGTTTCTGTTGTTTCGTCTGCTTCATTTGGATGTTTTGCATCTAGAAGCTCCCTGTCGCATTGAAAAAGGGAATCCAAGCAATCCCGAAACATATGTCTGCGTTTTAATGCTCATTTGTGCTTTAAATTAACGTGAAATTATATTTCTATTACTACGGTAGAGTTATCTAGCCCGTGTTTATCCGAGCCCGACTAACCGAGTTCCGGGTTAACCGAGGCCCCCTTGCCGACGGCGCCGTCACTGACTGACTGAAGTCGGTTAGGCCAATGACTGACGTCAGTTAGGCCAATGACTGACGTCAGTTGCTTAGTTCATTTACAGGTTTGTTTATCTTTGCTTGTACCGTACTGTATTGTTTGCGTAATGAGTGCTAAACGCAAACGAACTATTGTATCTCTGGAGACTGAATTTCAAGCCATCTATAGACTCAATAAATGAGAGACGATTAAAAAAAGGGGATTAGATTTGGCAGCGTGTTGGCAGATTTTCAACAGTTAAATTATGTGATTTTTTTCGGGCCCGTTCAGTGATGTATTGGATATTGATTCTGCCGGATATCCGGTGTCTCCTGCATGACATAGTTGAACCAAATATCCGGCTCCCTGATTTTTGAAACATCTCAATTATATACATGTTTTTAAATAGCCCACAGCTTTCAAATAAATAAGTTGTAATTCACACATATTTTCAAAGCATGTTAATTCAACTTTAAAAATCAAATTTGAGAAGCTCCCTATTGCATTGAAAAAGGGATTCCAAGCAATCCTGAAACATATGTTTGCATTTTAATGCTTTTTGTGCTTTCTTAACGTGAATAATTTTTTTTTTTTTTACAGTTTTATTACAATCGTTTCAGGTGTCAAGATAATATATTGTTTGAACTCTGAACATGTGTGCACTGATGAGATCTGATTGGCTTCTGTTATCATAGTAGCTACGAATTGATTGGCACCCTGACACCATCATTAGATTTTTTTTATATATACAGATACATTGAAAATTGCTAAATAAAACTTACATAATCTGCCAGAGACTTCTGTCCTAAATAAAAATTGATGATAGTTGACATGGCTTCGATGGCAAGCAGGAAACGGCACTCTTCTTCCCCCATTTTGGCGAATTCCAGCAAGAAGGAGAAATACTCGGTCAAATGCTTCAAGTGTTGTTTTGCCCCATGCTCAATCTATAAGAAAATAACACATGCTCATGAAGAAAAGGATAAGATTTGATAAACAGCTAAGCTGTCGTCTTGAAGTGGCTTTGCAACGGCAATGTTGCCTATCTTTTTTTTCAGCGCAATTCATTTGGGTAATACAGTTAACACAAACACGGTTAATACGAAATCAATGCTAAAACGAACATTTTGTTCATTTAAGTTTAGTTTACAGCTTAAGGACACTAAATATCTCTGGCATATTAGGAAGGCTAAAATACCAATTTCTGGTAAGACAAACTAAATTTCCGACCTACTCACGAAACATTTTCTCGATTGCATATAATTAATTTTTTTCCAGAAATTGTTGGTTATTTTAAGTCATTGTAAACCACCAAGTATATATTCTGAATCATACATTGAATTTTTCTGGTTAGCTTTCGAACAGGCCAGACTGCTCAGGGATCAAACCCTCTACCTTTGAATCATTCTTAAATAGCAGTAATTATTTCTAAAATATAAAACATGCATTTCTAATGTTTTTTTTTTACACAATTTTACTTATTCACAGCTGTTACGAATAATGGCTAATACGAACAAATTCGCTAATTTTTTGCATTTCGTATTAAGCGAGTTCAACTGTATTTTAAACACTGCGATCACATGCTTTTGCAAACAAACTTTTTCAGAGCTTTACAAAAGCGATAGGAAAAGGTGGGCATAATTAAATCAAACCTGCATTAAATACACAAAATTCAAATTTAAATACAAAATAGTACTAATTCACCGAGGTCAATTTGAACAGAATCAAATTTGAGTTAATGCAGACCTAAAACTAATGAAACAGTTCTCAAGACCTGCAAGCTTATTCACAAAGTTATAAATTGATAAGCAACAGATTTTTAACTTCTCATTTTGAACAATATTGTTACGGGTTTGCCGTACATTAAACGGACAGCCTAAATCCTTGCACAAACAGAGCAATTTCCTTATTTACAGAATGTTTCTAAGCACACAAAGTTCACACATCACCGTAAAACCAACGGTCATCTCGAATTTACTTCCCAAATACAAATAGAATCAAGTACGAAGCTTACAGCCCAATGATTGACTGAGATGCACTTGCCAAAAGACTAAAACTGAACTCGGAAAGTCGCCAAACCTGGCGAGAAACAGCATCAGTACCCCTCATTTCTTCTTTAACAATATTTAACCTTATGAGAGAGACAAATCAACAAGGGCCATGGTAGCCTAGCGGTTAGGATGTCGAGCTTCTGATCAGAGGGTCTCGGGTTTGATACCCCAGCCGTAGAAGACCCACTATGTACTTGGGGATACGTGCATGTAAAATCTGTGGACCCCGAAGCAGTTTCGAGGGTACCGGAGAGTGGAGAATTTCTCTTCTCTTCACTCTTAGGTCAAAAAAGGAAGGTGGTGTATTTGTGGTGGCGCCATCTGGTGTCATCCAAATACATAATGAGCCAAGTCGTACTTCCTCCATTGTGGTGCTCATCTATAAAACAGAAGGTGCTCCTTACTGCCTTAATTACCAGTCGCTCTGCGAAAGGGGGCTAGGATATCCAAGTGACATCAGAAACAAGAGCTTAAATATCCTTGAATAAGTGATATTACTCACAATTTCTGCGATGTAGTAAATACCTTCTCAAATTGTTTTATTGAACAAGAAATGTTTTATTTGCTTTTACCATTTTCTCAAATGAGCGTTAGAAAATACAAAATAACATGAAGGAAAATAAAATTGAAGGTACATTCAATTACCAATGAAATGAGCTTCTTTATGAATCGTGTTACGCATGAAAACTTCCCTATTTCGGACAATTTGTTTAACTCTTCCTTAGTGATGTCAGAGGATTTCTCCCTGCAAAAAAAAAAAAAAAACAAGCAATTATGTTGAGGACATAAGAAAAAGAAAATACATTCCAACCTACCTCTAGTAGAAATGGAAGGGCAGAAAACCATTTAAATCATATTAAATATCTTAACTATAGGTTGTTACACTTGATAAAATTTTCAATTAAAATAAAACAATCAATATGATGAGCTTAAGTCATGTAGCACCATTAAAATTTATTTTAGTACTAACAAAACCACTGATAAATTATCGGAACTATTAAAGGTAAATAAATTCAGTCACTAACTAGACATTTTCAAGATCAGATAACACAAAACCCTTTAAACTAAACAGTAATTCAAATGAAATGAATGTTAACATTTACCAGAGAGAGAAATACGTGACTATTTCTATACAGAAAGGTTTGAGTAAATAAAAATCAATTTCAGAACTCAAAGTTAAATATATTTATAGCATCAAGCACACAACTACATTTATTTTTGGTAATCACTTGACTAGAAGCAATAAACTTTTACAAAGTCGCACTTGCCTGTGCAAGTCATATATAGCGAATTTGCAGTTATAACGTAATAATTTCAATTCCCCCTTGTCCTACCGTGTACTATTCGATAGTTTTTTTTAAAGAAATTAAGGTAATAGCGAAACTTTCATGGGGCTCCTTTGATTTCGTTATAAACGGACAGTAAACAATTTAATAAGTTGTAGATACTTTCTTCAATGAGTTTCTCATTTTTTTATTATCATTTTTATGCTTTCATATCTTCAAAATTCAAAGCAATAAACCAGTTATAATGATTTAATGAAACCAGAATTTCTTAGAATCAATATAAAATTAAATCCCAATTAGCAAATATCGAAACAAAATTCTTATTTAGGAATGTATAATTTCTTTGTTATTTAACACCTTATAACCTCAACTAAGGTTTATACGCTAGCAATTTAAAATAACGATTAGTGAAGCAAAATCACAAAACCATTATTCAACTAAAGTGCGAGTAATAATTGATATGATTTAATAAAAAATCAAATACATCAATCATTACAACTTGTATAACCTAGAAAAGTTTTATTAGATTACCTCTCCAGGGCCTGTGCTAAGCATTCGCCATCACGCCAAATGGTGCAAATTTGGTAAAATAAATTCCAACTTGGCACTTTGCTTTTGCACCAGTATTGCTGAACGGGAAATTCTCCATAATTTCCATTGGTAAAAAAATATAAGTAAGCAATTGCATTTTCTTTAAAAAATTATACTTTTT
Source organism: Octonoba sinensis (assembly GCA_038502835.1). Taxonomy (NCBI): domain Eukaryota; kingdom Metazoa; phylum Arthropoda; class Arachnida; order Araneae; family Uloboridae; genus Octonoba; species Octonoba sinensis. The sequence goes on from CM076604.1 coordinate 10,476,278, forward strand.
CATCTGATTGCAATTATCTATAGAAAAAATTCATCAATAAATTTTTTTAAGTTAGTCTTTAGCCAAAACTTTTGAAATTTGGCTAATTTACTTGCTAACAGTTTGAGGTTCTTAGTGCAGGCCCTGTTCCCTAATAAATACACCTTTCTTGCTTATAAAGGAATAAAATAATCTTAAATGCATGCATTACATATTGAATGAAAGCAATACAAAAGTCTCCTATTACATAAGAAACTCAGGGAAATATGAATACATATTTAGCACAGAAAAGCAAGTTAATATCAAGTTAAACTTACAAAATACAACAAATGTTTTTATCTCACAAACTGTAAATAGCTTTAGATAACTACTTACGGAATAACTGGCACAGAAAATCTGTCGGGAAAAGGCTGAAGATACAGGTCACAATGTACAGGCTTCAGCTGGTTTATCACATGAATGCAAAGTCTTTGAAAGAGCTGGAAAAAAAAATGAATTTTCATTACTGCTCTTGAGATTCTCAGAGAATATTTGCTAAATCTCAAGTAATAAATAACTTTGAATTTATTACCATCTTATTGTTACAGATTATGTACCTCGTTAATATTTTCCCCTTTACCTCCAATAAACTGTTTATACTTACTTTACGGTCAAAGTTCAGCTGTAATTCATTAAATTGTTCAAGTTCACCCGCTTAATAACTTTTGATGTTTTATAACGTTTCAGTAACTTTTTGGCATTTTAGTTTTTCTGTTTGACAATAGTTTGTTTTGTTTAAATCTTTCAACTACCCATAATCTCTTCTCAGTATGACTGATTGACCACTGAGTTAGGCTTCTTATTTAATGCATTTGTAACACATATTACACATAAATTTTATCTTTCTGCACTCCTTCTGCTATAAAGAAAAGAAATAAAGAAAAGAAAAATTTTCATGCCACCCTTTTATCTATACTACCGTATAATTCCGAAAAAGCCCCCACCTCCAATTATCCCCCCATGGGGCAAAAAAGTAAATTTTCAGGGAGAAGCTAAATTCTGTTTTTCCCCCCATCCCATAAAAACAAAGAAATCCAATTTCAGTTGCCCTCTCCCTTAGAAACTACGTAGAAGTCAAACAGGGTTGCCAAAATTTCCAACAGGAAGTAATCGAAAACATCTGGGAAAATAGCCAAATAGGTGAGCTAAAGAAGCTTTTAATCAATCGGCGCGGGAAAAAGTAGCCGGATCGGCGAATTTCGCCTAATATGGCAACCATGACGCCAAGGAAGGAGGAGGAAAGCGGCAGCGCTCCGAAGGCTCAACCAATCAGCAAACAGTTGCGTCGGAGCTCCGTTTCCCTGCATCGTGCATCGATGCACGTGTGTTTCAGTTTGAGTGAACCATTTTAGGTTGGCGTTCAGCTGTAAATTCAAAGAGCAAATTTTCTTTTATCAAAATGCCATGCTTCTTAGCTATGCTGTCTTAAAAAAGTGAATTTAATTATTAGTATTACCTGCATGAAATGTATTCCCTTTTACTATATATTTTTTGTTTGGAAAAAATAAAATAAAACTGTTACGAAATCGGGTATAGAACTTCCGATTATCCCCCCATGGGGAAAAATGAAAGATTTTCAGAGGGAAATAGGGTGGGGGGGATTTTCGGAATTATACGGTAATATTATAAAGCTGTAGAGTTTGTTTGCTTGAACGCGCTAATCTCAGGAACTACTGGTCCGATTTGAAAAATTCTTTCAGTGTTAGATAGCTCATTTATGGAGGAAGGCTATAGGCTATATATCATTACGCTAAGACCAATTGGAGCGGAGTTCCGAAAATTGCATAAAATAGTCCTTTTCTACCGGAAGAAATGACCGCATCCTTTCGAGCTTGATACCATTGAAAAGTCCGTAAAAAACTATCCTAGAAAGAGTTTTGTCCTTCGTGCCAAAATTGGAAGCCTCTAAATGAACTAGAAAAGAAGTTACAAGTGTTTTTCTTTGTAGTTTGAAATTATTTTTTTCACGATAATTAACTTTAATTTTATTTGACCCAGATGATGACCGTTTTATTTTATTTGCATTTTGCATCGTTTCAACAATTGTTACAGTTGCCGTGTGAACAAGCAAATTAATGCAGTTGCCATTGTTAAACAAATCAAAAAAATAGTAATCAACGTTTCTAGCATTTTGATGAGGCACCGCTGTATTTGCAAAATATAATTTAGGATAGGACCGTGCAACGCCGGGCATCACAGCTAGTTATTGTATAAATTAGAAACACAAACACTCACTTTCAATTTAATCAAGAGTTCAAAACGCTAAAGCAAATCAACAAACTTACGAAACATTGATTAGAAGCAAAATAAATGTCACTGCACTTATTACCACACTTTATATTACATTGGACATTATTAGCTTCAAATTGTATTTGCTTTTGTTTGACATTGTACTGAACAAACAATCTGACTGATTTATCATGTATACGTGTTTTGGAAATGGATTAACAGATACAATTTAAGATTAGCATTAATTTGCTTTGACATTCATTTAATAGATTTCCTTTTCTCTCTTGTTTTGTTCTTGACATTCCTTCTTTGAGTTATAAATAGTAAAAACGTATTGAGTACTGTAAAAATATTGCACATGTGAGAAGTAGTAGCCTTCTATAAAAAAGGCTTCGAATGTAGGTCCAATGAAGGGGGAAAAACTAACTATTTCCAAAACATTTTATTGAAAACACTAAAACTGATTAATAGCTACTAAATAAAAAAATCGGTAGACAAACAGGAAAAAAATAGTACTTAATTGTTTTGTCTTTACTATTTATATATACATCTAATATTGCTAACAGTTACAAAATTTCTAACATGGCATTCTTTTGAATTTTTTATCATATCAAATTTCAATCTAAAATATTAAGGCATTTTGGGATAATATAATAGAAGATGGCAGACAATATACTGAATGCACCATTAGCTGTCGTTGCCGATGAATTGCCATATTTATTGCTAAAAGATTGGAACCCTTCCCCCATACAGCAATAGCAGAGATGCACTTGATTTGTGGAAAATAAAATGTTTAGCACAACATTTATAATGAAAACACTGCGAGAAAACTTGTTATTCTTATGTTGCTTTGAAATTCCATGTCACGGGCACACCTAAGGGGAGACAAGGGCCTAGGGCCTTCCAAAAGAAATTGAGAGCTGTATAGTTTGAATAAAGATTTTAATTTAACACTTTAAATCTGCAATTTATAAAGTTATCTTTAATTTTTGGCTTGGTGCTTTGCTGAAATTAATTCCTATATATGGCCCTGTTCTATGGGAATTTATACTCCACTAAACCAGTGTTGTCCACATAATTAGTATTCCTTTACTTTCAGTTAACATACTGGCAAAGAGACTTTACTGGTGATTATAACTTGCATTTGTTACTGTATATTCCGATGCAAAAAAAGGGTAATTCAACCCACTACCCTCTAAAAATGTATTTATTTATTTCTTCACATCTAAAGAACTCTACTGTTTTGGCCAATGAGTTCATAGCAGAAAAATAAGCAACAATATAACTAGTGCTTATGACAACTTGTCCATCATTAAAAATATTAATAATACTAACTTTTTTTTAAAAAAATTAATTCCATTATTAATTAAAAGTTCTTACCTGGCGAACAACTTGGTTCGGGCATTTGATTAATATCTGAACGGACCACCAACTATTTTCAGCCATATGATCCAAAAACCACTACAAAATCACCAAGAAGCATTAAAAACTTGAGAAAATGAGACAAAAAAATTAAACAAACATCTTAATATAGGTGTTTGTTTTGTTTGATAAGATTCTACAAACTATTCATAAGATACATTATAGCTAATGTTAATGAAATGTTATTTGATGAAATCCAGTCAAAGAAAAACAAAAACTGAAATATAATTTTAAAGTCTAGAAATTCCAGTTTTAATCAACATTTTTTGGATGATAATAAATGTCTGTCCTGCAATCAGAGCAGGTAAAAATCAAAACAGAAAAATTGGAACTGTTATGCATTTTGTATAAAGAGGAAGGTGTCTGCAGACATTTTTAAATAACCCTTCAAGTTACTTTGAGTTTTATGAAAGGCTCTTCAAAACAATTGCAACGTCATCAGAAGGGACCCTTCACAAAAATTACAAAAATTGCTAATCAAGAAAACTTATCCCAAGAAAATCTTTTGCTCCAGAAAATTTATCATCGAAATAGATTATTTATAAGCTAACAAGAGACACAAATTTTTCTCATGAACAAGCACTTTTGACAATCACAAAAAAAAAAAAAAAAAACAATTTGACGTTATGAATTCAAAACACCGAAACCTCAAAACAAGACTATAAAATATACATCTAATATTATAGAACATTCTGCATTAAAATATGAGTATGAAAAAAATCAATGTGAATAAAGCAAAATTTGTTTATTAATGCAAAAACTATTTTAATATTACAGTGATTGACCTTTTTAGTCTTAATCAATGAAAAAATATTCATTATACAGCAACAAAGTTTTGAGTGAACATGACCAAGAAAACATGGATGAGTCACACTCACTTCTGAAAACCTTTACTGCTTTGGCACAAATGAAAAGGCTTCACTGTAGCTTTGAAACTAATCACTTGACAATTTGTCCATTTACACAAACTTGAACAATCAGTTTTATTTAAATGATATAAATAGATGGAACATTTGTGAATACATATTTTAGCCGTGTTTATTGGTAAAGTTTTGGTAAATGTACATGAAGCATGCGGATTTTAGAGAACACTGATCATTTCAAATTGTACTTAACAAAAAATTCAAATGCATTTTTGCATAATATTCCTTTTTTTTAAATCCAGTATTTATCTAAACAAACATTAAGAATCATTATTGATACCAAAGTCCCTAGAATTTGTATAAAAAAAAAACTAAGTCAACAGTTTTCAGATTTTTGGAAAGTACCAACTGTTTATTATGCACCCTAGTTCAAAAAAGTTTGCTGTCTAAGTTTGAGAATTACTCTATCTCGAAATGTTAAATTGTATGGTTCTACACAACAATAAAATTATCCCACGTTTAATCGTATACAAGTTGTAACAGAAAACATCAGACTGTTTTAGTGGACAATTTTTTAAAATGCAACTTATGTAATAATTTTACAAACTGATTTATACAGTGTGGGACTTCAAATCCGGAACGCTCGGGGCCGCGGTCTTTCCGGATTTCAGAATTTTCCGGATTTTGGGTTCTCATTCAAAAATTTTGTAAGTTGTATCATAGCCCATATAATTTGCTCTGGCACTTTTTATTAGCATTTTGCTCATTTATAGTATTTTTATTACTGTATATACTCGCCCATAAGTCACGAAATTTAGCAGAAAAAACGAAGTTGGAGAAGGCTTACATTCGGACGCAAAGCATCGAAACATCTAGACTTTTCCCATTGTTATTTTAACCTCTTTAATTAAACAATAAAAGAAAAAAATTCTGTCAAACTTTGATATGATTTTATATTCTCTAGCCACTAAATTGTAGTAAAAGATCAGACTATCGGGAAAATGCGAAAAACGCGGATTTTCAATTTCGCGAATGTTCTGTATCGCACGAAAATTAGAGCTTATTTTTAAAAATAAATTTTAGAGAACTACAAGAAATAAAAGAAGCAAAATTTAATGATATTAAGTCAGACTTAAAGCAACAATTAATAAAAATTCTAATCGCGAAACCGAACCCTTTTCAGAAAATCGCGAAATATATATATTTTTTAAACAGCCCATTTCTGATCTTAAATATATTCCATTACATTTTATTTTCCTTTTCTTTAAAACGCCTATTTCTAAAAAAACCGAGGCAAAACATTTCCCGATTTTTTTTTCAAAGCAACAATTAATAAAAACTTTAATCGCAAAAACAAACCCTTTTCAGAAAATCGCGAAATAATATTTTTTTTTTTTTGAAACAACACATTTCTGATCTTAAACATGTTCCATTGCATTTTATTTTTCTTCTCTTTAAAACGCTTATTTCCAAAAAAAAAAAAAACGATGCAAAACATTTCCCGATTTTTTTTTCAAAAATTTTTTTTTTCAACTGCCGATTTTTTTCGAAATGCAAAAGAAAGTTCCGGCTTTTGGGTCTTCCGAAATTCGGGTACCCAAACACCACTTTTTAGAACGGTTTATCTAAACTTTATTTTCGGTTTTTATTTTCCTTATTTACATAAAGACTGCTTTCTTTAAAATTAGGATAATTTTGCAACGTAGCATTGCAAAATGTGCAAACAAATAGATGACCCAAATTAAGCAGAATTCTAAAAAGCGCACATTACTTTGACCCAAGCCGCACGGATTTGGGGGGGGGGGGGGGAATTGACTGCAAATCTTTCTTCAAGTTGGGGTGTCAATGTAATGATTTAAAAAATAAGCAAAATAGAAAAATATATTTCTGCTCACCTCACAAGCAGCCTGACTTGTATTAAATTGCTTGGTCAGAAGCTCAATCCACTGTGCGATTGTGGGCTAGAAACATAGAAATTTAAAAATTGGTTAGTGTTGAACAGGAAACAGAAAAATGCACAGTAACAATTTTAATAAGCAAATTAAGTGGTGCTTACCTTTTCTTTTGCGTGTATTAAGGTTTCCAAGACAAATGAGGTGCCAAGTTTGGCAGATAACAATGTAATATCATTATGACTTGATAACGTTTGAGGTATGTGACTACAAATTTGCCACATGAAACTAGAATGGGAAATAAAACAATTTTATTAGGAAATGAAAGGATAGTGGATGAACATCAAGTAATATTTTAAAAGAAATGCCATGACTGGATGGTTATGTTATTAACTCCTTTAATTACACCCTCCCCAAAAAGCTCATTTTTAGTGATGAAACGCAATTAGCCCTAATTCGCATTAGAATTCTGATCAACTCAAACCAACAGCTGAAAAATTTACAATAACACACAACTCCCCTTTTTTATTCAAATTTAAAAACTTCCCCCTTTAATATCCCTTGAAAAAAAAACTTTCGCGCAACAAAAATTAAAAACATATTAAAAATGCCGAATAAAGAATTAGGATTTGAAATTTAGGGAAGCAAATGTGCTATGCCTCAGTGACTCAAATTTAGATAAGACACTGGAAAGAATTAAAAAGCAAATTGCATATAATAATTCGAATAATCAAGATTATTCCTTCTTAAAACAAATGATGCAAATGCAAAGAAAAAAGAAATAAAATAAATTTTGAACTGAAGGAAGTTGCAGTCCCAAAACTGCAGTTACTAATTTTTGTGGATACAGTTAACACTCAAGATAATGGCGGATATCATGAAAATTATTCAAAATATCTAACATTCACTAAAACAGTCATAAATATTTTCTTTTTTCAACCAAATCTTAACATTTCAATTGATTAATAATTAACATTGGTATTTCTTAATCATAACAAATAAATAACAGAAAACATGTGTAAAATTATACATAATAAACAACATATATTGAGAAAGTTTATTTAAAATAAGCCCCTCATTAATAAAATTAAGTAGAAGAAAGAAGCAGACCTCAATGTTTGGAATTTAAAGCACACATGTCGGAGGGATGAATTTAATACGGGTTAGAAGGAGGAAGGGAAACAAAAAACAAAAAAGAAATCCTTATAACTAAATAAAAAAATATATTTGTTTTTATTTCTTCAGTATTTGCATACACAATATCTATTATTAAAAAAAAACATATTGAGGCTTTTTTAGATTGTTGTAGTCCATTTCAAATTATTAAAAGGTCCTAAATAAGACAGGACTTGAAATGCTTTATGAGACATATATGGAAGAGATACAAATACAAAGTGACAACCAGCAACAGGGACAAGCTAGGCTGATCCAAGAAGATATGTATCTTCATTGAATAATAAGCAACATAGTGCTTCTTTACTTGGTCCTGAGAAATTTCCCGATACTTTTTTCTCTTAATATTGAAAAAAAAATTTTCCTTCATTCCCTTGCACCACAACTGCAGAGAAAGTTCAAATAGAGATGGAATCATAAAAGTGCTGAAAAGTGTTGTAATTGCTCCCTTGGCGTACGTAGAAAATGGGGGGAAGATATTGAGGAAATTTTTTAAAAATAAAATGTAAAACTTGAAGTGTTGGAAATAAAAACGAAAAGTTAGACGTACTTATTTGAGTTTTGGCAAAAAGAGGAAATTTTTGCACAGATATTTTGAAAAAACACAACACACTAAGGCTGATACCATTGAGGTTTGATTGAAGATACATAATTGAAAGCAACAAAAAGATACTTACTCAAAATAAGTATGTTCAAATAAACTTTTGTCTTGTAGGAACTGCATATTATCCTGCCAAATCCACTAAAAATTATAATTAAATGATCACGAAATGCTTCTTAAGGAATAATCATGATTAAATAAAATTACAAACATCATCATGTATAAATCAAATTTTAATGCATTTTAAAGTAAACACACAGTTTTGAAGAAGTTATTGAAAGTATTTCCATTTTTAAAAAAAAATTTATATTTTGGGCATTGTTTATCTAAATGTCACACTCCCACTGCAATATACCAATTTAAAAATATATGTTCCAGATAATTATTAATATTTTATATTTTCAATTTCTTTTCAAAATGTCATCAACACAATTTTAAAAAATGAAATTCTCTTGACAACACTTATCTTGACAAAGTTAACTCGTTTTGGTAATCTCATATTCGATGCACGTCTATATTATGTGACGACAAAATTAGCTTAGTAATAGTCTTCGGTACATCATAGAAAATGCAAAATGAAAATATTCTTGCCTCACCAAGGTTTAAAGTATTGTTTTTGCAAAAATTCACGAAAACTGAAAATATACTTTCTTGTTTATTCTAAAGAAAAATGGAACATACCTCTGCCAACTCAGGAGAGAGTTCTATGAGTGGAGCCAGGTCTTGAACACTTTTTGAAGAAGATTGTGCAGAAGTGGTATGAGCTGCCTGTGAACTATTAATTTTTGATCCTAATCTTTCATAAAAAAGCATATAAGCACTATTGGTCTGAAATAGAATAAAAGACATTTGTGCTGTTTAGGACTTGGAATGTATTTGCTGTGAATAACAAATTTTACATCTTATTTGCAACTAGCTCAAGATATTTTTTATCAAATAATGATAACAATAAATTAATAAACAAATAAATAAATGACATTTTAAATAGAATTTTAGAAAAACAATGTGCTGCTTAAAAAACTTTTTTTTTAATTGCTTTCTTATTTTTCCAATAATATAGTGTCTAATCAAATTCTCAAATAATTCCATGCTAAGGTATGAAGAGCAATGCTTTTAAACACCCAAAATGTTCAACACAATGTTAATTTGAACTGAAATATACATTGATTTATGCATCTATGTGAGCATGTAAAATTGAAATTCAAGCACAATTTAAATCAGTTCAAGCAGGGACCCAGAGCTGGAGCAGGAATCCTAAAATTTCCCTGGCTCCTTTAGTTTTTCAATAGTCTGTTTCTTTTCTGCCATCTTTAAAATTTTTCATGCTTAAGGTGAAAGAATGAAAATGTTTAAGCTCTTAATATTTCTTGATTATTTAACAAATAGAGATAATGTGTCAGGCTCCTTAATTTTATTTAGTTTTGTTTTTGTTGTTAATTGGGTAAAGCAGCATTATTTTCAATCTAATATCAAATTATGGCATACTAATCACACTAGTGTCGAAAATGAATCTTCATTTTTATAATTAAAATACTAATTAGTCAATCACATCATTAATTAGTATTTTATCATACTCTAATTACATCACCATTGAATTCATTTAATGTTTCATTATTTATTTTGTATTTAAAGTATACCATGTTTTAAAAGGGTTTTAAATTAGTAATAAAAGACTGTTCTGAGCATTAAAATACTTTGTGATGATTTAAGATCAAATATGAAAGAGGATCTATTAGATTCAATTCTTTTCCCAAGTATGAACCAATAACTAGATTGAATGAAATTTGTATTTACTGTGTGAGTCGATTTTTAATTATTCAAATGTTGATCAGGGGTAATTGCAACACAAAGTAAAAAACCCTGAAAATTTTTTATGCAAAAAGTCAGTATCACTATTTATGCACCATAAATTATACGACAGCTTTTAAACACATATAATTACAACGGCATGTTTAAAATAACTTTTGAAATTAAAATTTATATTTTACATACCTACTTCTTGTAATTTATAGTAAAACATAATGAATAGGAATTTCCCATGAATATTTTTTGCCAAATTTTTGCAGTGAAATACTTTTTCTATTTAGTTATTTTTTCATTTTTTTGTCAAATATCTGCAACTTTTAAAATAAAAGTTGAGAAAGTAACTCTAAGCATAGAGCCGATTTCAGGAAAAGGACGTAAAAATGCGTTATTATGCAAAAAATGAAGTTCGGAAAAATAATTATTACTTTTCCCTCCGCCCAGTTAGCCATAACAACGAAATCACGTGGGACGCAGTATCGGGAAGTTAGGAAAATGAGTTCAACTTTTTGCGATGTTTATCCGAAAAATAACTATATCCAATACAAAAAAAAAACCAAGTTTTTTTTTATCATTCTTTTAAAAATTAAAGTACAGTCCGGAATAATTATATCGGGAATGTAAACATCGCCACGCCAACCCCGGAGTTTGGCGGCAAAAAAAAAAAAACCAAAATGGCGCCAACGCCCAGTTGTCTGTAACAACGAACGCACATGGCACGTGGTACAGGCATCGTTCGTGTTCGGAACAAAAATGGTTGGCGCCGTTACAACCCTTGCTGCGTAAAATGTTGCTACAATGGAAATGTTTATCGCTTTTCGGCATATTTTCTGTTCCCATCCGCTAAATTTTCAATTTTGATGACTAAAAACTCCGACTCTTAAAACACGAAAGTAGGATATGAAAAACCCGGATTTCCGGGGTACACCCGGAATACAATCACCCCTGGTTCATGTTTGGGATCATTCATAAATGATGTCACGCTTCGAGGGGGGAGGGGGATCGTGAAATTGTGACAAAATGTGACAAAGAGGGGGAGGGGTGTCCGCTGAAGTGTGACATATTGTGACAAAGGGGAAGGGGGGGTCAAATATATGGAAAAAGCGTGACATCATTTATGAACGGCCCCTTTATAGCAACAATTGCATTCAAGTTTGAATTAATTTCGCATTTTCTCACAATTTTGTTATTTTTTAATATTCATAATTAAAATTGCAAATTAAAATCTGAAACTTAAATGAGCATTAATGTGCACTAAAATTGCGGAGCCGAAACCGGCGCATATCCGGAGCCAGAGCTATAGCTTATTATCTAGGAGCGGAGCTGGAGCATCAAGATTTTTTCCTGGCTCCTGGTCCCTGCAGTTCAAATGTAAAACGAGTGCGGCAAGGGGTATAATAAATAAATAAGTTAGTGTAGTTAACAGAATGAAAGTTTAAAAAAGCAAACAGTGTAACAAATTCAAGAACAATATGAAAAAAATAAATTGTCAGGAGAAAGATATACAATAAGTAGATGCTTACCTTTTCAAAAGAAAAATCCATAAATTTGTCTGTCACAGAATCATAAGTTTTACTCTGAAAATTTGAAAACAAGATCATTTTAAAACAGAGTTACTTTGAAGAACATAATTTTTATAAAAGCAAGATTCTCGCCATTTAAAGAAATGAAAAATGTTCAAGCTATCAAAAAAATTTAATAGTTGGCCACCGAATATTCGGTATTCAGCCTAAGACGGTGGCCAAATCTTCGTCTTCAGCCTAGAAGGAATGGTTCAATATTTGGTATTTTGTCAAAACACCATTCGTTACATCCATAATATATAACCACTTCAAATATTAATTCGATAAAAAACATAGTATGTTATTTTTAACTTTAAAATGAGTAAGATTGATTTTTAAGTAATTATATATAATATATTTTATTGTATAATCAGTTGTCTGCTTAAAAACTTTAAATGCAAAGTTAAATGTTTATATTCATGATCCCGTGTATTTTAAAAACATGTAGATTGTTGGTTGCAGATTTGCGACATCCAATCGCATTGTCAATGCTCTGATAAAAGCCACAAAGAGTACATAATTTCAGTTTTGAGACATTGTTCATTTAAACTTCAAAACTGTTATCAAAAATCATCTTGCAGACCGCCTGACACCCACAGTAAGTTTATTTAATGTAAGTTTTAAACTATGTAATTGGTATTTTGTATATTAAAATAACCAATTGTAAATCTAATTTGCTGCAGCAATACGCTTTTGTGTGTGTGTGTTTCACGACCACATGCCAAACACATATTCTATGCAACATACATGCAAGAGAAATCCTATCTACTGAGATTATAGGAGGGAAAAAACAGGTAGTTCATGAAAAAATAAAGACTTACCGTCATCTCTCCGCCAAAGCATTCTGCCGCGATGTGAGAAGGATCAAACGGCTTTACTTCAGAATCATTAAACAGGAACCTAGTGTGAAACAAAAAATATCAAGCATCTCCTCCGAGTATACATTTGAACAGAATTGTGACTGAATTGATAAAAAGGGACATGCATCAAGCATCTCCTCAGAGTATACATTTGAACAGAATTGTGACTGAATTGATAAAAAGGGACATGCATCAAGCATCTCCTCAGAGTATACATTTGAACAGAATTGTGACTGAATTGATAAAAAGGGACATGCATCAAGCATCTCCTCAGAGTATACATTTGAACAGAATTGTGACTGAATTGATAAAAAGGGACATGCATCAAGCATCTCCTCAGAGTATACATTTGAACAGAATTGTGACTGAATTGATAAAAAGGGACATGCAAAATTTAAAAAAATTTAACAGTTCAATTTAAAAGAAAATAATTTGGCCAAGAAATAAAAGAGTTACTTTGTTGAACTCATCTACACAACACTTTAAAATGTAGACGGGAAACTTTAAAACGTAATTCACAACCAAAAAAAAAACTCACCATTTGTCTTTACCGGGCTGATGTCTCTCCCGTATGAAGCTGTAGTAATGGCCTCCCTCTGCATTACCCGTATGAACAGTGACGCCAATCAATTCATACTCATACCCTTCCTCTTCGGAATCAGGTCCACCTGAATCTTCATTGTCTGTAAAAGAATATAAGGAACACAAGTTACAATTGTGATGCAGAAAATCGTCTGCGCCCATGTCGTATGATTATGGGGCATGTAAAAGATCCCTTGAGTGGACATTTGGCTGGGATGCTCTCGGTTAAATTAAATTCCTAGTGCATATTGCATCAATGAGAGCTCAGGTACCGCCATCTAGTGGTAACTGAACGTCAAAATTCTCATGCAGCGAAGGTACCACACTCATTGTGGTGCCGCTGAAAGAGATGGTACCATTACTGGGGAATGCACTAGGTCTGCCATGGTTGTAGGACCCAATACTGCAGCCCCATTGGAAAGAAGAAGAAAAAAGTTACAGTTGTAATTTTAAAGAGGGATGCATCAAAAATAACTAGACACAAAGAGCAAAACTTAATATCTTTGTACGAAAGTTAAACAAGGACTTTTCAAATAAACTGCTGATAATTAAAACTATTTGTGCAAAAAACAGTATTTTCCATGAAACTTGACACAATACTGCGTGACAATTACATGAATGATGAAACGCCTGTGGTTACAATTGCATTGTTTCAGTTATTTATGAACCTTATTGATATGATGTAAGGACAGAGATCGGCCAACTTCAGAAAATAAAGAACAAATTTCATCATTAAAGGCACTGGGAACTTTTTTTAGGAACCTCAGTTAAAGTTTGATAAATATTTTTACCAGAGTTGCTACTCAAACAGCAGAATGAAATTCCCTGAATTTTCCACGTTTTCCAGTCATGTTTTTTAAAAAATTGTAGTCTTAACTCGACGGTACCATCTTACCAATTGAAAACCTACATTTGCCCCAAAATATCTCTTTAAAACAATAGCAGGGATTGCTAATCTTACAATAATTTCTCACAAACTTTGAAACATCATTCAGCCAGGTGATAATAGGGAACGAACAGATCGATAAAGAAAAACAAGTTACATTACAAAATGCATTTTTCTAAAAGTACCTCAGTTTCTTGATGAGAAAATTGATTGCTATCAAGACATTTGAGAGGAAAAAAAACTATGTTTATTACCTAATGTATTATAAATGTATTTGGAAAAACATTGAATAACTATAATAAAATGTGTGTCACTTTTAAGTATTTAAAAAAGTTTAACTTAAGAGTTGATAAATTTACTAAGGATTAAATCAATTATTAAATCAGGAGGCAATGGGGCACCAATCTCATTGATCTCCGCATGTTGCATTTTAAGTGGAGCAAAAGAGGTGGCATCATGTTTGCACATCAGACTTTCCCCGTCCAGAAAACCTGGTAGCATTGCATGTTCACGCTTGTAATGTTGGCTCAAAAGTTGCGTTCTTGGCAATTCCCCAACTTTTCCAGATTTGTGATGAAATTCCCCTACCTTTCCCTGACCCTTTTCACTCAATTTTAAAATTCCCGACCTTTCCAGGTTACCCAGATAGCGTAGCAACCCTGTTTTACACAATTTATTAAATAACCATCGCTCTATCATGCATATATTTATAGTCTGTAGAGCCGCATTCAAATTAGTAGTCAGAGGGCCGCACAAGGCTCGTTAATAGCAGTTTGCCAACCCATGTGCTGAGACAATAGTAGGCCTAGGGAAAACCCCTTTTAGCTAAAAATTTATTAGCAATGTGCGTGAAAAGAATATTGTGGCAGGAGATTATTTTTCCTAAACATTAGCTATGTTGGTACATATTTTATGGAAAAGTAAAAAACGAGCACAGTAAAAACAAGTAAATTAATATTATATGGTACATATTTTTGATGTACTGAAATTTCGATCTACTGAAATTTTGGAAATTAAATTTTCATTCCTTTGAGCTATTTTTTAAACTTTTTGACTCTCATGTCTTTTTTTTCTTTACAATTAACTTCTTAGAAGTTATTAAGTTATGTTTACAAAGTTTGAGCAGTATCTAATTAAGTTCTTTAAAGAAATTCAAAAATTGATGCAAGAGCAAATCAATGAAAATTGAAAAACATAAGAATGGCATGCATAAGGTTAAAAAAGGAAAAAACAGCGGATTAACATGCAAAAATTACACCAATGAAGAGCATAGAAAACACTTACCAATATGTTGTTTTGGCATGAGATTTTTCTCCATGTAATTTGACATGTCAAGCTGCATTGGAAACGAAAAATGTGTGTTCACCTTCTCTTTGGTATTTGTAACAAAGCTGAATGTGTAACGCATCATGTTGAAGCACAAAATTTTAGGCAGCTTTTTCAAACAAGCCCTGAAAATAATTAAAACCATTACTTAATAGTCATTAAAGAGAAGTGTTATCTAAATTAGAACAACAATACACATTTTAATGCTTTTTTAACCCATGAGAATTCATTGTGTCTAATAGGCTGAATCTGCTTATTTGCATGCATTTATTACAAAAAATAGGAGTTCTTGCATAAGGAAAAGATGTCTTACAAAATTCAGGAATTCACTAATTTTTCTACGTAAGGTATGACTTTAGAAATTTAGCATTCAAATCACACATCACTCTTAGTTAAACTCCCAAATTAACAACTTATTTACACTGGACATGGGGTTAATTTAACTTTGTAAGTTTTAATTCAAAAACAATGGTCATACATATACAAAAAAAAGAGAAATTTTAAAGTTAAACACATGGATCCAAACAGTACTTATCAGTTAAAGGGACTACTGTGCTGAGTCAGGGTTTGAAATTAGCAGTCGTTAGTCGTAATTTGCAACTTTAATTTTCAGTTTCACAATTGACGTCTAAGCTGTCAAAAATGAAGACTGGATGATGCGAAATTGAAATCATGAAACTGAAAATTAGAATTGTAAAACAGGATTAAAACAACTAGTTTTGAACCCTGGGCTAAGCTATCACAGACAGATAAATTTCTATATTTGTTTATGTATTTACTGCAAACATAAAGTTCCTACAATTAATAAATTCATGTGGGCAACAATTTGGGAAACCGCTCCCACTGTAGGCCTTTAATCAATAAATAACCACCAAACATTAGAGGTGGAATTATTTTACACACACACATATATATATGTATTGCTGGTTCAAAATTAAAATGACACTTCCGCAAATCACACTACTTTTCAGGAGAGCGTTTTTCAAGTTTTTTTAGCAAAAAAAATGTTATCTCAGAAGAATCAAAGCCCATTTAGTTTTTGTTTGATATAAATAATTTTTTAAAATTTTTACTATGAATTTTTACTTTGTAATATTAAATCGTAAAAAAAAAAATAGATTTTTGCTGAAGTGTCCTTTTAATTTTGAACCAGCAATATATATATATATATATAATCAAAAGTTAACAAAGAGAATCTAACTGTAAAAAGGCGCACAAGGCAGCACACTTAAACAGTTGCGAAATATATTTATGAAATAGAATATATATATATATATATATATATTTTCCATTTCATAAATATATATATATATATATATTCAAAAGAATTGATGGCAGAACAGAAAACATTTTTCCAGCATAAAGTTACCTTTTTTCTGCTCGAACTTTTTTGCCGCACTGAGAACATGTGTACATATTATCACCTTCAAGGGTATCTTTAACAGTTATTTCATCAATTGAATCCTGCAATCAAAATTCAATAGTAAATAACTTCAACTTTTTTAAAATTATTATTATGATCATAATACAATAGTTGCACATGAGGGAGAGAAATTGCTGTAGGGGACAACAATATTTTCAATGTTTTGTCCCTATAGGAGCAATAGAGAGCAATATAATATCATATAAAAATTTAGTAATAAGCATCAAAAACTTACAAATAAATTTCTCATGTCAGCCACTTGGCAACGCAATGTATAAAATTCTTCTAAGGTTCTACTAATATGAGGACAGTCCTATAACAATTCAGATATAAAAATAGTTTTAAAAATTCATAATAAAAATACAAGGTTACTGGCGCATTAAATATTGTCAAAGCATCAATTCAATGATAAAATATTGAAAGATTCTAGACACAAGGTCTTATAAGAAAAATAATAGCAGGTTTGGAAAAAAAATGGTTGAACTAGTAATTTTAATTATCATTATTGTACGAGTTGATAGACGATATAACATTGACAAAAGTTAGGCACAAAAGTTTTAAGTCAAGATCTTTTTCACATTATTTTCAAAACTGTAGCATAGAGCAGTAACTATAACACAAACCAACAGTTTAACACTTTACAGATGGACGGAGTTTTTTTTTTTTTTACATAGATTATATAAAAGTCATAATATAGTGTCAATTAAATTACAAAAGAAAACCTCAAGAAATAATCAACAATTTTACAAAATTAATTTTCAACTTCATGTAAATTATAAAGGGCAGAATAATTCAAACAAAATAATATCACAAATCAGGTATTGTGTTAATATAAAATTGCTAACATATTTAAAAGCTACAAGAACAGCAATTTTCAATGTGTCTGAGCCAAATCTGCTTTTAAACGGCCTTTCGCAGAATCATTATTCAAAGTTTTAACAAGCACACTTCAATTTTTTACAGCCTTTGGCAAACTTGATAACTGCTATTAAACCTGTGAACAAATAAATTTATTTATTTATTTTTTTTGTTGTACTTTTACGTAGTATGGTAGAATTAATTAATATTTTTCAATACAGCATTGTGTGGTAGTAAGAAGTTGTTTTTTTTTTCTCCCCCTTCATCTCCCTTCTTCCCTGATTTATTGCTAAAACTCATCATCTGACATGCTATGAATTAAAATATCACCAGCCCTTTTGCTATTTAAAACATTGTGCACTGTTTTATACTTTCAAACAAAACATTTATAAGATTACATTTTGCTAAGTGTATTGATACTTATTTACCTTTTAAAATGTGTACTGCTTTCAAAGATAAAATATGTATTAAGAGAACAAACGGAATGGTAATTAATTGAAAATGCTATCAGATTTCAGTTGTAATACATTCTGATTACAAAATCTCATAATAGAGTGAAAAAGATTCAAGTACTTACTAACGAAACAACATTATTTGAGACAACACCACAAAACAAAGTTTTTACCAATTCTTTCTGAAATAAAAATGTTAGTATTATTAAGATTGTTTTTTAACAATATTACATAATTTTAACATTTTTTAAAAAGCAATGATAATGCTAAGGAGTTTTAAAAAAAGTTATTTTATTTCACAATGGATGGCAATGCCTTATCACAACAGCCACACATTGTCATCATGAGAACCAGCAACTCTTTATGCTCACCAACCCCTTATGACAACACATATAACGAATTCCTAAGTTACAATACTGTTTAAGTATAACAAAGACATTTATAAAAAAAGAAAAAGAATGTCAAAATAGAAATGAAATGAGACAAAGCACAAATTATAAAAAAATAACTTAAATACACATGATAAACTCAAACCATTCATTAAATTTATCAGGTTGAAAACTAAGAAAAACTTACAAGCTCTGGAGTCATTTCTTCTAATTTACTGATAAGATTGGTGAAAAATTCAGCCATGTCTTTTTGCTCACCAGTATTTAATAACTGGTGGTCCATTGTGTATACTTTGCAGAAGCCGCGAGGGTTGTAAGCCTTACGCTCACTTTCCTTTGGAAAAAGAAAAAGTAAATTTAGTAAAATTATTTGCACATTACCAAACTACTACAGCTAATCATATCTAACTTGAGATCCATTTAACTGCAATTTCTGGGACTAATAAAACTTGAAAAATTTTAACTTTACTTTGAAAAAAAGAAAAAGCAAAGCCATGATTCATACACCAGCTATGTATCAATCTGAAATTTAGCCAACTATTATACATGAAACAAAAAAAGACAGAAAAATAAAAATGAAAAGTGCAAAATGCAATGCAATACAATAAGTAATAATTTAAATTGCATAAAAGAGATTAAATATTTTAGAGCTGTATCTACGTGAAACAATTAAGATTAAGACCATATGCATTGAATTTTCCTTCTTTAGTTTTACAGCCCTCAATAAGTCATAAGTCTCAAGCTTGCTGCACACAACCTTAGTCACTGACCTCTATCTCTCAGTTGGAGATTTCTATGCTTTTTTAAGTCATTCAACCATCTTTTTTGTTATTTTTTTTTACAGTCTATTACTCTTGGGTTTCCAAAAACAACTATTTTAAATAAATATTTAAACTTTTGAGCACAAACTAAATGGAAAACTACATTATAATCAAGATTTGTGATTTTTCTTTTTTTCAAATTTTAAATCAGATTACATTTTTTTAAATTTAAATCAGATTAGATTTTTTAAAATTTAAATCAGATTAGATTTTTTAAAATTTCAATCAGATAAGATTTTTTAAAATTAAAATCAGATCGTTTCTTAATTAAAATCAGATTTGTCTTTTTGTTCTTTTAAACATACCTTAATTTGTTCTTTTAACATAACCTTAAAGACTTCGAATATTTATTATGTTACTTATAAAAATAACAAGACATGCTAAACATTATGTAAAAGTACATTTCAAGCTATTTTTGCTTTAATAGATATTTTAAAATGATAATAAATATGATCAAATTCTTAATACAAATGCATAGTTCAAATGAAATATAACCCAGCAGGAATAATAGTACACTTTAACCCTTTCCGGAGGGGTGTGACGTATACGAACCATGGAATAAAATATTTGTATTTCTCTTTGATACTAGATGGGGCCCTATGACTGTTATGGTGTAATATGTCCAGACTGGAGAATGTTGACCTTCATTTCCATAGCATTTTTTTATTCTTTTTTTCTTGGTTCAGTAGGAGGGAAGGATTTATATGACAGAGTAGTGGTGGCAATGAGTAATGAAAATAAACAAGCTGGAGCTTTAACTGGATCATTTGATATAAACACATGCAAATGGTTCTGATCATTCCAAATACTTTTATTTCTTTTTTTGTCGATGTATAGATATTCAGAGGTTTGCTTCCTTGTCTTCATTTCTATTCGGATTTGGCTAGCCCTCAGAGGAGATTTTCTTGTATCATTCGACGATATTTTAAACTAACCATTTTTTTAATTTCCCAGATCTGTTATTATTTCAATGAGATTGTTACCCAAGTTGTTTGCTTCTTTTCAACAATTTCGAGACAGTAGTGATACTCATTCAGTCACAATGTAAGTTCATTTTTTATTACTTAAATTAATTTGTCTGTGAATAGTGGAAAATAAATATTGATTGCATGTATATTTTTCTTTTCAGTTGGGCTGAAAAGGAACATAAAATGATGAAACATTTTTTTAATAATCTTGTAAATTATACTTCTAATCGAGCTGTTAACAAATTTAATATGTAAGTATATTTTTTACTGCATTTAATTTTATCTTACTGAGTATATATCTTACTGAGATTATAAGTATAATGTGGTTTTTTGAAACTTCTAAAAAATTAGAATAATGTGATGGTAATGAGTGGTGTTCTTTTCTTGTAGTTAAAAAAAACTACAAAAACAATTTTCAAACTTGTAGAGATTTCTCTACACATACAAAAAGGTGGGAATTATGCTTTTATACACAATAAAGAATGGGAAAAGGGGCGGGATTAACTTTAGTGTCAAAGGGTTTTCAGAATTGTTGAAATTCTTTTATTACGTGTTAAATAGGAATTAATTTAACCCTTTCGGGACGGGTGTGACGTATACGAACCGCCAGCGAGAGCTACCTCATAGCCGGGTGGGACGAATACGTCTTGCTGTTCTAATAGAGTCTTGAGGACGGGCGTACCGTATACGAGATTTCAGATGGAATGAAATATTAGTATTTTTCTTTGATACTAGATGGGTTGATATAAACACATGCAAATGGCTAGGATCATTTCAAATACTTTTATTTCTTTTTTTTTTGTCGATATATAGATATTTAATGGTTTGCTTCCTTGTCTTCATTTCTATTCGGATTTGGCTAGCGCTCAGAGGAAATTTCCTTGTATCATTTGGAAATGCTTTATTATTAAAACGGCTAAGAGAAAACTAAATTTTAAAAAAGAGGAATACACCCAATGAGTGAATGCTTCGTACTCAAATAGCGATGATAGTTTTGATATTTCAAAGGAACTGGAAAGTGATAGTACCTCTAATACTGACATACTATTAGACACATAATTTGCAGCATTCATGCCTTCTACATCCCGCGACAGCAGAGATAATTTTTATCAATAAAATAATTTGTATTATTTTATTTGTATCTATATGCTGCATGAACTAAATTATGATTTTTTTTTTTTTTTAAATATTTTTCATACATAACTTTTTGAGGTGACTCAAGAATTTCATCATTCTAAAATTAATTTTATAGAATTTTTACGGAAAATATTATGATGAAGTTTTAAAATTTAGCCTTATAGCTGACAACAAGTTTTTCTTATGATGTACCAAATTTTGAAGCAATTGAATAAAAAATTAATTTTTTATGAATTTTTTCCAAAGTTAGGCTTAGCAGCGCAAATCGCCCGTCCTCAAGTGACAATCCATTCTGCTAGAACCCCGTCTGGTAGCGGCGCCCGTCCCGAAAGGGTTAAGTAAAGAAAAAATGAACATATGTATTCTGAATTCTTTTGCTGTTGAAAGCTGAAAGAAATCAACCAATTGTGTGCACTTAATTTCACATTGAGGGCACTTTGTTCATTTTTCTATTTTATAAATGAAATAACATCTTGAAATATTTTTTAATTTACCTATTTAGTAAAATCATATGTTCATTCCATCCCTTACTAAAATCTGAAACTTTTTGTTTTAATCAGATATTTTAATTGAAACTTTCTAAGATGAAAAAATATTTCACTAGGAAAAAAAAAAACTAAAGCTATTATGAAGCATTGATGAAACATATTTAAGGATACACATTCCAAACAATTGTTTTAAACACTATTGTTCGGAATTATTTGTTGTTAGTATTCATTAAATAGAAAAAAAAATGTATTCAAATTAAAAACACATTAAGTGGATCCTGATTACTCTGAATCACAATATGAAATGGTCAATGAATTATGCTTTGATGCTATGATAACTGAGGAGTAAGAATAATATTGTAAAATGTAAAAAATAATAATAATTAGTTTTTAAGTTATGAAATACATTATACACACACATTATACATATTTTTTGTTTTTAGATCAACACTTTTCAACACTAAAATCAATTTAAGAAATTTTTTTTTTAAATGATTTAAATCGATGATTTAAAAAAATCTCTTGATTTACACCAAGCTAATTTAAACCATTGAACCCTGATTATGATGCACAAAAATTGCATAATATATTTTGTAATTTTTTTGGGACTTTTAGACACCAAAACAATGTTCTCTCACTTCTATTCATTGTTGACTAATCTTTCAAGATGCTCCAGCCATAAAAATTGGTCTTTTAATAAATTCTGTATTTTTGGCACTAATCTGTATTAAAGGAAATTTATTGCTCAAACAATTAACCATATTACAGCAAGTCAGCAATGGGTGCTGCTACACAGAGCAAAAACAAAATTGCCACTGATCACTCCAGGTCCAAGAGACAAGGGCATCTTTGCAAACAAATTCTCTTTTAGAAAGGAATCCTAATAATTAAAATGTGATTAATACTACTACATTGTTTGTTAGTTAGAGTTGGAACTGAATTTCCTTCCAGAGAATCGAGTACTGGAAAAAAAAATTACATGAAATGAGAATCCTTAAGCAAAAAACTAAATAAGATTTCTCTTTTTAAAAAAATATATTTCAAAGAATAATAATAAAAATCTGTACTCACCAACAAGTACGCAAACATTCTCTGTAGTTCTCGTAAGGTATTTTCGTGCTTGCAGTTTTCATCAATCTGAAACATTAGCATTTCATAATGTGTATTTGCAACTGCAATTCTTCAATCAATCCTCACAAATTACATAGAAAAATACTCTCTCTCCCTACGCACACACACACACACATATGTATATACATACATATATATAATCACACATTTGCAGAAATATTGCTGCTGAAGGCCGCCATCTTGATGAAGTGGTATCCAAAACTTAATGTAAAAAAACGGAATTGAATCTTGAAAAAAAAAATAGTTTTGACGGGTATTGAAAAAGAAAATAATAATACAATTTCAGACTTAAAACTCCTTATATTTTCATCTGTATATAAGTCTGAAATTGTATTATTATTTTCTTTTTCAATACCCGTCAAAACTATTTTCTTTTTCAATACCCCGTCAAAACCGGGTCATTACTTCTGCTCCACCCCATATAATGATAGAAATCTTAGAAAAACAGTTGATACAAATCTATATGATGAAATTGCCCCTTTTTAAACTGAATATTGAACACAAATATGCATTCAATGATACTAAAATCTTCAATTGGTTCTAACAAACATCTGATTCAACAAATGGATGAGCTCCCAGACTCAAGAATTTTTTTATCCAGCAAAAGTCTTAACCCTTTTCTTTTTATTATTTATTCATTTGAAAATTTTACTTCATTCAAAGAAATATTCAAACACCTTATTCCTTTTTTGTTAAAGATATTTTTGCTCTCTCTTTTTTCGATATTTTTCCTCTCTCTCTTTTTTTTCGCCCTCTCAGTTGCACTAGCCAATTTCAGTTCAGTTGAAGTTCATTTCTTCGTTGCAATTTCGTTAAACAATACTAGCAGGCAGGGTTAACAGCACGATCTGCGTTAATGACATTTACAGTAAGTATAGTTAACTGACGAAGGTAAAAAAACACAGGGGGCAGGTCATCATGTGCATTTCTACAAGGAAATAAATACTAGTACAAGATTCGCAACTCAAATAGTGTCCAAAATGAATCTGTAATGAAGATCAATTTTTGCTTTTTCCTATATTTAAAAGATTCAAAAGAAAACAAAAAAAAAGGAAATAAATGTCTAGGATAAGTATTGTGAAACTAGCAAATGAAAGTGGCCATCAAGCTCAATCAACCAAAAACAATAAGCACAAAATTTTTGTTATCTGGGAATTAGTTGAAAGATAACACAGATAAATTTCACAAAGTCAGCATTAAAAGCTAAAAGCAAGCTGGAAATGGGAAATACTCTCAGAACACCATTTGCCACTTGATAACAAAAACATTTTTGCTTAAATGCCTAGCTGAATACCTTTTGAATAAATAAATTCTAAGGAATAAAGTCTACCATTACAAGTGAGTTTGGTCGGAATTCATTTGGAATATGCTGTTCAGTTTTGGTCTCTTTAAGAAATATATTACTTCACCGGAAAGAATTCAAAAGAAGTCCACTAAGTTGGTAAGAAGACTTTCAGACTTTGATTAGGATTCTAGACTAGGACATGATTTGGTTATTAAATTTAATTAAAAGGGAAGATTTTGATGCAGGGCCCGCACTAAGCATTCGCCACCACCCCAAATGCGGCGAAATTGTAAATTAGGCAAAATAATGTCAGACTTTGCAAACGGAAGGTTCTCTAAAATTTCCCTTGGTAAAAATATATATATATAAATAATTGATTGCATTTTGTTTAAAAAATTATATTTTTTCTTCTGATTGCAGTTTTCTATAGAAAAAAAATCATCACTAAAATTTTTCAGAGTTGATTTCTGGCTTGGGTAAAACTTTTGAAATTCGGCTAACACTTTTAAAATTTGGCTAATTTACTAGATAAAAGATTGAAATCTCTTGCATGGGCCCTGTTGTAGGCTCATTTTTGCACAGAAAGCAGAACCAGCGGTCATTATTTTAAGCTCTTCAAATAACAGACTAGTCTTGAAATGTGGAAAAATTGCGTGATAGGGTTGTAAGCATTTGGAACAGTTTCCTGGTAGCATTATTATTTTCAATGGGGTAAATAGTTATAAGAGGGCTCTTGATATTCATTACGGACTGTTGATGGTCATCTTTTTTTTTTTTTTTTTGCATTTGTACTTGCATTTGTAATAGACTGTTTCTTACCTTAGCAGATAAAATAGATGCCCGTGCCTGTGGCAACATATATAAATGCTGGATGCAGGATGCTAAGTAACAAGTAGCCCCCAAGTTTGTGAGACCCACATAACCACATTCAGCACGCCCATCTTCGTGAGGCCAGTAATCCCATGGATATGGATTATGAGACTCTGAAACGGTACATGAAATACTGTATGATTAAAAGGACAAAAGAAACTTACTTAAAGCTTTTTAAGTATTTTGGGATCGAAAGAAAGATCCATTCACAAAATAATACTGAGATATTGCAATTTATAAAAAATAACTGTCTGTAGTCCAGAGTCAAAATATCAAACAGGTGACTCAATCACATAGTGAGCAAGCACAACATTACCAGCAAACCGCAATGATCTTATGAGCTTGCACACAGCTTTTGTCTCTGTGTAGTCGATAATCTTAATTGGATACGAGAAATTCGATGGCCACATGTCAATGTAAAATGCAATTGTTCAGAACACAGTCAAAACTATTAGAAAAGCTAAATTGAGTCAACTTTTATATATTGACATTTTTTTCTTTTTTTAACAAAATAGATCTTTTGCTATTTTGAATGAAAAATCACATGTCTTATACATAAACAAAAGTTAAATTATTTACAGGAATTTATTTTTATCTTCCATAATGAGTATTTTGCATTCCATAACTAGTAATAATGTACCATTTACATGACTACATTCCTGCTGGCTAATTTTTTTGCTTTAAAAGATTTCGAACGACTCTATTATCAAGAACCAACTGCAGTTCTGAAGAGTAAAAGCTTTGACATTTATGCAATTTTTGAAGCTGCTTTTGAAAAAAGTTTGGTGCAGGAAACACGGATGTTTAATGTTTTTGCAAGTAAAATTCAAAGGGTAGACAATGCAGGATGTGTTTTATTGATAAAAAGTTTTTTGGCACATCCTTCAAACAGCACTCGGGGCATTAACACTACCTGCTTTAAGCTTGATATAGCCGTAGGCAGCAGGTCAAATAGACCTGATCTGTTCTATGGATTTTAACGCTGAGAGGGCCACACCAAAGGAAGATCAACAGATCTCAACAATACCACATTAATGAGTACTGTGAATAAATGTTCATGATTCATAGAGAATAAAAAAGAATTTAATTTAAATTATTTTAAAATTGATATATTAAACATCTAGTCTTTTCCCCCACATCTTAAAATGAATTTTAACTTTCAAATATTACAAGTTTTTTTTTTTTTTCTTTCTCCTTTTTTAGAAATGTTTAAATATTGGTTTTGAAACTGAAAGAGTATATGAAGATAGAGGGTTAGTCCAGAGCATCATTATCATAAAATGTAAACTTGATAATGAGTATCCAAACCCTATCACAAAATAGTTCTGTGAGGGATACAGTTTACATAAAGAAAATCAACGAAGAGTTACCTGGAGTATGTTGCAGTATGAGTTTTTCATGCAACACTTGATAATTTTCAAAGGAACCCTTTAACATCTCGACCAGAAGATCGTATGCAGCTGAACGTACGGATGGTGACTTACATTTGGGCAAATGCCTTTGCTTTGGACTGGGAAGGGCAAATAGTGCGTCAAATAAATGCAGCACCAATTCCTTAAATGAAATATCTTCATTAGATTTTTACTGATGTAGAAGCTTTGTATTAAATGAAATGAATTCACAGGTGAGTACAGTTTACACAAACATTTATTTTTATAGTCAATTTTTATTTGTACATATAAGGTCTTTTATACTACTGCAGTCAATCAGGGTAACTTTGAACCATGGAGGTTAACTTTGAACCACATCATATTTCTTAGTATATTTAGCTGGTTTAAAAATTAAGAGAAGAAAACTAATTTTATAACCTACTTATAGTCTGTGTAGTTAGAATAGGCGCATCAAGGTCGCGTTTGCTGCTTTGTCTCCATGACAATTGCGAGAATGATAACAGAGCCAGACTTTTTTTTTGAACTGCAGTTAAGGCAATGGCATTACGACACCTCCGATTCAAAATATTAGCATAGTTGAGAAAAAGTATTAAGAAAGAATTTATTTTCCATTTATTTATTTCTGATGCTAAGTAAATGCAATTAAATTTCATCTGGAATGTTTAGATAAGATTTTCACATTTACAAAATATAAAATACGATAAATTAGCTATGCAATAGCTTTCTGAAACACATCAAAATGTCAGAATAATATTTAGATTGCGTCAGGCAAAGTTTTCAAATATTTTCAACCACTCTATTTTTGCCACGGAGAAATAAATCTGATTTGAATCAGTCTATTATTATTATAACTAAAACAACAACCTGACTTATGTTCCCAAACCAAGTGGGGAAAAAGTTTCTAGCACGGAAACCATGGCGACCAGAAGGAGAAAAGGTAGAGTTGTATGATCTTGACACGCCGATTGTAATTACACAGACTATAGCTGAGTCCAGCATTGAACCTTCCAGTTTCTTTCTTTTTTCTTTTTTAGTCCTAACTACTAAACGATACAACGTGGTTCAAAGTCACCCTGAACGACTGTACTGAATAACAAAGTTAATATTTCACATTACAATTTTCTGAAAATGTGACTAATTCATCACGTTCCAATTCTCCAGATAGTAAAGAAAATAGAAGTTTCTTCTCATTGATCAGTTATTTATATCAAGACAACTATTCTTTTTTAACATTTCAATAAAATTGTTTCATTGCTAAGTTTCTACAGTTTGTTTTATCCTCTTGTTTTTCGCAATAAAATGAACTAAATTTTATTGCATGTTATTTTTTGACTGTACTAAATAATATCAAAGTAGGAAATAAGCAGAATCTAAACCTTCAAGTCAAACAGATTGTCTTATATATAAAGCAAGTTTACACCAGCACTTATTTAGAATACTAAATTATTATTCATCTATTATTTCCCAATATATAAAACTTTGAAAATCACTTTAAATTGCAAATTTTGTATGTTAGAAGAAAGTGTAAATCAATGGAGACAAAATACATAAAAGTTGGAATAAAGTTAAAAATCAATAACAAAAGCAAACCATAATTTGTCAAGAATTACAGAACTATATTATAAATACAACCCTTCATTTTGAGTTGTAATTCTAAAACTTTAACCACTAAAGCCATCACAATCATAGTAATAAATATTGATGCTAATGATATTGATTTAAAAAACTTCATAACATTAGCACAAATGATAGTTGAATAGAAACTGATGAGAACCAAGTACTGCAATCTGACACATATTACTTGTTAAAATAAGAAAACGCATGACCGTATGTTTAGGTAGTCACACTTTCTAAATTGATATTTTATTGCAAGAAGTCAAATTTTATTGTAAGAATATGCAGTAATTTTCTTATTGCCAGTATTTTGAGAAAGTTTGAAAACTTACAATTACAAATTATTGATAGAATTAATGATAACAAATCACTATCATTGACGAAAGAGTACAGCAAACTGTTAAGAATTTTAGGTTTGTGACAACTATGTCAATGATGAATAACAATGATTACTCAAAGAAAATTCGACTTCCATGCAAGAAAATATTTCGGTGCCTTTTTCGTCATCACAATTAATCCATTTTCAGGCAAAGGTGTGTAAACACACATTTTCAATAAATGTTTTTCCATCAACACAGTATGACATGTATTATCCACAAATTTTATTTTTCTGCTATTTTTACGGCTTTTGAAGATGTCTGTAAAACATTAGTAACTCAATTGGAGTAAACACCTTCTGTTGGGAAATTTTCAAAACAGGTCTTGCTGGAATTTGAAAACAATGCATTTGCTCTGTGGCGTTATAATTTTGGCAACCACAGCCACAGACGATGTAAAGTGTGCAAAAACCACACGATTTATTTGTGCCTCAAATGACAAGTCCATTTGCATCCAAAATGCTTCCAAAATTTCGATTAAAATCTGTATAAATTGCAGTATAATACAATTGCTCGACCAAATGATTTGTTCATTGATTTGGCCATATAATATTTTTCATGAATTTTTTTTTTTCCTTTTTGTCTTAATGAATGTAATTTAAGCATATTACAATGAAGATAATACAACATTTTAAAAAAATTTCCTGCTTGGCGTAAAATGGATTAACATATGACAATCAAGCTAAGGCAATTAATTAGAACTTGGGTAAACAAGATGGAAGCATCCCAGAATGCAATTTTTTTTTACATTGGGAGACATTTTCTTTGAATGTCAATAACTCAATATTCAACACTTGGACATTTTACAATTTTAACTACTCTACAAAACAAAAAAGAAAGGAAACAGAGACAATAGGCATACCTTTCCCTCCTTAGAGCATTTGAAAGAAAGATTGTGTTTCATGACAACTGTCATTAAATTTATGAGGCCCCTCAAACCGTCGTCTTCAACAGTATTATGCCTCGTTTCCCTGTAGTCGCGGCCAGTGATAGATTTTGCCAAGTACCTGGCAAGACTTTCCAAATCTAACACAGATTTCTGAAATATTAAAACACATGTTATTGAATTAGTACATTAATTAAACTAGTATGAATCACAAATTTGTATGATGGAACTTGTTTGGGAGACAGAGATATATTATTATTTCAGACAAGCATATGCTAAAAAATACAGACAGACAAAAACTGTTACTATAAATTCAAAACTTATCAACTAATTGATGATCATGAGTTATTTTATGAAAAAAATAATTATGAGTTATTTTATGAAAACAGCAACAGATTAGCGTAATTAAGAACAAGAAAAGAAATTCAACATTTTCAAGAACATATATTTGCTTTCTAAATGAACAGGGGTCATGCCACAGGATCCTAAGGTCCATTTTTGGACCCTTCACAAAGTACCAATTAATCAAAATAGACCTATCAGAAAAGTCCAATCAATTAAAACGTGACCATCACAAAATTCCAATCAATTGAAACAGGCCGTTCACAAAACTCCGATCAATCAAAATGAACCCTCCACAAAACTCTAATCCATCACATTATAATTTTAACAGAATTACTTATTAAATAAGTGGCAAAAAATAAAAAAATAAATTATCACTGAATGTTTAAATTTTGAATTTTCACAAAAATGCTTTTAAAATTAACAAAAAATGGACCTTGTTAAAAACGTGGATCAAACCCTGATGACCTTATTTCAAAATTCACATTGCACAATATTTTTGCCTTTCTTCCTTTTACAAACGGTATTAACTTAAAAGTATAAGTCACCACCAGCATTGTCAGGTGATATTGTTAATAAATACTTTTTTGCTATAAATAAACATTGCAATATTTTTTTTATTACGAGGAAGCACATTTTCACTTCTTTTATGCTTTTGTAATTATTGCAGCAATTGTTTGGCTGAATTGAGTGAAATTAGCTGAACTATGCAAAAAAAATTCTTTTAAAGCTTGAAAAGGAGCATTAAATTGTACTCCCTTACAACTATAGCCTATAACTCACTTTCCCCAATGAATTCTATCAATAAATTCTTAACATTATTATGACAAACTAATTTACCAACTTACGCTTTTGATTTTACAGGCTTGATGTGTGGAAAATTCAGATACCACATAAATTAGTTGTAATATGAAAAGAAGGATGAGGAAAAAAGTTTTTCAAAACCAGCTTGAAGTATTTATAAATGATTAAATGGTACAATTACTTTAAAAAAGAAAACAGATTTGGAAACACATATCAAAGGATGTTCATATACATATAATAATGAACTCTTTTCGAAAAATTAAATGGACAATGTGTGAAATGTGTTTTTCTCTCCAGTAAAAGTTCTACTAGTGAATTGAGTTTTTTTTAATAACAAAACAAATTTTTAAAAAATAACGAAAATTGAATGGTACATTATAATATAACACAATAAACAAAATTCTATTCTTCTTAATGTATATTCCAAAGGAATAAATTTTGCAACTGAAAACACTAGAACATATATTGAATACTTTAACAAAAATGCAAATAAAATTACTTCTTCATTATCTTGAAAGGCATCTTCATCCAAACTGTCAACCAGCCTACACACCAGCCAAAAATAATCCTTGCAACCAGGGCCATAAGGCTCTTTGTCCTCTTCCTAAAAATTAAAGATATTTGAAAAATGAAGCAGACACTAGAAAAATCATGCAAGAAAAAAGTGCAGGAAATCAAAAGTTTTAAAATAAAGCGACATTCTTTGAAAACTAAACAGGATCTGATGGGATTAACAATTCATAATTTCGGAATTATCTATGGTATCACATAAAATGTACTAAAGATTGACAACTACATTTTTATGCAGTGGTAGTCTAATTGTGGATCCAACAGTTTTCAATAACAGGTTGTAGCACTCACACATACAGATATAGATCACAAGATTTCAAATTGTAGTGAATAAAATTAAAGATGTCTCAATGAAACCAAATAAATAAATAAAACAAAATTGGCAATGCATTCATAAAACGTATTTTTATGCTGAAGAAATTCACCACCAGAAGCAAGCAGCTAGTGGAATTTTTGCAAGCATTTGCTCTCCGTATTACTAAATGCTATTTCTATTCTAATTACCTAAATGCAACTTAAATTTTATTTTGATTTATAGGAATTTAAAAATTACTGCACACATGTTTTGGTGCAATAAGGAACTCTTTTATCAATGCACAAAGAAACAGGTTTCATCATGGAAGCCATCCGAGTCAAGTTTCTTTACTGAAATGTATATGAACATTTTGCTTTTAGAAGCTTTGCAGAAATACACCTATAAGAGTGGAAAACAAGATGTAATCCTGAAATTAAGCCATTTTGCATTTTTGAACTTTAGTAGAGTTTCTTTGTATCACACTTTATATCATTATTTTGATGTGCTTTATATTTGATCTTTAGCCCCATACCTATTCAATTTGAACTCTTTGATACATAATTAATATTGTTGTCAAAACTGCTTTGACATTTTTCTGATAGTAGACTTAAAACTAGATAGTAAGTCAACAAAATTTTGCTTTAATTACTCTAATAAATGTCTTATGCTGCAAGAGCAAAATTTACAAACAGAAAATGTTGCCTTCGAAATGGCAATGATTGCAAATTCAATTCCTTAAGAGCAATTCTAAACTAAAAAAAAAAACTAAACTCAGTGGTGAGCCAGCCCTTTTGGGGGCCATGGCCTACTGTGCCCATCCCAGTTTCCAAGACCGAGGGCCCCGGGGTGCAGTAGCAGAAGTTCCGGGCAAGTGGTCGGCCTGATTAGGAGTAATTCATGGGAACAAAATATGAATTAAATTGCATAAAAAGACCTATTCTGACGATAAATAAAATTTATTTTCTTTTTAAAAAAATGCTCTTTCGGATAAACATGCATATCAGCTCATACAATACCCATAAATCTCCAAAATCAAGTATCCCATTCCCCAAACATAATACACATAATAGAACTCATCGCAATTGGTAAGTCTGCAAAAGATTAAATAGAATCGTGGGTGATTCTCATGAGTATTACTTACATCAGGGTGAGGCGGTTTCATATTCTGGGCAACAGACAAAAAAGTCAACAGGTTGTTTAAGAGGGGAATCACAAAGTGGTATCCATTATTACCATCCGCATTTGAGCCGAGGCAGAGGCGATAAAAACCAGTACAGGCTTCCCTCCTCAGAGCAGGCTAAATTAAACAAGAAACATAACCTCAAACAAGTGGAAAAATTAGCAATATTTTGCACATGTTTAAATCATGTTAAATGAATAATGGAGATCAGAATATTTATGATGCACCTATAAAAGAAGCATGTAAATAACATCATAGAGCATATATACATCATGAAATTTAATAGTTAAAAGCATACATACATTTTTTTAAAAAAATCAAAAAATGTTAAGTATTTATGTTAGATGAATACAATTAATACATACTAATGCACTATAACCTAACTAATATTGAACAGCTAATATATTCTAACAAAATTTTCAAATACGAATTCATCTTTAAAACAATGAGATGCACTTTTTTTTAAAGGACTGAATAGATAGTTTTGAAGAAACAGCTAACATTTCTCATTTTTAGTCAGGTACACATTATTGTAAATAAATTCCAATGTTTAGTTATGGTAAGATAAAAAAAGAATAAAACACACACAAATTACATGCTGCAGCCTCTAGCACCCCAAGTAATAAGATATTTTAAGAAATTCTTATTGCATTAAAATGATTGGAAATCTTTTATAATGTTAAAAGTATTTTTTATTAAAATACATGCAAGTAAAAATAGCAAATAAAATCATGTTAAAAAAACGGGGAAATTCCAAGCATTTCAACCAAAAACAAATTGCTTACAGCAGTGCAGAAATTTTATAAACATAAAGGGGCTGTGATGTGGATTAAATTGAGAACCTAAACAGCAATGTGGTTTTTTACCTTAAATGTAGTTGGTACAATAATAGGGTAGCACAATATTAAATCCTCAATTAAGACCCACACTCTAATTTATATGAACTTATACTATAAATATATATATATATATATATTAGAAAAAATACTGCTGGTATTGGAAATTACATGGTACATCAAGATTAGCATAGTTGAAAAAAGAAAATGTCTGGGCAAATCTGATTTAAAAAATTTTTTTAACTTTAAAATACGAGGTGCTTTCAAGCTTACCGCGTTGCTCTTATCAGGAGCTTGTTTTTGTGGCCGATGGCTGCTTTGCTCGGCACTTATTTTCGGCCAGATGTTTTTCTTAGTCTTAAAAGTGTTAGCTGCTTTCCGGTAGCCCAGTCAAAATCTTTGTTTGTGAAGTAAAATGAGTTTTGATTAATATACGCCATTTTATTTTTAAATTCAATTTAATTGTGCCGTACCAATAAATTATTGGTTGATTTTAAACCTTCGTCATCATTCAAGATAATACACACTTTTGTACTCTGCATGTTTCAGAAGAAAAGTATAAGTTTCGATATTTTCGCGACGAAGAAATTTAGGCTACGTTTTCCTTACTTGAACAACGTGGAATCATTCGTTTTCTGGATTTGCGTGGTGTGACACCAATTGAAATTCATCGACAGTTGAAGGAGACATGTGGTGATGGAGTCATGGATGTGTCGAAACCGACCATTTAATGAAGGCAGAACATCGCGTGACAACAAAGCGAAACAACCTCGAGCCAACCGAATGACTGTTGACAAGCAACCGAATGACTGTTGAACAGATCGCCTCCGGTGTTAGCATTTCCGTTGGTTCTGTGCACACAATCCCGCATAACGACCGACATCCGGGAAAGGCTGCGCGTGCTGTTTCACCGAGACAACGCACCCGCACATCTGGCGGGCTAAGGTTACGCAACAGTTTCTTCGTGACGACAACGTTGAGGTGATTTCTCATGCTCCCTGCTCACCCTACTCACCTGACCTGGCTCCTAGTGACTTTTGGCTGTTCCCAACAATGAAAGACACTATCCGAGGCCGCACATTCACCAGCCGTGCTGCTATTGCTTCAGCGATTTTCCAGTGGTCAAAACAGACTCCTAAAGAAGCCTTCGCCGCGGCCATGGAATCATGGCGTCGACGTTGTGAAAAATGTCTGCAGGGAGATTACATCGAGAAGTAACACCAATTTCGTAGTTTTCGAGCGAGTAGTTAGTTAGAAAAAAAAATCGGAGGCCTTAGGACTTGAATGCACCTGGTAGTTTAAGAAAATTCAAGTACAAGCACTTACTTCAGGATCATCCAGAACCAATCTCTTTAAGAGCGATTTCAGCTCCGGATATTGAAACAGATGAACACGAACTTGTGGCTCGGAGAAAGCCCAGGACACGAGAAGAGTCATAGCACAAGAAACGACCTGAGCACGACCCCAAAACCCAGTCTTGTACTGGTTTGGGTCACAAGGTGATGATGCTTCACACAACAGAGAGAGAAGAGCCTTCAAGACCGATTCCGTATCACTCATTATTTGCAGCATCACCTTTAAAAGATTGGATGTAAGTGAGATACGTAGACAGTGTTGGAAAATATTGTGATAGTTACATTTAATATCAGGTACATGACAAGTTAATATACATAACGAATGATTTTACTTAAATAACTACCAAATACTTAGCAACAATAACACATAGTGTGATATTATATAAATCAGAACATTATGGAATGAACTAAAATCATTAAATAAAACTTATTTAGTTTTGTTTGTATACAAATATTAATGTATCAAGGATTTGTATTTATCAGTCTTTACTCAAAACAAAAAATTATGTTCACATAAATGTGTACCCTTCCTTTTGTCACTAGTATACTTTATTTAGAAATTACAATACAGGTAATTAATGTAGTAGTGGATCCACGGGGGGAATTGGAGTGATCCCATTTCCCCCACAACAAATGAGATCCACGGGAGGGGCAATAGGAACATGTTCTAAACAAATTGAATGAAAAATGAAAAATAAAAGAGGTTAAAAAACAATTGAAAACTAAATCCTTGCAAAAAAAATCAACCATTAAACACAAATTCTATCATTCTACAAGAGGGAGAAGGAAATTATTCAGTTTCGTTGAAATGCTGGTAAAGTGGAACGCAGAGTTCTATTGATTCGTCTCCACTTACCAAGAACTGTTTGCATTTGAGCTTGATACATAAAAAGAAATGAACAGATTAATTTGCATTTTACTAACCGACTGTTGATGCATTCTGCGTGGGGGGGGGGGAGGATTTTTATTCTCAGTCTGGTATCAAGTGTTAAAATAGGACTGTGGTTCCCATCCATTTTTTAATCACTGATTTTACATGCACGTATCCCCAAGTGAACATGGTGGTCTTCAGCAGGTATCGAACACGTGACCTACCACGCCCTTATAAATATCACTACTGGATGCTACAAAGTCAATGGCAGATTTTTGATAGAGGTTACTTGCATTCCCATAGACTTTCACATTAAAAATTCAATTTGCTTTTTGTATGATTCTTTTTATACAGAAAGTAATTACTTAGAGGACCTTATATCCAATGAGTAATTACTTAAACTAAATTAAAACATTGCACGTTATTCAGCACTAAAATGCAGACATATGTTTCGGGATTCCAAGCAATCCCAAAACATGTCTACATTTTAATGCTCATTTGCGCTATAATAACGGGAAATTTTCAGTTTACTTATGCACAGAGTCCCTTTATTATTTTAAGTAATTACTTAGCTGTCTATATCCTGCTCTAAGTCTAGAAAACAACTTCTTAAAAATTGCTTCTCTTCAACGAGAAATCTGAAATGACCTCTTCCTTCTGTTTGCCTCAACACAATTTTGCTCAAATGAAGGAAAAGATTTGAAATAATTAAGTTACTCTTTAAAAATGTTTATATTGACACAAATTGACGCATTTCACACCATTTAGTTTATGTTATAAAAAAACTATTTTCATACTCTGCTCTTAAATTATAAAATTATAATACAACTAAGTAAATAAACAACAACATATTCTTAAATCTCACTTTGTTAAGCTTTGGTATCAACAGCTTGTCGCTGCTACTTTTTCGTATCCTCTTCGCTCGTTTTCTCGGTACTTCACTATCATGAGGTTCTTCGTCATTGCTTTCAATCCCAAACTGATAAATAAGCCTCAGTAAACAGGCAATACAGTCTTGATTCCACTAAAAGAAAACACAGAAAACAAAGCTAATGCAGTGCTATCAATCAAAATCTTATTCTATGCAGTACATAACCCTGGAAATCAATAAAAAATTCAATATTTTTACGGCTTTATAAGTTTAAATACGTCAGCTCCCAGTCATACCATACCCAATATTTAAAAGAAACGATTATATGATACTATAATATATATTACATATTTTTTGTTCATTAAATTACCAGCTAGAAGGATAACTCAAATACTTATATATATAGTATGTTCCTCAAAATTGCAATTTAAATGTTTTTTTTAATGATTGTGGCAAGAATTGCCATATTGAGTTTGAGGTAACATATTTTTCAGTGTACATGATGCCCTTTTCTAAATTAGAACTTCATCCTTAAAAAGTGGGGTACATCTTACATTAACCCTAGCGCCAATGACCAAACGTTTCCCTAACTTTCAATGACCGAGTACCATCAAAAAAACAATTTTCCAAACAAGGCTGCAATAATAGATTGAGTTCAGATTCATGTGAATAACGAGGATTAAAATTGGTTTTACCAAAGTTTTATTAGAAATGATAAAAATTACAATGAAAGTCGCAAAAAGGTACCCGGGTAACCGGTCACTGACGCTAGGGCTAAGAAAGAAAAGTTTGTCACATTCTGTTTTCAAACAATTAGTTATATTCAATGGGTGGTTCACGATATCTTGGGGGCAAAGTAAGGTCAGGGTTCGTACTCTTTTGGGAAAAGAAAAAATAAGGACTTTTTTAAGGACTTACAAAAACTTTTAAGGACCTCGAATTTCTTTCAAAATATAAAAACTATCTTTTTTTTATCTTTTCAGGGCTAATTAATTATCTAATCATTGCATAGGCTAATTATCAAATTAAATGAAAAATCCTCAACGAAAATGCTACACGTTTTCTAGACAATTTGTGCAATTATCTCAATTTAGGCTTACTTAATAGTTTATAAAAGTAGAGATACTAAAGCAAAAGCGATTCAGATTTGAATAAAATAAACTTTGTTAATTGAATTTTTTAAAAATCATAAACTTCATCAGCTTTTTACTCTTGTTTGTGCAACTGATAACACGAACTACTCTTAACTCTCTATCAAACCTTTATACCCTGGTGGAATTTGTGCTTACAAGCCTTAAATGTAAAATTTTTATCTCTGTCATGAACTTTTTTCTTCTCTAAAGCATATTTTAAAGTTGTTTAAAAAAGCTTAAAAAAACTTGTTTTTATAATCATAAAAATAATCTATATTTTGGTCCAGTAAAACTATTGAAGTAAAAAAAACGTTCATGTAAAAACGTTAACTCCAAGATAACAAAATTCTAAAAAAAAAAAAAGAAAGAGAGAGAGAGAAACAGAAAAGGCAGAGGGGGGAATGAAAAAAATTTAAATGTTAGTTTAACTTGATTTCAGCCTTTAAAAAAACTTCTAAATTTGTTAGCAAAATTACTCTTTTCCTTTGAAAAAAAATTAGAATTTGAAAGCAAACATATACATCTTACAAAATCAACAATCCACACATCATATGACTAAAATATACGAACTGGTAGACATGAATGCTTTGAAATGATATTTGAAAATTTAGAGATAAATAGTGCAAATGATAGGGAAAGCACTATTCTATATTGTGGCAAGAGATGTTAGAGGTATCCCTAACAGATGCTACCCCCAACATGATTTAGAAAAAAAAAAAGCAGTAAAGGTCGCTTAAGACCCAAACTTTGGGCGTGTTTTTCTCGGAATCAATTTTTGGTTGCTTACATCCCTTTGCTTCTCACTGCCTTAAATGTAATAGTAGGAAGGGACTTTTGGCCGACTTCAAAGTCGAGTTAAAACAAAGAAACAAAAACTTTTTCAACTTGAAAAAATATTTCAATTTTGAAAACAAAATCCAAAGAAAAAATTTGCACAGTTATGAGCTCAATCGCTCAAAACTTCGTACATTACCCACAAAAAGGAACTACTTATTCTTTAATTAAAATGAAACTTAAAAATTGAATACATTTTTAAAATACAAAATTAAACATGCAGATTACAGGCTGCAGGTGCTAAAATAAATGTCAACTTTTAAAATGAGTGATATATTTACCAGATGCAAAAAGATAGAATTCTCAAATGTTGCACGCAATCTTCGGCGAAGCACGTGCTTGATGTTGGCAAGTTTCCAAAAAATAGGGTTTTTTTACCTACATGTGTAAACCGTTATGAAAATTCATGTAAATTTATCCTTTTTAAGAAGTTCCTTAAAAGTTGTTCTTGTTTTTAAAATTAATCTACGTTTTGTAGCACAATCCCCAACAGATAAAAAATAATCAGCTTGAAAAATCAGGTTTTCGGAGTTTAAAAATAAAAGAGGAAAAAAACTAAAGGGGAATGGAGAACTTGTCAGCTATGTTGTAAAGGTTTCAAGAAGCTGTTGATTCCTTAAATTTAATTGCAAATTAAGAAATTTGGAGAGATAAATTTTGATTAACACAGCAAATATATCATCTCATACACAATAAAACGCCGGAACGAACGATCGCAAAGCCAAATTGGTTTTAACAATTTACTAAATATTAAAACATTGCTTAAAAAAAATAATTGATGAATTATTTTTTTCGAAAAGGAAATTCATTTAATCAAAAAAATAAAAAGAGAGAGACGAGAGAAAACTGTAGCAAAAGATCGGCTGAAAAGCGATCGTGAAAGTCGGCAACTCAGCAGTTAATATACTGTAAGAGAAATGATTAATTAGTAGCTTTAGACTTTATACGTAATGTTTAAAGTTTATACTTTCAAAATACAATTTTCATGAAAAAAAGTCTTTATTTACTTTGTAGTTAAACTTAATAAATAGCAGCGAGCCCTAAATTTGAAATCCTACAATTCGGCCCTTTTTGAAAAATGGCAGATTTTTTTCACTTTTTGTAAATTTAGAAAAAATATTAATTAAAGAAACTGTTAAATGAATAAATGGCAGTAAATTTTTATTCAAAAAGAAGCAATTTTGTAGATATATTTCTCATTTTACATGAGCTAAACTCAGGAAGCCAAGATAGAAGTAGAAAACCTACTATACGTTAAAAAATGAAAACTGGTTTCTAGGTGCACCTTTCACTATTTTTTTTCTTTCTTAAGTCCTTAAAAGTCCGTTTTTCAAATTGTTGAAATGATGGGCTTGTATCTATCCGTTGAGAACGCTCTGCAAATTGAAGTAAAAATGCCGCTGATGTTTACGCAAATCGGCCATTTTCGGTCGGGTTCCGAAATACAGCTAATTCCGAAAGCCGGCATAGCGCCAGTTCCGAGCAAGCCAAATTTTGAGTACAGTACTGTAGTTGAAATGAAAAACTTTTGATTCTTGTGAGGGATGCAAGGATTGTAAAACAAACAGAGCGTACAGCTACGTTCTTATGCTAACAAAAAAAGAAATAAATAAATAAGCAATTGGAATAAAAAAATAAGGACTTTTTAAGGCCTTAAAAATGAAAATGAACATTAAGGACTTTCTAAGGACCTTTAAGGACCGTACAAACCCTGAAGGTTAAAAAATTCTTATAATGTAGAACTAACCATATCCCCTATGGCAGTGCAGATATTTTATTTATGCAAATGACAACAACAACTAAGAGATGAGAGTGACAAGGGTTTCGCAGGTTTCAAAAAGTTTTAGTTTAATTTTAACTGAAATAGATTTGACAATTTTTCATTAATTTATTTTTATTAATCTATTTAATTTTCCGCTACTTTATTTTTCATCTATCTGAAAAGCTTGGGAAATTTTCTTTTTTTTACAATACTGCATTAAATTTCATGGGTGGTATCTTTCACAGAAAAGCTTCGTACATACCAGAAAAAAATAATACTTAATTTATTATAAAATAGTACAAAATAATGGATGTGGTTAAATTGTTACGTTACAGAGTAATCACAAAAAAAAAACGCACCTCATTCCAATCTCCGCCTTCTCGGGATTGCAGAACTCCAGACATGAAAATATCAAATAAATGATTGAGACCTCCGCATTTAACAAACTGAAACAGAACCAAAATATGAATTTTATTCTCAAATAACTTACAACACATACAATTGAAATATTTTAAGATAATAAAAAACTTAAATATTTAGATTAAAATGTTTAGTGAAACACTGTTTCCTTTTTTAACTCAATTTATGGAACTTTTAAGCCCAAACGAAACGCAAGTAAATTTTCAGGATCAGTTTCACTCATGTAAATTAGTGTACACACAGCGCAAGAAACTAATGCAAGTAAACTAGCTAGAGTAATCAGTGGTCAAATTGTTTGATATCATTTCTGACTTCTTTTGAAGGTAATAATAATTTAACTTTGTGCAAAGTAATAGAAATATAATTTCACGTTAAATTAATGCTCATTTGTGCTTTAATTTAACGTGAAATTATTTTCTATTCTTTTGAAGGGTAAAAAAAAAAAGTAAGCTTACAAAATAATTCATCAATGTACTTATAATTTGAAAGTACAAACTGAATTTTAAATGTTTTCAAACTCATTATGAATGGTTGACAAAAATGTAAGTTGTTGATAAAAATCAGAACCATCACACTCCCCTGTCAGGATATAGTACATTTAATTCACTTATTGTCATTTAAAAAACCATGAAATCATATAAAACAAGGAAAAATCTTCAGTTACTTTCCAAAATTAACTATTATGAAGCAATGTTGGCTGCTATAAGAAACATGCTTCTGTTTTATAGTGTATGACAGCAGCAAAAAAATTCATCACCTTTCAGTGTCCCCCTCTCCTCTCCTCTCTCTCTCTCCTCCTTTTCCCCCCATAATTTTATAACCATGCCCTGATATTACCCGATTGGCATTTTTTATTTCGTCATTAAATGAGACTATCACCAAGAAAAGCCATAATTTATTGATTGTGCTATGATGTCATGATGATTTCTCACTGTTAGTTTGATAACTACAACAGCAGCCAATTACGACAGACGTAAAATGTCTCTGTCACTCTGGGTGTGAATGTGCCATCAAGGTTTGGCTAAAGAAGCAGGAAGAGCTTACCTTTACAGACCATAAAATATCCTTTTCAATTAAAATGTCTTTGTCTTTTTTACAGTTGTCAGTCACAAGTTCTAAAGCTTCGACCTTTAAAAAAAAAAAAAGATTTAATGTTATGAAGCTTTAATTTTTAAAATTTTTTTAAATATCATCCTAAAAGAAAAAACTTTTCTACTAAATAAAAAATAAGACATTTAAGACATAAATTGATAGTTTATACAGCACAGGATATTCAATATTCAAACTATAATTTAAGTTAGGTTTATGTAACAGCAATGAAATTTATGGCATAGTTTCAGCAGAGCAAAAATGATGCAAGTTAGGAAAATGACAATAATTTAAAACCAGCTGGAGTATGAAAAAAATTATATTCAAGAACTCTAATTAAGTTCCCGCGTCCATGTTTAGATATGAAATACTTTTATTGAAAATAATAATTATATTAAGAAACAGCAGATTTAAAAAATGGTTGAAATGCACAAGGATTAAGACAGCATTTTGTTCCTAAGTAGTACTTTTTGTTTTCTCTACAAGTTTTTAAAATAAAGAGAAAAAAAAATTTTAATAAAACATGGATTTCATTAAAGATCATTAGATGCAATCTAAAATTGTATTTTCAGATTTTCTTTTTTAAACATGTTTATTGATTTAAAAAATTCCAACATGCATTTCGATGATGACTTTAATGATGGCAATCAGATAACGAAAGCAGAGGAAATGTAGTCCTTTAATAATCATTTGTAACTTTTACGGCAACTTTTTTGTAACAGGGTCATACAAAATACTGTAAGTGTGCTGTATTCCTGCTAAGCAAAATGCGAGTATTACAGTTCTGTGACCAACCTCATCACTGGACAGAATATTGGGGAATATTTTATTATGAAAATTTGTCTTAATAAAACATA
Organism: Octonoba sinensis; assembly: GCA_038502835.1. Classification (NCBI taxonomy): domain Eukaryota; kingdom Metazoa; phylum Arthropoda; class Arachnida; order Araneae; family Uloboridae; genus Octonoba; species Octonoba sinensis. The sequence continues at coordinate 10,518,804 of CM076604.1, forward strand.
CATTGTAATTGGTTATAATAGTACACCATATCTTGAGAAGTTCAAGATGGTTGAATGGAAACAAAAAGCAAATTTTACTGGAATAATAATCAGTAAGAAATTTCAAAAGATTATTAAAAGTATCAAATTCATATAAATTACCTTATTTTGCCGTAAGGAGTCCACAATTTGTAGAGAGTACATTAATTTTTGAGAGCTTTGAGGATTTATTAGAGTCTCTAAGACATGATTTGTGTGCACTCCTTCTGAAGCATGAGTCTGACAAGAAAAATGGGAATGATACACATACAAATACATACATATTGCTCATCTTTCCCGTTGTCAAATTTGATAACTATGATTCCAAGTATTCTGTATTAGTAACTCAAAAATTAAGATTTTTAGTTAAAAATAATACAGAATACTTGCAATCATAATTCAACATAAAACTTACACTATTAAGACAAAAATTACAATTTGAAAAAGGAATACTTATAAATGCATGATGATAATTGCAACGATGATTGCAATTATCCGATGATGATGATTGCCAATTAGCAAACATAACTGAGCTCTACGCTGAACGAAGGAAAATATGACAAGAAAAATGCGATGACTCTTACATATTTAAAGTAAAAGGAATTAAGATTGTTTCGGAGGGAAATGATAATGTGTGCAATGTGTATAGCAGGGGTGGCCAACCTGCGGCTCGCCAGCCACATGCGGCTCTTTAAAGGAGTATTTGTGGCTCTCGACTCTACGAGTATATAAAACAGCTAGAAGGAATATTGATGGAATTCCAAAATAGATTTCAAGACTTGAAATATTTTAAATCGTCTCTTGATTTTTTTTATGATTCCATTTGAAATCAACACAATTCATGGTGAAATTCCCATTTCCAATATAATTATGACCCAAAAAGCATCTGGAGAATTATAATTATTAGAAATGCAAAAAGCTCAACTTGTACAATTAAAATATAAGTCGACGTCTATTACTGAATTTTGGAAATTTGTACCAGAATTGAAGTATCCTAAATTAAAAAAGGCAGCTTGTTAAAATATTTCAACACTCGGAACAACAGACTTTTGGTCAATCATTTTGTTCCACTTTAAAATTCATGAAATCCAATCATCGATCAGTATTAACCAACCAGAATCTCAAAGAATTACTGAGAAGTGCTGTCACCAATTATACTGTGCAACAAATTTGAACTTTTTTTTTTGTCCTTTAGATGAAACAATGTGGTTCTATATAAACAAAAGGTGCTTGACTGAAATATCCATACCAAAATGGTTCATCACGTACCGTTTTCTCTGGAGACCCACTTCTCATATTTATACAATTTGGATATAGAAGAATGTAACTCAGGCTTACTTATTGAAAACACAAATGCTAAAATGATTTTTTTTTTCCAATTCGTCTTGTGGGCATCTATTGGTCTGCCCTGATATCAGTTTAGCGATATTCAATTCGTATACTTCCATTCTATCGAGCGCTGAAATGCTTTTCAAACAGAGATGTCCTGATGAAACCTTTCCCCATGCTCATCATTAATTGCACCAAGATTTTGAGAAAGTAAGTCCATATGGAAGTCCAAAAAGTGTCGTTTTTATGACATATAGCAACCTAATAATACAAAAGCATTTTATCATGTCACCAGCAAGATTTTTGTCGTTTTCAGCTTTCTCATTTCCAAGGAAACGTGAGCGCACTGATTTAAAGGACAACCAGGCAGATTTTACGGCTTCTGACTGTTTATTTTCATACTCTTATTCATGAAAGGATTTCCCTTTAAAAGTTGTGGGCCGATAAAAATCCTTTCTTTTACTTTTGCCTCACTTAAATTTATGAATTTGTACCTGAAATGCAAGAAAGCCTCTCCTTCTCTGTCCAGAGCTTTTACAAATATTTTGATAAACCAAGTTTAATGTGAAATTTGTGGAAAAAAGGCACATTGTAGATCATCATAGGCTCATTTGATATGCTTTTGCCACTTGTAATTTTATCACTTTGAAATTTAGTTTGTGTTTGCAGAATATGCTACAGGAATGAAAAAGGGAAAAAAAAAAATACTTGGGAGGAGCACTGATAAACAAGTGCCACTCTGCTGAATGGCGCTCATGTCCTAATGCTTGAAATAGTACATTCACATCACAGCAGCATACCATTTTTTCTTGCTCCGTAAAATAGTCTACAAAATGCCTTTGTCGTCTTGTAAAAGACTTGAAACTTCGGGAAGTAGATAAAGCTTTTGTTGCCAAAAATGCCACTAAAGTAACCCAACTTAATTAAAGTGGTCTCTAGAATGGCAACAATCTCACTGTCAATGAGAAAGATATAATTTCTAATAAATTAAGTTGATAAAATGCAAAAATAAGAACATTTATTGAGAAAATACATAAAAAGCGAAAATGTGGAACTTTGGGAAAATGGTACGTGATAGGCAAAAAATAATTGCAGATTCGTAATTTTCAGCCAAAAATACATAAGAAACAGACACTTTCATCCAAAGGACATTTTTCGTGTTGCACAGTGTTATTCACCAAATTTTAAAGAATTATCAAGAGAAGTAAAATAAATGTGTTTATAATTTTTAATATTTTAATTCAATACACATATTTTTTACTTCTATCTATATGTTTTCAATAACTATAATTTCTGTAAAAAAAATATTTTTAATACCTATTTGCATACCTTTTAAAATGTATTTAATTGCGGCCTGCAAAAAATTTCAAATTTTGAAAAATGGCTCGGACTATCAAGGAGCTTGGCCACCCCTGGTGTATAGAGAAAAAGATGACAATCTCTTTGTTTTACTTTCTTTTCTACTTTTCTCCACCAGACCCCTACCTGTTAGCCGAGGCCTTAGGATGGCTTGCGCACGGGGCGAGGTAGTGGGGTCCACAGATTTTAAATGCACGTATCCCCAAGTGTACATGGTGGGTCTTCAGCGGGTATCGAACGTGCGACCTTCCAGGTGGAAGCCCGACGCTCTAACCACTTGGCTACCACGGCCTTACTTTCTTCTCTACTGGTTTGAAACCCTTTAAAAGGCTGAACTGCACCGAACAAAGTTTATTTACATCCCCTCCTGCTCAGAATATCTAGAGGGAAAACTGCCTTCACGAAAATATTTTGAGTAAAGCTGCCCTGCAATGGAGGAAATTCAAGCACCGTCATTGGTCACGTGGCAGCGATTAAAGCAATGTAAACAAAGAAAGCCGTAGCATCGCTTTACTTCGAGTTCGACAAATCTCATTAAAAACTAGGCCTAAATAAAGTTCTTCTACATTACATAAAATTAACACTAAATACAACACTATAATTATTGCGATAAATTTAAAAAATTTATTTTATAATGATTAAATTAAATGTAAATACTGGGATATAAGAAGAAAAAGCTGTGAAAATAGCCTCATTAATTTCAAGATAACTCATTTTGCCTAGTGAACTCCACGTAGAACTCCGTTGAAAATCTTAGTAAACAATGAGTGGATATCACGTGACAACGATGATCGCTCATGAGTCCCTCTAGCGGTAAATTGCCTCCATTTCACAAAAAATACTTTTTTATTTACTTTGAAAAGCAAAAATTCAAAGAAATTTTTAAAATATTTTAAGACAAGTGCCGAACATTATTTAAATAAAATCTGCAACAAAGCAAAATTCCTCAAGCATTTTTTCCCCTGCCATTATAACTGAACTCTTGAAACTTAACCACAGCAATTTACATACCTTATTCATATCTTTGAAACCTTTTAACATCGTTGGTGAGGTAGGTAACATCATTAGAATTTCCCAAACACGTCTCGATAGTACTTGCGCTTTCGTGTGGGGAAAGGAATCCTGAAATATAATGCTACAATTATGAGATACAGATTAATTACACCAACATCAAACACAGCTTAATTTACTTAAAATAATTATACTTATATAAATAGGCAAAGACAAAACAGCTAAGAACCATTTTTTCCATTGTTTTGCAACCAATTTTCTTACTTTTGTGTTTAGTAGCTATTGACGAGTTTTAGTGATATACAGTAAAACCTCCAAAGTTGACCACCTCCCCTACATTGCCCACCTCTCTATGTTGACCGAAATTTTATAGTTTGAATGGTCACAACGCATTTTCAATGGAGATTTACCTTTTTCCCTTTGTTTGACCCCCTTTCCAATTAAAGTTTATAATTTACCACATTTTAATATGTTTTTAAAAATAAATTTTTTAATTTAAAAATATCTGTAAAATTGACAAACTTTTTTGTTTTGTTTTTGAAAAATTTTCTTTTTAGTTAAAAAAAAAATGAACAAATATAGGACTTAAACAAAAATTGAATAATTCCTTTAAAAAAGTAAAAATTTGCTGTCCCATTTAGTAAAAATTGAAAATGAGTTAGTGCAAAATTTTTTCCCTTTAAAAAACCCTTAAAAGTTTAATAAGTAATCTCTAAGGGATCATTCATAAATGATGTCAGGGGGGGGTTTTGGGAAATTGTGACAAATTGTGCCAAGGGGAGGGGGGGTAACAAGTAGTGTGACATCATGCATTATGCAACATAGCGTGATGTGTGACAAAGGGGGGAAGGGGGGTCCACTGAAGTGTGACATATTGTGAGAAAGGGGGGGAGGGGATTAAAGATGTGGGGAAAAAGCGTGACGTCATTTATGAACGGCCCCTAATATTTGCACTAAATGTTTTCTAAAAATTCCCTAAGTTGACCACTTATTTCCCCTGCGGTGGTCAACTTATGGAGGTTTTACTGTACATTAAAAAATGTTGGGAACAGTTCATTGTTAGTTAATCATTTTCCCTTTTCTTCTATCAGGAAAGCCTCAATTGTAATTGTAAATGTTATACTGTTATAGATAGCAGCTGGCAATATGTCTTCCTTGAGTACATCATCAGCTAATAAATATACAAATTGTTAAAAAAAGTTAGTTGACATATTAAAAAGCAATTACAATAAGAGTTTGACTGAAAACTTGAATGAGAACAGTGTATGGAAAGAAACATTTAAGTTTTATTCAACTTAGTACAAAATCGGCAGAAGTACGAGCGACTCCATTTATGAGCCCAACTGGCCCTGTGGCTACATTGATTCAATTAAAATAAACTCGACATTAGAATCGCCAAATTTGATGCATAATATGTACATAATTAGTACAGTACTGAACCCCAAATTCGGCATGTTCGGGACCGGCGCCAAGCCGGATTTCGAAATCTGCCGAATTTCGGAACCCGACCAAAAATGGCGGATTTACGAAAACATCAACTCTAATATGCGCATTTTTACTTCAGATCGCAGTTTTCTTAACTGGTACATAAATAAGTAACTTTTTTTGGAAAAGGTAATATAAGAAAAGCCATGTGTTAAAATATTTTTACCAAACAAAAAATAACTTATTCATAGGATTTAAATAAAACGCTCCAAATTACAACACACAATTCATCAAAAATAAATCATACCCACCATGGTAGTTAACCGTTTCGCTGAATCACCTGCAATTGTATGAAAAAGAAAATAGAGCTACATCTTTAAAAAAATATTAGCAGAGAAGTCAAGCTAATATGCCAGGCCTTTTGTACAAATTGCAAGGGTTACTGGGCGCCATTTATGACCACAAAGGAAAAAAAGAGCAAGTTTCTTTATCTTTCTTTCTTTCTTCCTTTTTTCTTTTTCCAGGGAATAAAACTTGAAAAACAAATTTTTAAGAATTTAAGGGAAAATATAATTTTTTATAGGGAAAAAAGATGCTTAACTGAGCCCAAGACATCAATTTTCACTTTTCAACATAGTAGGGTTTTCTGGTTTTATCTTGGTTTCCTGAGTTTAGTTCATATAAACCATAAATATATCTACAAAATTGCTTCTATTTGAATCAAAATTTACTGACATTTATTAATTTAACAGATTTTTACATTAATATTTTTCTGAATTTACAAAAAAAAAAAAATTGGAATTTTTCGGGAAAAGTGCCGAATTTTAGGATTTTCCGAGGTTCGGGATTCGGGGTTCGGTACTGTATATAAATAGCGAACTGTTGTCAATGATAAATTTCATTATTACAGTCAAATTTCCACTATTTGGTGAACTCTAGTACTTATTAATAACCTATACCATTTATTTACTTATTTTAATGATTATAAAAGACCAATTAAGGTGGTTGAGAGGATATTTTACTGCAAAGAAACAATAGTTGCAACTTTAATGAAAAACTAAATAAATGAGTAAAATAATATTTACATTGAAGAGTAAAAAGAGCTATAATTTCTATAACCTATAAAGAGTATTAATCAGTATGGGCTTAAATTTAATTAAATTTCACACTTTCAATAACTTTGCAATTGAAGTTATTAATTAACACATTACTTTTACTAGAAACAATGTACAAAAAGATGCTTAATTAATCATTTTTTCATAAACATTCATCATTCTGTTGCCACAAAAATCAAATACTGAATGCATACCCCAGTATCCGACAACGTTCTGAATGAACCAAGATGCTGCATGAGTCCAAACAGCTGCTCGAAATACGGGGTCTTCAGGAGTAGAACCATGGGTAGTTTGTCTCGGGGAGGAGGGGGGAGGGTGGAGGCAGGTTCCAAGCCTTCTCGTCTCCGAGACTGCCGGGGAGCGCCCACCGAAACAAATACCAACTGAAAATCATAAAGTCAACAGCTATTTACAGACGGTAATGATTTAAGTGATAATATAGCATTAAAAGAGTTTAAGATAGTTTATAAAATAAATTCCAATACTGGCAAGAATTATTAAAAACTAATATAGAAAAAGACACTGATGTGGTGTTAAACATTTCATGATCAAGGATTGCTTGCAAGGGGGAAAAAAATTTCCATTAACAGAGTTAAAGTAACACATGTAAAATGATTTTAACTTTTGGAGAAATAAAAAATTGCTAAAACTGCCCAGTCCTTGACGAGTAGCATGTAAAAGTTCTTTGGATGAAGAAACAAAAACTTGAAAAAAATTATTCAGTTCTCCATGAACAACATTGACACATTTAAAACGGTTTTCCTCTTATAGAAGAGAAAGGTTACTGTTGTTTCCATTCATAGATAGTGATGTGGCTTCAATAATAGCGTCTAGACAGGACTCTCCAGCAAGTAATAAGACTTCAGACAACAACTGCAAACGATTTTTATAATTCCAACATTTCACTCGTTCACCGCAGAAAACTTACATTCATACTCAAGCATTATTTCGATAGGAATTGCTTAATAAATTCAGTGCATTAAGTTGCAATCCCCAGTGCAGATTCATTCATTCCAGTCAGAAACATCTGAGCAGAAATAATTGATTGACACTTATTGTGTGCAACAGATTCCATCGGTGTTTTGTTAAACCCATTCTTAGAAAGAAGTGAGTCAAGAATATTCTCTGACAAGAATATTCCAATAATATTCTCCTGAAGTCAAAATACAGAAAATAAACGAGAATATTCTTATTTATTAAAATTAAATATAAAAGTGCATAAACATTATCATGCATCAATATTATGAAAAAATATTAAATCAACATTGTGGAAACATGTAAATAACAATATTTTATTACCCTTTATAATAATAAAAGAACTTTCTCTGAACAGTATAAAAGATTTTGTTCCACTGATTAAAATGCTTTGTAATAAAACAATTAAGTATAATGTTTATCAATTAAAGGTACACTTGACACCCTCTAATCCGCCTATTTCTATTTTTGAGTACCATCGGAGTACTATAAATTCGGATTACAAGAAAAACAGGCATATAGCCATGTGATCGGAATGCCACAGCATAGCCCCAACACACATTGTATATCATTTATTTTATTTTTGTTTAAAAAGTTTGTTTTGCCTTATTTTGTTGCTTTTTACTTATATTTTATTTAGTTATTGCGAAGCAGTAAAAAAACTTCCGTCAAAATGCATTGAAGATGTTTCATCTCTACTAATAATAAAGCAGCAAGTATGTGTGTGTGTGTCTGTGTATCTGTGTGTCTGTCTGTCTGTGTCCGGCGTAGGGCCCAGACCGTCCAACGGATTTTCATGAAATTTGGCACGAAATTAGTTTGGAACATGGGGGTGTGCACCTCGGAGAGTTTTTCTGAAATTCGAATTTGTTCTTCTTTTATTCCAATTTGTAGCCGAAAGTTTCATAAAATAGTGATTTTCTATGGGAAGGAATTATCGCATCGCTTCGAGCTTGATACCGTTGAAAAGCGCGTAAAAAACTACCCCCGAAGGAGTTTCGCTCTTTGTGCAAAAATTCGAAGCCTCTAAATTACCTAGAAAAGAAGTTATAAGCATTTTTCTCTGCAGTTCGAAATTGTTTTTTCACGGTAATTAACTTTAATTTTAATTGTTACCATGCCGACTGACTATTAATCTTTTTTTCTTTTAACGAATTAAAATTTATCGCTTGTGGTTTTTAGCATTTTAGGAGCAGCCGATTTTTTATTTATTTATTTATTTTTTTGGATTTTGATTATTATTTTTTAAAAACGAATTGAAATTTCTTTCCTGCGGCTCACAGGTGGTTGATAGCTTTATTCTGATTTCCTTATTTTGACATGCATTTTACGGGACCATTTTCCATACTGCACAGAGGTTTTTAAAAGAAATGTCGGATGAAAGGTTTATTCCGCTTTCAAAGCTTTGCTTGCTGCTGTTTGTTTCTGCAAGCTATAAAATTTCGTCTTTCTGTTTTAAGCCGGGTCCAGACGTTACATTTTGCACAACTTTTTGTCTCCGCAGTTCAACACGTTGCAGATAAAACGTTGCGTATAGATTTGAAAAGTGCGCAGTTTTGAGTCCGGTGCGAAGACTGTACAGTTGCAGCGAAAATAACTGAGCTAGAAAGCATAGATGTCTTTGAACTGTGCAGACAAATCGGCACATGTAGACGGTAGCACCCTTTTCCAATTCATTTTGTTTCTCAGTTTCAATTCGTCAGGCGACAATGGCCGACTTTCGGCAATGTTCTCGGGAGTTTCTCACAGAATTTATTGCATTATGCGAAAGTTTCCCACGCATTTGGCGTGTCAAATCCAAGGAGTATAGTGACAAGGATAAAAAGGGGGAGGCTTATGAGAGTTTAGTGGAAAAATTCAAAGACATTGATGCAACCGCAAACACAGAAACAGTTGTAAATAATTAATTCTTTGAGAAGTGTTTACCGGAAAGAATTGGCAAAAGTTAATAAATCGATTCGATCTGGGGCTGGAGACGAAATTTACAAGCCATCTCTCTGGTACTTTGATTTGTTACATTTCCTAAATGATCAGGAGACACCAAGGCAGTCTAGGAATACCACGGATGAAAATAAAGAAACTGCAGTTGTCGAACCACCAGAACAGGCAACAAAAAATATTTATTTTATGGAATCATTCGACCATTTTGAACGCCGGGTACTTCTGAGACGTTCCGGGTCTTTTTTTTTTAACATGACACCATGCCAAAACTGACCAGAGTAGTACCTCCTTCATGACGATATCGCAAAAAAGCTGAGAGAAATATACAGATATCTCTGCCCTATGTAGACACATAAAAAACTGCAACGTTTTCATTCAGTCTTAAGACTGCGCAGACAAGAGGTTGTACAAAACGTAGCGTCTGAACCCGGCTTTGTCAATAAATAATAGATAAAAATTAATTGTACTAAAAATGTATTTATTAAAACTTTCTAATTTGTTATAATCTTCCTTTTTGTGTGGGTACTTGAACTAAAAAAACCAAAATGTGTTTTCTTTCAAATATTTTCTTTTTTGTTTTGTTTCGTTTCTTTCTTTCCTTTTTCCTTTTTTATTGTGTGTGTTTTGTAAAAAAAAATGCTTAAATGTGTAGGATCTCCGGCTGATTGCCGGGGGCAGCTAATTTTTAATTATATGGAATGCTATACATTTTAATAAAATAACATAATTTGCACCTAAAAAAGTTATCACTATATACACAATGGCAAACAGACTGGTCTTTTCATTTTTTAACACGGGCATAGCCGTGCGGGTACCGCTAGTTATTATTATAATGGTTGAGTTACATATTCTTGAAGTAATAACAGATTAACAAACAATCAATAACTGGACTCAACAAATGAAGTTTATGGATTTTTAAGTTAGTACAAGCTCATTATTTTCTTTATGATTTTTAAGTTCATAAAAAAGAATCTGCTCACACCGGATTAGACGGAACGTCAGATTACAAGACAGACACAATAGATGGATTTTAGTGTGTATTAAAATATTTGTTTTAAATGCATACTGATAACTGAAACGTTAAAAGATGTGGATGAAAAAATCTTTTTTTAGACCTACTATTTAAATTATTGTTAAAAATAAATTAAAATATAATGTGATAATTTTTAACTAATGACAATTAGTTTTTAAGAATATTCTTTTTAGAAACACCTGGATTGAACAATAAGCCCCATAATTTCTTCTAAGAATAATATGTTATTTTTTAGAACAGTTTTGGACACTCAAATGTGTTTAAGAATAATTCTGAAAAATGTTGAATGAAGATGGAAGATGTTTAATTGTTTGAATAGCTATTTTACTTGCCGAAGAATCTTTAAAAAGCTTTGTTTTTTAAATGATACCCTTTTAATTTTTTTTTTTTTGGCCAGAAATATATTTTTTGAAGTTTAAAACTTCAAGCAAGATTTTAACCTAATCAAATCATACTTAAATACCTATCCCGTTAACAGAGGAATCCGATTCAACACTAAACCTACCGATGTAATTGGGAACCTATTTCTACTGCGCTCGGTCAAATTGACCGGTAGCTAAAAATTTTTTAAAAATTTCTTGGAAAAGAGAAAAAATAACTAGAAGTACAGAGTGAAAAGAATATTACATGCATATACTAAGAATTGTCATATAGTTCGATAACTGTATTATAATGTTTAAAGTGTGTTATTCTTATAAAAGTTTGAAAAAGGTATAAAGGTTTGAAAAGGTTTGCAAATCACGACCTGCAATCGTCATATGATTCTTACCCCAAAAGCTTGCATGACAACCACAGGCCGTCAAATGATGCCAATGGGTTAAGTAATTTATTTTATTTAAATTTATCAAGCTTTTTTTCTTTTTAATTTTCAAGTTGGTCATTCACACTGAAACTGTAGGGATGTTCACTGGGGTCACATGGTGCAGAGTGCGCCGTCGAGATTTGGGGAGGGTGTTGCCTTTAGCTCCATAAATTTTTAGAAGGTGCGCCATTGTTCTGAGGGCGGTGGGGACCCATAGAAAACGTATAATGTTGTGATATCATACCTGCCAACCCTGGGAGACAAAAATTAGGAACACTTTGGGGAAAAATAGGAACACATCATGAGTAAGAAAAACTTCTACTAATGATTGAGCATTTCGCTACGCATGGCTTTTCTCATGGTCTGCTTATAAAATATTTTTCTCAGTTTAGAATGTAACCTTTTGTTAGCTAGGTTTAGAAAGTCCCTTATTATTTTTGATTAATATTTTTTATTTCATAAAAATATCATATAAGTACTTGACATGAAAGAAGAAACTGTTACTAAAGTGGAAGAGCAAAAACTATTTTGAGTAAATATTCTTAGAACTATAACATTAATGAGGCTCTACAATATTTAACAAGCACAATAACTGACATGATTGCGAACATTTTAAGAAAGACTTAAATAAAATGTCTGAAACCTCTGAATTGTGGTAACTCACAAATTTCCCAGCTGTAACCCAATCTCTCCAGTATAGGATCCCCTAATTTGCAGACTCTTAACACCATCCAAAATGCTTTTAACAACTTTTTAGATCTATTTCATTTTCCAAATTCTTCATTAACCAAATATGAAGCCTGCTAAAAATTAAGGTTAATTCTTACAAAGTGTCGGTTTGAATGAACTCAGATGCACCTCGATTGCAATTTCCGAATGGGTGCGTCAAGTCCTCTATTACAAAAATAAAAAATAAAAGAAAGAACAAAAATAATGGTGAACACAAAATTATTGACGTCTAAGTGGTCGAAATATGTAGTAAAAAAAATTAGATTGTTTTTACTGAAGCGGATGCAGTTGGATTTCGGAAATGCGTTAAAAAAAAAAATCGGTAATTAGAAGTATTTCAACCATTTGGTGCAGTTTCCTTAAAACATCGCCGTTTCGAAGCATAAAACAGCAGAATTTGCGTTTTAGTGCGAAAGGCATAGCTGTTTCATCACAGCAAAAGAGGGGGAAAAAAGGGTACAATAATTTTCTTTCTTCCCCAAAAAACCGGATTTTGGAAGAAATCGTATTTTCGGAACACGGTAAAAAAATCGGGACGAATCCGGATAATTTGGAACACTTGGCAGCTCTGTGATATTATATTAAATAAGAGAGTTTTGAGAGATCATTCTAGCACATTCTCCGAAAGACATCGAGAATTTCACATCTCTACCCATGCCATGATCTTCCTCATCCATACACTTTTGAAAAAATTTACAATGCAGTGAAAGAATAATCACCTGGTGGTCCTTGATACCCAGTTCGGACAAAACTTTTTCATCAAGATCCCACGTGAGCTCTTGCCCTTGTGAAATCATGCGAATAGGTCCATCAGAAAGCATTGTGCCCAAAATAGGACACACGTTGCCACTGGAGGGGCCATTTACTTTGGAGGAGTTGCCACTTTTTGAATCCTGTGAAAAGGGAAAAATTAAAAAGATCTGCTTCAACAGCCATTCATGGTTCTTTAACAAACTCAATTCCGACAAAATATTGAAAGAATGTAGCACTATTTTTATAGATAATTATAGATGCAAAATACCCGGGCATTTGTAATTTACGGTAAATACCCAAAATTCATAAATACCCAAGCATTCGTGAATTTAATTGAAAATTCAATAGCTGTGTTTTTTTTACAAAATTTAGGACAAATAAGATTTTCCTTATATTGACAGTAGGTAATTTGTTGTACACTAAAAAGAAAATTCAACTAAACTACCCCGATTTTAGGTATTTATCAACGGCAAGGGTAAACACCCATATATAAATTCCCGACCCACTGGGTATTTACCCCACGCACATCTATATTGGCAATACAATCATAATGCTTTTAACTTCGTTTAAACACAAATAGTTGCCCTAAATTAAAAAAAGAAAAGAAAAAGAAAGGAAAATAGAAAAAAAGAAAGGAAAATAGAAAAAAAGAAAGGAAAAATAGAAGCAGAAAAAAAATGGAACATGAGAAAAAAGTTCTGGAGTTGTGAAAAAAACTATAAAACAGTCACGACATAATATATATGTAATAATTAAAACTGTATTAAGATGTTTTAATTAAATATATTATTTGATTTTTATGCAAAAAAAAAAGAGAAAGACTATTCAAAGCAGAACTCTGAAAGATCAAATAATTTAAATTTAATACATTTCTATATTAAGCAAAATTAACAAAAAAAAATTATTAATTTCATACAATACAAAATATAGCTGTTGATTAACAAAAAAAGGCAGTAAATATTTACGATAAATATTCTTTCCAGTTCAAATTACATTTATTTACCGACTTTTGGCTGCTCTTAGGTAAAAAAATACAAATTTATTCATCACATTTTAGGATTCCCCCCCTTTTTTGATCTTGACACATGAAAATGGTTACAAAATGTACAGTAAAAATAACAATCAATTTATCTTTGTACAGCTCTTGAAAAAAAGATTATTTACTCATGATAATAAAAATCTATATCTAGAAACACATACATTTGAAGTCTCTCTTTTGTGCTTCGCCTGCAGTTGCTCCCACCACTGAGTTACTTCAGCACGCAAGTCGGCAACAGTATCACAGTTTTGAAGTTCAATAGTAATCTACAATTAAAGTGAACTTATCAATAAAAAAATCTTAATTACATGAACAGTTAAGAAAATAATGCAGAAAATGTTCACATGCTTGATAATTAAAGCATGAAATAATATCTGACAGAATGCTTCATACTTTTTCCTGCAAACCAGCAGGTTGGCAAATGATCCTCAAAGTCGTGGCTTGCTTTTCGGCTAGGCTTGAACGATGACTATTGATGCCGTGACCGTTTAGCTGCCATCTTCTTAAATGATATGCATATCTGAAAAGAATATTCAAAATTTAATTTTTTAAGAATACATGATACAGGTATTATAAATTAGACAACATTTTTATAACTGTGAGATTAAATATAACCAAAAAAACAGTTTTAATAAGGAGCATTTTTAATAAAAAGTTGGTCCAATGTTAAAAGCTTTTCATGAAATCCTGTCATAGCAAGCATGACTCAAATTAAGCAAGATCACAAAATTGCATTAAAATTCTGATGAAAATGAAATTTAACAAAAATTGGACAGTGGAGCAAAAAAATTTGAAAATTGCAAAAAGTATGGCTTATTGCCTACAGTTTCAAAATTAAACAATTTTCGAAAAAGAGAAACAAAAATTTTCTCAATAACAATAACCAATAATTTTCCTTGCACAATAAATGGGGAAAAAATAAAAAAAAAATAAGTCTTTAATGAAGCAAATTCTCATTGGAAACAATTCACAGAAAATGTCATGAATATTTTGATGAAAAATTGAAATTTGACAAAAATTGGCCAGTGGTGCAAAAAAGTTTGAAATTGCAAAACGTATGGCATATCATCTATAGTTTCAACATCAAACAGTTGTTGAAAAAGACAGACTACAATTTTCTGTACAATACTAACCAATATTTTTTCTTGTGCAATAAATGGCGGGAAAATAAAAACTAAGTATTTAATGAAGCTATCATTGTAATAAAATTCATTTTTTATGTAATAAGATTTGAAACTATAATAAATGTGGCTATTAAAAGCACTTGGATTTACTGAGCAACTTTTCTCAGTCACTTCACCTTTGTTATAGCCGAGCTTGACTGTAGCATAAAACCAATTTATGTCAAACAATCGGTAAATGAATTTACACCTTCCTGTCATTATGACATTATCGATTTTAGATTTGATCAATGTTATAAAAATACTTTTAACATTACCTGAAGCCTGACAGCAATAAGTATAACTACAAGTAATAAATTTCAATAAAATCTTTAAAAATTGACCCACCTGCACTTGTGATTCTCCGTATTTGCAATAAGGAAGGGACTCAAATAAAGATTTAAGATTTAGTCAACCTGTGACTGTTCTTGTTGGGAGATGAAAATGACACTTAAACACAAAACTTTTACTTCCGCCCCCCCTACCCCTTCCTTAATTTGAACAGGATTTTCAGACCCTATCAGAAATCAAAAGCAAATGAGTTTTGAAGAGATTAATCTAAACAGGAGTTATTTAACACATATCCAACAAGATTTTACTTGTTTTTTTTTTAAGAATTAAAAAAAATTGTTTTAATTTTAGTCCCTTGATGAAGCGATCTGAAAAACAATGCTTCAGGAACAATGTTTACCAATGAACCAACACTAGGCTCTTAAGTAATATTTTTGGTTATAAAACTTACTCCATATTCTGAAATTATTTTAACTAATTTATTTTGTTGGTAAATACTCAAATACCTAGTTTGCAATATATTTATCAGAGTAGTTTACACAAGTCCCAATGAAAAACCATTTAAAATTTATATTCAATAAAATAATTAACATAGTGCATTAAAATAAACCTCAAAGAAATAAGGTAACAAAATCTCACCTGCGCCTAAATGCCTCAATGTGAGTTTTCAGCAGCAGCAAAGCTCTTTGTATAATCATCAGGTTATGTTCTTCAGCCTAAAAAACATTTTGATTTTACCTCACATGTGGGATATTACATTTGTGGCACGGGACTGATTTTCACATGTATAAATGCAACCGGAAACAAGGATGGTAAAATTTAGGTTTAAAGCATTGATAAACGTGTAGGAGAAGGTTACATTGGCGACTTTACTTTCTATTTCGGCAACAGTAGAAAACTTTTAGTCTTCTTTAATGTCTTGTTTTATTTTATAGGTCGATTGTTTTGAATTTAACCTTACATTACGCAATTTTTTATTAGCGGTGAGGAAAACATTTTTGACTAAAATTATGCTTGTATGATACATATTGCTTATGAAGTGATCTTCCTAAATATGAAATTTTACAAAACAATTATTATATTAATATTATACTTACATTTTAGTACAATATTTTCACAAATAAACAATATATTCTGATAAAATCTGATTATTCCAAACATGTGCTAACCTCTAGAAAGCAAACAGAAAACTACCAACATTCCACGTTTTCTGTAGGCAGAGCACGAGATTTAACGACTTTGGATCTTACGTAAATTGGTATTAGAATTGCTACACGGTGTTTCTAAGCGAAAAATATTTAATTTACAGTTGGAAACGGGTTATTTTTTATATTGTATCAGATATGATACAATATGTAATGTAGGGTTAAATGGAAGTTCTGATTTTGTACGTTTAATGTCTTGCCTTTTTACGCAGAGAAATATATTATTTTAATGGCTCTTATCATTTTATTTAGTTGCCTGTTTTTATTTAATTGATCATTTCATTAATCTCATTTGATGGCTTGTTTCATTTTATTTGAATAATTTTATATTTAAATGGAACTTTAAATTAAGTTTAAAAAACCCCATTAAAAAAAAAAAGACCAAAGAGTCTTAAAAGGACGAAATAACTGTCAAATGGGTAGTTTACCTGTAATCCTGACCAAAAATGGGAGAAATACTGAGCAATACTAGTGTTAACCTACAACTGTAGAATATAGTCAAACAGGGAAACTCACCAAAAGCGATAAATCTGATAAATCGGAAATGTACCCCTTTCCTACATCTTGCCAAAACATTAATAAGAATGTCTTCAAATGGAACGAAATCTTTTGACCAGAGGGTCTGAATCATGGTTCGAAACTAGGATGTAAAAGTTAGGCGTTATTGGCACCTAGCTTTTTTTGTTTTAGATGCCAAAAATGTTCTTACGCTTGGCATAATTTTAAAATAATTCAAATTTCTTAAGCAGTGATACCAACTGATAACTGTTAATACAACTATGCAATTGTTAAAACGTATCTCAAAACTTCACAACCCTACTGAGAAAATTGTTGATAAGTAAAAGAAATATTAATTTAACTTTTGAGAAGTTTCATTTTACTTAAGTTCATACACCCATATAAATGTTTATTTTAATCAGCGCTCAATGAAACTAAATAGCAGTTAATTGGCTTAGCTATTTTTCCAAGTGCTATGCGTACGTCCATTTGAAAGTAAAAATTCACAACTCAAAGATTTGAAGGTCAAGAAGTTACAATTATCTTCACATGTATCATGAAAACTCATATCGCAGGAGAATAGATGAAATATGAGCACAAAACTATATAATTAAAGTTATAGATAAAAAAAAATAGGACTGGGTGAAAAATTGTGATCGTCAAGCTAAAATTTTTACAAAAGGTTAGGCGTCGAAAATTCGATTGGGTGCGAAATCGCAGTCATCAAACGAAAATTTTTAGGTGCAAAACATGACTAATGCCTGCTAATTTTGAGCTATAGTTTGAATAGCCATTTTACAAAACAGCAGAAATTTCAAAATCTAAACAAGAATAAAACAGAACAAGACTTTAAAATACTTTTAAAAAAAAACCTTTTTTAATAATTCTTAAACACTGCATGTGAAAATAGAAAGTCAAAAAGTCAAAAAGAAATCAACTGGAAAAATGTACCTCTTGTGTTTGCTTAGATGCATTCATGAGGCTTTCCATACAATGCTCAATGAACTCTTCTTCCTTTTCTAATGTTCCATGATGTACTAAGAAATAATACATGTAACAGGATCAAAACAATATCTGTACTTGAGAGTTGTAGTATCTTAAGTCCATTTTTCGAGTTTTTGCGATGAAGTCAAAAAAAAAACATTTTTCGTACTATAAGACTCGACTTTTCTATGCGATCCTTAGACTGGAGATGCACAATGGGAGCTTTAGCAGTTCGGAACCCTCATGTAGCTAGTGGCTTTGTCGTCGGTACTCTATACGTCCATTAAGTGTAAACTCAAAACTTCATTTCGAGGAAAAAATCCAGTAGATTGCAATACACGGCAATTTCGCATATATTTTTCATTGTTTCTTGGGGGGAAATGAGGAGTTTTAACGATCACTTAAATTACAACCACTGTCAAGTTCCTTGTATGATATGTTTCTCAGCAAAAACTAACAAAATATTCAGTCCTCTAAAGCGGTGTTTCCCAACCGGGGGTTCGCGTGAGGTCAAAAGGGAGTTCGCGAAAATAATACGGCAATGGCGGAAGTTTTACAGCAAAGTCTCGATCATTCGAGGTGGACGGGACCAGAGCTACCTCGAACTATCGAAAACTCGAATTATAGAAATCATAACATTTTATAAATAAGTAAAAGGGAGTAAAGCAAATTTTAAATTTCAGTATCGTATATTTACAGGGAAAATGTACTTACATGCAGTTACATGATTGAAAGTTAATTATATTTTTTAATTTGCCACCATTTCAAATCGCTGTAAATGTAGCCAGCCTACTTATTAATGAAATTTTTGGTCACCTGTCATGGATAAAAGTAGCCCAATTCGATATTTTTACGCATGAACCTTCGAATAACAATAAAAACCAGATGTGGTATTTCTTTCACGAGTTACACTGCTGTTGGTCATTATTTGGGAGCTAAGCCGATATTTTTAAGTTAGCTCGGATTTAGGGGAAACTCGAACTATCGAGACTCGAATTATCGAGACTCTACTGTACTTGCTAACTTAAAAAATATATGTATTCGAATTTTGACGGAAGGGCTAAGCGACTTTTTTAAATAAATGTTTTTTTTTAATGATGCGCAAAGTTGTGGACTGCTATGGGAAGCATAGGTACACATTTTGAAATCTTTTTTTTCTACTGTTACCTGATTTTGAAGATTTGAGTCTCAAAGTGATATCGAAAGATACTTATTCATTTATTTTAACTTTTGAAGTTATGTTTCTCCTACAATTTCACACCTTTTCCTCAACAGCTCGAAG
This sequence comes from Octonoba sinensis, assembly GCA_038502835.1. NCBI lineage: Eukaryota > Metazoa > Arthropoda > Arachnida > Araneae > Uloboridae > Octonoba > Octonoba sinensis. Next base: position 10,537,753 of record CM076604.1, read on the forward strand.
AAAGAATAGGAAATAGGAAAACTTACTAAAATGTAAAATTTTGAATTATTTTCCTCTATTTTCTCATACATAGACCCCAAAGGTGAACAGGAAGGTAGTTTATCATTAATTTTAAACTTTGCACTCACATTTATCACACTTTATTCTAACTTTTGCGAATTTTGTGTACTTCAACCCTAAAGTGAAACCAAATGATATTAATCGGCTCAAAACTTTGTACACATATTTTTCATGCCATGCAACAACTTTTTTACACTAGCAGGAAAATAATTTTTAAAGATATCATTTGCGACACGTCTACTGCCCTATTAATAATTCAAAATGAACTAATTGTGTAAAAAGTAATTTTAGTTTTTATTTAAATTTGGATGCTTTGCAATTATATTTTCATTTTTTGTTACGAACTATTGTGGCAATATGGAAAATAAATATGCTAACATACTTTGTAGTTTTGTTACCCCATACTACCGAGTAGAGGAGGGGGTTCGCCATTTGCTTTTGGATCTTAGAAGGGGTTCGCAGGGAACAGAAGTTTGGGAACCACTGCTCTAAAGTTACACTAAGTTTCTTGTGGGAATCCATTTGTCAAAGACATTAAATAGGAGAATAACGTTGCTGAAGTGATCTTTTTCAATAAAATTCCTTATTTGTAGGGGATTGCACCAAAATTTATGAAAACCAGGAGATTTTAAATACAAACCGGGAGACCAGTAGAACAGGGGAAAACCCAGGAGTCTCCTGGAAAAACCAGTAGAGTTGGCAGGTGTGTAAACTCATAAAAACTCGAAAAATAATCTTAAGATACCTTGGCTCTCAGGCGCAAGTCTTTTTATAAACTAAAAATTACACTGATTAAAAAATATATGAAGAGCACAGGGAAGAAAGGAGAAATGTTAATCTTTCCTGTTTTCAAGAAAATCATGTTTGAAAGTTCGGTCTTTCGCCTTTCCTCATTCCACAGTAAACTTTTGGGTGATGTTTCATCCATCTCCTTTCTTACCTGTTTAAATAGAGCAACAAATTCTACTCTACAAACACTCAGTGTTGCCACATTGAAGACAACTTAAACAAAAAATTGATATTTTGCTTTTCTTTCCTGCACTCTTCAATATAGTTGACACTTGATTTAACGACCCCTAATTAAAAACCACTCATGATTTCACAAATAGTTAAATCTTCTACTGCAAGAATGCTTTCTGATTTTATGAGCTCTTGATTTTATCAATATTTTCCGTGTTCCTAAAGAGATTAAGAGATGTATGAGATGCATTATCATAGCAACTACTATTAAACGCTCCCTCAAAGCTCCAATCAACCTATGAGCTACATCAAAAAGGAAAAGGAGGGGGATAGCGTTATAAAGAATTAATCACAAAATTTAAGTTAATGCTACAGATAAAAGTTTTTGCACTTGTAGCATTTCCTTCCACCTGGAAACCTTCTTCTTTGAAAATAAAAAAATAACAAATAAATAAATCTGATTTCAGTTTTGGAACAGAGATATCAATAAAAGTTTGCTTTCCTGCAATTATCGTTCTTCTTTTGCAACTCTGAAAATGCAGCTGAGATACAAACTGTTGCTTGAACAAATACTAGTTTCTAGACACGGAATAAGTTTAAGAAATAGCAGTAAAAAAAGTCAAATCATTAACTGCGATTATAATTACGTAATAACTTCATTCAATTTTGTTTTTAGAGTTAGAAGCTAAATATTATTTCAAGAAACTTAAAAACTATCTAGTAATAAAGGTGACTATCAAATTAAAATTTACATATTTTTATTAAATATACCAATATTATATATACATGTTCCATTAGGGTGGTGCTTATTTTTCGAAGTTTTAAGTTTTCAACCTCTTACCCTCTAAATTTTTTCCATTATACCAAAAAATGATTATGATAAAATTTTATCACCAGGAAACAATATTTAGAGGTAGCTCAAACAATAAAATTTCACAATTGAACGAGATTTTGCGATTTTTTGAACTTTTAAGCAAGATAAAAATTATGATTTGTAATTATGCTTAATTTATGTAATTATATTAAAAAGCAACTTCTATATGAATAAGTAAAAATTAAACATTTGTAAATTGCATAGCTATAATAACTTAGATCTCTTAATAAAATATACATTATTCAAGTTTACCTCATATGTCTCAATAATTGTCTAAATGAGTGATCCAAACTTATGGAGCCACTGTGTAATAATACCTTTTCCAAATTTTACTATGAGTTATTCTTCTCCCCTCTCCTCCCCATAGTAAAGAAAGACAGGTCAAAAAAGTAAGAAACTTTTCAATTCTCAGTTATTTATTTATATATGCTAGAACAAGACGAGAGGGCTAGTATATTGGCAGTGGGTTGTGGGTAGCCTAGTGGTTAGCACGTCGGACTTCCACCTGGAAGGTTGCGCGTTTGATACCCACTGAAGACCACCATGTATGCTTGGGGATATGTGCATGTAAAATCCGTAGACCCCACTACCTCTCCCCGTGCATAAGCAATCCTAAGGCCTCGGCTAACAGGTAGGGGGTCTGGTGGAGAAAAGTATATTGGCAGTTACTGCTTTTTCATGGATTTATGCCAAAAATATATTCTCCATTTTCCTTCTGAGCCATAAACTTTCAATGCAAATATTGACGAAATATGGAACATCCACTAACAGCTGTTGGTGTAATTATGTGCAGATTAATCACCTGAGTATGACTGCGATCTACCAAAGATTTTATCGCGAGTTAATGGCAGCTGGCAATTTACGGTTTGGTAACGACTGGTCTAAACTACAAGTAAAAAACAATTTTGCTCTGAAATGACGCAGTGAACTTGGCGGGTGGTGAAAAGGTCACACAAAAAAAAAATTTCAGAACATTAGACATGGAAAAAAAAAACGAAACTAAATATTGCTTCAATAACACTACTGAATCTCAACTGCATTATATCTAATTGAATTAGACCAAACAAAATATTTATATGAGTATTATGCAGTTCTTATAATATAGATGCTGCTTGATTTCGAGGCAGTGCAATGAGCATGCTAGATAGTTTCAATGTAATTTGTCAAGGACAAGTAGGGCGTTTAAAGTTTCGAGTTTGATGAATTGGGTAAATCTGAATCTCTGAGCCACTTCTTTTGAGGGCAGCAGTAACAATAAAAATAAAAACTGCTGAATCTAAAGGAAGAAAATAACCTTCAATTCATTTGTGTGTTCTTTTTAGTACTAATATTATCTGGTAAGGGCATGCCGCCTAATATATGCTAGGGGTTTGCTGCTAGCCTGTGTATGTTACACATATGATATCAGCTAACCCCAAGCAGCAAATTTAATGTGCCTCCTTTCAGAGCCAAATGGTTCCCCACCCATGGTTTAGACCAGTGGTGGGGAAACTTTTTTTTAAGACAGGCCATTTGTAATAACTAGACAATCGTAGCGGGCCAAAGAATAATGCTTAATCGTTAAAAAATTTATGTGTTCTATAAACATATACATATATTATAACATACACTTATTTTAATAGTAAAAAAGCAAAAGGTAAGAAAATTATAAGCACAAAATATAAAATGAATTTAGTGTAGTTCTTGATGTGAAGTATTATCACTTTATTTTCTGGTGTCATTACTGGTTGATGGTGCGTGAGAAAAATGAAATTGAGACTGTTTCATCAAAATTTCATCATAGTCCGGTTTCATTTGCGAAGCAGAGATTCTTAAAACTGATGGAAAGTGCTCATCTGTAATTCTGTTTCTTAAAGAAGTTTTCCTAAGCTTCATTGTTGAAAAGATTTGTTCGCATATATAAGATGAGCCGAACATTGTCATTATCTTCATTGCATGATTAATTAAATTTGGGAAATTATCTGGACTTAAATTTTTATAAAATTCTAGTAATGGTACTGTATGAAAAGTTTGTTTCAGGAGAGTATTAGAATACTATCAGGAGAGTGTCAGAATACTATTGTGTTTTGGATATCGCCGCAGGTAGTTTTTATGTGGGTCGTCACATTACGAAGTAAGAACGCGTTCAAACATTCTCACGACGGCACTCTTAAACGGGCCGGATTAAACCTTTCCGCGGGCCGGACTTGGCCTGCGGGCCATAGTTTCCCCATCACTGGTTTAGACCAATAAGTCATCAAACCGTAAAATGCCAGCTACAAGTAACTCGCAAGGAAATCTTTAGTAGATAGCAGTGGTGCTCATGAGCATAATTTGCACATAATTGCACCAACAGCTGTTGATTTTCCACGTTTTGTTAATATTCGCATTGATAGTTCATGGCTCAGGCAGAAAATAAAGAATATTTTGCTGGCATAAATGTATAGTACATGAAAAACGTAGCCGTCTGGTCGCACATGTAAATAACTGAGAATTGAAAAGTTTATAACTTTTTTTGTCCTGTTTTTTTCTCCCTTTCTCTCTTTTCTATTCGGGAGGGGAGAGGGGCGGGAATAACTCATAGTAAAATGTGGAAAAGGTACAGTTGCTCAGTGGCTCCATAAGTTTGGCGATCACTGGGTTAGACAGTTGTTGCCAGCTATGAGGTACACTGGAATACTGTATTTTTTATAAAGAAAACTATTTCAGAATAGCTATACAATTTACAAATGTTTAATTTTTACTGATTAATAGAGAAGTTACTTTTTAATATTATTAATTAAATTAAACATAATTGCAAATCATATTTTTTATCTTGCTTAAAAATCTCAAAATCTCGTTCAATTTTGAAACTTTACCCTCTTTGAGCTGCCTCTAAATATTGTTTACTGGTGACAAAATTTTATCATAATCATTTTTCGGTATAATGGAACAAATTTAGAGGGTAAGAGGTTGAAAATGGAAAACTTCAAAAAATAAGCACCACCCAAATAGACATCAATATTAAAATAAGAATTATGTTACAGTAAAAGAAAAATAGTAAAAGATAATTAAAAATACCGCAACTATTAACTCATAAAATCAGAAACAAAGAATGAAAAGGTTATTGAAAATTTTATGCAATTTCTAAAACATTAAGGGGTTACAACGCCTCAAAATTGCTCAAAATATCTTTAAAAAAATTTATCCCTTATTTCTTTCAATAACACTGTTTTAAAGCCTCAAGCAAAATTTCAAACGGAAAATATTTAAAAATATATTCTTGTTTTGTAAATGACTTTAGCTACTTCCATTCTGCATTTAAAATCTTTAAAGGCATTTTACTCTGCATACTGCTCTCATTCCACCTACTATGTTTAACAAAAATTAATGTGGGTTTGATTCAGAAGTTTGTAGTTTGTTTTTATTTAATTTTGGAATTTTAATTTTTGAATTTTTTGTCCTTTTTACTCGGATTTTAACAAAAAAATATATTAAAATTCAACTAAGTTGCAGATACCGGGTTCATACTCAAAGAGCCAAAAAACTTTCCATGACTTTTCCAGGTAGATCAAAGCAAAATTCCAGGTTAACGTTCTAAGTAAAAATATTTATTAGCAAATGCACTACTTGTACATTAAATACGTCCATCATAACATTTTATACATACAATTATATTAACATATTAAAAAGTTCCCCAGATGCTTATTAGGATAACAAACTTATACTATAGAATTTCTAGTCTATAGAATTTCAAAAGCAAAATTTTATGTCACAATACTGCCAAAAGATATTAGTTTCTACATTTGCATCCATCTTTTTAATTTTTTTTAAATTTTAATTTTAGAAAGCTAATTTAAAACTATAAAATATAAAGAATAAATAAAGCAAAAATTAGGATGATCCCAGTGGGGATAAATCAGCTTTTTGACTCTATAATAACGCATGAAAACAAATATTTAAAGAAATGCTGATGTAGGCACTTTTATGCCAGATGAAAATATATAATAAACACCATTATATAAAGAAAAAACCTATATGGGAAAAGGAGGGCGAGTTAATTGAGGATCTGACATCACGACGAGCATAGGTTCCCTCCAAGGGGTCCCAGTTGGGGAAAAAATCCCCAACTTTTCCAGGTTTTGTCAAAAATTTACGCTTTCCCCGACTATTCCATGACTTTTGCAAAGGATACCAATTTCCATGACTTTTCCAGGTTTTCCATGATTTCCAGGTGGAGTATGAACCCTGTAGATGGTTCATTCCATGCTTTCTTTTATTCCAGAATGTTTGGAAAGTGTTACAAAGAAAAAATCTTCTGAAAAAAAGACATAATTAAGGAAGTTCTAAGAAATTTAAACATTGGAAAAAATATATTTTTTTTAATTCTAAAATGGTTGATTACAATGAGGTTCTAATTCCAAATTTCATATCTGATCATAATTGGAATTAAAAGAATGCATTATTTTTTATCTGACTGTTAAGGGAAAAGAAAATTTTGGAAGGAGGTACCAAGTCCCATTAAGTACATTGAGAGAACTTAAAAATAAGAAACACAACATATTTATACATATAACATGCAACTACAGCAACATAAAATAATGCACTGAAACTGATTCAAGCAAAGTGAATTACCATTTATGTAGTAGTTATTCAGGTACTGAATGGCAGCCATGCTAACATCAGTATTTAGAGCACGTAGGGCAATACCCCACAGTTGTCTCATTCCACTGACCTGAATTGGAAAAAAATTAAATTACTGCAATGCAGCTCCATTATAAATACATTAAATAACTTTCTGACCAGATGTTATATATACGCAGAAATTATTTATTCTTTAAGTAATTGTAACAGATTTGAGAGGAGGCGTTTTCGAGACTTTTGCAAAGACTTCCTAATTTTCCCGACATTTTTATTTCAGAATAATTGCAAGTAAAGACATAAATATATCCTATACCATGTACCTAAAAAAATTAGTTTATTAGGCTTTTAATTGCTTCTTTGCATAAAAGTCATACTTGAAATTTTCAAAACCGTTTACTTATCAGTTCAAAGGCCTAGCTAGGCATTGGTTTACTGAATAGGTGCCAACATGAATTTATTGGTCAGTTGGGTACAAACATTGGTTACTTATGTAGGCAATAAATACATATATTAAAATACAGACAGGGTTGCCACTCATGTTAGAGAATAAAATTCCCTGACTTTTCCAGGTTTTCCAGCCAATTTTAGGAAAAATTCCAGGTTAATCAATGTCAACAAACGCTATCAAATAATAACATAATATACTATGCTTTAGTTGTGAATAAAAACCTACCTTATTATTTCAAAAATAATCATGAAAATTAACAATAATGATTACCAAATTTTAAATGGTTAAGTTGAAATAATCCAAAGTTCACTTACATTTGTTATCAGTAAAAGTTGTAATGCAGTAGAAATTTTTAATACACCTTGAAGCCCAAAACTTTACATTTTATAGATTTTAGTATTGTCACAAATCGATTAACTTAACTTGTAAACAATGTCAATGGGAATTCGGAACATAGCAAAATTTTGCACAGCATAAAAGAACTTCAGGATTCAAATAATTTCAAATCTCCAAATAATATTTATTATGATTCGGAAAGGCAGAAATGCTAATAATTGCTAAACAGAAGGTAACGTTGTAAAATTTATCGAATTAAATCTAATACATGGTGAAGAATGCATAAGATTTATGCTTAATGCAGGCAGTGCTTCAAAAAATAAATAAATAATTTTTAAAAAAACCATCAAATATAAGTGTGCGTATATATGTATATATATTTAAACTTACTTTTAATAGTTAACTTTTAAATCGCACAAAGCAAGAAATAAAAAATTGAAAAAAGGATGTGAATTATAGGTTATCAGACAAGTGACTCACTGAGGGAAAAAAATACTGAAACATCACGACAAAATGCAAGCTTCATAAAGAACCTTATATAGCAAACATACATTACTATGCAACAGAATTATCAAACAGAAAGCAAAGTTAAGTCATTACTTTACACTTTAATATAATGGGGTAATTGGGGCTTAATGTCTAACAAAGAAAAGTGCAAAAGTCCTACATTCTTCAGAACTTATATTCATAAAGAGTCTGAATTCAGTGCAATCTATAAAAACTAATTCCATTTTTTTTTTTAAGGAAATGAACATGTTTCCAAGCATTAACCTTTTAAACTGAGGTAACTACTTCATATCTACCAACTATTTAAAATGTTATGAATAAGGTGTGAAGTGAAAAAAGAAAAGGATTGCAAAGTACCAAAGCATTATATGAGAAGAACAAGATTATTAATAGACAATATAAACATATTTTGTGATTTAAACACACAGTACTTTTATTCAGATATATGTCTAACACTGAACTGGATTAATGAACTTCCAAGATCAAAAAGAGGCACTATCAAAAACATTAGGCTTATTTTTTCTCAAACTTCACAGTTGTTTTATGATATTGAAAAAATTACCCAACAGAACAATGCTGAATTTTTTTCATGCATTTTAATTATATATAGAATAAAACCAGAAATAATTAATAATTTCTTTTGCAACAATATTATAATGAGTACTTGTAAGGAAAAAAAACCCTAATGCTAAACACAGCTAAAAGTTTAAAAAACTCATTTTAAATTACATACAAAGGGTGGGGACATTTTTGACAAAAATATTTTTTTAACTAATTATAAGAAACTGATATGATCACTAAAACTTAAAATAACTTTTGAAAAATTTCTAAAATTTTCGGCCGAATTTGTAAGTGGGCGTGGCAAAATTACGTCCGTGCAAGTTCTTTACTATTATAGAAGCTGAAACTTAATAAAGATAAAAATAATGGTAAGTTCAAAGTTATTGATGTCCATGAGACAGAATCGAACAGTAAATGCGAACTAGGAAGTTTTACCGAAGTCGATGCAATCGGATTTCGAAATGCAGAAAAATCGGGACCGATCCTTAAAAGTTCAAAACACGGATAAAATGCACACATTTTACTGGTATTTTGTGAAATGTTGGGAGGCTACTTTCAAAGATTTTCATAGAAAAAGACAGAGAGCTCTCCAAAGTTAAGGATTTTCGCGGAAACGAAATTCTTAATTTCCAAAATTACCGAAAAAAAAGGAATTCCGTCAAAATACGGAAAAATCACATGTCTGCAGGTTTATTCATCTGTTGAGTCATCCTTAAATAACTAACCCTAAATAACCCCTGCACTAACAGAAGATGAAATTCCCTGACTTTCCCAGGAATTTCAGTGAAATGTGATTTTCCCTGACAATTCCAGGTTTTCCCGTTTTTCCCGGTGCGTGGCAACCCTGTACAGAAATTTATCTTTCTTGGCGACCTTAGCACAAGGCTTGCCTTTTAACCAATAAGTACCCAAAAACATAATACACAAATAATTTTGATCAATTTCCAAAGATTTTAAACATAACAAAAATTTACATACCGGAATTATAGTTCAAACAATTTTAGCACAGTTTTGAGATGAATACATTTCAAAACAATAATATTTGGTATTTAAAGATCATAATTAGTCCCTAATTAAGATTCTATAAGATCATGTGATGTTTATAACATGAAATTTGTAACATTAAAAAACCATGTTGAATTCTATTCTGAATAGAGTGTTTTTTGCTGCAAATTAAAGCCATCGTTTAGCTGATTTCCTCAAGTACAGATGGCAGCTATCAATACAGCAGCATTTTTGTAATCTAAGTCCTTCTTTACGAGCATTTGCAGGTTAGTTAGATTCATTTGGATTGAAAAGAATAAATTTCTTAAGCTGGACTATTTTTGTATTAAACATCAGATTTCAGTTTAAAATAAAACCATGTAATGTCAATTTTTTAAAAAATACCTAGTTTCTGGGTGATGATTTATGAAATGCTATTTTTTGATTTCCCAATATTCCTGATTTTCCGTTTAATTTAGGTTACCTAACAAATCTCGAAGTATGACAAAATAACTAGTTTAATATCAATTCTTTTGTTTGACGATAATAGCTTCAAACCAATTAGTCCCAAAATATTTAAAAATGTAACCATTATACAGAAGTAGAAAACAATTAACTCTCAAAACAGAACATGAAGAACTAATATCAAAAATTTGAAGGGCATAAAAGTAATCAAGCCCACACACATTACAATTATTTTTAAATTGCATTTACCATTAATTGAGTGCCAAACTTCAAGTAAAAAATTTAAACTTTTAATATGATTGTGATATATTTAATAGTTTTACTCTTTACTTCCTAAGAATTATTTCAAACAATTAAAAAGGAATTTATTGTTGTGACCAAAATAGTAAGAACTAGAGAAAGGAAAAAAAATACCCAGACAACATTCCAAGAAATAGTATTAAACAAAACATAAATCAAAACAGTAGCCTCCCCCCCCCCCCCTTCTAGATAAAAGAAAACCTTCTTTTAATTAATTTGCAATCAGGCATAAAAAGAAAATCTTTAAAAAATAATAAAAAAAATATGCTCTTGAGTAACAATTCTACAGGATTCTAGTTTAAGACATGAAGCTCAGGAAGTAATTACAATTGGAATGATCAAACTTGAATCAGTGATTCAATAGAAGTAACAACAGCTGAAAAGATTGGTAAATGCCCAAAAGTGTACCATTAAAATTACCTTCATTTATATATCATTAAAATTTAAAATATTTTCCAACAACTAAAAGAAAAAATTAATTTTAAATTAGCTTCATACATGTCAAACAAATATGTTTTAAATAAATAGTTTCAATTCACAGGGGTGTCCACCCCACCCCCTCAGAGCGATGATGCACCCCATTTATAAAAGTATGCCCCCCCCCCCCAAAAAAGGCAAACCCCCACTGAGCAAAACAGTCAACCAAGCCCCGCCCCCCCAAAAAAAGACAAACCCCCACTGAGCAAAACAGTCAACCAAGGCCCCCCCCCCCCCAAAAAAAAAAAAAATATCAATGGTGCAGTCTGCACCATGACTGTGCCATTGGTGCAGTCATGTACTAATGGTAATTTAGATTAATAACCACCAGGGGTACCCTTGGTGGGCACCCCTGCAATAAATAATTTTAACATTGAAAATTGTATTTACATCAGCCGCAGAAGAGGGCGTGTCATACGAGGCAGTAGCTAAATGAGCTATGCTGCTCAGCTGCTGCAGAAGATTAAGAGCCATCATACTTGTTGATTCAGGAGGTAGCTGAGGCATCTAGAAAAGGAATTAGCATTAATGCATCAGCAAGAAAACAATTATCAATCAATGCATAGTAGCAAAAATCAACTGCAAAAGAGAAAATAATTGCTAGAAGGAGCATTGCCCTTTTTTTCTGAAGTGGTAAGAGTACCATGCAACTTGGGAAGGAATATCTATTTAACCACAGATAGCACTTTTTCATTATCCGACTCTCAGCACTAATATCATTTTATAACCGATGCAAAATAATTTATCACTTAGCCTCTAGTTGCAACTATTTGATTAATAAATTAATATTATTTTTATTTTAAAACTGAAATTCTGCTGCCAAGACTATACATTGCATAATGATTACTTTATGCAGTGGCAGCTTGTAGTTTGAAAATTTTGAGGTGCTGCAGAGTTAAAATGTGCTAAATGTTATATGCATAATTTAATATCTGTTTTTGTTTATAAAATAACAGCATTTTTTAAAAAATCATTGAAAAACGTGAACTATATCGACATGATGTGACAAATTAAGTAAAAATATATCTTCATACATTTTCAACTACTGAAAAACAAAGCCCATTCTTCTCTCTTTTTTGCATACAAATTCTTCAATAACTTATTCATTTAAGTTTTTAATTTTGTCAAGATTTTTTTTCTGAGTTGAGAGCAAAGTAAAAGGAAAATTGACAAGCGTAGAGCAATCGGCTGCCTTATAGGGCTACTATTTTTTCAGGAGAGCGAGGAGCCCAGAATATCCGGAAAACTATCAGGAGACAGAGCAAAGTTGAAAAAAATTGTTTTGCCTCTAACTTTACTTCCCTCTCACACTTTTTGTCATGAAAAGATTATTTGTACCCAAAATCCCAAAAAAGACAATATTTTTCAAATGTTGCCCAAATTATAAGTTGAAAAAATGTAGCTTAACTTAACAAAATTTTCTGTCGCCAGCAATGAAGTAGCCAAAGAGACTATTTTTTTGCAACCTGGCAATACTGGGCTTGTGCGCTGCAACACTTTCAGTGCAACTCCCCATTTGAAATGACTATCCCCCTCAACATCACGCTGAGTACAAGTACAGCGCTTTTCAATGAGAGCAAAGAACCTGCTGGTTGTACAGCACTTTTGAAATTTAAGAATTAACTCACTGATAACTCAATTTGTACACTCAAATATGGCATCAAGTAAATTTTCAAATGCTTTGATTACTTAAAAACGTATTTTATTTATTTATTTAATTATTTTTATTATTATATTGTATTTTTGATATAAAACTACTGGGGTGCCACTGATTTTATGGATTAACCAAATAAACAGATACACTAATTCAGAAAATAGATTGCCCTCCTTTACAAATACGAATGCATGATTATCTTAGAAGTTTTCTCACTCTTTCATGCATACTAACGAAATAATATACTGTCAGCTTTCTTCCACCACAAAAAACTTTTACAAACAAAATTTAAGAAAGAAAGTACAAATAAATTAAATAATTACCTCACAAATCAAAGAAGTGGTAATACTTTCATATTTCTAAAATAACTTTACCTACTTTGCTTGAGCATTAAAACATATTTCCTATAATGCCCCACAATTGTATCAAAACACATCGATATTTTTTGCTAAAACTTCATCAAAATGGTTAAACAGAACTTTCAGAATGAAATTAAGAAATTTATTAAAGCAAAATTCCACATTGATTAATCAGATGCTAACATACATTTTAATAACAGGGAGTTCTAGCCTTTTGCACTATCAAACTTCAAATATTTCTTGGAAAAATTCAGGAGAAAGTTTCATAGATTGCTCCAAATTAAGATAACAGAGAGTCTTTTGATTTATAAGAAAAGAGAATAATACATAAGGATTTAAAGAACGGGAATTGTGGCAAAAATAATACCTTTTCCAGTAACACATGTTTAAAAAGAGAAATGCTAAGAGCATGTTGATCTTTGCTTTTTGCTTGGTTCAAAAGCCAACCAAACAACTCATCAGCACACTCTGGATCAGTAGCTAAGCATTGCCATAAAGTGTCCACTTGTTCATGGTTTAAGCCTACAAAAAACAAAACTTCTGTACCTTTGATATAAAAGAACCAGAGTCCGCACATCGGTAGAAATTCGACCGTAATTCCTTAATTTTTCAAGCTCAGCCTTGGACGCTTCAACGAATTTTACACGTTTTAGTTTTTCGGTTTGATACGTTAGTTTTGGTTAAATATTTCAGTTAGTGATAATCTTTCCTCAATGAGACTGATTGACCACTGAGTTAGTAATTTAATGTAATGCATTTGTAACACATATATTACTTTTTTTCTGCACTCCTTTTTCTGCTGTAAAGGAAATATAAATAAAAATGTTCATGCCCCCTTATTATTATTGAATAAGTTAGAAATACAAAACACTCACTTTCAATTCAATCAAGAGTTCAAAAGCTAATGCAAATTAACAAACTTACAAAACATTGATTTGAAGAAAAATAAGCATCACAACATGTATTACCTGACTTTATATTATATTAGACATTGTTAGATTCAAAGTGTTTCTTTATTTTGTTTTATATTGAAATCTGACTGGCTTATCATATATATATACATTGGGAATGGATTAATTGACACCTTAAGATTAGTATTATTTTGCTTTGACACTTATATAATTGATTACATTTTAACTTTTATTTTGTTCTTGACATTTCTTCTTTTTTGAATTATAAATCGTAAAAAATGTATTGGGTATTGCACAAATATTGTAGGTTGTAGAGGTAAAAACTAGTATGAAAGTAAAACAAATCAAGGCTTCTAAAAAAGGCTATTTTGAAAGTAGGAGGGAAAATAATATAAGTATTTCCAAAAATATTTTATTGATAATACTAAAATTCATCAATAGCTACTAAATTTTTAAAAAAGTAAGAAAATTAATTGACAAAATGGTACTTAATTGTTTTGTTTTAGCCTATTTATGTGTAGATAAGTTCTAATAGATGTTTATGTTTCATAAAACTTTACAGGAAGCTGCAGACTACAACCTGCCCCCCAAAATATATTTTATAAAAAAGAAGGGTCTTGAAACTGTTATATGCAATATACATTACACTTCTGGCCTTTCACCTTTAAATTTCACACAAAAGTAAAAGTTTGTGCCCTCTCTCATTAGTTTTTTTACAGTTAAAAAATGCAAATATAATTGACATCATAATACAAGTCTCAAATATGCTTCATTACATCGCTTTTACAAGTTACGTTTTCACATGTAATGCCTCTTCTATTTTCAAAATGTTTCTCACAGAGGATTTCATATAAAGTAAAAGCATAAAATTATCAAATTTTTAGTTGGTTTAAAAGTCATTTTTCGGGCTACTGTCTTACCTATCAAAATACTACAAAGAAACTAAATTTGACAACTGTAAAACAATTTAAAATTTTTGTCACCAAAATCACTGTATTTCATCAAAAACATGAAAGAGTCAGGAAAAAGAAAATATATATATATTAAAACAAGTAATTTATTATTAGTAATATTATTATTTATTTATTTACTTTTATAATAATGAAGAACACATTGTACTTTTAAAATACTACAACAATTATCAAAATTGAGAAACTGCAAACCCGAAGAAAGCTATTTCTTCAAAGAGAAAAAACAACTTTTTTTCTTCAATGAAAAATATTTTGATATAAAAAAAACAAGCAAATTATTCAGGATTTAAACTTGATTATCATGCAATCAAATACATAATTAAAAATGTGTATCAACTTACGAAAATGTTCGGGAGAGCCAGCCGTAGAAAATACGCATGTTAAAAAATGCAGGCGAACTTGTATTTCATCCTTATGAGAATACCTGTAGAAACATAATGCTTTTAGAATTTCAAAAAAAAAAGCCTCAACCGAGGAGCTTAATGGGTGAAGATGTCATGTGACAAATGAGCGATTTTGAGAATATCAGCTCATAGTTGCTGGATTTGGCTTTTTTGGAAAGTATTTTGAAGTTCAAAACCGGCTGAAAGGTGCAAATTTATTCAATTTTTAAATTTTATATTGCTTTCGTTACTACACTATAAAATTTTCAATTAGTCTAAAACTCTGGATCAATCTAATGTCTCACTAATCTAACGTCTGTGCCCCAAAAAGTAGAAGCAATGTTGGCAGTTAATGCATTAAGAACTACCTAATTGAAAAGAAAAAGATCTGCAGCTACTTTAATTGTAGAACTTAATGTCTACTTTAATTGTCTCTAACCATTGATTTATTTATTTATTTATTTTTTGAAAAATTCGCCAGAAAATAAAATTTAATACAAAAGCGACGGAAAATCTCGATGTAGTTTAGTTGAGAAAGTAGGAAATGATTCACAAAAATAGACAACTTACACGAAGATTTAAAATCAGTTTTCCATCTGATGAAAAAATGCTGCATTACTATGGCTAACATATCAAGAAATAAGTTAGTAAGAAAAAGATCACTTTATTTTATGATTATATTTTTAGGAATAGATATATTTGACAATTAATACATTTTTCTAGATGATCATTTACAATATCATCAGTGAAGGATATTTTAATATTATTTTAACGCTTTGTGGGAAAAGAGGCTTGCTGCTGACAATTATTTTGTCATTATTAAGTAATTTCATTAGCTAGTGGACTTGAAAATTCAATGGAAGAATGAACCATGTTTTCTTCAAATTATTTAAACATACTCAATTAATACTCTCTTTTTTTTATAGTTTTAAAAACAGTGTTTGTTTAAATTAAGGTGTCTTTATTTATTATAGCTCTTTTTTTAAATTAATTCCTATTTAACACGTAATAAAAGAATTTCAACAATTCTGAAAACCCTTTGACACTACAGTTAATCCCGCCCCTTTTCCCATCCTTTTTTGTGTATAAAAGCATAATTCCCACCTTTTTGTATGTGTAGAGAAATCTCTACAAGTTTGAAAATTGTTAGAAATCAACATCACTCATTACCATCAAATTATTCTAATTTAGAAGTTTCAAAAAACCACATTATACTTATAATCAATATACACTCAGTAAGCTAAAATTAAATGCAGTAAAAAATATACTTACATATTAAATTTGTTAACAGCTCGATTAGAAGTATAATTTACAAGATTATTAAAAAAATGTTTCATCATTTTATGTTCCTTTTCAGCCCAACTGAAAAGAAAAATATAGATGCAATCAATATTTATTTTCCACTATTCACAGACAAATTAATTTAAGTAATAAAAAATGAACTTACATTGTGACTGAATGAGTATCACTACTGCCTCGAAATTGTTGAAAAGAAGCAAACAACTTGGGTAACAGTCGCATTGAAATAATAACAGATCTGGGAAATAAAAAAATTGTTAGTTTCAAAATGTGTATAATATTATGCAGAATGAAATTTAAGTGCATTATTTGTAGATAAATAATACTAAATTCAAAAGATATATATCTATTTCTTACTCCAACTTCGGGACCATTGATTAAATGATGCTACACTTCTCTTGAATATATTCGACTTCCTCCCCTCCCCCTTTTGTTACAAAATGTCGCACTTCACCTGGGCCCCCCCCCATCGCACTTCACCTGGGCCCCCCCCCCCCCCCCCCCCTACCCCCTTTGTCACATGTCGTGCTTATTACATACATATATGTAATTGCAATGTTGCAGTTAAAAAAAAAAACACCAAGTTATAGATCACATTTTGAAATTTCAATGACATTTGTGAGCATAACAATAATAATGTTTATATGCTGTGTATTTAATCTGTATAAAATGAGGTTAAGGTTTTAACACACAAAAGATAATTAGCGTAGAACAGTAAAATATATTAGTTGTTTGAATTCTGAAAAATGACCCACGCAACTTTATCTTTTTAACCGACTTCACAAAGGAAGGAAGTTATACATTCATATTGTATGTATGTCGTTTTTTTTTTTTTTTTTTTTGTCCACTCATAAGTTTTTACCGGATGCACCGATTTTCATGATTTTTTTTGTAATCGATCGAGGGTGGCTTCCCATAGGTCCCATACGTTAGCTTGACCATATTCGATAATTAGAAAAAAGTTATGGGCTGAAATGTGGTCATTTTTTTTTTTGTTTTTTTATCCGTAACTTTTGATTAAATGAACCGATTTTAATTATTTTTTCTTTGATCGATAGAGGGTTGTCTAACTCAAATATCGCACATCAATTTGACTACATCTGTTTTTTAGAAAAAACGTTATGGGTGAAAAAAAAGTATTTTATCATTTTAATTGGAAAGGCTAGGCTTGATTTTTCTTTGTTGGGAAAATTATTAATAAACATGAAAGTCATTGTTAATAAAGAGTTTGTTGCCATTAAGATGTAATATTAAAAGCAGTTACAACAAGAAATAGACTGAAGGCTTCTCTGAAGAAGAAATTAAATCCAATCAGTTTGCTTACTCTAGTGATCTTTTAAAATCATTTCAAAACGAAATTTAACATACAAACAGTTAGTTTTTAGTGTCATTCTCTCAAAGAAGGTTTCCCCTTTGATATGTATGTTTTAAAAATAGAGTATTTATATAAAAATGTATTTACACTAAAAAGAATAAAATAAAATAATTTTTGGAAAAAAATAGAACCGACTTCAAACTATAAATTGTGCTAAAAAGTAAAAAATAAAATTATTCTTTAAACAACTTTAATACGACTTTTAAACATAATTTTTGAAGTCGGTGCAAAATTATGATGGATTTTGATGCATGATTCCTTTTGTAACTATGAACCAATTACAAATATAAATGGCCTAGCGTTTGCACCACTTTCAATGTAAAATAACTCATGGCGTAGTTATAATTAGACTGTCATAATGTTGCACCGACTTCAAAAATTATGTTTAAAAGTCGTATCGAAGTTGTTTAAAGAATAATTTTATTTTTTACTTTTTAGCGCAATTTATAGTTTGAAGTCGGTTCTATTTTTTTCCAAAAATTATTTTATTATTAAAGTGTAGATGCCCCTAAGAAAATTTAATTTTCCCTTAACTAGAAGAAAATTTAGACTTTAATCAGCATCAATGTTTTCGGTACCAATGAAATCAGATACTTTAAAATCAAATTGTGAACGTCAAAAAACTTTTAAAATAAATTTAATTATCTGATTTTAAATATTTTTACAGAAACTAAAATGTATGGTGTCACACTTCTTGTAACCCCCTTCCCTTCCTTTGACAAAAGCTCAGAATTTCTCGAACCCCCCCCCCCCTCCCCCTCCTTCCCTCGAAACGCGACATCATTTATGAATGATCCCTTCCCAGCAAGATTCTTTTTGGTACATAACAATCATAAGAAATTTATAAAAACGTATTTTGCTGAGAAATACAAAAAATATTTTCTGAGAAATGCAAAAAAAAAAAAAAAAAAATTTCATTCTTTTATACACCTGTATATGATTGGGAAATATGTACTGTAACGTAATGGCTCTCTTGGCTTTTTTTTAATCTAAAACATGTTTTTTACAAGCCAAATACTAATTAAATAGTTGAATTAATGTTAAATCATATAAATTGGATAATACAACAGAAAATAGCTTGAAAAACATTAATCTCTTCATTCCAAGTGTACCCAATTGAGTACATTTTAAAATACCGTTTATTAAATACTGTTTGTGCAATTTGAAAGCTAAAACACCCAATTGGTTTTGAAATTAATCAACAAATAGTTTACTTTGTTTTAAACATGGAAAACATGGAAATTGAGCATTGATTATTATTTAAACTATTGATTAATTAAAATTTTTAAAAAAATTTTTAGTTATTTTGTTTTGTAATCATTTTTTAAATCGGAGAACCAAAAAATTTGGGTCAAAATTGTTTGTGCTTAGTTCTGGGGTCTGAAGAGGTTAAGTTCACTACTTTCTTGAAAAGCTACATTTGCATTTAGCAGACAGTCATACTTCAAATCAATAAAGCAAAACTTTTAGCACAAATTCAACAAAGCTGAATCCTCACAAAAAAAAATTATGCACACTTTCTTTCTCTTTCTTTCTAATGGGGCTGCGTATGGTCATTAACCTTTGCAGACCTAGTGTGTCAATCGGTCATCGGCATCCATTTTTTCAAGTAGCACCACTGACAGTGGATGCCATTGCCACTAAAGAATTTGGACGCTCAGTTCCCTGGTAGATAGCGGCACCTGAGCTCTCATTTGATGCGACTTGCAGTAGGTATTTCATTTAGCCGAGAGCATCCAAGCCAAACGGACACTCAAGGGATCTTTAACATGCCACACAATCATGCGACATGGGCGCAGACGATTTTATGCATCTTGAAAATCCACGGACTTGGGCCAGGTTTGAACCTGGTGATCTTGGGCGTACGAGACTTACGCCTTACCACTACGCCACCCTGTCGACAGATTATGCACACTAACATTTGAAAATCAGCTTTTCATAAGCTTCTTACAGCATTATGGAAAAAAATTAATAATGCTAGAGATTATTAGCTACTTACCTGTTATTGGCTATGTTTTGTAAACATCCTTCAATAAACTTCATACGAATCATTTTATCCGTGGACCAACAAACAAGATTGCACAAAATCTTTTCAGCCTCTACCGACAAACCTTCACTGAGCTGACCCTGAGATCACAGAAAGGGAAGAAAAAAATTAGTATATAACACAAAGCAACTGAATAAGCTGAATCATTTTAATGAATAAATGTATCTCCCAAACATTTGTATAATTTAGCCTTATCTGCACAACAGTTCAGAACCATGATTAGGGATAAAAGCAAATAAAACTCTCAAAATTGTTTATAATATTAATATTATTACAGTAAAGTCTTGATATTTCGAGCTGGACGAGATTGAAACTACTTTGAACTATCGAAATCGCAAATTATTGAAATCATAACTTTTTAACTGCAAAGTTGCCTGATTTTCAAGACGGCGTGTAGCAGAAAATATCTAGAAAAGCAGCCAGAAGGAACACAATGTCGTCCAATTTTTTTTTCTTTTAACTTTATTTTGCTTTTAACCGTATCTTGCTTTTAACCATTATTTTGCAGGAAAAGAGGAATATTTTTGTCTGAAATTTTGAAAAAAGAAATTTACCTTTTTCAAATTTTTTTACCATTTTAAAGTGCCATAAATATATCCAGACTCTTAATAAAATTTTCTGTTGCCAATCAGGGCTAACATTAGCCCAATTCGCTACTTCCCCTCAATCTGTCAATGATGCCACGATTTTTAGAAGGCGAGAAGAAAAGCTCGGACTTCTAGGAAAGTCGAACTACCAAGATTCGAATTATCCAGGCTCTACTGTACTCTTAGTATTATTATTATATAGCCTTTTGATTGAAATAGGACAGTAATGCATAATTTTCTAAAAGGAACAAGTTATTTCCTTAAACAGTAAAACATTTAGAGACAATGCATTGCTTGATTTTGTATGGGAGTTCACAGGAGTCCTACACTTCTTGACAATTTTTATGTATTGGATGGATTTCAGACTATTTATGCACTATAATAAATTCTGAAGACTGCATACTGCCGTGCTAAGCACAAAAGCCACACCTACCCTTTAACGCTAAATCGAGTTATTGCCACCAAATGGTTCTTTGTCATATTTTATCTAAATTCAATGATTCATGGCCATATAATGGGCAATACCTTCAGCACAGAACTTGTGCCAAAATGAGTAACCTAAGAACTTATCTGTGAGCATTTTTCTCACATCCCCTCCTTCCCTCAAAAAATAATTGTAAATTAAATATTTGCAACTGAAGCATTTTTATTCATTCTAAACACTAAATGTTAAACCAAAATAATAATATTATTTCAAATATATCAGACACATTTACTGTTTTCATGAAATATTATGTCAGGTAACTTAGGTACTTTTATTTGTGGGGAACAAATTGTTCTTTATGAAAACTAAAAATAAAAACAATTCTTCAGTACAAATAAATTTAAATAATTATACTATGCAATTGATTTATTCATTCTTTTTACAATTAGGCACACATCTGGTTTAATATTTGATTAAACAAATTTTTTCAAAATGTTTTTGTTAAATTACAAAACACTCGCTTGATGATAAAAACGCTCACATTAAATTTTAAAAATTTTTTAACATAACTCGATGTTCAGTCCTGACCCCTCGACAGAGGGCACCACCTCCCCCCTGAACCTGAACCACGGAACTTTTCCCTCCTCGAGAAAAACTTGTTTTTTCAGAGAGACTGGAATCGGCCGTCCAACCCTTCGGACGTTAAATGTAACCTACTATTCTGTATTCAATTAAATGATGATAAATTTATGCTTTTCATTTTAGTTTTCTTTCCCTCCAGCTTTCCACTTGCTCTGTAGGTAAGCCCAAATGTTTATGATTATAATTTCCTTATTACAAGGCAGTGCCAGCTATCCTATGAATATCAGTTCTCTAAATAATCCCCTACATCTTTTTTTTTGGTCCGTCGAGCCGGAGCCTGCCTTTTAAATTCTTTTACTGAGTCTGTTTATTCAAACTTCTTAACATTTCAAAATGCCACCCAAATCTGAAGCCAAATTTAATTTAATTACTCTCGAAATAGAGAGATTTGTGTCTAAACTTAAAACGTGTTCAGATAATTTATGTCTATTAAAAATTCTTAAAGATGATATACTCATTCTAGATAATGATTTAAAAGAGTGTTTTAATGTTATTTTTGAAACAGACCCAGAAACTGAACTATATAAAGATTATGCAGAGCATAAAGACAAAATTTTGGAAATTCGTGCGGCAATAGATCGCTATATTTTGAAAATCCCAGAATCCTGTCAAAAGGTCGAAATTAAATCGAAAACTACCATAAATCTTCCGAAATTCGATGTTCCATCATTTTATGGAAGTATTCAAGACTGGCTGTTGTTTAAAGAAATCTTTGCGACATCCATAATCAATAATTCAGAATTATCAGACATTCATAAATTACAATATTTACATGCTTCAGTTAAAGGTGAAGCCTCTCGGCTAATTAAAGGATTCAGCATTTCAGATGTTAATTTCTCCCAAGCTTGGGAAACACTAACAAATCGGTACGACAACAAACGCGAATTAGCATTTAGCCAAATCTCAAAATTATTTGATATCAAGAGAATCAAAGTCGTTACTGCTAAATCGTTACATGAAATGCTAGATATATGTAACGAAGCTATTTGAAATCTTAAAACTCTTGGATTTGAAACTAATTCATTTGTTGATATCATTTTAATTTTTATTCTTGAATCAAAATTGGACGAGTCATTACGCCAAAATTGGCAACTATCACTGGAAGACAAAACTCTTCCAACGTATGATTTATTTTTAAACTTTTTAGAAAAGCAAGCTAGAAGTTTAAATATATTAAAAGATCATTCTAAATCTGATAACTTTTCTAAATTCGAAAATAAACCTATTGTGAAAAAGGAAGTAATTAATAATGCTATTTCAAAAAAGGAAAAGGTTGAGTGTGTATTTTGCATACAAGGCCACAAATTGTTTCAGTGTCCCGAATTCGCCAAATTATCTGTAAATTCTAGGTGGACATTTGTGAAATCGAACAAATTGTGTTCCAATTGTTTGCGTCCTTATCATACGAAGGATTCTTGCTTGGTAACCGCTAGATGTAAAGCCTGTATATTAAAACATCATAGTGTTTTACATTCATTTTACAGCACTGCATCCCAGGCATTCGATGGGGAGACAAATTCAGATAGGAAATCGCCTTCTACTTTGCCGAGTAGCAGCATATCAACCACGCAGCAAACCCTAAGCCCAGAGGGCAGTTTCTCTGCTTACGGGGGTACAACTCCTGTACTTCCCTTAATACGCTCTTGTCCAGAGCGATTGTAAAAGCTAAAAATAGAACAGGGGAATTCGTCGACTGCCGTTGCTTGGTAGATAGTGGCAGTCAGAACTCGCTAATTTCGAGGGAGTGTAGTGATCCCCTGGGGTTGACCTTGAAAAAATCGTCTCATTCCATTAGCGGGATAAACGGCGTGAAGGCCGAAACTTCGTTATTCGAAACGGAGCTAACGTTTGCTCCTCATTTTCAAGGGGAACTCTTTACCACAAAGGCTTTAGTAGTAAATAAGGTTACGTCGAACTTACCTAATTTTGAAATTCCATTCACCAACTGGCCTCATATTGCAGGACTTACATTAGCTGATCCAGTATTTTTTGAATCTAAGCCTGTTGAAATTCTTATTGGAGCTGATTTATTTGCAGACTTAATTCTAGATGGCGTCATTATGGGTGCAAAGGGAGAACCTTCAGCTATAAATTCAAAATTGGGTTTCCTATTATCGGGAAAAATTTCTTCTCGATCTATGAGCAGGGAGAATGTCACGAGCTGTAATTTATTGCTTAATGAAAGAGAATTATTTCAGAGGTTTTGCAAGCTGGAATCTGCTCCAGATAACAATTCATTTTCTAATCAAGATCAAATGTGTGAAGAAATTTATAATTCTACTGTAACTAGAAATTCTTCTGGCAGATATTGTGTAAATCTTCCTTTTAAATCAAATCCATCGTTTGGCGATACTCGCTCGCAGGCTTTAAAACGTTTTGAAAGTTTGGAAAGAAAGTTAAGTCATAATGAATCATTTAAGAATAAGTTACCGCATCATGGAGTTTTTAAAGAAGATAGCACTTCAACAAAATTGCGCGTTGTTTTTGACGCATCTATGAAATCGTCGCTAGGAAATTCTTTGATTGATGAATTATTAATCGGTCTTAAACTACAAACTGATTTATTTAGCCACCTAATTAAATTCCGCATGCATAAAATTGCGTTTTCTGCAGATATAGAGAAAATGTTTCGCCAAATCGATATGTCGAGGGAACATTCTGACTATCAGCGCATTTTATGGAGATTTTCCTCATATGACCCAATAGAAGACTACAGACTAAAAACAGTAACTTATGGGACTGCAAGTGCACCTTATCTTGCGATTCGGACGTTGAAGCAATTAGCCAGTGATGAAAAACAGAATCATCCTTTAGCCTCTAAAATTACTTTAAATGATTTTTACGTTGATGACTTATTGACAGGAGCCAATTCTTTGAAGGAAGCTAAAATTTTGATTACTGAACTAAATTCTTTAATGCAAAGTGGTGGATTTACCTTGAGAAAATGGTCCTCAAATTATCCCGAAATCCTTGCTAACCTTCCTAATGATGTAAAATATAGTTCCTCTTCCGTTCTAATTAATGATAATTCTTTAAAAATTCTAGGCATTATTTGGGATACTCAACTGGATTCATTGCAAATTAATTTAAACTTAAATCTTGAGGTTAATTCTAAACGCCAGCTTCTTTCAGCTATCGCGCACATTTTTGACCCTCTAGGTATTTTATCCCCTTCTACTGTTCTCTTAAAAATTCTTCTTCAACAACTTCTTTTTTACTCGCTCTTCATCTAAAAAAAGCTTAAAGAAATATGGACATGCAAAAAATTTTTTGCGTATCAATTTTCTATAGATTTAACTTGATTTTTTTCCGCGATAAAAAATTACGTGCCTTGGGTTACGAGTAATTTTTAAATTTTTTTTTTTTTGCGTCCCCACCTCTGATTTTTGCGTATTTGACGCGATATAACACGTCCTTGTTTTGGCATTGCTGAGGCTACTTTCCTTGTACTATTCGGGAAAGGAGCACTTATTTGGTATTTTTCTTGACTTATACCGTTTTAGCGCATCCTCCGATAATTTCGCGAAAATTCAGGAGGGTGCTTATTCGGTATTTTACAGTAAAGCAACCCTTCTGCATGTTTCTTCCCTTCCTCCCTCATTTAGAGAAAGGTTGGGAAAACCAGTTCAGAATGGTAAGCGGAATTCATGGCGACATTCGTCGGTCGAACGAAAAAATATATCTTTACATAAGAGGAAGTAAGCACTTCTTACAAACATAGCTGAAAAATAAGCACTTTTAAAAACCGCTACGCAAAAGTCAAGTTTCATCACCCTGGCCTTTGACCATAATTTCAGTTACAGATACCACATTTGTGGTTAGCACGACAGTGGAGAGAGCACTTTAGTTAGAAACTAAGTGCCCATCGTATAAAACTTTTCAAGCCTAATAAAGATTCAAAGCATAATAACAACTACATAGTGAAGTCAATCGGACACGTACTATTCGGTCGTCCTGCAAAATATCCCACAACAAGGTCTGGCCCGGCTCACAGACGGCATCCAGCTCGAAGTGGTCTATCCTGACCTCTCTCGGACCTCGGCCGAGGAAAGTGGGGTGCTTCCCGGCCAACTGTCCAGGATACATGCACGCCAGACCTCTGGCGGATGCGTTCGAGGTGTGGGTCAGCGGAAGAGGATGTGCTCGGGCAGAGAGTCGGACGAGCTCGTCCTCGCACCCACTCTCTTCCTCTCCCTCGAAATCGGCCAGGTTTTTCTCCGACTTGTTGCTCACTCGGGAGCTGCCGCAGCTGCCTTCGTCGGGACTTAGGATGTCTTCGACCAAATCCCTGTGAATGATAAAGTGGAAAAATTATTTAAAAGCAACAGGGTTCGTTGATTTAAATCAGCTTGATAAATCGTGATTTTTAAAAAAATCATTGATTTAAATCGAGTGATTTTTTTTTAAAAAAAATCATTGATTTTACAATGTTAGAAAGCAGTGGTGTAGTCGAGGGGGGACGCAGGGGGACGGCGTCCCCCTACCTTTTTATTTTAATACAAGCGTCCCCCAATTTTTTTACATTTTAACATACGCGTCCCCCCACTTTTGGTATCAATTGCTTATCTTCGTATGTATAGGCGTCCCCCTACTTTTTTTTCAGGACTACACCACTGTTAGAAAGTGTTGTAAAAATGAAATATGTTGCAATTACAACCACTGTTTCAAACAAAACTTCCTAGGTCCATCTGTCTGTGTGCATAACATATTTCATTAGTTTAGAACTAATTACTGTTTTGTTAATTTTACAATATTACTCTTATTCTTCAAGCATCTTAAGAGCAAAGCATCATTCATTCAATCATTCAAATTAGCATTCATAATAATCAGGAAACATTCTGTGTTATCTTAAAAATAGTATTTTAGATCGATTTAATAAATGCCACACAATAAATTCAGAATGATAATATTCAAAACAACAATTGATAGAATTTAGAATATGTATCCTTTCATTCATGTCCCTTAAGGTTTTTTTTCCTTCTAAAATATTTTTTAATCTTAGAAGTTTTTAATAAAGATATTTGATTGAAACAAAAAGTTTCAGTTTTTAGTAATGGTATGAGCATATGATTTTATTAAATGGGTAAAAATATTTCAGTCTGTTTTATTTATAAAATAGAAAAATGATTTTAAAGTACACTCAATGAAAAAATTAAGAACACACAATTGTTACTTTTTTTCAGCTTTCAACAGCAAAATAATTCAGATTAAATTAGTTCATTTTATCTGTACTTATGAGTATACTATTATTCCTGGCAGGGTTAAGTTTCATTTGAGTCATGCATTTATATTAAAATTTGCTTATCATTATTATTACTGAAAAATATTTACTGCTGTGAAAATATCTTAAAGTGTATTTTTGCATATTGATTACCATACCATATTGTTTATATGAATGTAACATAATCAATATCCAAAATATTTAAGGTCTTTTTAAAAAGTCAAAAAAATCCGATTTAAATCAAAAAAATAAAAAAACCGAACCCTGAAAAGCAATAATGACAATGGAATAAGAAAAGACCGGTGGTATAATCGAGGGGGATGCTACCCCCCTACTATATTTTTAGTGTCCCCATGCATTTTGAACTTTAACATAAACTCCCCCCTTTTGATGCCCGTATATATAAGCATTCCCCACCTTTTTTCCAGGACTACACCAATGCAAAAGACGCTAACTTATATAATGCAATTCTCAGTTAACCACACAACTTTTCAGAAGTAAAAAGTAAGTTGTGCAGTTTAAAAAACCTCATACTGTAATTATCTGTGTTTAGTCCGCAATTTATTTACAAAAAAAGCCCCCTGTGTTACACATGCGACAATATGATGATACAGGGACTACACAGAATTAAAATAATAATAATTAGGAAGATAACTACCATTCAAAAGTATTAAAATGTATTTTCCCACAAAACACAAAGTAGAGGGATAAATCTTAGCTTTCGAAACGATGATCCAATTTCCCCCATCCCTCTTAAAACTCCCCCATGCAAGCAGATTGGGAATCCGGCGCTAGGAATGAATTTATGGACAAACTCGGTCAAGTTTCATCTAGTTTTGGACAAACGCAGTTGATAATTACAGTATTCTAAACTGCAAAAATAACACAAATTTCTAGCACATTAAATTTTTAAACAGCTTTCAATCTTTTTGCATTCATTCAAAGCTTTTAAATGAAAAATAGTATTTCACAGTACAAATGTCATACTGGATTGTGTTTGTAAATGCAACTAAGCAAATTATGAAGCAAGCAAAAGTGTAAGATAATGAAATTCTGATTATGAAGCACATTACATAAATGATATGAATGAAAATGATTTATGTGAATGACAGTTAAATTGCATGATTTAGAGTTTAATTCTCGTTTTATTTTGGAGTTATTCTAATGTGTAATTGATTTATTCTGAACATTTTATTAATTTAAAATGGTCTATATAATGCTAAAGCTCTGGGCCAAAGGTGTGCATTATAATGGTCTTCTACTATATAATCAAAATTAATTACCTATCAAAATGTTCAACTCGACTAAATAAATCAAAGGGAATTCCAACTTTTTTTATCATTCTTTTGCCAGGGTCTTTACTAAGCTTTTAATCTTTTATCACAAATAAGCGTTTCCTCCCAACAATTGGGTATCTGAACATGCGTAGATGGTCTGAAACTACATCACCTGAATAGTATAAATGTGGAATTCTAGCAGCAGATGTCAAACGGTGTAGAAATGAGGTTTTTTAGGTAAAAATGAGTTCTATGTTGGATGAAAATGAATTTGCCTTATATGAGCAATTTCTATTGAATTTAATCTTTTTAAGTAAGCTTATTTAAGTTACTAGACATCAACAGACATTATTGCAAGAGTTAACCTTTTAAGTAACGGCACTGGTACAATTGTTGTACCAGTAAAAATTGTCTTTTTGCCACCAGGCTAACTGCATAAGTAGAGCCACCGAGAGAATTTTTTCTCCTTGGTATTATGGCCATGTTGAGATAGATTGTTTTTTATAAAATAACATAGCTGAAGCCCTTACAGTAACTATCATGTAATAGCATAAACATATGCTAACAGTTAGTTCGTTTCGCTCGTCGAGTGCTTGCTGTAGCAAAAGGGTTAAACATCAAGAGCATTCAAAATCAGAAAAAAAAAAAAGTTTCATTTCTGATTGATATGCAAGCTTGTTCTGAAAGAGCAAACTCATGGCTAATCATGATGTTCTTTCACTATATAAAGCAATCATCAGATACACTACAAACTGATTTCAGATGAGAGAGCATATCTGGCACAGCAACAAGATTTGAAGGTTCAATCATTCCCCATACTCCATTACTTGACCCCATGACTCAAAAACAAGATCAGATTTGAATTTTATAAAGCTGAGTAATAACTGAATGGTAAACCTGGAACATGGATTTCGCCACATTGCTTCTGCTCCAACGTGTGAACTAAATTCCATATACAGTTCCAAGTTGCAATAAAACTTTTTGTTGTCTGATTTTGAATGTTTTTAGAATCAAGCTCTTTAATCCACATGCGACAGTTGACCTCTGCTGCATAATAGCTTAAGTATGATTGTTTGAAAATGATTGAATTAATATATAGCTCATGTATGTTGAATGCATTTTCCTCCAATATAGACTACATTTATCTAACCCCCCCCCCCCCTCATAACTTCTATACCATAAGATGTCTGCTGAAGTACACAGTTACACTATTCAGGTGATATAGTTTCAGACCATATATACCATGCTCAGACTGACTGCTGGGAGAGTATGTTCACATGTCTGTTTTTGACAGTGTTGAGACAAGTCAAAATTCTTTTATTTCTGTAAGGTTCTGAGTATACATATCACATGCAAGGAAAATTGGTATTATAGCTAAATTATTATTATTACTTTTGTAATAAGAAGATAGAAAAAATATGCTTATTAAGTAATATATATTTTTAAAAAATACATGCTAACATCATGTTAAACTTCTTAAATGCTTATAGTCTGTGCAATCAGAATAGGCGCATCAAGGTCGCGTTTCCCGCTTTGTTTGTCCCCCATGGCAACTGTGAGAAAGATAATAGAGCCAGACTTTTTTTTTTTTTTTGCACTGCAGTTAAGACAATTGCATGACGGCACCTCCGATTCCAAATATTAGAATAATTGAGAAGAAAGAATTTATTTTAAATTTATTCATTTTTGATATTGAGTAAATGCAATTAAATTTCTCATAACTTAAATCTGGAATGTTTAGATAAGATTTTAACGTTTACAAAATGTAAAATACAATAAATTAGCTATGCAATAGCTTTCAGAAACACATCAAAATATTAGAATAAGGTTTAGATGGGTTCAAATTTTAAGAACACTTTATCTGACGCAATCTATTTCTGCCATAGAGAAATAAATCCGATTTTAATCCGTTTATTATTATTATTAAAACAACAAACTGACTTGTCATGTTCCCCAAAGCAAGTGGGGAAAAAGTTCCTAGCACGGAAACCATGGCGAGTTGTATGACCTTGACATGCCGGTTCTAACTACACAGGTCCTTACCCATGGGAAATTTAAGGATCATATTTCTATGAAGGATCTACTTTAGGGAGGCACTAATTGTAATCAATAATGGACACTTTACCGATTATTAATAATCAGCCAATTTTTACCGATGAATCTGCGAAAAAATTAGCTAATTAAAATTACTTTTAGTATTCCAAGAAATAAATATAACTTTCTGTAATGTAAGATGTCATATGATAGGGAAGTGTACAAAAAAAAGAAATATGAAAGTGTGACAAATACTCTGAATGAAATATTAAAAAATAATGGACACAGCTGACACTGATATAACTTCATTGTGAATAATGAAATCTTAGTACAGGAAACCTTGATTAAACAATTGTCTATTGACTGAATAATGCTTTCATTAAATCAAGGGTAGATAATATTCATCAAATTGAATGCAAGACTTTTAAAAACCCGCCAATAATTTCAGGAAATTGATGAAGATCATTACATCAAAGTTATACTGTACTTTTGAACTGTAATGCAAAAAGTTAATTGTTCCTATCAGCATGAGGATATTTTTTTTTTAAAGATTTGTATTATATTTCCTCCTGTGTTAAATATTGTTTCACTTTCTACAGATGATGTCTGTCACATTTAAATATTTTAATGCTCGTTTACTCTGCTATGGGAACTTTTCTTCCCCAGCTTTCTACCACAAAATGGATTGTCATTCTTTGGTTGTAATAAACTTGAATAAAGTTTGAAAACAAAAAACAATTAACATATGTATAGGGAAAAAAAGAAAATTAAACTATCCATTTACCGGAAAAAGTGAATTATTAACTATTTCTAAAAAGAAAAAAATTGTAAACAAAAAGGTGTAGATATTGGCTGATGGTAGATTGCAATAAAGATATTGTAGTGTTAAAAAATAATAATCATAATTAACTGGCTGCTCATTAATGGGCAGATTATCTGCCGATTAGCTGGCTATCGGTAATCGCCCAATTTGCTTATTGGTGCATCCCTATTCACTCTGATCTCCTGGTGAAATTCATGGGCCTCTTTATAGCCATGTGTAACTTTTCTAGGGTCACCTTACATATAACATTTAGAATGATTTTTTTTTTTTGAAGAAATACGAGTATGACAATCCTTTATCAAATATTCACTAAACAGCAAGAATCAAACTAATATATCAATGCACAAACAAAACTTTCATGATGCTGTAATAAAAACAATATTGAGGAAAAGCAAACAGATATATAGACAGAATTCTGTTGTGAATGTAGCCAAGTGTTCAATAACAAAAGGACATTGTGAAATGAATTTAAGAAAACAAAATACTTGGAATGACATTAAAACTTCACTATTATAACAATAGCACTAAATTTTTTATTCAATGGATTTCAGACATTTAATGTATCTTCACGCACTCACATTTTATGTTTGAATTTTTTTATTTCTGATGTGTTGTCGAAAAGGAATCTTAAGCTTTTTCACTTCCTAGGT
This sequence comes from Octonoba sinensis, assembly GCA_038502835.1. Taxonomy (NCBI): domain Eukaryota; kingdom Metazoa; phylum Arthropoda; class Arachnida; order Araneae; family Uloboridae; genus Octonoba; species Octonoba sinensis. Next base: position 10,568,984 of record CM076604.1, read on the forward strand.
TGGCAAGTCTTTGTCTTATACATTTAAGTAGATCCTCCTCATTTTGTTTCAGCTCCAGATTAAAAGTTTTTGATTCAATTGTTTGCTCCATTAAATACCATATGCTTCTTTTTTAAACATAATGCAAAAAAAAAGCTAATTTTTCATGTAATTGTTTGGAGAATACTGAAATTAGTTACTAAATCTTTAGTATTTTGTCTCTTAATTTTTAATAAAACAATTGCTTTTGATCATTTTTTTTTAATCATCTGATTTAAATCTTCATCTGAATTAATGAGATAAATCACTTTAAATCATATAAACTTGCAGAGTTAAATGTAACTTTCAGTAAATGGCCCTAAGTACAGTAGCTACTGCCCCTAGGTGCAATGATGTCTTGTACCTAGAGCCTTTGTGATTTTTTTTTTTTTTTTTTTTGTAACTTTCTATAAGACGGAATTTAATATTTTAACAATTAGTACTAATCTAAATGCAATGATAATTAGCATAAAAATGTGTGTGCATCAGTTTCAAACTTTTAAACAGGTCTACAGATGCTTTTTTTTAAATTTAAAATAGGTTGCCTAAGGTACATGGATTTTTCCTATTCAATATATTTACATCAAAACTGCATCATGTACATTTCACTTTTAGAAATGTATTTTTATTTATAAGTATCCCTGACCTCATGGAGATCCCTATAAATTCATGTAGTAACAACATGTTTAAGAGAGGAACAATAGCAAGCTGTCAAAAAAATATTTTCAGCATGTGGGAAAAATGTAAAATAGTTTTCGTGTGCATAAATAAAAAATATACATTTCAGATTTGAATTAAAATTATTTTCAGTATTAGTGACAATGCTGTGCTATAAAACATGAAAAGGTTGGAGACTTACAAAAAAAAAAAAACTCTCATTCATCACTGTGCAATAATTTAAGAAAAATAAAAATGTGTGCAGTGTTTTTTTTCATTTTCTACCTTCTAATACAATTGGAGGGGTCAGAGCAACAACCAACCAAGTCCAAAAAAGTAACACCTGAGAAAAATTGAGTTAAAGTTAAAAATTCATAACTTTTACACCCTTTGATCTATGAAATAATTTTTTTTTACTTAAGTAGTTGAAATCCATAGAAAAATTTTGGTTCAAGAAAATTGTTATTGGGAATAATGGATTTTTTTCCATGGATAATGGAAATCTAAATTTTGGACTTGGTTGATTGTTGCTCTGACCCCTCCAATTATATAATAAGAATCTAACAAATTTTTTTTTTTCAGAAAATGCTCTGCTGTTATTTAAAAGAAACCTCCAAAAACAACACACATTCGAAGCTTTGCGTAAACCAGCGATATCGCCAACTTCTGGATCTTGCCTAAATCATCGATGACCCAATATTTTTCAAGCAGACACGTTTAGAAATGTTTCTCAAAAAGAATAAAACCACTAAAAAAGAGCAATAGACTCACCCAGGTACAGTCACATGCCTCTGAGGCCTTAAGTTAGCTAGATATTGCCTACATTCGTACATATCGGAAGAGTCCAGGCCTTCATTGAAGCCAGAAATATTCTCGTCCCTCTCCAGAACGGCCTTCACCAATTCGGGGAGAATTTGCGGAGCGGGAGGCCTGAGCAAATGCTTCTTATCCGGCGACAGCTCGGAATGTTTGTGCTCGCCGGCATTGTTGATGAATTTATTACAGTTGCTTTCCCCGTCCTTCACGGGGGTGACGCAATGCACGGGAGACGTCTCGTGCGACATCGCGTTGGGATTGCAATTCTCCACGCTCTCCTCGGAGAGCTCTCCCTTCATGACGGCATCGCGCTGCCTCTTCTTGACGCATCGGGATTGCTTCTTGCTGGCGACGAGCCTCGCCCGCTTCCGGCGAATCATCTTCCGGCTCCAGATATTGCACGGTTTCGTCCCCTCCCTGCTGGAGTCCTCGGAGTTCTCCGTCAGCTGGGGCTTGGCCACGGGGACTTCCACCACGGGCTCTCCCGAGCAGTCTGCGTTGTCCGTGTCGCTCTGCAAGCTGTCGTCGGTCACGCTGCTGAGCTCGCTGTCCTCCCCGCTGGAGCTGTTCTCGACGAACTGCGCCTTGTTCTCGATGAAGACGGACTGTCTCGCCCGAGCGGGGCAGGCGTGTCTCCACTTCCTGCCGTTCTGGTGCCTCTGGGACGAGCTGCGCTTCCGCTGGGCCTGCTTCAGCAGCTGCTTGTGCTGCTCGACGTCGCAGGGGCTGCTGGAAGGGCTGCCGTTGGTGTGCTCGCTGCCCTCGATGCTGCTTCTCGGGCGATCACTCACCTGAGAGCTGTCCAGCTGAAAATAAAGAAAAATCCATTGTCAAAAAATGTCCACAAATTGAAGATATTTCAGAATTACTTTTCCACAATTTATAAAACTTTTTTATGGAATAAGTAACTTTAAAAATGAAAGTCACATTTTTCTTGAATCGGGGAATTCCAGCATTTTTAGCGGGGTCCGGTTTCCGACAATTTTGAAAAGGTTTTCGTGAAAAATAAAATTCGTGCAACAGCCAACTTTTGCGAATTTCGAAAAGAGTTTTGTGAAAGATCAAACAATTTTGCGAAAATTCCAGATTTAAACATACAGTGATAAAAAAAATTTATTGTTTTTTGCCGCTTATTTAATAAATAATACTGTAAAAAGTACAATTTGGTAGTCTGGAATTTTGGGAAGGGGCCGTTTTGATGGACTGGAATTTTGTGAATGGGTCCGTTTTGATCAAACGAAATTTTGTGAAGGGTCCAGAAACAGACCTGAATTTCCTCTAATTGCATTAAAAAAAATCTTCTATAGTGAAAACTCAAAATTCAAAAATATAGTGGTAAAATTTATTTTTTTTTTTTTGCTGCTTATTTAATGAATAATTCTGTGAAAGGTATGATATGGAAACTGAGAATTTTGTGAGGGTCCATTTTGATCAATTAGAATTTTGTGAAGGATCTGTTTTGATCAATTGGAATTTTGTAAAGGTACCAAAAACATACTTGAATTTCCCCTGGTGCGACCCCTGCTTGAATACATTACAGCAATTTACCAATAAAAGTTTTGCTGTTGTAAACTTCAAATATTTCGGTGAAAGTAAAACCAGAAATATTTTATACACAACTTTGGCTACTTTCCTAGTGTTAAAATTTGCTAAGATTTGTAGCACCGCCTTTAAAATGCTTTCCATTTCCTTCTGGATAAAATGCAATGTTTTGAGGAAAAAGTGAAAAATGCTGAACCACAATGGCAATGCATATTTCAAACATAATAAACAGGGTTGCCCTTTTTCCTCCTTCCGGGTAAGAACTTAATTCATTGCTATTATGCACTGTATGTATGCATAAGCTATTATGCAAACTGATTAAGTTAACAATTGTTGCCATAGATTTGAAAAATATATACAGATTAATTAAATTATGAATAAAATTACACATATAGTGAATGGCGCTTCATGTGATCATATAAAGATGAAAATAATCCAATAACAATAACCGAGTGATAATAAAATAAAAACAATAAAAAGTTAATGCTGGAAAAATGCATACTTTTACACATTAACAAATAAATACACTGTTGGTGTCCGCTGACGTTAAATAACATGTTGTTGAAATGAATTGAATGTATTTAGAGAGAAAATAATAGCGACAAAAAAAAATATTGACCAAAAAAAGAAATATTGATTTTTGATTGTATATTTTTACCAAGCTTATATAACTGTTTCGTGACGGTTTCTTTCTGCACACATCAACGCAAGCTTTGATGTACCCCACTTATCCGACGAGATGTGAATACATTTCAAAGAGTAGTTTACAGAAAGAAAGAAATAAAATTCTTTCTCCCTCGGTTTAACGCTGATTTAAGAAAATAATCTCTGTAAATTCATAACAATAAACATTGTTTTGAAGACAAAAACTAATCTATTTTCACACAAGAAGAGGGGACTTGGTGATTTTGATGACATTAAACGACTGATAACAATGTTAAAACTTTAATGTATTTCACTAAATTTTTACCTTTTTAGTGTATCTTATTATATGTGTCTTTGTTGCCCTAACACAATGTGGAATTTTAAGTTAATTTTTTTCATTGTTATCTGGCGAGTGGCCAAATGTAAATGAATTTCATTCCAATAAAGCCATATGAAACAAACCGACCGATAACATTAACCATGATTGCATAAAACAACATACAACAAATTTAAAAAATTATCCATTCATTCATGAACCTTCTTATTCCATCTTCCCCGCTCAAAAGGCACACAGACAAAATTTTTATGCAAAAGTCAAATAAGTTCTAACGAACCCCTTCTCTTTAATCTTTCTTCCCCCATGATAGCTATTTTTAGAAATTTCAAGTGGAAAAGGCATTAGAAAACAATGTGCTACAGATAGTAAAAATCCAGCGATATATTACATGCAGTTAATCCTTTGCCTATGGGAGACAGATCAGCAATTTAATGCAGCTTTATAACATATTTCTGCTATTATATGTTAGTTAATGAACAATATTTCTGCAATTTTTTGCTGTAAAACAAGATTAATTCTGGTGAATTCCATGAAAACGGGGAAATGGCACTTAAATTTTAAAAATTAGCTTTGGACCACTTGTAATACATCATTTTCTTCAGAAATAAGTAAACTTTTTAAAAATAGAATTTTTTTTTGACTTTGACATAATTTAAGTTTTAAAAACTGAGCTCAAAGTTACTCTTTTATGTCCTGCCTTTGTAGAGCCAAATTACTTAAACTTTAAATTAACTGAAAAATTTGAATAATTATTTTATAAAAGTTTAACAAACATATTAATTATTATACCTTGGGTGTTATATTAAGCTTTTCATTCATTTGATAAATAAAAAAAATATTCTTGCCAGAAAAGTAGTGTATTAATTAGTCATACTGAACACGTCCTTCCGTTACCGAAAAAGTGGATATCAACTATCTCACTCAGAACACAATGGCCCAAGAATTACAAGTTTTTCAGTACACTGCAGGTTTAAGGGGTTGCATTAATTTGGCAGAGTCAAAATTTGTTTAAAAATGCAATTTTAGGAGTTTTTTCATGGTAACGGAAGGACATAAATCATGGTAAAGGAAGGACAGTCACAGTTAAACTCATTTCCACTTAATTTTAAAAATATTCTATTAATATAAGCAACATGTATTCACTGCATAAAACTTATCTTCATTGTATTTATTTGATTTGATGTAGAAAAGGTCAAGAATATGCACTGGTTAATGATGGACTAAACCACAGAAAAGCGAGTTTCTGGTTTTATTGATACACACAATGTGTGTCCATATTTGGATTGCTTTTTTTTTCAGTTACAGAGCTTAATATGCCTGTTCAAACATCAGTATCTATTCATAAATTTAAATTTTCATTGAGAAACAGTTTAAAGATTAGGGCATCAAAAAACTTCTTGGACAGCAGTCACAGAAAAAGAGATGTCGACAGCGCTGGTGTGGAGCAACATTTTATCTGAGAAGCTCCTTACTGCAAAAGATTTTGCAGACATTGCACACCCAGCTAAAGTCTTATAGTTGGACATCTTCCCTCACAGGATATATATCAAAATTCAATGAGTACCTCACTGAAAGATGGGAACAAGTCCATCCTCTGCCAGAAAGACAAAGCACTCATAAATTAGTAATTAACGCTTTCTACCCTATAATCATAAATAGGAATGTTTCTGGTGAAAGACGATTTTTAATCTCACTACATAATACTTATCGAAGTATCCATGAAGTATAATAGTAGAGCTGCAATTGTTCATCAGAAATTTTTTATTAGTTGAACGGAGATGGACACATTTAACTTGTGAGAGAAGAGTGAAGGGGGGGGGGGGAATATTTTTTGAAGTGTTGCATTTGAAAAACTAAAACCATGGATGTTTGACTTATATTTATCCTGTAAAAGGAGACAAATGTTAGGGCCAACAATAAAGAAATAAAAGAAATCAAACTTAAGATAATTATAGGAACTGTCTTAGCACTTGACTGAGACGCAGGTTCAAGTATAAATCTAATATACGAATAAAATCAGTGATATACCAGTTGATGAATAAGTTTAAGAAAAGGTCTTACACATGATTTTCACACATATTTGAAAGAAGTTCACCCTTTTTAATGTGTATCTTGTCCTATGGCACCTTTGTCCTTCCGTTACCATGACAAAAGATTTCTTTTTAGTGAAAAATATAATTATTTTCATAAAAATTCCCCTCCTAATATGCATTGAATGAGCCCTCCTTAATATGCCCAAATTGTTTCAAGAAATTTCTGCAAATAGTTTAACTGAACTTTAAAGTTGATAGTGCAACCAAAATTATCATGTCAGAAAAATGTCCTTCCGTTACCAATTTTAAAATTTCAATTAAAAAAAAAGTGATTGATTGTAAAATTTACTAATTTTCGTATAACTTCATAGAAAGTATAAAGGTTTGACTGTCAGTTTCTTGAAAACAGTTTTTTTTTTTTTTTTTAATTGACAAGCTCTCAAAGTCCTATTTTGTTGTAAAAAACGTCCTTCCGTTACCCACGGAATTCACCTTCTTGTATTGGTATCATACTGTGGGGAAAATTTTGCCTGAGTACCACATTTATACTAATAATATTGCAGCAAAAAATGAATTTTCCCTGGGGGACTGCTATCGTCCCATCCCCGTTGTGAAAAGATTAAATAAAAAGACACCGTTTCATTACCTCGCTCGCAGTGTGCACATGTCGCACATCACTCCTTTCATCCTCACTGTTGCTTGCCTCAATGCTCACGCTCCTCTCGCTGCTGCTGGGCTCTCTCTTCCTAATCAGTCCAGTGATGTCCGACCCACTGACACCTGTAACATAAACATCACGGTTTGAGCTATCCAACACTAAGGAAGTGAAATTGTTCACTTCATTGCAGCAGGACCACACAAAAGTTGTAAGCAACAAAAACACACTTTGGCTCTCTTTGCTTAGATACAAAAATCTTACATTCTGAGGGGTTGATCCAACATTTTTGACAGGGCCCGTTTTTTACGAATTTAAAAAAAAATATTGTGAAAAATCAAACAATTTTGTGAAAATTCAAAATTTAAACATACCGGGATAAAAAAATCTTATTATTTTTTGACGCTTATTTAATAAATATTACTGTAAAAAATACAATTTGGTAGTCTGGAATTTTGGGAAGCGTCCCTTTTGATGGACTGGAATTTTGTGAATGGTCTGTGCACGACTAGTGTGCTATCTAATGTCCAGACCTACATTGCCATCTCCAAAAATGGTCCTACGATACTTGTATGTGTTAAAATGAAGATATCGTTGCCTTTTTTGAAAAATTAAATGGACAGCAAAGAGTTTAAAGAGAATATTTTCAGTATGTTTGGAAGAAATTTTAAAATCAAAATTGCCCCGATCTCCTAAAATCTATTTCCTACAAGTAAACAGATCAAACAATTTTTTTTCTATTCAGAATGTGTTGCCCCACTCCTTTAAATTCTCTTTTGCATTAGTTTTCCTTTAAGCAATTATTTGAATAATTTTTGTCTCCATCATCCCTAGTATAACACATTTTTATTAGTTTACTTTATATATTTAATCAGAATCATTCATGAAAATCGCAGACCTGGTAGCTTTTCAAAGAAAAAATATATAAAACAACAAGAGATTTGGCTAGTAATATAATATGTTTCATTGTTCTGAAGAAACAAACACAAACATAATTAACTATGATAAATGAAAATAATACACACTTATGAAGTCAATATTAATAAAGCAGAATAGAGGTTGAGACTTTACAGATAAAACATATTTTGATAATTGAATTTTACTTAGAATTTATATTTACCCAAAAATTAGCTTGCTTTTCAAAGCATTCCTTGTCAGATTTGAAAGTAAAAAAACTTCTAATCAAAGTTTACATTCAGCAATTACCTGAAAACTGCCTTTTAACAATAACGTACTTTTCAATGCGACCAAAACTCCAAAAAAAAAAAATATTTTAATTCCACTTTAGCGTTTGCTCACATTCAATTTTACTGTGAGGATTTCCGCTGCAGCTTTTGCTAACCGTGATTTGTAAGATTTTTTCTTTACTTCTTTTCTGCATGAATATTGCCCAATGTCTCAACCCTTTTGCCATCAGTGATACTTGGAAATTTGCAAGAGAGAAAACTGAATGAAGCACATCCACTTATTCATGAAAAGTTATTTCATTGAGGGAATGCAGGAAATTTACAAATGAAACATCTTCTGGTAGAAAAATGAAAGAATTTCAATATTTTTCAGATTTCATATTTCAGTAAGATGTATGAATTATCAATTTATTATTAAATGGAAATTTATGCATTCAGCAATGTTAGAACTTAACATAGAATTGTCTAATGTAAGCAAAATAGTTTTTCTCAACTTTTTAACCGACTTCACAAAGGAAGGAGGTTATACATTCGTATTGTATGTATGTCGTTTTTTTTTTGTTTTTGTTTGTTTGTTTGTCCACTCATAACTTCTCACCGTATGAACCGATTTTCATGATTTTTTTTTTCAATCGATCAGGGGTGGTTTCCCATAGGTCCCGTACTTTCGTTTCACCATATTCGATAATTAGAACAAAAGTAATGGGCAGAAATGTAGTATTTTTTTTTGTCTTTTCATCCATAACTTTTGACTAAATGAACCGATTTTGATGATTTTTTCTTTAATCGATAGAGGGTCGTCTAACTCAAATATTGCAAATCAATTTGCCTACATTTGTGTTTTAGAAAAAATGTTACAAGTGAAAAATAAGTATTTTTTATTTTAATTGGAAAGGCTTGGCTTGATTTTTCTTTGTTGGGAAATCTATTAATAAATATAAAAGCATTGTTAAAAACATGTTTGTTGTCATGGGCTGTATTATTAGAAGAAATTACAGCAAGAGTTTGACTGAAGGGTTCTCTGGCAAAAGTTAATCCAATCAGTTTGTTTGCTAAAATAGACTTCAAAAGGGAATGTATCATGCAAATGATTAGTTTTTAGTGCCATTAATTTAAAGAAGTTTTGTCCTTTGATATGGATTTTTTTAAAAATAGAGTATTTATATACAAAATGTATTTACACTAAAAAGAGTAAAATAAAATTATTTTTATAAAAAAACAGAACCGACTTCAAATTAAAAATTGCGCTAAAAAGTAAAAAATAAATTCATTCTTTAAACAACATCGATGTGACTTTTAAACATAATTTTAGAAGTCGGTGCAAAATTATGAGTCTAATTACCATTATACCATTTGCTACTTCATATTGGAACTGTTGCTAATTCTGCCGAAATATATATATTTGTAATTGATTCATGATTACAAAATATTTTATCTATCCTAATTTTGCACAGACTACTAAAACTATGTTTAAAAGTCACATCGATGTTGTTTAAAGAATGAATTTATTTTTTACTTTTTAGCGCAATTTTTAATTTGAAGTCGGTTCTGTTTTTTTATAAAAATTATTTTTCTTTATTAAAATTTGTAGATTGATATTCAAAAGAACATATGCAGATCTAAAGGCAAGTTCATTAGAAATGATTACACCAGACAAATCTGATGTGATCTTTGCTACTGAAACGAGAAGAGAGCTTACCCATGTGCATGGCTCCTTTCATGAGCACAGAAAATGGACTATGAGCGCTAGGATGATCACCTATTTCTGAAACGATCATTCCAGATGAAGTATTGCCATTCGACCAAATGAATTTGATTAAAGCGGAAGCTAGAAGTAATGTCTGGAAAAAAATGAAGAAGTGGAAGTTAGATTTTTAATTCCTTCAATTTAAGAGAAACTAAACAGAAATGTTTTAACTTCTTTATCTTTTAAAATGTTAAAAATATAAACAAAATAAACATTATATTTCAATAAATTACTACATTAATTTAAGAATTAATTAAAAAATAATTTGTTTATTACAATTTATTTTAAAATATTTTTTTCGCTTATCTTCTACTAGAAAGTAGTTTTAAAATGCAAGTAGGTAATATTGATAAAAAAAGGCTTAGTAAATAGCTTTTACATGTAGTGCAAATCTTTTATTTTAAAAAATAAAAGAATAACACCTTTTTCTGACAAATTTTAACATGAAGACCAGTTAACAAAATACTAAGAAAAAGGCTAAAACACTAAATAGCATTCTTTTTTAGATTTTGCTCAGACTTATATCTAATTGACATTGCTTACTTAGAAAAATCAATTAAAAATTTTCTTATTTGCAAATAACTTTTGCAAACTGTCACATAAAATAAATGCACAGAAGCCACTCATGTGAGATTTAATTCCTATTACTGTATTCCATCCGATGACTTTTGGGGATCAAGCTTATTCTAATGCGATGAATTTTGAATGATTGGATATAGTGCAGTAATTATGAAACAAAATTAATTTACAAAAAAAAACACAACTTTTACTACTTCTAAAATTTTATAATATGATGAACATGAGATAAGGCACTGCACTAAACATGACAAAACAAATTAAATTATGCAACTCGAAACTTTTGAAACCCATGTTCTCCCCTTCTCCCCCTCACATTTTAATTTTTAATATGTTTTCATTTTCTCCCAATAACTCTATTTGGATATAATAGGATTTAGTTCACTGGTGTTTAAACAATTAGAACAGTACTGTAATATATACCGTATTGTACATATAAATATACTCTATTCCTTGGTCTTTGATTGCTGCATGAAATTTTTAGTTCTGCAAATGTCTAACTGATAATTATTACACAGTTTACATGAATAACAGCTGACATCAAAAAAACAAAAAATGTTTTTACTATTATTTTTCACAGAAAAAAAAAACGAAGAATGTACAAAAACAGAACTTTTTTTTTCTGAAATAACAATATTGCAATAAAAAATAAAAAGTCAATGATAAAGAATAGGAATTACCTGTTCAGTTTGTTCTTTAGTTTCAACATTGCACAATAATTTATATAAATGAAGAACAGGTGCTACTTCTAAATTTTTTATTAACGGTGGCAACAGATCCAAAACCTGCCTGCTGCAGTGCTTTAACTGTGCTGCGGACCACACAGCATCTACATGGTCATTTGTGATTCGCCCTTCCATGGCAAGGAAGTTCAGAATTATGTGGCTCTGCTTGATCAACTACAAGAAAGGAAAAAATCATGAAAACTCGTCCATTGAAAATCCTTACAGAAATATATGCAAGTAATATACTCATTGGATTTTACTTTGGAGAGGGCCAAACCTAAATGCTTGGCCAACATTTATGTTTGGCTGGAGCCTCCTCCAAAGCATCAACATTTTATGTTTGGCCCAGCTAAACATAAAATGTTGATGTGCTACATTTATGTACAGAAGCTCATATCAGAATTCATTGTTTTAAGCTTTTAAAATCTCAGGCTAATCTTGACAGTACGAAAAATGACTACTTTAATAGGGTTACATAGGCAGTTGGGGGGAAAAGTTTACCGGAAGCGACGATTGCTCGCAGTGGGGTCAGGGTTAGAAATGAGCAGTCGTTAGTCGTATTTTGCAACTAAAAATTCTGGTTTGACGACTGCGATTTCCCATTCAGTCGTTACTTTTGACGCCTAACCTCTCAAAAAACGTTTAGTTTGACAGCCGCAATTTCTCACCAAGTCATCGTTTTAATTTCGTCATCTATTTTTTAAATACTTTATTCAGTAACATTTTCATTAAACATATTTCATCTAATCGTCTGTCTTTTGAGTGTTTACGATACCTATGAAGACTATCGTAACTTGTTGACTTTCAAATTTGGAATTGTGGAGTTTTACTTACAAATGAAGCATGTAACACTAGAGTGTAAATAACACTTGAAAAAATAGTTAAGCCAATTTACTCATATTTTATCTTATTAGGCACTGATTAAAATACACTTTTATATTGATTCATAAACTTAAGTAAAATTATCAACTTTCTTAAAAGTTAATAATAGAAATTGATTTTTAAACATTCTTCTCTTTCTTATCAATAATTTTCGCAGTAAGAATGTGAAGTTCCGCGATATTTTTTACAATTGCACAACTGTCTTCATAATTACCAGTCATTTTCTCTGCCCAAGCAATTTGAGTTATTTTAAAATTACGACTAGGAGAACATTTTTGGCAGCTAAAACAAAAAAGCTAGGTGCCAATGACGACTAACTTTTACTTCCTAATTTCGAGCCCCGAGTGGGGTAATAACTTCTAAGAACGCTCTTGACGTTCATTGGGGATTGTTTAATTGACTAGGACCCACCTAGCCGGATCCTGTACCCGTTGCTGGTCCACCCCCATTAGATTTATAGATATATAGAATTACTATAAAGAGTACTGACATATATATTCTTTACAACAAAACTATCAAAAGCAGAAAGAAAAAAAAAATTTCTAATCACATCCATTCTCAATTTCTCAATATCCTTTATCTGCTTTGTATTCATAAAATTAGATAAAACAATTTAACATAACTACTTAAACAAAATATTGAAAGAAGAAAACAAGAAAAAAAATGCATAAAAGAAGACACCATGGTCACAAATGACAAAATTTTTAATGCATTTTTAAAAAATATATTTCCATTACTCCGGATAAAATATCAAAAGGAGCATAGTAAGTTTGTTTGAAAGTTACAAAATACTTAAAAGTAAATAAAGTTCATAAAAATGAAAATAAAAAAACACAATCGAAACAATTTTCGTTTGTGTTTAGAGTACTAGTTGATTAAATTGTCATTCTGAAAAACAATAGGCGTGAAACCAAAAAATTGTAAAGTAAAAACAATTTTAATAAAAATTGTACAGCCTCCAGCTCTTTCAGACATAAATTATAACGAAACATGTTAGCACTCTCTCCATTTTTAACAGTCAAAAATCAAATTGATTCCATTCAATCTGACCCCATCAGGACGCAATCCCTTTGGTCCTAATAACCGGCTGGCCCAACTACGCGAATATGGCCTGTGTAACAAGACCGGATGTAGTATACGTTATATCTTAAAGTGTTTTTATAATTATCGTGAGGAACACATTTATGGAAAACGCATAAACAAGAAATAATATACTGCTTACAAAATTTATTAAAACAATTTTAATGCGACTGTCAGCAGGGTCATTCCATGGCAACGGGCGTTACATTTACACAGCATTTTTCAACTTCAACGAGCGTTCTAACAAACGTGCTGGGTATTTTTTAGGTTTTTTAATTTTGGCTAGTAAAAGTACATGTGTTCTAAGCATGCAAAAGAAAATTTGAAGATATATATATGTATTTGCTGTATGTTAAAAAAATTTTTGAAATTTCGTTACGTGTGTTACCCGAAGAGTAACACACGTAACGAAATTTCAGCATTTTTTTAAACAGACAGCAAATACATATATATCTTCAAAAAAATTTTGGCATACTTAGAACACATGTACTTTTATAGCCAAAATGATAAAACCTAAAAAATACCCAAGAAGTTTGTTAGAAAGCTTGTTGAAGTTGAAAAATGCTGTATAAATGTAACGCCCGTTGCCGTGGAATGACTCAGCAGGTGAAAAGACAAGTTAGAGAAGTCTTTTACATGCGCTAATCACTTTACCGCCCGGATTCAACTTATTCAACAACCACAACAGCTATTAAAACTTCCATTAAAATATAAATTACTTATTTTGAAACCAAAGAATTTCATTAAAATTATAATTTCATTTTTTTGTACGTGCTGAGTAAATTCGAAAATTCACTTGAACTTTGACCTCTGCTTTAATAGTATCTCCACCTAGTGGGAATTAAGTTAGACATCTCTCCTGTTAATTTCGTTGGGTTTTGTTAGAGGTACAGGAATTGTGATTAATGTTTAATAAATTAACTTTTGTGCATTGACCCACTTTAAATCCATTCTAAGGGCAACTTATGGCTCCTGTTTTATATTTGCTTTCAATTAATTGGATTTTTGGTCCCAATTAAGGGAATATTAGGCTTTTGTAATGGGAAATGTTTTGGTCCTTCAGAATTTGGTCAGAATACAGCCAGGGTTGGAAAAAACCCGGGTTTTTTCAGAAGAGACCCAACCCAATGGGTTTTTTCGGGTTTTATTGGGCTTTTTCGGGCTTTATTGGGTTTTCTCAAAAATTTAATGTTTTCTTTATTTTCATTTGTGAGAGGTTGCCTACACATAATGGTATTAATTAAAGTTAAAAAGAATAAATATTATGTATTTCTTTTAAGAACATTTTATGCTTTAATTTAAAAAAAATTTTGAAAAATAAAATAATTGCCTTTTAAATATTAATTATTCCATTCTGCCCTTTACAACTATGAATTAACTTTTTAAAAGTCAATTACTTTGCCCCTTGTTTATTGTATTTTTAGTGTTCAATAAAATCCCATCAAAGGGTTTAAGAAACAAGTTATTTTTAAGTCTAGTTAATTGCAATTATTTTATGTTTAAAGGAGTTTGAGCTAATTACCTTCAAAATGACTGCAATCTCTTACAGGCATCGATGCCGTGGACGCGCTATAGCACGTCAAACACTCAAACATTGGAGCTGGAAACCCAAAAAAAAAATTATCACACGTCCCCCGGGACGCATAATTTTTAACAATTTTCATTGCGGAAAAAAAAATCAAGTCAAATATGTAAAAAATCAATAGGCAAAAATATTTTTGTGTGTCCTTGACCAGCATTTTGTTAGATGCCGTAGATTGTTTTCATAAAATTAGTTTTTCTTAAAACATATTTATCATTTTGAGCGAAATTCTGATATTTTCTTTCTTTTGGGCATTTGTTTCTATACTTTTTTCAATAGAGAATTTTTGTGGGAAAGAAATTTTATTTTGATTATGTAGAACAATTTCAAACCCATCCAGCATTTTTGAGTTTTTATCCATGATAAAAATATGTTTGGTTTAAGTCAGGGTTTTTTTTTTTTGTTTACATAAGTGGAGTTCAATTTTGAACAAGAATTTTGAAAAAACCCACCTGTGGGTTTTTTCAAGTTGGTTTTTGATCTAACCCTCAAAATTTTATACCCCTGACATATAATGTATGTATTATGAAAGTATGTATTATATTTGGTCTAAATCAGTATTTTTATCAGTTTACTTAGGTAAAATATAATTTTTAGCAACAATTTTGAAAAAACCCGCTTGGGTTTTTTCAACTGGGTTTTTTTTGAAAAAACCCGCCCGGGTTTTTTCGGGTTGGGCAAAATCGAACCAACCCTGGAATACACGGCAGGTTCAATTATCCAGTGGTCCAATTAAGCGGATTCCACTCTACTTTGATATAACTTTTTCTCAAAATTCAATATGATTTTTGCAAAAATGAAAAAAGTAAAATGTTTTTCTTACTTCAACATGAAGATTTGGTCCAAATATACATTCAATTATTTTATTTTCTATTAGCCAATCAGCAAGAGCACTACCTATAGTTTCAGCTTCCACCAAACTTTCATTATGGCAAAGTTCATTATACATACTGATGTGACTCTAAAAAATAAAAAACAAATTAATATTTATGAATAGATACATGTAACCATTCATAAAAGTTATTATGCAGAAGTAACGTTTCTCAGACATAAAGGGCACAACCAGAGGCCTAGAAATAACATTACGAAAATATTAAATTATATTTTTGCATCGAAAAAAATATGAACAAAAAAGAAAATGTTCTTAATTAAATAAGCCAGTTACACGTCAAAACTTTTTAGCTTACATAAAATACAGTGAAACCTGTGCAAGTTGACCACTTGTGGTGCAGCACTTCAGTGCTCAACCTAAACAGGTGGTCAACTTGTAGAAGGTGGAGATTTTTTCTTTTTGTCATTTCTAACACTATGCATTTATTCATTTATAACTAATTAAAATATATCTTCATGTATTGACATTACTTTAAAATAGTAATTAACTTTTTTTTCAATTATTTAAAATATCATTAGAGACATTTTATCTAAATGACTTAAAATGTATCGTATACAAATTTTAAAAGTAACGTGCAAAGTTAAAACTAAGATAAATAAACCTTAATAATTATGTAAATTACTTATTTGATGGTAAATATTTTTAAAACTACATAATTTTTCAAAATGGCTACATCAGATAGAAGAAAAAAGAAGAAACCTATTTATAGCATAAAAAGTGCTCACAGTAGCTTTCCCATATGATTAACTTACAAAGATTTTTAGGCAAACTTTATATTGATGTTTCATCCATCTAGACAAATACCCGTCTAACATTATTGCATAAAAATATCCAGGAGATGTTAGTTTTTTTTATCTTTGCAAAAAAGATTAACAAATAGACATAGTAATAACTAGGCGGTCAACTTACGAAGGGTTTTTTATGATACTCCTACCCAAATTTGGCATACATTAGGGTTCAATATAGATAAGTGGTCAACTTAGGCGGTCAAGTTAAAAAGGTGTTTCTACCTTACATAATATAGGGCAAATTCCGTTCCTGAAAAAAGTGGTCAGCTTAAACAGGTGGCCAACTTAGACAGTCAGGTTACAAAGGCGTCTCTACATTATATAATATAGGGCTAATTGCGTTCCTAACAAAAGTGGTCAACTTAAACAGGTGGTCAGCTTTACAGGTTTTACTGTATGTATTTGGAAAATCAGTAAATCTGTATAACACATAACAGAAACCAATTTCCTAAGCTAAAATTTAAAAATCTAACTTTAAAGTGCATAAATAAAAATTATCAAAATATTAATTCATCAATATATTTGATTAATCTACTTTATCTATGCTTTAGTGAGTGAGGTCTGAGAGGCCTCGCAACAGTAATTGCAAGACAGCTTGTGTCACAGTAGTTAAAACTCTGTCGGTCGCGCTGTATCTCACAGATACAAAGCTTTGAAATTACTTTCTTTTAAGTTAAGGAGGAATGTCACGACCTTGACCAGAGCAATATCTGCCCTTCTGGTCACTAGGTCTCCTGGAATGTTCTGGAAGTAGGTGTCGGGGGATTTTTTTCCCCCGCTTTTGTGGGTTCATTTGCAGTTTGTATCTGTGGGATACAGACGTTTTCCGTTTGTTATACTAATTTTATTAATTTTTGCGTTTATTTTGCTTTTGAAAATGAATAAAAAACGCTTTCTATATTTAAATGATCAGAAAGATCTTGAAACATTCATTTTTTTTTGATGAAATTTAGGATTTAGATGCAGAAATTTTCAATGAAAGTGATAAAGACAAAGGAGATTTCATGGAATGTCATTCTGGTTATGGAATGTCATTCAACAAAAAGACTAGGTAAACGGAATATAAGAGCCTAAAATGCAGCGAAAGTTTTTGCTTAGAACATACCGTGATGTTTGAAAAAAATTTGCAATTGATGAACCAAATGTATCGGAGTCTAATTATTTTTTTTCATTTCCTAAAATTATTTGAATAATTAATATTTCAATTAAGAATATTTTCACTTAATATAATTATATATAAACACCTATTGGTATGCATATATTTTATTACTTTACATTTCTTTTTGCTTGTAAGTATTTGCGTTGTAATTTAATATTTTCATTGTATTTTGTATTGAAATAAAGGAAATAAAGGAGAGATAAGGGTCCAAGTGTAAGGGAGGTGAAGCCTGGTACCAAAAGCAAAAAAACATTTTTAAAAAACTGTCATAATTAAATTTACGCATTGCTATTACGAAATGTATCTGCGAGATACAGCGCGTCCAATGGTGCAAAATTTGGAGCACGCCTGACGGAGTGTTAAGGGTTAAAGGGTCATGTGTAAGAAAGGAAAGTGTCTTTTTTACAGAATCAAGCTTGAGTTTATTTCCTAAGAGTCCAAAAAATGATGAAATGAACTCGGTAAAAATTGTGAAAAAAGTCAACTTCATGGTTTTAATGAACATACAAAGGAAAGAAGTAAGTATCAAGCTTACATTTATTTGGGATATTCCAGCAAGTCTCATAGTAAGAGTTGTGCTACTAAAATATTTAAAAGCCAAGTCCAAACCCTCCTTATCAAAGGTAGCATGAGCGTCTAATGGATCCTTCACAGCCGTCCACATGAATTCAAACATATTACGATTGCCGACATCCCTCAAATGACTATCTTTCACCAGGCACAAGTACCTAGATAAATGAGGGGGGAAAATAAACATTGGGAATTTCTATTTAATTTTAAAAAAAACAAAACTTCATACACATGTATTCATGCTCAAAAACTCACCTTATTACACAGGACCTTAATGGGACTAGATGTTGCATTATAGAACCAATATTCATCCATAACTTTAGCTGAAATTCAAAATATTTATTGAGGTCATATCATTGCAAATAATTTGCGTTTTCATGTAATATTACTTGTATAATAAGCAGGGTTCGTGATTTTTTTTTTTAAAATTTTTAAAAAAATCGGATTTTTTTTATTTTTTTAAAAATACCTTATATATTTTGGATATTTATTATGATAAATCCATAGAAACAATATGGCATGTTAATCAATATGCAAAAACATACTTTAACTTTTTTCACAGCAATAAATATTTTTTAATAATAATAATGATAAACAAATTTTAATATAAATGCATGGCTCAAATGAAACTTAACCCTACCAGGAATAAAAGTACACTCATAAGTATAGAGAAAGCGAACAAATTTAATCTGAATTATTTTGCTATTTAAAGCTGAAAAAGTAACAATTGTATGTACTTAATTTTTACATCTAGTGTACTTTAACCATTTTTCTATTTTATAAATGAAAGAGCCTGAAATATTTTTACCCATTTAGTAAAATCATATGCTCACACCATTACTAAAAACTGAAACTTTTTGTTTTAATCAAATATATGTATTGCAAACTTTATGATAAAAAAGTATTTTAGAGGAAAAAAAACCTTAAGCTATTAGGGGACATGGATGGAACTTTAAGGATACATATTCTAAATTCCAACAATTGCTGCTTTAAACACTATCATTCTGAATTATTTACTGTGTGGCATTTATTAAACTGCTCTAAAATACTATTGTTAAGATAAAGAACACAGAATGGTTCATGGTTATTATGAATTCTAATTTGAATGATTGAATGAATTATGCTTTGCGGTTAAGACGCTTGAAGAATAAGAGTAATATTGTAAAATTTAAAAAATTGTAATTAATTCTAAACTTATGAAATATGTTATGCGCACAGACAGATGGGCCTAGGAAGTTTTGTTTGAAATAGTGGTTGTCATTGCAACATATTTAATTTTTACAACACTTTCTAACATTGTAAACTTGATGATTTTTTTGAAAAAAAATCACTTGATTTAAATCAATGATTTTTTTTTAAAAATCACTTGATTTAAATCGCGATTTAAATCATGATTTAAATCAAGCTGATTTAAATCAACGAACCCTGATAATAAGTAATTTTCCGTTAAAATATTCAGCACTTAAAATACATAAATGTTACAAATGAGGGGGAAGGATTTTGATTGTATGACAGTGTGGAAAGACTCAAAGTTACAAAGAATTAAAGCATAATGAGCCACATGTAATTAGAACTGCAATAAACCTTGAAGTAAAAATTGCCTGGAAAAAAAAATATGACAGTTTAGGTAGCAGAAATTATAATAAAAAGGAAGCGGGTTGGCCAAAACACTTAGTTTTAAATTTAAAGAATCCGAAACCATAAAGCGAACCCCAGCGGTCGACGACAACCTGAAAGGGGTCCATGTCAAGTTTTAAAAAAAATTGGAAATGAGGGTCAACGACAATTGATCCCAAATGTTGATAATTTAATATTAAAGCATCAGGTTCATCCCTCTCACTAAAAGTGTTTATTTATTGCTTAGGTATTTTATATAACAGATACTAAATTTTAATTTGATTCATTTTAATTTGAATTTAATTAATAAATGTATAAAATTAACATGTGTTTTTTTTCTTAAGTTTTTTCCACTACACTTCATTACAGTTAGAAATTTAAATCTTTCAATAGCACTACACCAGGTGTCAAAAATACATTTGCAGTTGATGAATTTACAAAAAAATCAATATCAGGCAAGTAGGGGGTCTACTCAAAACCAAAAAACATGGCAAGGGGTCTACGAGACAAAAAAATTTGGAAACCACTGGTCTAAAGAGTTCAAAATAATTACATATCAGTTGCACATCATAATTCAGATAGCAAAATTTAAATGATGAAAACAGTGTTGAAAATTTTAAAATTTACAGAACACAGCTTCTTTACACTGTCTCTATAACATTGTACTCGCACACTACAACACTGAACTACTGATTGCTCAAAGCAAAGAAAAAAGAGCAAGCGAAAATCTTTACAGCTAATTTTCTTCAAGATGGATTGATCAATTACATGTTCTTCCTCAATTGTCGCTATCTTTTTCCTTTGAAAACGCTAAAATTTTGTATTGTACAAGTTCACGAATAACTGGACATTAGAAAAAAATTTTAAATATGTTATAGAACGTAAAATAACAAAAAAAGCTTACATTTGATATAACAGTAATCATTGCATGGGCCAAAGTCATGGGTAAATGTTCTGGCGTTGCATCTTGGAAGCAAGAGATAAATAATTTCAAACCTCCTCTATCACAAAAGAAGCAAACATTCCGTAGCAAATAGACTGGGATGTCCATGTCCTAGGAAAAAACATAGCATTAAAACTCTCCTGAAAAGGTAAACAAGTACAAGAACAATTTTTTGGAAACATGCGATCATAAACCGTTTTAATTTTGATGTTAAAGAATGAAGTATTCAAGGTTCATTTTCTTCTTCCTAATTTTAATAATGACAAGGCTAGGCGCACTTTGGAGTCTTCAAAATAGTGGGGAAAAGTGACCACAGCTTTAAAAAAAAAGTGGCCAAAATAGTGACCATTAAAATGTAAACTTGTGTGTGTTTTTTTATTTAAACTACATATAACTTGAAAAAGAGCATTTTCGACATGTTTTGAAAACTAAACCTGAATAAATAGAGCTTTTTACCCAACTTGAAAAAAAAAAAAAATTCATAGCCTATTCAAAAATAAGAATTTTTATACCTGTAACTATGTTCATAAATTCCTTTTTCAAAACACATAAATGGCTAAGAGTGAGAGAGACAAAAGTTTTTTTTTTTTAAATTAATTTCTTTCGCAAATTGTTACTTATTTAAAAATATAAATGAATAAAATTGGCAGAAATTTCAAATTTTAATTTATGTTCAACATTGAGTAAAATTTATTTTGCAAATGCTACTTTTTAAATATTTTTTATACTTCAAAGATTAGAAACTTTCACTTGAATTAAATCTAAATTTGATATTTTATCAAAATTATTCAGACTGAAAATACTCTGTTAATCTTCTGTATCATTGTAGGAAAAAAAATCATTTGATTATTTGATACAGTTTTTGTAATTTCATGCTGGTAACAAAATCCAAGAAAAAAATTCCTTGATTAAGCTCCAAAAATTTCCCTGATTTTATAATTTTAGTTGTAATAGTTACACGGTATCACTGTCATACATAAGGACAGTATGAGTGGCACAATCAGAAAAATTCTTTACGGGGGGGGTGCAGTTTTTTTCCCCACCTGAACTTTGTGCAATTCCTTTTTTGGGGGGGGGGGTGGAAATTAAAAGAAGTCATAATATAATTTTCTGAGCAATATATATGCAACTGCTAAGAATTTTTCAGATCTAAAGCCGTCGCCATGCTGAATTTCAAAATACGACCAAAAATGGCGGACTCACAGGACCGAAACCGGCGGACTTAAAGAACCAAAAATGGCGGATACGTGGAAGCTTCAACTCTGACACACGTCTTTTTATGCAAAATTGCAATGTTTTCTTAACTCATAGACAGACAAAGTAACTTTTTTTGGGTTGCTCTGCCAGAAAAAGGGCAAAAAAAGTGAAAATAATGAGCAATTTTTTTTTAAAAAGTGAAAATAGTGACCAATTTCCAACACTATTGTTGGAAATTGGTAAGTGACTAAAAGTGACCAATGCAAAAAAAAGTGACTTTTAGTGAAAAAGCTGACTTGCGCCGACCCCTGATAATAATGTGACTACTTTTATTTTCTTCTGCATTCATACATTTTATTACTCCCTTAACCCTGTATTCAGCCATTTTTGCCCTATTGAAATCCTTTTCTGTAAGAGCTCTTTTTCTTTTATTTCTTTTTCTAATTTTTCTGTAATCACAGAAGTTTCCTTAGTTAAAATCAAAACTTATAATTTAATAGTAAATAAAATCATAAGATTTAACTTCCTATTAAAGTATCATTACAAAAGTTAATTTCTCTAAGAAATGAAAAATGGGTTTCAAAGATGGAGAAATAGGCCGGCACGATGATGGCATAGTGGCTTGATACTGATCGCTTAAGCCCACCATCGCGGGTTTAAACCCACACCAATGTCGGCATTTTTTCAAGATGCAGACAATCAACAATGTCCATATCATATGATTATGCAGCAAGTTAAAAATCCCTTGACTATCCAACTGGCACAGGTAATATCTGCAAAATTAAATTCTTATTGCAGTTTTGCATTGTCAGAGTCCAGGTGCTTCGCCTTTCAGTGAAGAAACTAGACATCTAAATTCTCATGTGGCAATGGCATCCGCCGATAGTGGTGATACTTGAAAGAATAGATGGTGGTTTAAAGGGAATGCACTGGGTCTGCAAAGGTTAGTGGCATATGCAGCCCCATCACAGAGAAAGGAAAAAAATATTGAGAAATGTATAGATTTATTGGTACATTAGCCAGTACTCTCTCTTCCAAAATGATGAGAAGATTGAGACAAAAGTAGAAACATCTTTGGTCAGAAAGTCTTTTCTTTGAATAATTTTTTCTTTACACTGAATATTTTTTTAAATTGGACACAGACTCTACAGATGAAATTTAGCTCTTTACATAATTCCAATCAAACAATGATTATTTGCACAAAATTGCAAAAAAACATCAGAAATAATTTTAATAAAAGATATGGGCATAAAAAATTTTATTAGTTTATTTACTTCAAGATTTTTTTTTTTTCCTTGGCTCTCTTTAAAACACTTATGAGTTTTTTATTTTTTTTCTTCAAATCCTACGCCAGTCGGCAGAATTTCAACAGACACGCAAACTTGCTAAAGTGGTGATAAACTAAGAGTAGGAATTGGCCTACGTAGAGTTGTGCGTAACAATCTTAAGAACAATGGGGTAGTTCTTGACGCAGTTACTATGCTGTAAATGCAACACATTTTGTTTAAAACAACACTTTCTAACACTAAAATCAATTTTAAAAGAAAAAACTATTGACTTAAATCAATGATTTTGTTTTTTCTTAAATCACTTGATTTAAATCAACAAACCCAGCTCAAAATGAGTGAACCATTTCATCAGCTGTTAAAGATCAAAATGAGAAAGGAAAATCAAAATACTTACATCTAGTTTTGATTGCATGCTGTGCTTGAAAGCCATATACAGGGGAAAATTAAGAAGAAACACTTTAGAGAACATAGTGAGTACTCTTTCTCTGTCCTCTATACTCCACGAAGCCCAGTCCTCCTCGACGAGTTTGGGCTCCGGAGAAACTTTTTCCGTTTCTTCCGGAGAAACACAATTAGACGTTTGGTCTTTTTCTTTAGAGTCCTTGCTCTCGACATGTGAACTATTTTTCCTGAACTCACCGATGTTTGCATGGCTGGTAGAGAACGATGAATCACATTTCACTAGTTTAATATCTTTCGCTATTTGTTGTAAAATTTCTATTATGCTTAACGCGAGTCCCTGAACTAGAGCATTAAACCTGTCGAAGTTTTTTGGATCTTTGAAACAGCATGTACATTGCCTGCAAAAGAAGAACACCAGATCTTTTAGGATTGATTAATATTTATTCTTTAAAAAGTGCATTTATAAATTTAAAGGGCAAAGATACAAGTGTGAAGGAGGAGAAATACTAACATCTAGTCAAAGAATAATTTCAAATTTCAACACTAAAAAAAGGCATATACAGAGATGCTTTAAAACTTTCTTCATTTCAAAAAAAAAAAAAACACCAGTAAAAAGAGAAAGGAAAAAAAAGTAACTCTGTTTTTGTTTGCTAGTTTAATTGACAACATATAAGAGGAAAGTTGAAATGGAAACGTAAAAAAAAAAAAAACCAATCTAAAATGAGCATTTACTCAAAAATACACCGAATAATGAACACTAATTTACTTTTATAATTACAGAAATTTCAGCTGAAAAAGTGCAAATCTGCATTTTCATGAAAAAGTAGCGTGACTGAATGTGTAGAAAATATTTCTTAGGAAATGGATTTAAAAATCTATTTTTTAAAAATTAAGATTTCTTTACTAATTCCATGAATGAACATAAAAGTAAAAGAGTAATATATATATATATATATATATGTAACAGAAATATAGTAAAATATTTTAGATTTGATAACCTTTCAAGGATATTTTACTGTATTTCTGTTATATATTGCTTTACTTCAGTTATTGCTGCATGGTGCATATTTAGGTGATAATGGTGATGTTTATTCTTCTGTTTTATTTTTTCAAACCTGTCTTCCTATACATACGTATATATATAACAGAAAAGAATTGAATAACAAAGATTTTTTTAAATACAAATTTGTTTCATACTAAAGCTGCAAAACAATAAAAAAAAACCATATGATGCTATTTTAAGACATCAGCTTGCATGATGCTATCTTAAGATATCAGAGATTAGAAAGCTCGCAATCTTAAAACTAGAAGAAATCTTATCGATGAATGAAAATATTGAAAGGCAAAATTCTCCAAAGCAAATCCTTTATCAATGTTTTCAGAACATCTTATATTAACTAATATTTTTCCATTCTCAGTACATTCAGTGTAAATTTGATCTACAATTCGCTATTCTTAACTGCCCCAGTAATAATGTTATTGTATTTATTTTCATAAAATTAAAGAAAATTTCCCAAAATATTGTAAAGTTGTAAAAACAGAGGAATAATGATTATAAAAACCATCTTAAATGAATTATGAACATGGTTCAAAGCTGCACTGCTATTTTTTGAACTTTGAACAACATCTGAAAAGTGATTTTAAAAAATTATTTTAATAAAAGCATTATAGTTGTGCCAAAAAATAAAATTTCTAAAAATTTAAATTTTTTTATTTTACAACATCTCAACATTTTTATAATTTAGGATTGTGCATAGAACAACTTCTAGTGTTTCAATAATTTCAAACTAGCATTCAAAAATAGCTTCCAAGCAGCGACTTCAGAAGGATAATACAATAATGCAAACTTCTCTTCTTTATCTGTATACAGTGTTGCAGGCGAATTTCATAGTTATAACTAGAATACTGATTTTACAATCTAGAAGGCAGCACAGGACCTTCTTATTTTATGTCAAATATACTAAAAAATATGAAATGGTGCAAAGTTACCCTGAATGACTGTACTGCAATTGTCTTCACAAAATTTGGCACATTTTAAAAAGTCACCAAACTGGTGTGAAAACAATTTCAGTACTTATAAGGAAAAGTGCCCATAAATTAGAACTTGGATAATTCGAAGCTGAAAGGACCACAGCTAAACTTCAAACTATCCAAAACTTTGACTCACACAAGGCTAATTTTTGTAGCCTAATTTAAGGCTCATGAATGTCGATAATGTTCATTCCGTCAAAAACAATATCAATAATCTTTTTTTGGAAGATGTCAAGGCATGTAGATAAAATAATTTATTTGGCAACAAAATAAATTTATTTTGCACATAAAATAAAGGATAAAACTATACCATATTGTTATGGTGTGTGTTTGCTTGCCGCAGTGGTTGAATTTAATTATGTGAATTAAATTATTTAACCAAAGCAACAAACCAACACGGTGTGAAAGTATAGTGGTTAGATTTTTGCGTTGTGTTTTCAAGATAAATTCAATCAAAATAATTAAATTTCATTTAGAACATTTTAAATTATAAGTTTGATGATGTCTTAACTACTGAATTGAAAATACTGTATAATTGAATTTCATATTTATTTAAAATCTTAAATCATTAAAATGCTAGCATGAATGCAATATTCATCTTAGGTGCACCATTATACTCAAAATAAAAAAAAACAAATTTTTTTCATTAGACAACATATTGAAAATATCAAATGAAGAGATTAAAATAATCTCAATGCAAAAAAAACACAGCAATAATATATGTCTGGATTATGGAAAATAGCTTGAATTCGATTGAATGGAAAAATATCAACTACACTTAAAACTGCTGGAATTCATCATTTTTTTTCTCTAGTAAAATGATCCTTATAGGATTTCACATTTTAAATTTAAATCCCCACTCCCGGATGCAGGGACGACGTCTGCTATCCGTAGAGATGGTGATAATTTTATTTTGTAAGTTGAATGCTACTTATCTGCGTGACAAAGACCAATGCCATTTTTCCTGCTGGAACACCAGAAAAGTTGAACTTCACCAAACTGTAGAAATTGGTCTAAAAAATTTAAACTTTTAGCGGTGGTGCTTCGAAGACAGTTCAAGCAGGCGATGGAGCAATTTTCATATTTACAGATTCTACAACGCTCGAAGAAAAATTCTAGCAGACAAAGTGACCGTTGGAATTCACTGATACTGCAGTGCTATGTGCATTTACTTCAATGTTCTGGAACACATCTACTAATTTTTTAGGAAAGTTCCCTTCAGGTTAGCACGCGAATGAAATAGATTTTCGCAGCATAGAGCCTGTAGGATTGACTTGTTCTTGCACAATGCTTGTCCTTTCGAAGAGTTCGTCCCGTTGTGGATTTCTTTTTGTAGTTTCCGTAGTTATCCATTTACATCATTTTCAAATTTAAATATTTTCTTGATTATTCTTGATTACTATCTAAATTTACTTATTTACATTCAAAAGGAATCAGTATTTCCTTCTTACATGATTCGAAATTTATTTCTTTTTCCTTTTCTTTCTCCTTCCACACACTTTCTCTCTGCGATTTCTTTCGCCTACCATCGTTGGAACTTGCAGTCGACAAGGAGAGAGACTCAAAAAAATGTAATATAATCTTTCTTTCTGTGACGTTGCTCGCGTCCCCAGCTCACATTCGTCAGTTTTAAATTTGAAAGGACAGAGGGAAAAAGGATTTCATTGGCCTGTGAAAACCTTTCATTGTGATGTGAAAACCTTTCATTGGCATGTGCTGCCATCTATCAAAGAATTCACAAGTGATTGTGAAATTTAAATTTAATGTAACTTTTCGTTACACATATACATACGAAAATAGGAACATATAAGTAGAGTATTACTTTTACAAAATATTCTTTGGTTAAGTACTAAAATTATATAAAAAATTTACCTGCTAGTTTTTAAAAAATTGAGAAATTTCGGATTGCTTCGCTGAATTGAGTCTTTTTATTTTAACAAAGACGAAAAACATTTTCTACACATGATCTGACCGTTCAAGCAACCGATAATAATCAGTGACGGGTCGAAACATAGCTAAGAGAGAGGGATTAGGAGTGATTTACCGTTAACCAGTAACCAGTAAAGTGCTATAAAAGTACCTGAAAGACTTTCGGTCTCAGGGGTCAAGGAGGTCGGTTGTCACGTTCCCAACAGGTGGATGAAAGGATATAATCTTTCACAATAGAAAGCAAGACAGACATCTCACTAATCTACCATTTGTTGCAATCAAACGAGTAAGATAAAATTCTAGCATAAAAAAAAATATTTCAACCTACTTTTGTCAATTTCTGATGAAGAAAACCTTCAAATTAAAAAAGTTGAACTTCGAATTATCCAAAAATTTTGACATTGATTTGAATACGCAGTTGAAGGGACCAAGCGAAATCTTTGAATTTAAAAAAAATTTGAATTAAAGAGTATTTGAATTCTCCAAGTTCTACTGTACTTTGACCTAAAGTGAGAAGTTGATATAAATGATGATTAAGATTGGGATAAACAAGTTCACATTTACCTCTGCATCCATGATTGCACATAAGAACATAAGGTGTTCATTTCCTGCCTAAATAAATATCGAAGTTCTCCTTTCTTAATTTCATTTTCATCTGCAAAAGAAAATATTATTGTGAATAAATTGTTGTACTTTAAATACAATCTCTAAACATATATAGTTACTTTTCTCTTTTTAAATAAAGAACATAAATGGTGAAGAGCAGTCGACTTTGAAATTCCGTGGGAAAGAAAGAGGAGTAACAGCTTCAATATTATTATTGTTAGACAATAGATTTATTAAAATTACCTAAGGTAAAATAAGTTCCTTTTACTAGAAAATTGTTTTCCTAATTTTATTTACTCAGGAACAAAGAAAGAAAAAAATCAAGTCTAATTTGCATTAACCCCTTAAAGGTCACATAGTTTTCAAAAGAACAACAAAAGCGCTAATTTTTTCCAAGAAAAACATTTCAAAAATGTTTAATCTCAAGAAATAAATAATTTTTCAGGATTGAGGGGTAGATTTTATTTTAATGTTTTGGTGCGCGATTTTGGAATGCTCCAGCCAATGATTTTGACAGGAGCGAAAGGGAAGGGTTTAAGTAACTCCTTGATTAATCAGAATACATCTTTCTTTAACCATTTTGACGGCAAAAATGAAAAATTTTACACATTTCACACAGGGTTCGTTAATTTAAATCAGCTTGATTTAAATCATGATTTAAATCGCGATTTAAATCATGTGATGATGATCAATGATTTTTTTAAAAAAATCATTGATTTAAATCAAGTGATTTTTAAAAAAAAAAAAACATTGGTTTTACGATGTTAGAAAGTGTAAAAATGAAATATGTTGCAATTACAAGACAACCACTGTTTGAAACAAAACTTCCTAGGTCCATCCATCTGTGTGTATAACATATTTCATAAGTTTAGAACTAATTACTATTTTTTCAATTTTGCAATATTACTCTTATTCTTCAAGCATATTAACAGCAAAGCATCATTCATCCAATCATTCAAATTAGAATTCATAATAACCATGAACCATTCTGTGTTTTTTATCTTAAAAATAGTATTTTAGATCAATTTAATAAATGGCACATAATAAATAATTCAGAATGATGGTGTTTAAAACAACAATTGATCGAATTTAGAATATGTATCCTTAAAGTTTTATCCATGTCCCCTTTTCACTTGAGGTTTTCCCTTCTAAAATTTTTATCATAGAAGTTTTCAATAAAGAAATTAGATTAAAACAAAAAGTTCCCGTTTTTTGTAATGGTGTGAGCATATGATTTTACTAAATGGGTAAAAATATTTCAGGCTTTTTCATTTATAAAATAGAAAAAGGATTAAAGTACACTCGATGTAAAAATTAGGTACACACAATTTTTACTTTTTTTCAGCTTTCAACAGCAAAATAATTCAGATTAATTTGTTCATTTTCTCTGTACTTCTGAGTACTATTATTCCTGGTAGGGTTAAGTTTCACTTGAGTCATGCATTCGCATTAAAATTTGTTTATCATTATAGTTATAATTTTTTTTTATTGCTGTGAAAATAGTTTAAAGTGTGTTTTTGCATATTGATTAACATGCCATATTGTTTATATGAATGTAACATAATAAATATCTAAAATACTTAAGGTCTTTTTAAAAAAATCAAAAAAATCCGAATTAAATCAAAAAAATCTGATTTAAATCAAAAAAATCACGAACCCTGATTTCACATTGAGTATTCAAAAATTAAAAAAAGGGTAAATAAAACAGAAATTAGCTTTAAATTCGAATGAGTTGTGAAATCAACTTACAACAAAAGCCTGAATGATTTTAAGTTTAAGAAAAGGCTAAAAATCAGGATTTGCGATTTGTTTTAAATTTTAAAAAAAATCTGCTTTTTTTAATTTTATTTAAGTCAGATTTTTGTTATTTTTTTAAGACCTTAAATATTTTGGATATTTATTATGTTACATTCATACAAACAATATGGCATGTTAATGAATATGAACCACATTTTAAGCTACTTTCACAGCAATAAATATCTTTTAATAATAATGATAATAAACAAATTTTCATACAAATGCATGATTCAAATGAAACTAAACCCTACCAGGGATAATAGTACTCATAGGTACACAGAAAATGAACAAATTAATCTGAATTATTTTGCTGTTGAAAGCTGAAAAAAAGTAACAATTGTGTCTACTTTAATCGTTTTTCTATTTTATAAATGAAAAAGTCCGAAATATTTTTACCCATTTAGTAAAATTATATGCTCACACGATTACTAAAAACTCAAACTTTTTGATTTAATCAAATATCTTTACTGAAAACTCATATGATCAAAATTTTAGAAGGAAAAAACCTTAAGCTATTAGGGGACATGAATGAAACTTTAAGGATGCATATTCAAAATTCTAACAATTGTTGTTTTAAAAGTATCATTCTGAATTATTTATAGTGTGCCATTTATTAAACTGATCTAAAATACTATTTTTAAGATAAAAAACACAGAATGGTTCATGATTATTATGAATTCTAATTTGAAGGATTGGATGAATTATTCTTTGCTGTTAAGATGCTTGAAGAATAAGAGTAATACTGAAAAAAATTTCCACGTTAAGATAGCCCAAATGAGCATTAAATGGCAGACATGTTTCGAGATTGCTTGGAATGCCTTTTTCAATGCAGTAGGGGAGCTTCTAGATGCAAAAACATCCAAATGAAGCCTTTTTAATAAGAGTAATATAGTAAAATTTAAAAAATAGTAATTAGTTCTAAACTTATGAAATTTGTTATGCACACCGACAGATGGACGTAAGAAGTTTTGTCTGAAAGTGGTTGTAATTGCAACATGTTTAATTTTTACAACACTTTTTAACATTGTAAAATCAATGATTTTTTTGAAACAAAATCACTTGATTTAAATCAACGAAGCCTGGTAAAAATAAGATGTTCTAAAGCCATATTTTAATGTTCCCAAATGGGAACATTGGCATTTACCATTATCTTTTTGTATATGTTTCAGCTCCATGCAACTCACTGATTGGGGGGGGGGGGACATTTTCGAGTTTCTTCTGAATGAATGATCGGAGTCGTTGGACAAACTCCTATCGTTATAAAGCCTAAAAGTGTGACACATAAAATTGTCACATTGTGGAACTGCTATAGTTACAGCTGCAATAGCATCTGGGAAAATTTATGGAGATATATATACAGTGAAACTTCTCTAAAGAGACCACCTACCAGACCGTAGAAAATCGGTCTTATAGAGAGGTGGTCTCTGAATAGAGGTGAAGGCTAAAACAGCACTTCCTGCAATAATGCAACAAAACACTATTCTAAAACATATTTTTATTACTATTTTATGACTGAACAGCTTTAAAAAAAGAATTAATCGAAGTTTGCTTTTAGTTTAGTAATTTCTCACTAACAATCTTTATTTTTGAACTTTGATTTCCTGAAACAAATTATTTATTTTAGAGTCATCTAGCAGGAATTGAATTTTCTATTAATCTATTGATTTCATTTAGTGTTTCTTGATACAAAATTGATGGCTGTTTCACTGGAGAAAGCTCGTAACCTGAATCAGAATGAGCTCTTAAATTTTTTTTTAAAATATTGACTGTAGTATTGTTTACTAGTTTACAAGCATTGTAAGAGGGAAATGCCCTGTGAACTCTACAAATGTCCTTAGCTCTCCAAGAAAGGTAACAGGTTTAAGTTTTACCAATCATTCCCATAAATTACTCTACTTCACACTTCACAAGGATCTTCAAGGAGCAAATGAACAATCAAGCTCATTAGCCCAATTCTCCTACCCTGGCGCTTATCACCCACCCAATTCCAGGAACAGGGACAATAGCTTCCTCCACCTACTATCTGGATCCTGTTTTTCTCAGAGATAAGGTTATTTCAAATTTCCCAAAGGTAAATAATCCTACCTGTTCTTCTGAAAAAGTGGTCTTACTGGGAGAGAGGCAGAAAATAGGTGGTCTTTTAATGGAGGGAAAGTTAATATTGAGTCTATAGCTGGAAGTTTTAGACCTTAAAAAAATGGTCTTTACGAGAGGTGGTCTCTTTATAGAGGTGGTCTTTATGAGAGGTTTCACTGTAGTAAAATTCAGGGCAGGAGGTACTCGTGTACAGACACCTAGAATTTTGTTGGGGCATAACTATGAAGTTATTGCGCTCGGAACCTCAACCTGGTATTGTAGTACAGTCGAACCCCGATATAATGAACCGTCTGCGGACTCGACAATAAGTCCACTATAATCGGTGTTTACTATATCCAAATTCTTTGTAAAAAGTCTTTCTTTTTAAATATGACAGCAGTTTTGTTAGAAATGGAACCTAAATTGCTTATAAATACTCAATTAATCAAATAAACATTAAAAAGAAAAAGAATCAGATGTTACTTAAAAAAAGTTGATTTTATTCTTACTTTCTATGCATGAAAAAAATTAGTAATTTCAGATTGAACAGATTTCGAATTTCGATTTTAAATATAGTTCATCAACGTTTTTATTGACAATCAGATTTGTGCCATCTTCAATCCTTTTAATAAGTTGCGCCTTTTCTTCGATTTTAAATGCTTTCCTTTTTAAAGTAGTCATTTTCGCTGAAGTTGGAAAAAAGGTGTCTGCTCGCCTCAAATCAAATCGAACATAATGAGGAGAGGCACTTGAAAACGAGGGAAATTCTTGGATTGATCCAGTTATCGGTTTCAAGGGGTGATTTGTACTGAATAGAGCGGATGTAGAGATAAGTGGATTCCTAGAATTCAGTGAGAGGAGCAAGGGGTAAAGGAGCGAACAATTGGGACTGTTACCGGATTGGGGGGGGGGGGGGGGAGAGAGGAGTGTTCTGCTTAACAACTTGTTTACACTAGTTTAAGACGATAAGCATGAAAGAGTGAAATTTGACACAATAGAAAGGAATGCTGGCTTTTCAATCACAACACATGCAAGTTTACAGTTGGAGAACTGGAAAAAAAAATCCAAGGGAATGAAATTTGAGTTCACTATAAACGAACTACCAATTTCTCAATTGCCCACTATAAGCATATAAAATACCATTAGTTGAATAGGAGTTTGGACAGGACCACTAAAAAAGTTCACTACAACCGAGTGTTCACTATATCCCAGGTTCATTATAGCGGGGTTCGACTGGACAAAAGTATATGTTGCAACTAAACTTAGAGCAACCAATAATAATTTCCTGACATCTACATCACAAGGAGACTGCAATTTGTCGAAAAAAAAAAACTGCCACAACATGTGTTGAATGTGATTTTTAAAAGAATGCATAAAGCATGTTTTCCCTATAAAGCTGTGTAAGAAAAAAAGGGAAACAAATTTATTGTAACATTTTACCAAATTGTTAAACATTTTAATAATTTTAATTAAAAGATGTTATTATTTATTTATTATTTTTCATAAAATGAATATCATATAAGGAAAGTACTCATCAAATGCCAATGTTCCCATTTGAGAACACCTCAAAAATCTTATGCAAAAAAAAATTTGGTTGAAATTTTTAGGATTACTTATAAGGTATGCATAAGTGTGCATGATCAAGCATACTTGAATACAAAATCTATCTGCCTCATAATTTGATCTCTAAATGGCGTTCGAATGCTATTTTCCTGATTCAGCTACAAGTTCCTCAATTTTTGAAAAATTCTTTTTCTTCAACCATTTTTACTAAATTAATCTGCAAATTTTAACTTTTTGCTCTTGAAATAATGTCCACAATCCATGTTCTATGAATGCAATTTACTGCTAAAATAGTGGCTGCTTTGGGAATTGAGGTTGTTGGGAGAAATTCACTATACAGTAACGCTTGGCGAGCTTTCTAAAAAAGTCGCCAAATCCAAGAGTCAAAATGCTGCATTAAGAAACAGAAAGGAAAAAACACATTAGGGTTGCCACAAAACAGATTTCGCTTCCAGACTTCCAGATTTGGCAAAAAATCATGGGCTGCTGTATAGTAAAGATTAGCCGAGGATGTCCGCCTAGAGCGTTTTTAATATATTATGTTCAAAGCTTTATTGCCACAAAATTAAAAATTGTCTGCTCATGAGGGGACAGTTAGGAGAGGCATATTTATTTTAAAAGATAAAGCTGCATATTTATTTTAAAAGATAAAGATAAAAATTCAACACACATTGATTCTTCAATCTTGCCAAATTATCATAATATGCAATAAAATTATCAAATACAATTCAAAGTCAAGTCATAACTTTAACCAAATGATAATAACTTCCATAATGATAAGAATTTTAAAAGGATTGGACTTGTAAGTCCACTATTTTTGTCTGCTTATGCTTTTCTCACTTTTTTTCCACTGTTACATAAACTATCGAAATATGCAAAAGCAAGCCTAAATCTTTTCATTTGAATACAACCAACTACAAAGTCATTAAAATGACAAAATACTCTATCTGTAACAAAAATAATTCACGTTAAGAAGGCACAAATAAGCATTAAAATGCAGAAATATGTTTCGAGATTGCTTGGAATCCCTTTTTCAATACAATAGTGGAGCTTCCAGATGGCAGAAAATATTCAAATGAAGCAGACAAAACAACAATCCCCCTCCCCCCTTTCTTTACATGTGTACTTTGTTTTTGCAGTTTGTTTTTTTGTATTATTTTGTTTTTGCAATTTTCATGTATTTTTAAATTTTTATGCATGCTGTGGTCTTTTTCGTTTTGTGTGCTTTCAACTGCGTTTGTTTGATGCCTTCCACTTCCACGCCTTTATTCTCATTGGTTTTCAGGTAAATCTTAAGCCGTATTTTTGTTGTAAAACAATAAAATACAAAGCGTTAAAATGGAGTGCAGAAAGATTAATTATGTATAAGTTACTTAAATGATTGTAAATATTTCATAAAAATACATATTCAAAAGCTCTATAGATCAGATAGAAGAAAAATGAAGAAACTTATTTCAAGAATAAAAGAGCACTCCTAGTGGTTTTCCCTTATGACTAACTTATGAAGAAGTTTAGTAACACTTTATATTGATGTCTCATCCATCCAGACAATTACTGGTCAAACATTGTACCATAAAAAATATCCTGGAGAAGTTATTTTAGTTTTTTTATCTTTGCAAAAATAGATATACAATTTAATATAGTAATAATTAGGTGGTTAACGTACAAAAGTTTTTTATAATACTCCCATCCAAATTGGTAGAATCTTTTTAAAGAATGTTATACCAAAACAACACGAAATTATACAGAAAACAGCTTACATCTTTGCAGCAGTTCGATGACGTCTGTACAAATATCACACATTTCCAAAGTGAGCAAACGTACATTGGGGAAAATATTCACATTGAAGTGGATCAAAAGTGAAAGTTAATAGATTAATATTAAAACTACCTCTCTTGACGGGATTAGCAATTAAGCCCTTTGAAGGTGCTTATTAGTTACACGTTTGGCTAAGGTTTTCCAAATTGTCTCCAACATTAATTTATTGATTACTGGTATCTTCAGTTGGCAATAAATACAGATGCACTAGCATACAGACATTTCTCTCTCTTGGGGAGTTCAGAATGGTAGGCTTTTTAACTAATAAGCACCAATAAACAGAACAATATGAAAAAAGTACCAACTATATTGGTGTCCACCAACAAATAAAAATAGCATACAATAAAGTAGGATATTGCTGATGCTACATATTTAATGGTGAGGAGCTTAACTCCAAAATTTGCTTTGGGTGTAGCATAGAAAAGACATGTACAAATGTTTTACCAACTGCTAGATTGAGAATAAAGAGAAATTTTTTTAGGCAAAATTACAAATTGAAGAAGCAGGTATAATTCATGATTTCAAGAAATTAAAAAAAAAAACTCATATCAAAACTTCAAGCATTCTTAAATATGAAATTTTATCTTTCAAAGCGCAAAATAGCAGACAACTTTGCAGAATAATATATATTGAAGAGTAACAAAAAACATTGTTACTCGAAACGTAAAAAAAGTTGTAAACAAATTGAAACATGTTTAAAACCAAATAATTTGAAACGGAAATTTTGAGTAGGACTTAAAACATACGAGTTAAAGTCGCAAAAAATCAAACTTTTAGGAATTCAAGGTGGAATTTAAAATAAATAACATAATCATCGAAATATTTATTAAATATCAGTGTTTGCAAGAAATTAATCGAGATCACTTTCTGTGCATTTAACAGCTATCCATCAAGTAAAAAATCAACTGGTAGAATTTTTTTAAAGAATGTTATACCAAAACAACACGAAATTATACGGAAAACAGCTTACATCTTTGCAGCAGTTCGATGACGTCTGTACAAATATCACACATTTCCAAAGTGAGCAAACGTACATTGGGGAAAATATTCACATTGAAGTGGATCAAAAGTGAAAGTTAATAGATTAATATTAAAAAAGTTATAAGTCCACGCAAAACTTAAAGGCTGACAGAGTTCATCGCCATAATGCCGCTTTAAACACGCGGTTGATGCCACGGAACAATTTCATAAATATTTTCGGATGTTTTTGACTTGATTTACTAGATTGACTACACTCTAGAAACCATTAATTACATAAAATTCTTTAAAGCAAAAAAATAAGGACTAATTCTTCACGAGTTTCTTTAATGCTTCAGTTATGTTCATAAGTTTGTATATGATGCAAAGAAAATAAGCAGAAAGTGTGCAAAAACGAATTCAACGAAATGCATTTATTGAAAAGACAACTATCATTAAGTTTTATGATAAAAATTGATTGATAATAGTCTTAAAGCCTTAAATATAAAGTTCCCAAAAGGTTTTTTTATCACCAAAAGAAAAAAAATGATTCTACAGAAACAATCGAGATCAAAATACTTTCAAAATCCTCATTTTAAGAAAATGCTAAATTTTAGAAAATAGAAGTGAAATAACAAAACTAAATTTATTTTGAGTATTTATGCATTAATGTGTTCATAAAAGAGCTGGTGAGACTTTATTTGAAAACATTACTCAATACCAATATTAATAATTCAATAACAAAAGTTAACTTTAACTGCAGAGTGAAGTAAAGTTGAAGTAAATAAGTAGGAATTTTCAGAATAAAGAATCCAAGGAGGATAGCTATTCCACAGAGTAATCATAAACCAGAGGGTTGTGGCGGTCGACGGCAGGCCATGGAGGTGATGGTGGAGGAGGATGTCTGCCGGAGGCAGGGCCAGAACCTCGGACCTTCTTGATGGTAAGCCAGTGCTTCCATGCTTTGCCAAAAGGTACCTAATGGCCAGGACAGAAGATAGCTCTTGAAGGTGTCGAATCGGTTGAGTCGTACCGCCACAGGGTCAACTCTCAAGCGGTTTTGTAGTGTCGATTTCACTAGCGCACCACGGGGAAAAACATGAACTAAATTATATTAATACCCCGTTCGCACTGGGAAGTTAATCCGGGTTAAAAAGATTAGGGATCAGTAAATCCGGATCGAATATTTTCAAGCGGTTCGCACTAGAGAGTCTGCAAATGAGATTAAATAGCCTCGAAAACGTTTTGGTTTCGAGGCTTGGAGTGACGTCATCAGATTCGCGGACAGTGTTTACATTTTGATTTTTTCATTTAATGACAACGTGATTCACAGAATTTTGATTACTTTTCCGCTTTTTTTAATGGCACACTTTTGAATAGATTTTAAAACTTATGAAATAAGCACATTCGTGCAGCGATATTAGCTATAAAATGGAGGTATTAGATTTAGAACAAAAAATAAAACCTACAAATTTAGCGGTATTATTGACATGAATGTTTACAGATGGTAGAATTCGAAATTAAAGGGGGCCTCGGTGGCCGAGCGGTCTTAGTACCAGTTTCCGCCCGCTGCTTGCGCGCAGTAACGAGGTCGTGGGTTCGATTCCCACCTTGCCCTGGGTGTATTTCTGTTATTTCCTCTCTTTGTGGTGTAATAAAATCTTTCATGTATTGTCTTGTGCTATCTGTCATATTGGACGACAGTTCATAAGCGAGTCCCGAGACTAAGCACACGAACTGGAAAATAAATGTACTTCAATCATTTTCAATCAATCATCGAAATTAAACAATTCCTGAAAGCATCATTAAATATTTTTTACACGATTGTTTGCAGTAAAGTATTACAAATTCCAACATTTCATATTTTTTAATCAAAAATTTAGAGATATTGCTATTTGAAATCTGTGTTTGAGATTCTGATCAAGTAGTATGTTCAGTGTGATAGTTATATAAGCATAATTTTTATTTGACTCAAACTTAGCAGAAATTTCAAATGACTTATTTTTATTTGAACTCTCTACCATTAGTTCATCCACACAAATTCCTCTTTCTGATTTTACTATTGTTATCAACACAAAAATTAAGCGAATGTTCCAATTCACTTCCCTTTTCTATAATTCGATTTTAGCAAATTCAGATATGGCAGTTTTAGCTGTATTATGGTATACGTTCTTAAATTCCATTTTTAAACTTTACCATTTTCCCTACTAAAGTTTAAAATGAACTCATAGTTTGATTTACAACACAAAAAAAAAAAAGTTTAAGTACTTCACAAATGGAAATACATTGAACTTATTTGTAAACTTTTCTTTTTTTAAAAAAAGCTTTTATTTCATTTGAATTTTTGGTTTCCACCGAAAACAGAAAGACCCCAATATGGGGAACATGTTTTGCATCTGTGTTGTTGTGAGTACAGAGGCAGTGATTTTTAGTTCTCATATTTATTAACAACTAGTAGTTACGCCAGCTCAGCACGGTTTCTAAATACAAAATGTTATTCCATAGAGAGGAACCAATAATAAAGAAAAGAACCGTTGCATTTTTCTTGAACAATATATACATGATAGCTATTTCACACCAAACCGTAACATACAATTCTATGATCTTCAATTTCATGATGTAATCACCGACTCACACATTGTTTTATAAATGTTTAATCCATGTGATGCTCACAGGCAGGGATCTCGACCAACTTGATTTGTTTAAAATGATGAAACTTAATACATTTTTAGAAGAGATACACAAATTCTCTGCAATTCAAAAGCAAAATCTGCTCCCCCCCCCCCCCTTTTTTTCGAACAAGAGCTTTTTCACTATTTCACTCATAAGAATCTTCACTTATATTTTGTAACATGTATCACAAGCTTTCAATACAACGAGCAGGAATGAACTCTGTAGATTTATAACAAAAAAAGCTCCCAAGTTTCAAGTTTACACAACACGGATTGCTCTCAAGTTTCAAACATTTTATTGATACAATTACAATACAGTATTGTTTTGCCACTTATAAATCCATAAATAATTAAATAACTATATATTTGAATTGTTGCAATTTCAATATAGGAACATTGTAAATTTTAAATGGAAACAATGAATAAAAATATGATCACTATGCATATGTATATATTGCATATTTCTGTTTTAATATTAGATATTAATGATCAGGAGCATAGCACTTCAAAAATCATGGGGGGGGGGGGGGCTCAAACAATTTTATTTCCAAATCCTCAAAATTATTTCCAAGAAAAACCAATTAAAAAGTAATTAGTATTCACTCATTATTATAAATATTAATCACAAAAAATCACTAATAAATGAATATTTTTATAGATCATTAAAATATATTCATAGTTTTCACAAAGTAACTGAAATCCTTATGCAGTATGATTTCTAATGGGAGGGGCTTAAGCCCCCTGAGCCTCCCCCTTTCCTACGCGCCTGTTAATGATAGGAATTAGTCATTTGTAAAGAATTTTTAACACAATCTAGTTCATTTAAATGTACAATATTGCAATTTTTTATCATCATCCACTCACGGGTAGATGAAGGTATTCTTGAACCTTTTTTAAATGCTATGATGGGATGATTTTGCATCTAGTTAAACTAAGCAGAATTCATTATCTTTACAGAGCAAAAGATGCTTATATTATAACAAACCAAGTAAACTCATATTGTTTTAAACAACCAAGACAATTTTATAGGAACAAACATATAATGCCACAACTACCTGCTTATTATGTTATGAAACAGTGGTTAACGTTGGAATACTAATAAACAACAAAAATCCAGTATATCGGAAGAAATTCAGATGCGTCTCAAATCACAAAAAAGATCAACAACAGAATGTGTAGATTTAAATGTTACTAGCACATTCTTTTGCTATCCATTTTGTTTTAATCTG
Source organism: Octonoba sinensis (assembly GCA_038502835.1). NCBI lineage: Eukaryota > Metazoa > Arthropoda > Arachnida > Araneae > Uloboridae > Octonoba > Octonoba sinensis. The sequence goes on from CM076604.1 coordinate 10,609,001, forward strand.
TACTTCTAAATTTACACAGCACAAACTTGTTAAATTCATAGTCAAAAGTTTGAAGCCGACTTGAAAACAAAAAATTTTTTTATGTATATCACCAATGAATAGTATTAACAATACAAGGACATTATGTACATGATGTTGATAAAGAAATAAAGTGAAATGTTTACTTTATAATTCACACTGCATGAAACAAACCAATACTGAAATACAGAGTGTTATTGGGGCCAATCAACCCAAAGGGGGGGGGGGAGGCTTCCTGTAAGGGAATTAACTCGGTTCCATCTTTTCAACGACTAATAATAATAAGCTGAAATAATAAACCAAACATGATTATCATTATAGTACAGGAAAACTTCTCTATAGCGAACACCTACGGGACAAAAATATGTCTGTGTCCACACACAAGGAGATTTTTAACACGCAATGCTTTGCTGGGGGGGGGGGGGTAAAAAACTGTTCGGCTAAAAGGGATGTCCGTCAGGAGTGTTACTGCATGTTATCGGACAAATAGTAGCATTTTAATAATAAGTTCATAATAATAATTGCAATAAGCAAACATTAAAAATTGACTAGAAATTAAAGTGAGTGATGAAAATAATAAAATCATGAAACACAACTGTAATTAAAAAAAAAAAGTTTGAGGAGGAATCAAAGAGTCATTTACTCATACTTTTATAATTTCAATCTTTCAATTCAAAACAACTTCATGTATTTTTAAAAATAACGAGAAAATCAAGAATTATGGTCATCATGGGATTTAACTTGCAACATAGTTTTTATCATAAATAAGGAATAAACAATATGCTGGTTTGCATACAAATAACACTTACTTGAAAGTGAAGCTAGTGTGTCAACACCTTTTTCTTCTTGGCTTTCCGAAAAACATGGTGATTAACAAGCAAATAATAAATAAAACCTTCGTCACAAAATTTAGTGAACTTGAATGCTTATTTAGCACAAAATCCACTCGATTGATCTTTCGAAGCTGTAGCTTTAAACAATAGAACAATAAAACACTTCAAAGGAAAGATAGTAAGGATTATAAGTTTTCTTGTTACATGATTTTCCTACACTAATCTCTCATTCGAATGCCAAACAGGAATGAGGCATATTATAATCGTATTGTCAAAAGATAAACAAGTCCAACAAATTTAATTTTAAAAAGGTTACTTATGTGATGAACAACACAGAAAAGCCAAATGTAAACTCTCGGATAACATGATTCACTGTAGCCTTTGCAGTATAGTTCTCTTCTACAACTGTCTCATTAAAACTGGGGAATGATACTGTCATAATATGACCATGTTGGTGGAGAACTGGCAGTTAGTTACTCTTTGCTTCATTTTGTCTTCCATGTAGAATGAAATATTTTAAAACAAATTCAGCACATTTAGAGTTAAAAAAGAGCTTAGCAAAAGAAAGTTTTTGCAATTCACTTGTAAACATTTCATGTTCGCGTTCACAAGTGCTATTTTTCAACACCAAATGAAGGAAAACATTTCTAATCATCAAATGTTTTCTCATTTTTAAGAGAAAAAGTTCAAATGCCATTACTACAACATGACAAAGAATATAGAATAGTACAATTAAATAAATACTCAAAAGCTTTTGTATCTAGATATTTATTATCATTCGTCTCCGAACTGTAAAATGTTTAACCGAACGAAATTGAGTAAAATAACATGAACGTGACCATAACGCAAAAAAAGGCGGACTTTTTCAATACAAGAAGAGTTAATACAGTATAAAAATATATTTCAAACCTGAATTTCTCCGTCAAGCTTTTATATTTATTTCCGTAGGGTTACGATGAAACGGCCATTTCCTCACTAAATTTTGTACATTTAATGGTTTCTTTTCGTCTTGAAGTTGATTAATTCCTCCATCCTCAATTCTATCAACAATTTGATTCAATTATCAGTAAAAATTATGTTTCTCGCAGACGACATTTTGTTTTCCAAATCGCGATCACAGACCTTGATCCTCTTTCACAAAGTGGACGAAGTTGATCCACTTGGAAAGGAGGTTTAGTCCGTTTTCGTTGCCAAACTTCACTTCCTAAACGTTTTAGTCCGGATTAACTTCCCAGTGCGAACAGGGTATTACGATGATATTATCTTTGTTTTGAAAGGAAATTACATATGTCTTTAGAATCGGTTCGCTCATTTGCAGCTTTGCGTAGCTCTTTCAGATTGAATTTTTTTTGAAATTTTATTATTATTATTCGTCACTTCTGGAATATTTTTCAACGCTAAAGTTTATTTACGGTATTTAGAAAGGATTACTTTTTAAAATTATATCTAACTTAAGAATTTCTTGATACCAAATATATTTAACTGAACTTATTTAGAACATGTTCCACATTTTCATTTTTATCTGTTGGAAATTAATGCTTAGTTTATTTATCTTTTTTATATTGGACTTTATTTTAACAGGATATATTTTATTGATTTTTATAATTGTGCACCTTGTCTTACTACATAGAGTTTAAATAAAGATTTTTTTATGTATATTGTTTTATGATTAAACTTCTGCTCCAATTTTTGGTTTTTCCAATTCAGGGGGCTGGCGATAGTTTTTTTTTTTTTGCTAAATCAATTTGTTTAGTTTGTGGAGTTTGTTTTTGCGAAAAATATTTAAACCTCACCAACGGCACCCCAAAAATGATATACAGTTGAACCTCGAAAATCCGGAATCGGCGGGACCGCGGCGATTCCGGTTTTCGGAAATTTCCGGATTTTGGAGGTATATTAAAAAACGATGTTTATAACAATGTAAAATCATAAAAAATGCATTTTTTTTTCTTTTGTAAACATAAACTACGATGCAACTGATGAATTAAATAATAGAATTGAAATAATTAATTAAAATATAGTACACACACCAGGTAATAATTTAAAATTATTTATTCATTTAAAAAGAAAATAGAAAACTGTAAAGGGATTTTATGTTGATTTTTTTTTCAAGCATTTCAAAAATTGTTAATTGTTTCATTGAGTTGCGCTTGTGGCAGATCAGTTTGTCTTTTATTTTAAATAAGCACAACATTTCGTGTTCGGTAACGATGTCCCGTTGTTCCAAACCTGTGATTGCATTCTCGAGATTTTTTACTATGTCATCGATACTCATTTTAGGATCTGATAACTGTTCATCTTCATCAGGCTCACTTTCTTCGTCATCAGTGTCAGATTCCTGATTTAAAGCAGCTTTGAGAATTTCACCGTCGGTTAGTGTATTCATGATCGGTGATTCGTCATCGGCATGAATGACCTCGCTTATGTCGTCGGCGGTTAATGGAATTACCGACGTACTTTCTTGGCAATATGATAGAAGATTATTTATGAGTTCTTTCTCTTTAGGTATGGAAAAACCTTCAAATTCTACATCTTCGTTATCGTCGTCATCAAAAAATATCATAGCTGGCATTAAATTATGCCAGGCATGAATTAGAATGTTCTTTTCTACACTACTCCACGCATTAGCAGCGCACCAAATAGCATCTTTTATTGTGAATTCTTCAACAAATTCTGTGATGTTTTTTTCACTGTTCACAAAGTTCAGCATTCTGTGCAAGAAATCGTTTTTATACCTGCACTTCAGGGCTCTCAGTACGCCCATATCCATTGGCTGAATTAATGAAGTGCAATTCGGAGGAAGAAACATTACCTTGAAATTTTCTTTGCTTAAAATTTCAGCGGCTTGGTGAGCGGAACAATTATCCAAAATTAAAACAATCTTTTTATCTTGGCCAACTCCATTCGACTTGGCATGCTCGCGCACTTCGGGGATGAAGTGATTATTAAACCAATCGGTCATTAATTCTTTCGTTACCCACGCACGTTTATTTGCCTTATAAATGGCTGGAAATGATTTTATATTTTTTAGAGCTCGAGGCCGTGCATGTTTGCCAATTATCATGAGTTTGCACTTATGAGAGCCTGCAGCGTTTGAGCAAGCTAGGACTGTTAAACGTTCTTTTGAATTTTTCGTACCTGATGGATTTTTTTCATCAGCTGTTGCTAGGGTTCTTTGGGGAACATAACGCCAGAAGAGCGAAGTTTCGTCGGCATTGTATATCTGTTCTGGAGTTAATTGTTCTTCTGTTACGAACTGGCAGAACTGCTCGACGAAATGCTCAGCGGCTTCTGCATCGGCGCTTCCTTTTTCTCCGCATATTTGGAGCTGGCGAATTCCATGGCGCTTTTTAAACTTGTCAAGCCATCCACATGAATATTCACATGGGCTTTCTATGTTCATTTGAGCATGAAAAATCCGTGCTTGAGCCATTATTATCGCACCAGTTAAAGGAACATTTTCGCTCCGTCTTTCACGCACCCATTGAATCAGCACTTTATCGATGTCTTCATTGTTTGCAGGCCGAATCGTTTTTCGTTTTTTCATCTCCAAGGGGGTATCTCTGTCAGCAAAAAACTGAAAAATTTTCATTCTTTGCTTCTGCAAATCATACACGGTAGATTTCTCTACTCCGTATTCATCGCAGAGTTGTAGCACCGACGTCCCTTTCTCTAACTTGCGCAACAACTCCACTTTCTTTGCAATCGTCAAAGAATTATGTTTTCGCTTTTTTGCAGTCGAATTCCTGCTAGACGAAGCTGACGATAATTTCGAAAACATTTTTATACTAATCTAATAGCGAATAGAGCAATTGAGCATAGCAAATTAGATCACGTGGAAATAGTTACACGGTAAGGAACGGAACAAGTGTTGAGCGCATATGCGTTGCCAATTGGAATAATGCAATGCTTATCTTTTACTTTAGTTAAGAGATAACAGGTGCGTTCGAAAAGGTTGACTGGTTAAAGCTTGGTTGCAAATTAACTGGGAAGATTTAGATTCATACTTTTTGTCTAAGCAGACGAAAGAAATGGTCATTTTCGTAAGCGGGGTTTAGCGGCCAGATGGCATAAAACTATGTCAGATATGTCTATATTTATTTATTTGGTCCTCAATTAAAATAATTTGGAAATGGAAAACATTTTAGTATTTTTTTTTTTTTTTATTTATAAAACTCAAATCGGAAAAATGTCCGGATTTTGGAGGTTTCCGGATTTTGGAAGTCCGGATTTTCGAGGTCCAACTGTAGTAGATTGATTTGTCTAAAAAAAATAATAACAATAACCATCGCCCCCCCCCCCCCCCGAAATGAAAAGTACCCGATTTGTTAATTAGATCTTATTGTATGACATTTAATGTCATTTTTAATTCAAAAAGAACAGTAAGTATGTTGAATAAAATGAAATGGTAATCTTAAAAACTGTTCTGAGATTCATGCAAAGCTATAGGTTTTAGAAGTATAGAATAAAAGACTGTATCAAAGAAAAAAAAACTGTATTATAAGAAACCGAGTAGACAAATATAATGCTAGGCGAAGTAAAAACGAGAAAAGGGCAAACAAATATTTAGAATTCTGAAATAGATTAATATGTTTTGAAACTGTTATTTTGAATATGACTGTGAAACGACAAACGAAACATCAGTGTGAAATACATCTTACTTGCAGTTTAATTCTATAAAAGGGGGAGGGAGAAAAATAAAGAGAATTTTGAAATCAATTTTTTAAAAAACTGTTGATTAGAAAATTAGAGTTGTTAGTAGAAATGGCATTTTATTTATACGAAGCAAAATTTCAAAGTAATAGAAGCAGTTTTCCATAACCGATAAAAATTACTGACAATTATTCACAAATAAAAGAAATAAGTAATGGTTATAGGGGTGACGTCAATAACCATAATAGCCAAGAATGGGGAGTGACAACAATTAAAGTAACAGCAAAACTGTCAAAAGAAGTTCCTGTTTTTCTCCGTGGGGGTGCTGAACGCAGTTTTTGACTACATAGGAATTAACATTAAGATGTGTCTCTGGTTTATGATTACTCTGTGAGCTATTCTATCCTCCTTGAAAAAATCTTATTAGATTACTTTTTAGTACATGAAGGTTTTTAAATACTCCTTTTATTACATGCATCAGTTACAAATGATTTTTAATTATAATGATATAATAAATTCGAGGTATAATATATTAAGGGCCATCGGAGTGTTGATAGAAACGATAAGAATTTCAATATTTATTTTAGTTAAAAAGAACTCTGAGCTTCTTTGTCTCAAATTTCCTAGAAAATTTGAAACAGAACTTAACATTTTCAACTGTTGTACATCTACCTGCGGTATTGCTGCAAGAAAATATGCACCTAAACCTAATAGAAAATAACACTTTACACTTTTTTTATGAAGCGTATTTTAATCTGCAACTAAGCGGATAGGCTTTGATCCGCCTCTAGTAGCGAAAGCGCGTTTACTGCTGGGGGGATTCTTTGGCGAACTCGTAACACATGATTATTTTTAACTTTCGGATGTGGAAGTTTTCTTTCTGTTGACGTGAATACGTTTTTAAATTCGCTACCATACGGGAGCGATCCAAAAAATCTAATGATAACAAAATCAGGGGATACAGTTTGGCGTTGTAACTTCGAATTTATCCTCTACATTCAAAATTAAATAATACCACTGGATAGCTAAAGGATCAAACAATTCATTACGATAAGCGAGAACAGTGACGCATCGCGGAGGGTAAAGAGGGAAGCGCCGTCATTTTGAGGTTATTTTGTTGCGTATCGAAATTTGCAATTAGTGTATAGCTTTTAACTCGTAGAAGTTACGATGTTCGTTTAGTTTTAATCATCAGCTGACGTCAATATCTATCGATTAGACATTACGACAAAACATTAGTTTAAAGTAGTGACACAGTGGATATAATAAAGTGTTAGAATAAAATATATAGATAATGTCGGCTTATACGCGTCGAAAAACCAAAACTATAAAGTTATTAATTGATAAAGTTATATTGTAGCACAATAATTATTTCTTTCCTTGCTTTTATTCTAAATACATAAATAAAAATATTTTATTTGAAATATATATAACCCGTTACATAAACGTATTCACGTGCAACACAAAGCTATGTCCATGACACAGCCATACCCCACATTGTTGTTGTTGTTGTTCAAACTTTGTGTTCCAGCGTGAGCTATTAATTGTTTCCTTCCCTGTATTGACACTGCGCTGCCAGAAAAACACTTTTTACAGAGTTCCTTAATTTTTATTAAGAATCTTACTCTACAAGGGATTTAGACACAAAATTAGTCGCCAAAGTAAAGATATGGAGACAAACCCGTAGTATTCATGAAAAAAACGGGAAGGTTCTAGAGCTGACCCAATTTAAGATTAGTAATATCTTGCTTTGATATTCATTTTATACACTACATTTTCTCTTTTGCTTTGCTCTTGACATTTCTCTTTCTTTGAATAAAAAATAGTAAAACATGTATGGCGTACTGTACAAATATTGTAGATTGCCGATGTAAAGAATAGTATGAAAGTATAACGAATAAAAACTTCTAAGAAATGGTTTTGAATCTACGTCGAAAGTAAGAAGGAAAAAAAAATAACAATATCAAAAAAAAATTGTTGGTAACACTAAAACTCATGAATAGCTACTACATTTTTAAAAAAAGTAGGACATTGGTTGATAAACAGAAGAGAAAAGACCAGCTTGGATTTAAATCGCGATTTGAATGACGTGATTTGAAAAAAAAAAAATCATTGATTTAAATCATTTTTGAAATTGTTCTTAAAAAATTGATTTTACAGTGTTAGAAAGTGTTGTAAAAATGAAATATGTTGCATTTACAACCAGTTTCAAACAAAACTTTATAGGTCTATCTGTCTCTGTGTGTGCATAACATATTTCATAAGTTTAGAACTAATTGCTAATTTTTAAATTTTACAATATTGCTCTGATTCTTCAGGCAAAGTATAATTCATTCAACCATTCATGTTACGATTCATAATAATCATTAATCATTCTGTGTTTTTTATTTCAAAAATAGTATTTTAGATCTTTAATAATGAATGCCACACAATAAATAATTCAGAATGATAGTGTTTAAAACAACAATTGCTAAAATTTAATAGCTTAAGGTTTAATAATTTACACAACGGAGATATGTTGCACCTGCTACCTATAACAGTATAATATTACAATTATAAATGAGTCTTTCCTGACAAAAGGAAAGGGGAAATAATGAACTAATAATAAAATATTTCTAAAAATTTTTAATTGATATCATTAAAACTCGCAAAAAGTTCCTATACAAAGAAAAGTAAAAGAATAGGTTGAAAAACAGAGGAGAAAATGGTTTTTATCTGTTTTTTTTTCTTTTTTAATCTTTGACTATTTATACCAGCGTTTCTCAATCTATCAGTTTTTGAATTATTTTTAACTAACTGCCAAAACAAGAGTAAAAACAAGTAATTTTAATAATGAAATTAATTTAGTAATAAATCACTATTTGAATTTTGGGCAGGAGTAGAGGATGATTTTTCTGCACAAAAAACGAAAGGGATTTCGCATTCTATTACCCTTTTAAGCATCCTCAACAACTTTTGTGAAACTGAATTTTCTGCTGTGGCTGAGGGTAGGCTGAACAACTGAGGGTGGCTATTTCTAATATTAAGCCTTCCTTTGCTTTGAAAGACAGGCCCAAGGAAGTTTCTAATAATTATTAAATTTGTTTTTAATTAAGTATGTTTTGATTAAGAAAGTTTTAATTTAGTAATTTGTTTTACTTGAATAAGTTGTTAAATATGTCGAAATGTATTTTGTTTTCTATGTGTTTGTGTGCTTTCCTTTCAGTCCGTTAATCAATTTTTAAAAGTAATGTTTTCTCTTGGATATTCTCGCGCCCCCTTCTCGTGTGCTAGTGCCCCACTAGGGGGGCGCGCCCCACAGGTTGAGAATCGCTTATTTATACATAGATTTCTCTCGTTAAATGCAAGCTTGCAATAACAGAGTTCAGTTCTGAGCACTTTAAGGTTTAGGACAAAATATTTTAAGCGTTATTATAGAGTAACTAGTAAGTCCGGCGGTCATACGATATGACCGCTGTTCTAGATATTATAAATTGTAATTAAAATGATTTGTGCAAAGGTGTTAAAAAATTTGAATTTATAAACTGAACTTATATCTATAAGATATTCCAACAATATAATTACAGTTGCCGTGTGAACAAACAAATCAATGCAGTTGCCATTGTTGTAACAAATGTAACAAATATACTAATAATAATCAAAATGTTTCTCTAGCATATTGAGTGAGTCTTCGCTGTATTTGCAATCGCCGTTAAAAATTAATGTCTGCGCGAATTTAATTTAATCCTTTCTTTCTTTTTAATTAATTTATTTATCGTCTTCGCTTTTTATATTTTTCTTATTAGAGTGGCAACCAATTATCTATCGGCGACAAACAAACAGACACTTAAGCGGCTTATATATAAGAAGCTGAAAGTTAAAAAAAAAAAGATTTTACAGGAAATAACATTTTAAAAGGTATCAGATCAGACCCTTCATTTTGACGGGTCAGTGGAGACAATTCTACCCCCCCCCCGACCCCTCTGGCTTTCAGAAATATAATTTATTTTTGCACATGTGTATGTATTTTGTTGCTTTTCCATATATGTTTTGAGACGTACTCCTTCCCCTCCCCCAAAATTTGAAGTAACGGCCTGAATTAGATTCAATTTAAATTTAACATAAAATTTAGTTTTGTATTTACTCTGGGGAAAGTAAAAAATTACAAGCTTTCTTTTTTTGTATGGAGATTGCTTTTCCGTATATCCGTAAATACAAACAAGGTCGTCGGACAAAAGGCAGAAAAATCCTTCTCCGTTTACAGACATGTCTGAGCATTTTCATAAACACACGCTAAATATAAGAAAGAACGTTCGAATACCACTTTAAACTATAAAAAAAAATATGCGTGACTTTGTGGCATTGAGTCTTTGATGGTATAATTATGTTGCTGTTGCGAAAAAGAAGAATGAATGGTGAAAAATTGTTCGAAAGCTTTCATGCGGCAATAAATGTAATAATGTTTACTTTGTGTAATTATTTATATTTCTTTGTTGAGTCTGTGTTTGGATATTATGATGTAATACTTCTTCAAGGATAATTGCGTAGTTTAGGGTCGTACTTTCTAGCGGTAGGGACGAACGCACACCAAGTTCAATGACATACAGACATAATAGTTATTCAAACGCACAGGAAATTTCATTTTAAAACAGGTTTTTTTTTTCTTCTTTTTTTTCCAAAAAATGAATTTGTTTATAGTTGAATAATGTTTTTTACTTGTGTTGTGTAGTCGCAGGCCCGCGCCCTCCATACGTGCATTGTTAATACAGGGGCTTCTTTTAGCGATTACTTTTTAGAAGAATAGCCAGGGCCGGATTAAGGCCCTCAGCTGCCCCAAGCACTGGAAACTTGCGTGCCCCAATAAATTTGCGAAATTCAAAATATAAACAATAAATTATTTTAAAACTTTATGATGCATGTATAACGCGACCATTTATTTTTTTACTCAAAACGGGACATTGTTTTATTTTGGTCAATTAAACAGGTAGTCGATCAAAAAAAAACTTTTTTTAAGTGTTTTATTTAGGAAAAGTTAACTGCTATTTTGTTACAAATTAAAAAATATATTCAAAATGTTTAGTTATATTTATATTTATCAGAGGAACAAATTTGCTTTAATACAGGTGGTGATGATTTTAAGTAAGAATAAAACTCTTGGCACGTTTTTCTTATATTCACCATAGTTATCAACATTGCCTTTAGAACTGGAATTTGTAGCTGGGTTTTCTCAGAAGTCCACAATTTGTTCATCATAGAAAATACTCTTTCTACTGGAGCATTTGTACCAGGCAAACATAAAATATATTTAATTAAAATACAAAAGAATTCATGCTGAACATTGTTGGTGTAAAAGTGTTTGAATACTTCCACCCAACGAGTTTCCATGGAAACATTTAGATTATTCCATTCGATTACTTTTTGCGATGAAGAATACTTTTAGAAATTAATGTATCTTTTCTACAGTCAATGTATTCCTTTTCAACTAATACATCCAGGGATTTCCCATGACGGTTTCCGAAAACGGGACAATTTTGCGTCCCGGTGTTCATTTCGGGGATACCGGGACACGTAGTCAAATAAAGGGACAGTCCCGTTCAAAACGGGACGTCTGGTCACATTATACATGAAGTAGTTGAAAAAGAAACATTTACATCCGTAAGCTTAATTTTGTTTTTGAGTTAAATAACACTACTTTACTTATAAAAATAATTTAACTTTGTGCAAGTAAACAATAATAACAAAATTACACGTTAATTTAAAGCACAAATGAGCAAAAAAATGCAGACATATGTTTCGGGATTGCTTGGAATCCCTTTTTCAATGCGACAGGGAGCTTCTAGATGCAAAACATCCAAATGAAGCAAACAAAACAACAAAAACACAGCTTATATAGCATAAGAATTAACTGTAAACCAATGAGAATAAAGGCAGCGTGAAGTGGAAGTAGAAGTAGTAGGAAAGGCACCAATAAGAGAGCAACAAACGAATCCAGGTGAAAGTTCAGGAAGTAAAAAGGAATAACAATAAAAATAAAGCAAAAAAGACGACAGCATGCATAAAAATTGCAAAAATAATAAAATAAAATACAAAGAATAAAATTGAAATAAAAATAAGTACAGAAACTACCAAAACAAAATGCAAAACAAAGTACACATGTAAAGGAGGGGGAGGGGAGGGAGGGGGGAAGGAGAAAAATAGACACAAAAAAGGAAAACAACAAGAAAACCTAGAAAGAACAACAAATTAAAGAAATTTATGCCAGACCTGTGAAAAATAAGGAGTTGAGGAAGAATCATTAACCAAATTAGAACTATTCCTGTTAATATGATAAGCTTCCCAAAAGTCAAGCTCTAAAGGGGAAGAACATTTTTGAATAATTTTACCAGAATTGAAATCAAAAGAGTGGTTGGAATTCCAACAATGTTGAGCAATGCTAGACTTATTTAACTCTTGCTTTCGTACATAACCTTTATGCTCATTTAAGCAAATTTTCAGAGCACGTTTTGTCTGCCCAATGTAAGAAAGGCCGCAACATTGACTACTTTACTTCTTTAACCACTTGAAGCACTAGTTTTTTTTCTTTTTTTCGGGGAAACTGGTAAAAATTGAACGAGTTTTTTTGACAGAAAATGAATATATATTTAATATAAATCTTTTTTGACAATTTCAGTTGGGGATCATTCATAAATGATGTCACGCTTCGAGGGGGGAGGGTGTTCGTGAAAGTGTGACAAGGGGGGGGGTAACAGAAGTGTGACATCATGCATTATGAAACATAGCGTGACATGTGACAAAGGGGGAGGGGGGGGCCCGCTAAAGTGTGACAGAGGGGGGAGGGGGTCAAATATATGGCAAAAAAGCGTGACGTCATTTATGAACGGCCCCTTGTAGGGGGTGACTAGAGAGTGGGGTAACAGGTATATAAAAACTTATTATACAAACAAAGTTGCAAACGGATCTCAGACGGGCATTAGAAATAAAATAACTTGAGATACACGATCGCCCGTGTGAGACACGGGCAAATGCGTTAAGGGGTTAAGGGGTCTGCCTACGTTCGGAGGCTTTTTTTTCAAAACAATGAAATAATTACTAAATGCATATTTTTTTAAGTTAAAAAGTAATTAAAATTTAAGAAAACAAACAAATTAATAGCTATATTTTTTATAAAATTTTGAAAAATTGGGAAATTTTAGCAAAAAATAGGCGAATTTTACAGTTTACGCCAAACACTCTATACTCACTTTAACTCTATATATTTTAAAATCCTTAATAATATATGTTTCTATATTACTTAACTGTGTTCTGAACTAAAAGTTTTATAATAGGTCCAAAATTGAGAAAAATATGGCAGTTTTGTAGAAATTCATACGTTTTTCACCGAAAAAAGCACAATATTTCACAAATAAATGCCTGTAAATTTTTTAAATACTGACATTGAGCTTAGAATTTAGTTCAAAACACAGATAGCAATGTGTGAAACAATACTTTAAAAAATCACAGTAATGGGTATAAAACTTTTCGAGTTATGAGATCTGCCGTGAACAAAAATATCGAAAAAAGTAGTTTTTCAGAAAACGCATTTTAAATTCCACTTTTATGTGCTTGCGATGCGACTTCTGGTTAACTTAATTGCGTGTAACTTCGTTTCTATGTATCGTAGAAAAAAACCCCAAACATTTTTGAAATCTTAAATACTTATTCTTTTTAAATATAAAATTAAAAAAATATCGATTTTTTTTTCGCAAAAATTGTCTTTTTGGTGCAGGCAGACCCCCTTAAGCAAATCCTCATAATCAATCCTAGAAATGAAAGTTCAAGGTACACTTCGACCACGAAGTTCTGACACTTGGACGCTTCTGCGCATGACAGAAAAGGACGAATCCATTCTAGTTTTAGGGAAGCTCGTTCCGCAGGTGCTTTAATAGCATGCGAATCAGTACGTTTCCTTCTGTGTTTATTGAAAGCAAGTAAATCTATAAACTGTCGGATAGCATCAGTTCGGGAGAAATCAAGAATGCTGAGCGAAATAAAACGAGATCAAAAATGGCACATTCCTTATACCAGCAGTTTCTCCCTTGAACACGAATGGATTCTTCTTGGCACTCTGCCGGGCAGATTGCTTTGGTTGATGGTACAAATGTACCAAGCAAATTTGACCAGAAATAAAATAAAGTGATCTAATGTTTTGGTTGGAATATTATCTGTCATAATAAGAAATGATTTTAGGCACTACAAAAAAAAAACTCCTTTTAGGGATCATTCATAAATGATGTCACGCTTCGAGGGGGGGAGGGGGGTTCATGAAATTGTGACAAACTGTGACAAGGGGAGGGGAGGGGGTATCAATAAGTGTGACATCATGCATTATGCAACATAGCGTGACGCGTGACAAAGGGGGGAGGGGGGGGGTTCGCTGAAGTGTGACATATTGTGACAGAGGGGGGGAGGGGGGTCAAATATATGGGAAAAGAGCGTGACGTCATTTATGAACGGCCCCTTATTTCTGTTGTTGCATTTGATTGAAATGACTAAAAAACGTTGTACGCTCATAGCACTAGTTAACATACCCGTAACAAAGATATTTGTCCTCCTTGTGCTACATAAAAACAAGCAAAACGTATGCTTAATTTTTAACCGACTTCACAAAGGAAGGAGGTTATACATTCATACTGTATGTATGTCGGTTTTTTTTGTTTGTTTGTCCACTCATAACTTCGCACCGGATGAACCGATTTTCATGATTTTTTTTTAAATCGATCGAGGGTGATTTCCCATAGGTCCCGTACCTTCGTTTGACCATATTCGATAATTAGAAAAAAAGTTATGGTCAGAAAAGTAGTATTTTTTAAATCTTTTCAACTATAACTTTTGACTAAATGAACCGATTTTGATGATTTTTTCTTTAATCGATAGAGAATCGTCTAACTCAAATATTACAAATCAATTTGACTACATTTATTTTTTTAGAAAAAACGTTACGAGTGAAAAATAAGTATTTTTTATTTTAATTGGAAAGGCTTATCTTGATTTTTCTTTGTTGGGAAATCTATTAATAAATATAAAAGCATTGTTGAAAACATGTTTGTTGTCATGGGCTTATAATATTAAAAGAAATTACAGCAAGAGTTTGACGGAAGGCTTCTCTGTGGAAAAAATTAATCCAATCAGTTTGTTTGCGAAAATAAACTTCAAAAGGCAATTTATCATACAAATGATTAGTTTTTAGTGCCATTCATTCAAAGAAGTTTTGCCCTTTGATATGGAGTTTTTAAAAAATAGAGTATTTGTATAGAAAATGTATTTACACTAAAAAGAATAAAATAAAATTATTTTTATAAAAAAAACAAAACCGACTTCAAATTAAAAATTGCGCTAAAAAGTAAAAAATAAATTCATTCTTTAAACAACATCGAATTGACTTTTAAACATAGTTTTAGAAGTCGGTGCAAAATTATGGGTCTAATTCCATTATACCATTTGCTACATCATATTGGAACTGTTGCTAATTCTTCGAAAATATATATATTTGTAATTGATTCATGATTACAAAAGATTTTATCTATCCTAATTTTGCACAGACTTCTAAAACTATGTTTAAAAGTCACATCGATGTTGTTTAAAGAATGAATTTATTTTTTACTTTTTAGCGCAATTTTTAATTTGAAGTCGGTTCTGTTTTTTTTTTATAAAATTATTTTATTGCAGTGTAAACATGACTCTTTAGATTAGCAGAGTTCATTCATTTGTCTTTATTTTTTTAAACTGTTATAAACTTTCATTGCAACAAACTCATATGCTTACTTTCATTATTCCTGAAAAGTGTCCTTAGTGCCCCACGTTTCCCTGGTGCCCTAAGCACGTGCTTAGTTTGCTTACGGGTTAATCCACCGCAAACAAAAGTATTTGTATCAAAATTAAGGAACTATGTACCAGGCGAGATGTTAGAACGATTCAAGAATGTGAGTAGTCTGTTCTTCTCTTCAGAGCAGGAATACAAGATGAATAATTCGTCGGATTCAGATCGAACGCAGTAAAATAAGAAAACAGAATGGACGAGTGGATAATTAACGCTCTTCTGGATTAGGCTGTGAAGAAAGTTGGCGCGGAAAGTACTTTAGCACCTGCACCTAGTACCGTTTGGAAGGTAAATAATTCAACTTTCCCTTCCGCGCTCGATGCCCTCCTGGCGCTGTGGTAGCGTGTCAGGAAGCCGTCTGGACAGTCCGCGTTCAAACCCCAGTGAAACAACTTCTAAAGCGGGGATAAAAAAACTCTTTCTTAGGAAAAAAAATATAAATATTTTTCTTTACTTTCCTTTTTTTTACAGTGGTGTCAAAAAGGAGATCGTACCGGATCATTTATAAGAAAAGGGCTACTTAAAAAATAAAAACTCAATTTTACAAATCTAAGTCATTTTGACTCGGAACTCTTCCGTGGACATGATGTTCTTAAAAATGAGCCATTTTATCCCATTAACAGAAATTTTGGTTTAACAGGGTGGAGGATACCTTGAATCACTTTCATTAACACCTAAAATAAATCAGTAAGATGGCGCTACGTTAAAAGATCTTTAAAACCAGTTAATTGAATGAAACGAAATTGCACTAAAGTATGCATCTCCTTGCTTCGTTAACTAAAAAAAAAGTAAGATGACAAAGTTAGAGTTTTATCATGTTGTTTAATAAGTGATATGTTATAAGAAAATGAAGCAGAAGAAAGTTTAACAGTTCAGAAACCAAAGACCTCAAAGATAAGGAGATTTGTACGTGGTGTGCGTCGTTTTTTCATGGAGTGCTCGCGTTGTTTTAAAACTCGAGTAGATGAAGAACTCAAAGAAACATCTGATTTTTAAGAAGAATGATTTTACAATTTTTGACTGTTTTGCTGAGAAAACTTAGCGTTAACTTTGACTGTGAACTTATTTTGATGATGCTTTTTCGAGACTAGTGACACACACGACATTGATTTTGACAAGTTTTGGGAATTCCAATGTTGAGACAAGCAAACTTCTTTTCCTACACTTTTGTTCAACTTATGATTTGAAACAGACTTTCGTTTCGATTGATGGTTGATGACTTGTGCGTGTCCATATTTAATATTTGATATACTGTATATATGTTTGAATTAGAAACTTTTGCTCAACTTATGATTTGAAACAGCCTTTTGTTTCGATTGATGGTTGATGACTTGTGTGTGTTCATATTTAATATTTGATATACTGTATATATGTTTGAATTAGAAACTTTTGCTCAACTTATGATTTGAAACAGACTTTCGTTTCGATTGATGACTTGTGTGTGTTCATATTTAATATTTGATATACTGTATATATGTTTGAATTAGAAACTTTAGCTCAACTTATGATTTGAAACAGACTTTCGTTTCGATTGATGGTTGATGACTTGTGTGTGTTCATATTTAATATTTGATATACTGTATATATGTTTGAATTAGAAACTTTTGCTCAACTTATGATTTGTAACAGACTTTCG
Source organism: Octonoba sinensis (assembly GCA_038502835.1). Taxonomy (NCBI): domain Eukaryota; kingdom Metazoa; phylum Arthropoda; class Arachnida; order Araneae; family Uloboridae; genus Octonoba; species Octonoba sinensis. Next base: position 10,625,976 of record CM076604.1, read on the forward strand.
TTTCGATTGATGGTTGATGACTTGTGTGTGTTCATATTTAATATTTGATATACTGTATATATGTTTGAATTAGAAACTTTTGCTCAACTTATGATTTGTAACAGACTTTCGTTTCGATTGATGGTTGATGACTTGTGCGTGTTCATATTTAATATTTGATATACTGTATATATGTTTGAATTAGAAACTTTTGCTCAACTGATGATTTGTAACAGACTTTCGTTTCGATTGATGGTTAATGACTTGTGCGTGTTCATATTTAATATTTGATATACTGTATATATGTTTGAATTAGAAACTTTTGCTCAACTGCTGATTGGAAACAGACTTTCATTTCGATTGATGGTTAATGACTTATGCGTGTTCATATTTAATATTTGATATACTGTATATATGTTTGAATTAGAAACTTTTGCTCAACTTATGATTGGAAACAGACTTTCGTTTCGATTGACGGTTAATGACTTATGCGTGTTCATATTTAATATTTGATATATTGTATATATGTTTGAATTAGAAACTTTTGTTTAACTTATGATTTGTAACAGACTTTTGTTTCTATTTAAGATTAATCATTTTAACTTGTATATGTTTCAGAGTTGGCGCATTGTATATAGTTAAAATTATCTGAAAAATATTTTTTTAATGTGAGACTTTGAGTGCTAACTTATTTTATGCTGTAAGATTTCCATTTCTGTTGTTAATTCAAATTATTTTTATATCTTTCTCAGAATATTTGCTCAGAGTTTAATTTTATTAATTCACCTTGTGAAGATGATAATTATTATGAAACACGTATTACTTTCTTGAACAATAAATAGTTTAACAATAAGTAATTTTTGTATTTTATTTTTTGCGTAATTTTTTTATTTATTTATTTTTTTTTTTATTTATTTATTTTTTTTTTTCAAAATTTAATTACTATAACCTTCGCAGTCTGCTTAGATAACTTTTTTTTTATTTTGTAAAAGCACATACTTCGAACTGTATTATCTGGAAACGAAAAGTTTCGCAGTTTTAAATATTAAAAAGGTCCTGTATTTCCACAGTGAAACAGTTTTCTCGTGTAATTAAAACCAGTATAAAGGGGTGCAGAAACGTTGCTTTACTACTTCAAAAAAAAAAAAAGTTTAAAAAATTGAAACATTTTTCACAATATCTCCTAAAGTTCTTAGTTTACGAGCTCTGCAGTATACTAATCTAGAAGAGTTGAATTCACTTATTACGAAATGCCCTAAATTGCGAATTTGTTCGTATTATCCGTTATTCGTAACAACCGTGAATAAGTAAAACTGTGTTTAAAAATGTATTAGAAATGCACGTTTATATTTTTAAAATAATTACTACGATTTAAGAATGATTCGACGATAAGGGGGTTTGATCCCTGAGCAGACTGACCAGTCCGAAAGCCGACACGGCATGAGTTCTATTCTCTACCCAAAAAGATTTAACGTATGATTCAGAACACGTACTTAGTGGTTTACAATAACTCAACAATACCAACATGACCAACAATTTGTAAAAAAAAAAAAAAAAAGAAGTGTATGTAATCGAGAAAATGTTTCGTGAATAGGTCAGAAATTTTGTTCGTCTTAGCCGAAATTTGTATTTCAGCCTTCGTTATATGCGTGAGATATTTAGTGTAAAAAAATAGTAAACCCAACATAATGAACAAAATGTTCGTTTTAGCCGTGATTTCGTATTAACCGTGTTCGTATTAAGAAAGTGCAACTGTATTTTAACAATATCCCATAGTCAGAGAGTGCGACTGAACTGTTCAACTGGGCTGGTCGCAGTCTCAAAATACAGTTCGGGAGATCCACGACTCTAATTCCGTGAAGGTGGTCTCGCAAATATAAATGTCCCAAGAGTCCTGTGCACTTCCTTACAGTTCGACCACAAAATGTTGACATTTGGACGCTTAGAGCGCATGGCAGAAAAGAACGAATCCATTCAAGTTTTGGAAAAGTTCCTTTTGCAGATACGTTTATTCAGTACGGGAATCAGAATGGTTGCTTCTCTGTTTGTTCAAAGTTTCTAAATTTATAAACTTGTATATAGCATCCAGTTCGGAATAAGTTTCCGGAAAATAAAAAATATTCATATTTCCTTTTTTAAATAGAGCTAACAGCTTTTTTTTTTTTTTTTTTCGTAAATCAGCGTAATTATATAATTCTTAAAATCTGAATGATCCTAAAAAAAGTTGAATCCCTTTTCGAACATGCTACCTTTTGCCGAAAGAGCGCAAGTTGACTTCAAAATCATTGCGCCTCTTGGTAAAAGCCGGTGATACGCGGCCGCGCTGGTAAAAAGATGTTGTCGGGGAGCATGCGCAGTAGCCGTTGTCATCACTCTTACTTCTAGAGGCATGCTAGCTACAGTAACTCCGGTATTTTAAAATTGTCATGCAAATGTGTAAGCAGACCAACACTTATTAACGCTACACTGCGCAATTTCTTTTTTTTTTTTTTTTGGTGTCTGTTTGTGCTAGTTATAAGTGGAAAAAATACTAAAAATTCTTATTTAATTCGGGAAAAAAAAGAATTCGAGAAAATTTGACATGTTGTTTAAAAACAACACTGCGCATTTAGGGATAACAATAATCATTTTTGTATAATCATTTTAATAAATGAAGCAAAATCAATAATAAATAGGTATGCATTTTAATCAGAAAGTAGCAATAAAATAGTAAAATATTTTATTTTATTGTTATTTATAAATTAAAAAAAAAAAATTTAAGTAAAAATTTGAACATGTAACTAATAATAATTAGTTACATCATGCGCAAATTTTTATTTAAATTGCCAATGATAATTTTAATATAACGATAGTACAAAAAAATGGCCCTATAAAGAGTTTAAGCAAAATTCCTAAATGATAATTTAATAGACCACTTTACGAAAATTTGTTACATATTTCTAACAGTAATCTTCTAAAAGATACTAAATAAAGTGAAATAGAACAACCAGTGACACCTGTTCTTGTTTATACTGCGAATAATGCAGGAGCATAAAAATTACTCCCGAATGCGCATTGTTGTTTTAAAACAAGTAAAAAAGGCGCCCAAATATATATTTTCCCCGAAATTTTTCGGACAACTTATGTTTATTTTATTTTAAAACAAGGTAAGCAATTAGAGACTATTTTTTAAAATAAACTTGTTGTTTCAAATTTGTAGGAGAAAAAATTAAGAAGTTATTGCATTTTACAAAATCAACATGTCTTGCAATTTTGTGAAAAAAGATCAGCCTTGAGCTAAGTTTACAAGATCAAGGGGAAACTATAACAACTAATATGATCATATATACAAAATAAAACGAAAAAATGCGCCACATGTAAAAAATTATACAAAACAAGAGCTTAGTGAACGAAAAATAGAGGTATTGCTTAAAAGCAACACGGCGCAGTGTATGGTTTAATTATTTTAACATTTAATGCCTTATCATTTATGAACGGTCCCATTTCTATTTACCAAAAAACAAACAAAAAGATAAAGGAAAACCAATAAAACCCTAATAAATAGGTCGTATCTCCAATGTCCTCCAAGGGAAACGATACCTCTGGGGGTGCTCGCCATGCGGTGGCCGGGGTAGAATAGCGCCGACGTAGTTATGCGTGTCGTAAGAGGCGACTAAAATAGCAACATCCGATTAGGGTGACGTAAGGCTTGCTTTGTAGCATGACTATGGCCCCGAGTCGGTAAAGCAGGTCGGTAAAGCTCTGCCAGCCCAGCCCCTTATGGCTGGTGCTGGTTGTCAGTTTGTCAGAGTGTTTGTGGGAAGTTCGAGGAGGATAGCGCTGCAGTCGCACCCCCTTCTACTGGGGGGTAGTCTGTGAAGGCCTCGATGCTATAGACAGTATGGCTGCAGTTTGCATTATTTACCTCTGGGGGTGCCAATCCCAGGTGACGGTCTCTCATCTGGGAGCTGGTTCAAAACATTAAGAGACCACATATAAAGGGGCGGAAGTCGGACTCCTGCCTATAAGGGCCCCGTTAGACTCAGGAGCACCGCACCTATTCTTCTTCGCCACGCGCGAGGACACGACAACAACAACTGAAAACAAGAAGTTCCGTCTAGAAGTATACGAGCCTACTTTCCCGTATACACCGAATTCAAATTTATAATCTAGCTATCTCTCTCTCTCTGTCTTTCTCGTTTATCTTTAGTTCTTAATTGCTTCAAATATACCTTTTACAATGGTTAATACATATTCATTTAATCATTATTTATTAAGTCATTCATGTATTTATTCACTCATTTATTCATTCATTCTTTTACTTATTCATTTAATCATTCATTAATTAAAAAAATTCTTGAAAATCCCGATCAAAAAATTTCATAGGAAAAAAGGCTCGTTAGTTCTGCATGAACTTTCTATTTGTACATGTTCTACGTCATAAGAGCTTTCCGATAAAGTTTGTTCCAAGCAAATCGGTCCGTTAGATCAGAAATTATATAGGATTGAAATTTCCCCGTAGGCGGTATGTTAATTTTTTTGAACTGTTCAAATCAATATTTCACGCCAAGAACTTCTTCCAGTGAGCTTGTTCATGGGAACTTATATCTTGTACCCAGAGTTTACATAATTTGCTTCATTTTCACCCATAGGCGCTAATGTTAAAATTTTTTGAACTGTTCAAAATTGAACAAAAAATTGTTCAAATCAAAAAGTAAAATATGGAAATAAGATATCCTCGGCGAGATCTTTCGAATGCAAAAAGAATTTTTCCAATCGGACAATTCGTTCAAAAGTTATTAGGGGGGGACAGACCGACAGACAGACCGACAGACCGACCGACACACTTTTTCCCCATCTCAAAACCCTACTTTCAAAATTTTTATTTTTCAATCTTTATTTAATTACTTAACTGATTTTTGACTTTTCTTGATTTCTAACGATATTTTCACGATATATTAAGCCTTCTTTCATGCTTTATTATTATTTTTTTTTACTTTTACGGGAAAGTAGGCTAAAAAGGCGATTAAAATTCATTTTGACACATATGCAGTACAGTAGAATCTGTAAAGTTGACCCACTTCGTAAGTTGGCCATTTTTGTCAGAAACGGAATTAGCCAATTAGCCCTATATAATATCTGTACCTGAGAACTATGATATGTCAAGTCCATTTTTCGAGTTTTTGCGATGAAGTTTAAGGAAAAAAGAATAATAAGCCTTTTTAATACTATAAGATTAGACTCTGCATATCCATTAAGTGCAAAAACTCGAAAAATGGACTTAAGATACTATGTTCTCAGATACAGATAGAATCTAGGGAAATCTCTGCAACTTGGCCATTTCGCTATCTTATCCCAGACAGCACAGAACGTCCTTTGGATTAGGGATGTAACGAATATTCGGCCACTATTCGGTATTCGGCCTGTTCGGCCCTTTGGCCGAGTATTCGGCCTGGCCGAATAGTCATTTCATCACCTAGCCGAATATTCGGCCGGGCCGAATACTGGGTAAGGTCAAATTCGGTCTGGCCGAATATTGATGGACTATTCGGCCGAATAGTTCTGCTGCAGTACAAAAGTAAATAAATAAAGAAATCAGTAGATTTTAAACATTTAAAATTGTATTATAATTATTACAAAAAATACATTAGTCCACTACAGTTTTAAGAAATAAAAATAATTTAGAATAAACTACTTTTTTTTATTCTTGTTTTAGGCTTGACTGAGCAAAAACACGTTTTAAAGTTGTAATATTGTATTTTATGTTTAGCTTTTGCTCCCAAAAGCTGCCAATAGTTAATTATAATAGATAATATGATAAATTCATTTTGTTAATTAGTTAGTTAGTTAGTTAGTTTGTTTTCTTTTATTATTAACAAAGTGGAAGCCAGACTTTGTTTGGGTAGACCGATTTATTGTGAATATTGGGTTAGAGAGAAATGTGAAAAGCAAAGCCCAGAATATATCATGAATATTTAGATAGCATAGGTTATTGGGGTTTTTGAAAATAGAAACATATTCCAGTTAAGTGCATTAAGTTTTAATAGATCTTTTAAAAATAGGTAGGTAAAAATCCCATAAAATAAAAATATTAACTTTTATAACTTTAAAAATGTCTTCATTAAAGAGTTTTGAGCAAGGTAAAAGTTCACTAAACTCTAGTATTTCTTTCATTGCAATTAAATAATTAGCAAAATAATGCTAATGTTTACTACTGTAAAACCTGTCATTTCTATTTTGCTTGTGGGTGACATTCTTAGTTTTATTACATTCAAAACAATAGTGAAAATAGATTAATTTTAAATAGTTCTAAATTCTTAACAAACAGAATTAAATCATACACCATACATTGTGTGTAATTGGTGTTTGACTTTGTGAGTAATTTTAAATTTGACAAATACTTTCGATTACAACGATTTTCTAGAAATTTTAATATTCGGCCGCCGAATATTCGGTATTCGGCTATTCGGACAAATCACTATTCGTTACATCCCTACTTTGGATGTCCATTTTATGTCCAGAACGTCCAAATCTGGTCCGCTGTCAAAACCGATAAAATTTGGACATCTTCAGATGGGTCAGACAGGACGTCCCTGTAACTACCACTTTGTTTTACCTGCGGACGTCCAAAAGTGATCCGCATCCTTTCAGGTCGTACCACGAACTTCATTTTCGGATGTTTTAGGGACTGCGCTCAAAGGATATCCTGCGTACGGGTCAGACAGGACGTCCCTGTAACTACCACTTTGTTTTACCTACGGACGTCCAAAAGTGATTCGCATCCTTTCATTTCGTACCACGGACTTCATTTTCTGATGTCCTAGGGACTGCGCTCAAAGGATATCCCGCGTACGGGTCAGACAGGACGTCCCTGTAACTACCATTTTTTTTTACCTATGGAAGTCCAAAAGTGATCCGCATCCTTTCAGGTCCTATCACGGACTTTCTTTTCGGATGTCTTAGCTACTAGAGCCACTACAGAATACAGGCCGACCCATCGCCGCCATTTTCTTTCCCAAGTCAAAATGTAAACAAGAGCGTGCTGCTAGATTGGCGCCTTTATCGCTGTCAGTGGCGCTTTTAACAGCTACGCCAAAAAGAAGGAAATAAATGGGATTCCTTAGCTACATACAATACCGAAAAACGCTCTCTGAATTCAAAATGCATTATATATTAATACAGACTGGCAAAATAAAAAAGCATATTAGAGAAGTGCTATTTACCTTAACTCTAGCCAAATGCTTAAGCCTTTTGCTCTACATATTTATGAAAATTTTAAACTATTATAATTTCATCAAGTCATTTTCCTACAACATTAAATAGTTTCAAAAGTTATAAAAGTCATGCAAAATTAATAAAGATTTATATTTCCCTTTTATAACCTTTTCTTTTAACTTGGTATACAAACACAATTGTTTTTAATTTGATTTCATTACTTATTATACTTTTTATTTATTTGTAATTATTATTTATTCATATTTCTTCATTGGGAAAAAGTTCTTAATTTTGTTGAAGCATTGCTGTTGCTGTTTGCTTATGAACACCAAATTTAGAAGCATAATCTTACTCATCGAAAATTTAATTACTAAGACGAATGCAAAAATTTATATGTTATTGTAAAAAATTAAATATCAATTTTTGTGCATATGCTTGTGTGGTTCTTAGGCATCAATTTGTAACAGGCTTCTTTCACCGGAATATTCTGCATTATGTCTATGTATTGTACTATTCATGCATCAGCTATTGAATGAAGTTTTATATAGATATTACATAATCATTTTTATTGCAAAACCATCATCATATTGAAAACAAAAAATTTAAAAGATTCATATGGTTCATAAAATAAATAAAAGCTTGAACAATACTTCAAAAAAGTTTACATTAAAATATATTTATATTAGATCAAGTCTGTAATTTACCATATTTACCATTTGTATCTGTAAACAAAGTCCAATTAATAAAATTTAATTATCAACCAAGTCAAATAACAGAAATGACAATTTAAATATCAAATCATTACTATACCCAAATCATTTACTATAAAAATTTGAAAACTAAAATATATTGTTTATAGACTCAAGCACTTAAGGTTTTTATAGTTTATGCTTATTCTACTTTGGAATTTTAACAATTAAGTAAATAGCAAAGAAGAAATTTAATTTTAATAATTATTCTTTTTATATAATTTCACTTCACGCCAGTTACTGTATCATTTTATTAACGGAGAATAAAAATAAACGATTTTCTGCATTCAAATTCCGCGATAAATTTCTGTATTGTGTAGGTGTATTAAAAAGTGTATATAAAATAGCCAATTTTTTATACTTGTGTTAAGTATCATGCATTATTTTATCATAATATATTTCGCTCAAAAAGAACAATACAAAAATTACTGAATTTAGTTCAATTGGCGACAAGCACATTTCGTCGCCAACAATTGTTGCAAACCTGCTGGTATCCAATTTGGACGCCGGCAATTAATAATCAATTTCTTCTTTCTTTCTTCATCTGTTGGAAAAGTAAACAATCTCCACTTGTTTCTGGAGTGATTGTTGCAATTAACTGCAGCACAACCACCCATTTTTCAATCGAAAAAGCTAACGAAATACCAAAATCTAGTCTTAAGCTAGCACAACGCAATACGACCCAGGGAACGAGTGGGAAAGAAAATGGCTGACGAATCAGCTCGTAGTTATAGGAGCCTTATTAGCTACTGCACTCAAAGGATATCCCACGTTTGAACTAAATCATACGTTTGTATGTTATCCTTGTCAACTTGGAATAAAATTTTTATTTTGTAATTTTTTTCTTTTCTTTCTTCATTTTACGGTGTACCAGAAGAAAAACATGTTTAATAATTTTAAAAAACAAGTTGAAGTTTTTACCATTTTATGCAAAAGTTGTTAAAATTACATGAAAAATAATGCTGATATATGTTTTTCAAAGTTACTGATGATAACAAATTGATTAATTTTACTGGACATAATATATTTAAGCCTATTTTCTTTAAGACATAAGAAATATTTTCTCTGAAATTGTAGAATTTCACAGAAGCCATCCAATTTTTATCGTAAGTCTCAGGATGTCCACGTTTTGACATCCTTGGACGTGTCAAGCATGACGTCCTTAGAGCAAACATTTTGTTTAGTCTACGAATGTCCAAAAGTGATCCGCCACCAGTCAGGTCGTACCACGGACTTTATTTTCGGATGTCATAGGGACTTCACTCAAAGGATATCCCGCGTTTGAACTAAATCATACGTTTTTAGGATATTTCTGTCAACTTGGAAGCAAATTTTTATGTTGTTATTTTTTTCGTTTGTTTCTTTATTTTACGGTTTCTCAGTAGAAAAATAGATTTAATAATAACATATTTTTCTCCGATATTGTAAAATTTCACATAAGCCATCCAATTTTTATCGTAAGAATCAGGATGTCCACATTTTGACATCCTTGGACGCGTCAAGCATGAAGTCCCTGGAACTACCATTTTGTTTAACCTATGGATGTCTAAAAGTGATCCGAATCCTTTCAAGTCGTACCACGGACTTTCTTTTCAGCTGTCCTAGGAACTTCACTTAAAGCATATAACGTGTTTGAACTAAATCAGACGTTTTTAGGATATCTTTCAAGTTGAAAGCAAATTTTTCTTTTCTAAGTTTCCCTTCTTATTTTCCTTCTTTATTTCACGGCTTACCAAAAGAAAAAGCAGGGTTAAGATTTTTATTAAAAAGCCTAAATCTTTATTATTTAAAACAAAAATAGACAAAACTGTTGGAAAAATAATGCTGATTTATATTTTCAAAAGTTATTATAAAATTGAGATTGCTGATGTAAAATTGAGTAATTTTTCTGCACATATTTTTGCGCAACCTTTCTATCCTCAGACAGCAGACAAACGAGTGTCGGTCACTATGGTAATGGATTATTCCACAGCAGTTTAGGTAAGACTATGAATTCTTTGTGCGAGTTGGCGCCAAGGAAATAGGCGAGAGTTGCATTTCGCTTTGTACTTCGGTCGTTGCTAGACACTCATTTCTGCTTAATATTTTATGTACCTCGCTTTCTTTCTCGTTTTTAGCCTACTTTCCCGTAAAAGTAAAAAAAATAATAATAAAGCATGAAAGAAGGCTTAATGGTATCGTGAAAATATCGTTAGAAATCAAGAAAAGTCAAAAATAGATTAAGTAATTAAATAAAGATTGAAAAATAAAAAATTTGAAAATAGGGTTTTGAGATGGGGAAAAAGTGTGTCTGTCGGTCTGTCGGTCTGTCCCCCCCTAATAACTTTTGAACGAGTTGTCCGATTCGAAAAATTCTTTTTGCATTCGAAAGATCTCGGTGAGGACATCTCATTTCCATATTTTATTTTTTGGTTTGAACAATTTTTTGTTCAATTTTGAACCATTCAAAAAAATTTAACATTAGCGCCTACGGGCGAAAATGAAGCAAATGATGTAAACTCTGAGTACAAGATCCAAGTTCCAATGAACAAGCTCACTCAAAGAAGTTCTTGGCGTGAAATATTGATTTGAACAATTTGTGTTCATTTTTGAACAGTTCAAAAAAAAAAAAAAAAAATTAACATAGTGCCTACGGGGAAATTTCAATCCTATATAAATCCTGATCTAACGGGCCGATTTGCTTAAAACAAACTTTATCGGAAAGCTCTTATGACGTAGAACATGTACAGATAAAAAGCTCATCCAGAACTAACGAGCCTATTTTCTTATGAAATTTTTTGATCGGGATTTTCAAGAATATTTTTGAATTAATGAAAGATTTAATGAATAAGCAAAATAATGAATGAATAAATGAGTGAATAAATACATGAATGACTGAATAAATGAATGATTGAACGAATCTGTATTAACCGTTGAGAAAGGCATATTTGAAGCAATTAAGAACTAAAGCAAAACGAGAAAGAGAGAGAGATAGCTAGATTATAAATTTTAAGCTGGTGTATACGGGAAAGAAGTCTCGTATAGTTCTAGACGGAACTTCTTGTTCAAATTGCTTTCCTTCGTTTGTGGATTTGTTACTAGTAGTTATAAATATTTTTGCACTTTAAGATTTCTTCTAATTGTAAAAATGACTTCTACGTTTATAAGGGGAAAGACTGTATTCTCAAGCTCGAGAATAATCCCTGAAGAAAACTGCATTCAATTAATTTTCGATGGAAGAAGATTCGATGAAAGAAGTTCTTATTGAAAGGGCCGACATTGTGTTCTAGAGGAACCTATGACAAGTGTTGACAGGATGATTTCATTCAAAACTAGCTCAAAAAACCGACTTATTGTTGTGTACGCAGGTTCAACAGATGGATTTAATCGATGGAGTTGAGCTTATTTACAAAGCATCTTCAAGTACTGGTGACTACCATAGCGAAAGGAATGGCGAGCAGTTCTAAAAATGGATTTTTGTTATACTGTAAAAGCGGATGGACAAAATTAACAATGTTAGAATTTCTGAAAGAAAAGAACATTGCCCATGACACAAAAAAATGAAAAAATTTATTTTGTGACTTGCTGGAGGATTTGTAAGAGATACTCTACATTTTCATAGTGATTAGAAGAAAACCAAGACAATTATGAGGCAGATTTACAGTTTTAAAAGAAGGGACAGTATTTAATATTTAGGTAATATTTTGTTTTTGTTATTCCGCCGTTATTTTTTTCAAGATTTTTACCTTGATTGTATTTAAATTTTATTAGATTATGAGACAAGAAAGTACTAATTACATAAGTCAAAGAATGGTAAAGATTAATTTTGTTTTTAGGTAACCAGTAGCTAATTTATTCTAATTCAATTTATATAATGTACTTTTTTTTTAATAAGGATCTGATTTTCTTTATTCCAATTAAAATTTGTCTTCCAATGAATTGTTAAATTTTCTCTGCAATTTCAACTTGAATAGCAAATGTGTTTATATGTTAATTCTCTTTTATTTCTAAATATAAATTTTTTTGTTGTATCAATTTTATCTTTAAGATGGTAACTTTTGAATCATATATCAAGCTTCTGTATAGTTATTTTTAGCTTCATCTAAATTTCCTGGTATCATTACTGCGTCACAATAATAATTTCATGCCAATTGCATACTGGTTAAGAGAAAGCCAGGGCAAGTTCTATTTTTATGTATGTGCAGTATTTAATAATTATTCAATATTTAGTTTTTACCCCTAATTATTTTAACACCTTATTTATCTCATTATTTATTTTAAAGTTGACTACCATCATAAATAAAAAGAATAATAGTCATTACGAACAATAAAAAAATAGTAAAATTGTTATTTGGAATGTCAATTTAAATAGCAATTTCCTTCTATCTTATAATCTAATATGTTCTTTTTTATTTCTGTTTATTTACTTTTATTAAATTGATTGCTTTTGAACTATATCTTTCTGCATTAAGTGTCTGTGTTATTATTTTGAACTTCATATAAATTTCTTATGTATCACTACCTGTTTATAGAGGGCTGTAATCACAATTTTGCTATTTGCCTAACGATCAGGAAAATCCCTATCAGGCAAGCTTTAAAACTATATGTGTACGTATATGTGTAGTACAGTCATTCAGGGTAGCTTTCAAAAACGTTATTTCTTTTAGCATATTTGATAAAGAAAATAGAAGGTCATGTGCTGCACCCAGCCAAATAGGTCATAAATCAGGTGTCTACTCTTAATTTTTAAGTTTAGTCAAACATACTAAAAATTATGACTTCGTTCAATATACCCCCCATTGTTCAAAGTTTCCCTGAATGATTGTATTTAACAATTATTGTTATATCAGTTTGTCCATACTGGCATTTATTTTCGTTGTTCATATTTTTAAAAGCTGTTTGTCATTTGTTGTATTTAAATTGATAAGTTCTAGAATTTCTTTGAACTATATTTTATGAATTAAGAAAATTGATTCTCATCATTCAGATGCCTATTAGTTATAAAAATTTAATTAATAATAAGCCACTTTATTTATCATTGTCATGAATATCATTTTCAGTAGTCTTGGAAGTATATTACTTGTACTTTAAATCATGTAATGGTATATAGAGTTTTGACAAACAATATGTTAAAATAAACTATTGCAAAACAAAAAGTAGTTCTCATAAAATCTAAAAATACTTGGATGGGGAGGGGGATAATTTTTGTTAGGAAACAAAGCTAGGTGAAGTGAAGTTTAAAAAGAGTTATCTTTATTTATTTTCCTCTTTTCGTACTGTGTTTTTAGTTCTAAACATGTGAATAATTTTTTGTTTTCGTAATTTTTTGTCTGTTCAAAAAAGGAAAAAGCAGCGAAAAAATTTTCCCATCTCTATAATTCCTATACTTATGTACTATTATCTATATATATAAAATGAACTTTTGACGTTGTGGCTGCGCGCTCTACAGCAAAATCTACGCAACGTACGATTACAAAAATTTGCACAAAATTCTATTATAGCCTGACGCTTTGCAAGACGAAGCCGTTTTTTTTAAAATTCGACCAAATATTTTTAAATTTAATAATTAAACTGTTAATCTTCCAGTATTTTCTTCACTCCTTACGAGTTGTTCGAAGAATTGAAGTGAAATGGATTAGAAATTCCGCGGTTGAATGTAAACATCGTTTGAGCCATGAGGCGAGGGCGAGTGCCCTGCATGTAACGAAAATCAGTGTTTTAACTGACCCATTTTTGAAAAGTATTTTGAGATTTGATCAATTATTTTAATGAAATTTATTTTTTAATGATGAATAGTACAATCCATTAAAAATTGCAATTACCAAAGGTTTCCATCAGTAGCAAATAATGTTTACTGCATCCATGCAGTCCATGGGTGATTCTGATCCGAAATTCGGGTGAATAACGGTTTTCTGAAAAAATTTTAACGTATTAATCTTAAGATTTCTTTTACAATTAATATCTGCTCTTTTTTCTACCTTCAGACAAGCAAAATAGTTTGTACTATTTTTTAAAAATTTCAATACAATTTTTTCCAGAAAAAAAAAAGCTTTTGGAACTGACTTTTCATTTAATTACTTGAAGAATTATTTTTGAGCTAATATATATATGCATACGTACTGTTGTGTTGAGAGGGGAGGCGATTATTAACCTATAAACTTTGTTTTAAATTGATGGTGCATACTTTTTCCCAAAATTTTGTCTGAAGTTCCGATTTTTTTTTTTTTGCTTAGAATCACCCATGGTTTACTGGAGAGACGAAAAATTTCTTTTTGAGAGGTGATTTTCTTTCTTAGAATGTTTGTTGGGCCTACTTAAACTATATATCGATTTCAACTGTTATTATTCAATTAATGACTTGCCCAACCAGTTTAATTCAACTAGGCTAAAAAATTTAATATATTAACAGATTATCGAACTTATTAGTATCATAGTATCTATTCATAAAAATAATATTCATTAAATACAAAAAACAATTAGCAAACAACTTTCACTCGATTGATGAAGAATTTAATTTTCCTTTTGAACATGTTGACGGGGGCATTGCTTCACTGATGACTTTATAGGGACGGAGGGTTGCAACCTCCCATGATACACACATTCAAAATAAAATAAGTACATTGTTTTTGAATAAAGAATTTTAAAAATAGTTGAGGCATTATGTAAATTTGTAATGTTTGCTTAATGTTTTGTGATTACTTAAATATTCATTATTATTTCCAAATATACTCACTCACTTGAATAAATGTGCAGCGTTCACATAATTTTTAAGACTTCGCCTTTCATCATTTGTATTCAAAAAGTATAACTTTACAACAATTTCAAGAATTCATCATTTATCGTTATTCTAGCATATTATATGTGAAAAGTTTTCATATCTAAAGTAAAACCCCGATGTAACATCCCACCAATCTACGTTTTACCTGCATTTTACGTTTTTTTCATCAGGTCCCAGTTTTTCTGTATCCTAATTGATGTTAAAATATCCCGAATTCTAAGTTTGTTCCACGTGTTTTATGTTTCCCTCGAAAATGAAAAAAGAAAAAAGTGTTCTAAAATTAGCCATATTTTTCCTTTTGTGCTTTTTTTAAAGCTTTATGCATATTGTTAAAAGTTAATTATTACTTTCGCACAAAATAAATTACAATCAAGGATTGTTTTTGTTTTTAAGAGTTTTTAAAAAGGAGCTATTCGAGTTTATCTAGGTTGCGAGAAAGTTCGTTTGCTTTCAGTATTGAACTGGAGAAGTTCGTTCTTTTTAACATTTTATAAACCAACTTCTTTTTTTTTTTTGCTTAGAATCACCCAGGGTTTAGTGGAGAGGTGAAAAATTTGATTTTCTTTTTAGAACGCTGCTGGGTCTACTTATACAATATATATTGATTTCAACTGTTATTATGCAATTAAGTGACTCGCCCAAACAGTTTAATTCAACTGGGCAAAAAATTTAAGCTGTTAACAGATTATTAAACTTATTAGTAACATAGTATCTATTCATAAAAATAATATTCATTAACTACAAAAAATAAGTACTACTCAACAACTTTCACTCAATCGATGAAGAATTTTATTTCCTTTTGAACATGTTGACGGGGCATTGCTTCAGTGACGAATTTATAGGGGCGGTTGGTTGCAACTTCCCATGATATACATGTTCAAAATAAAATAAGTATGTTGTTTTTAAATAAAGAATTTAAAAAATATTTCAGGCATTTTAACTATGTAAATTTGTAATGTTTGCTTAATATTTTGTGATTACTTAAATATTCATTATTATTTCTAAATATACTCACTCACTTAAATAAAGGTGCATCGTTCACATAATTTTTAAGAATTCGCCATTCATAATTTATTGTTATTCTATCATATTATATGTGAAAAGTTTTCATATCTACAGTGAAACCCCGATTTAACATTCCACCAATCTACGTTTTCCCGCATGTCACGTTTTTATTATCAGGTCCCAGTTTTTCTGTATCCTAATTGATGTTAAAATATCCCGGATTCTAAGTTTGTTATTTATCGAATTCCCCGTATTTTATGTTTTCCCTCGAAAATAAAAAAAGAAAAAAGTGTTCTAAAATTAGCCATATTTTTCCTTTTGTGCTTTTTTTTAAAGCTTTATGCATATTGCTAAAGGTCAATTATTACTCTCTCACAAAACAAATTATGATCAAGGATTGTTTTTGTTTTCGAGAATTTTCAAAAAGGGGCTATTCGAGTTTATCAAGGCATGAGAAAGTTTGTTTCCAGTATTGAACTAGAGAAGTTTGTTCTTTTTGCCATTTTATAAACCAACAAAGCTCCAACACTTTGAGTCTAAAAAATATTTTGTTAGCAGTCACTATTATGTGCTACACTGTACTCTTATTGGACAGAGCAGCTTACTTATAGTGGACATTTTACAAATAGTGGAAAGCTATTTTCTTTCCCATAAGGGCTAGGGAAAACGCTTACTATGTATTTCAATCCTGAAGATGCAGCATTCACTTTGAACTCCATGACTAAAAAACAATCCACTGTTATGGATTATTTTCAAACTAAATGCTCGGATTCGTAATTAAATGCGTTAAAATGGTATGTAATTTTCTTTTCGAAAATATAGATATTATATTTTTTAAGAGTTTGAATCTGTCATTCATCATTTGTTACATAAAAGGATAATGTTAACGACAATTTCAAGAATTCATAATTTGTAACAATTAAATTGCTACAGTTCCATTGAAAATGCCTCGCCCACCTATAATGAGGTGTTGTTTACAGAGTCGAAATCAGAGCCAGTGAGAAAACTTTCACCACTGAATTAGCTGAGAGACACCACTAGAAAAACAAATACAACTTGAGTGTAGGAGAATCTTTTCAGGAAAAAAACGTATGTTTGAGTCAGAACATCACCCCGATTACCATTTTTGTGGCATTGAATGCTGTAAAAAAAGCAATATTCCGCGTTCTGCTCATAACTAAGAATCCTATCCATCCCATTCACATTAGGAACTGTAGGTAGGATTCCGCGATAAGAATTGAATTTTCCTTGCATTCTTAGCGTATTAATTTAGTAACACATTCTTTTTCAGCTTTGAACCATAAAATTTCCCTTTTCAGCATTCACATGCACTTTCGAATTTGCTTTTGTCAAGATATGTCTCTTAAGCGATTTATATCAGAAATTGGCGTGATACTCCAAAAGCAAATTTGAAAAAACAAGCTGGCAATTTCAAAGAATTACATCAAATCTTCATCCTCACTGCACAGAAAAAGTGCATAATGCACTAAGAGCAATTTACAATGTCTTACATTTTCAAGAATTACTCAAAATCTTAATCTCTGTAGCATAGAAAATGTGGGTGACACAAAAATCGATTTACAAATGAATATTCTACATTTTTAAGAATAATATAAAATTTTCATCTTTGCTGCATGGAAAATCTGTAACGACTGAAATCAATTTACAAATAAAAGTCACACATTTTCAAGAATTACACAGTGTGGAAGCACAACCAGGAAATCGGGGAAATTTATGTTCTGGAAAATATCGGGATATTTAAAGTTTTCTGAAATATCAGGGAAAATTATAGTTTTCAATATCCAAACCGGCAAGCGTCTTGAGTTTTGTTTGCGGAATTTCCTTTCGTTGCACGTGTTCAGAATATGGGGCTATTCTGTTATTAAACGGGGAGTGAAGAGTGTCTGTGGGAAAATTTTTAGTTTTAGAAGGTGGGCATATATAATGTGGTATCTTACCAGCAGGATATTCCATTATCCGCTACCAAAGAAATGTCTATTTGTCCACTGTTCTTTATTCCATCAGTGGCATAGCTGAATGGGGGCGATCCGCCCTGTTTGTCACCCATCTAGGGGTGACACCCAGCCACGACGGAGAAAAAGAATGAACCTTTAAAAGCTCCATAGAATAAAAAATACTTAAAAATGAGAGAAAAAAATATCCAATTTAACTTCTATTTTGATCTGAGCAAAGTGTTTCCTTTACAAAATATATTCACAATGTTTTTTAACCGCTAATCATAACCATTGCCCTCAAGAAATACTTTAAATATTTGATGCAAATGGTGTAAAAAAAAGTAATGTAATAGATTTGATGATGTGATAAAGATAAATATGCCACAGGATATAAATATAGATCAATAAATATAGGTTATTAGTGATAGATTGAAATAATTTTATACCTAAGTCAAGGTAGGTATACATTTATGGAAAAAGACATAGGCTGAAATAAGTTTTTTATCAGCTCAAAACTGACTTAAAAGGTCGCCTTCGGCATTTTGCTTGAGGGAAAAAAAAAACATGTTGCGCCGCAGGCGCCGCTATTTTAGCCCTTTGCACGGGCAACGCCGTTGCGGGTACCGCTAGTATTTCAATAAAGTATAGTATTTCAATAAAAAAAGTATTTCAATAAAAAGTATTTCAATAAAAAAGATATTGAGCTAGTATTTCAATAAAAAAAGGTTTTCCCTTCTGAACTGATTTATTTTACACTTTCAACACTTCATAAACTAATTGATTATATCATTTCTGATTTTAGTTTTCGTACTATCATTTAATTAAAAAACTCATAATTATATAGAATATATATAATTATATTTATATATTAAGAATTGTTTTCTAGTAAAATTTCCTGATGCATTTTCAAAATAATATATATATATATATATATGTATAGATATATGTCCTCCATTGAAATTTTAAACTGTGTTTTGTGAAGTATCAAAATAAGAATGAATATGAATCCAACAGTACAAAATGTTCTTAAAATAAGTATGAATAATTATTTTCTCTAAGCAGTAATTAACAGTTGTTATTAAATTCCAAGGTTACATGAAATTAGAAACAAAAGTTATCACAAGTTATCTGAAAATATTTTTCTCGTGCATTAAATTATTTACTTGAGATATTGGTATAACTTGT
The DNA here is from genome assembly GCA_038502835.1 of Octonoba sinensis. Lineage (NCBI taxonomy): Eukaryota > Metazoa > Arthropoda > Arachnida > Araneae > Uloboridae > Octonoba > Octonoba sinensis. The sequence continues at coordinate 10,644,800 of CM076604.1, forward strand.
ATTTCAAATGAGTAGAAGTTAAAAATATAAAGATGGGTTGCTTAAGGGAAATTTCAAATAAAGATTTTAGAGACAAATTTTTGATTAAAATATATTTAAATTGCTGATATATGGAGAAGTCCCTATTTAATTGTATGCAAAAATTGTTTCACTATATTCATTAACGTACTCTTATTATCATCTTCATAATGAACACATGATAAATTACATGTAACGGTATATGATTATGTAGCTCAAAGCGTTACCGTTAAAAATATTATTCACAACTGGTTTTATTCAGCTCTGTAGCTGTTATGTGGATACTTCTTTTTCAAAGTAGTATTTGGTTAAAACTTTAGTATTTCCTGCTGCAAGCTGCAAATTTACATTTACAAGATAACTGTTTTAGAACATTTAATCAGAAGAATTATATACATGAAAAAAATATGTTAAATTACTGTTGAGTTGATGAATTAAAATTGCATCTTGTGGGTATAAACAACGAATAATACCTAAACGAAGTGATGGGAATTTTCTAAAGTAGTCTCAAGGACATTGGGAGGATAAACAATTCATTGACATCCTTGGGATATCATTCTAACGAGGTCAGTGTCCTGTGGGCATTCAAATATGTTGTCCTTCCAATGTCCTGAGGAGCAATGATGTATAGATCCAAAAGAGGGCCGGAACAGTCGTCACAGATGTCCTAGGGACTTCACTGGAACGTTTTTAGGGCGCTTAGAATTACTGTAATTTTAACGTACTGGGGGCCGCACAGCGCTATTGTCCAAAATATAGCCTAAATATGAACGATCGGATGCCCTTAGGACCATTAGAGGACAGACAATTTCCGGACATTAGTTCTTCCCTGGGATGTCCTTTGTACGTCGCAGGATAAAAAAAGCATGTCCTACGGACCCCCGGTTTTTTTTGAAGAAGTCCTGAAATGACGTCATTTGGATATCCCAGGGCCTCATTGGAATGTCTTTAGGACGTTTTGATATGTTGTCCTCTTAATGTTCTGCGGACCGCACAGCGTGCTTGTCCAAAATATATCCTAAACACGAACGATCGGACGTCCTTGGGACCACTTGAGGACGGACAATCCGCGGACATTAGTTCTTCCCTGGGATGTCATTTGGATGTCGCAGGATCAAAACAACACGTCCCTAGGACGACCTGTTTTTTCGAAGAAGTCCTGAAATGACATCATTTGGACGTCCTAGGGACCTCACTGGTATGTCTTTAGGACGTTTTGATATGTTGCCCTTTTAACGTCCTGCGGACCGCACAGCGTGATTATCCAAAATATATCCTAAACATCATAGAGTTAGGAATAGAACTAGAGGTGGCATCCCCGTATCATCCGATGGGTAGCGCGTGAAGTAACTGTCAGGCATCTTGGATTATGCATCACGTTCATTGTAATCTGCGGTTGCATCGTTAATATTCAGATATTTTTGCCTACTAAATTTAACTATTCTGATCCTTTTTAGTTCCAAGGGAAAAAATATTTTCCTTTAAATAATATCTTATAAATTTTAGACTTTAATATTTTTAATTTAAAATGGTATTTTCCATTCTGACTATTTGATAAAATTAAAATCTTTTCGATATGGCATAATTAAATTTCGGCAAGAAAAGTTAAATGAGTAAAAAATTATATATATATATATATAAATTTTTTGACATACGTAGTTGTTGCAGAAAACTACTTATTCAAGACATATACATAATCTGCTAATTTTTTGCATAATTTTAAAAAATAAGATTTTTGAAACCCAATTCTGAAATTTAAAACCCCAGTTTGTATTATTTTAATAAAATATAACTGTAAAATAAAATGTTATTTATATTCATGAAGGAATTAGAAACGAAAATTAAAAATAATTTCTTGATAAACATCTGATTCTTTGGAAATTACAATTCAAAGTTAGTCAATAATCATATTTTGTTAGTTAATATAAAGTTCCAGTTGTCTCTCCTAACAGCGTTAATCCACAGCTGTTTACGCTCTTCATCTTTAGGAAAACTGGAAAAAGAAATAATGAATAAATCAATTTGAATCATGAACAGTGAAGCACCATTTAAAAAACATGATAATTTTCCAAAAAAAAAATAATAATAATAATAATAATAATAAATACTTATTATGAATTTAATCTCGCATTTCATATTTTATGTAAAATAACAATCAGGGAATCATTTTTTAATAACTGTATAACTACTGTATTAAAACTATCTTGAAAAATTGCCCAGCCTAAAGCACAAATAGAAACAAAACTAATATCAAATAAATAAACGAAAGGAAAATTTTTATTATACCACCCCACCAATGCAAGAGTACGCAAAACTTAATAATTGTAATTGGAGACATATTAATTTCAGCTATGATTCCAATTATTGTTTCCAAATTAATTTAGATGAAATTCCATAATTATCACATTAAATTTCGCATAATTTTTAAACAGGCCATCATTAGGTTATAACAATTCAAAATGTCATTCTCAGATAAATGAATTAAAAAGGGAAATTGATTTTTTTAGGATAATAGAAGAATATTTTTATAAGTAGCTATATACTAGTATTTTGATTATTTGCTAATTGGCCGAGCATAAAATTGTTACAAAAGAAAAAAAAATGCACTTACTGAAACAAATACAGATCTTGCTATTACCATTTAACAGTAAAATTCAATTTAAAAACATAATTTAATCATGTATCCTTTATGTTTAATTATTAACTTGTGGATTCAACCAAAAGAAATATGATTTTGAAGTGTTTAACATTACTGAAAACAATATATTTTTCTTGAAATATGAAACATAAAAAATAGGCTACAATATTTTTAGTGTCAATTATGTATGTCAATATTTATAAGGAAATATGCCAATTATAGATAAGTACATAGCTTTATGTCAATATTATGGCAATAAAATGATATAGTCAAAATTTCTATGTTTATGCAACACTGAGAGAACTGATGAAATGACGCTGAAAAGCCTAGCTATTATATACATATATATATATATATATATATATATATATATGCTACATATTATTTTCAAAGCATCAAATCAATGTCGCACACTGGCAGAAAAATTTGCCACTCGGCATAATAAAATATATGAAACATACGTGTATTTTCTGATTTTGAATTACTATACGAATTGGTTTGTAATGACCAAAAAAAAAAAAAAATGCAATCGTAACAGATAAAACCAAATATTTCTCGGCAGAAGCTCACTAATATCAATATTTACTTGGTAAGCACTGTATCAGTAAGAAACACAAATTTATTAAAATCTCCTAAGAAAGACGAATGTAAATTTTTCGAAACTAAACAAAGAAAATCCTAAGTATCTCAAGAGTTAACTACATAAAAAATAATACATAAGGAGAATTTACTATAAGAGCAAATTTCAACAGTTTGAACTTAAAAATTAGAAAATAATCGTTTCAATTTACACTTACCTGTGAAAAGTAATTCCAGGTATTTTCTTTGTCCATCTATTGGTACATCCGTAGGCCACACAACTTGTCATTTCTTCATAAAATTTTGGAAAATAATATCATTAAATCTTTAAAAACTTCATACAAAACTACCGCGCAAGATAACAACAACCTTTGTTTTGCATAATCCAAGATGGCGGATCGGTTACAGTGACCACTTCAAGATTACTTCCTTGGGTCAACTCTATCTATTCTTAACTCTATGCTAAACATGAACGATCGGATGTCCTTGGGACCATTTGAGGACAGACAATCCGCGGACATTAGTTCTTCCCTGGGATGTCATTTGGATGCCGCAGGATCAAAAAAACACGTCCCTAGGATGACCTGTTTTTTCGAAGAAGTCCTGAAATGACATCATTTGGACGTCCTAAGGACAAAGCTGTGCTGTCTACACCAAATTTGGCTTGGAGTGTTATAAAAACGCTTTGTAAGAAGGTTATCTATTTATTATCGTTGTTACTATCATTATATTTACTTAGCAATTATTCATTTTTCAAGAAAAAATATAACTTTTTCAAGATATGTTTTATGCAAAAATTACTGAATGGATTTATCAGCAATATAAACCTTATTTAAACCACTTTGTAAGTTAGCCATATGGGAAAATTAATTAGAATTATTTTATTCTTCGTAAAAGTATTTTAATTAGTAACAAGAAGTTCCGTCTAGAGCTATAGGAGCCTACTTTGCAATGTATTCCAACTTCAAATTTATAATTAAGCTATCTCTCTCTCTCTTTCTCATTTAGCTTTAGTACTTTACACTTTACCGACCGGCCGTCAATTAATCGACGTTTTGTTCTCAGCGCATACCGACCGGCCGTCGATTATTCGACGTTTGCTCCCCAGCGCTTACCGACCGGTCGTCGATTAATCGACGTTTTGTTCTCAGCGCATACCGACCGGCCGTCGATTATTCGACGTTTGCTCCCCCGCGCTTACCGACCGGTCGTCGATTAATCGACGTTTTGTTCTCAGCGCATACCGACCGGCCGTCGATTATTCGACGTTTGCTCCCCAGCGCTTACCGACGTTCGTCGATTATTCGACTTTTTGTTCTCAGCGCATACCGACCGGTCGTCGATTAATCGACTTTTGATCTTTCTCTTAGATTTGGTTGGTGTCTCGGACGATCTGCGGCTGAGCGGGTGGTGAAAGCGCATAGTATGTTCGAACCGCTACCGGTCGGTAAAGTGTTAATTTCTTCAAATGTACCGTTTTCAACGGTTAGTACATATCCAATTCACTCATTCATTCCTTCATTTATTTACTCATTCATGTATTTATAAACTCATTTCATTATTTTTCCATTTACTCACTCATTTTTTCATTCATTCTTTCACTCATTCATTTATTCAGAAATATCCTTAAAAATCCCGATCAAAAAAGTTCATAAGAAAATAGGCTTGTTTAGTTCTGGTTGAACTTCGTAACTGTACCTGTTCTACGGCTTGACAGTTTCCCGATAAAGTTTGTTCCAAGCAAATCCGTCAGCAAATCAGGATTTATATAGGATTGAAACTTCCCCGTAGGTGCTATGTCTTTTTTTTTTTTTTTGGCTGTTCAAAAATGAATAAAAATTGTTAATATCAAAAAATATTTCACGCCGAGAACTTCTTAATACCTTCTTCATAGGAACTTGGATCTTATGCCCAGAGTTTACATAATTCGCTTCATTTTTACCCACAGGTGCAAATGTTAATTTTTTTTTAACTGTTCACTATTGAAACAAAAATTTTCAAATCAAAAATGAAAGTATGGAAATGCAATGTCCTCGCCGAGATCTTTCGAATGAAAAAAAAAAAAAACTTTCGAATCGGACAATTCCCTCAAAAGTTATTAGGGGAGGACAGACAGACCGACAGACATGCATTTCCCCCCATCTCAAAACCCGACTTTCAAATTCTTATTTTTCGATCTTTATTTAATTACTTCACTTATTTTTGACTCTTCTTTATTTTTAACGATATCTTTACGATACATTAAGCTATCTTTCACACTTTATTTATTTATTTTTTTACTTTTACGGGAAAGTAGGCTAATAAAAAACGGAATGAATGCGTGGTGTAAGAAATGGCAACTAAAGAAAATCACTCCCTCTCAAGTTCACTGAAGTTATCATCGCCAGGGCCCGACTTAGAATAATTGGGGCCCGGGGCAAAAACTTATTTGGGGCCCCCTCTGCTTCACTTTTAAAAAGTTCATTAAAGAAGGAAACGCAATGAAACTTTCTGTTCGATTGGGGCCCCCTCAGATGTGGGGGCCCTGGGCAGCTGCCCCGTATGCCCCTGCCTTAATCAGGCCCTGATCATCGCAAATGCGCAACTTACAAAGAGTTTCACTATATTTTGAAAACGTAATTTAATTAAACTGGAAGCTTCTAAAAGTCAGAGAAAGAGTATCCATATCGCGTGATCTCCACTTGTTACACTTCCAGGAATGATGCCATTCCCAGGAAACTTGGTGAAAAATGAAAGTGAGGTCGACAAAAAATGAATGTCAGCTAGTCAACGCAACCTGTGTGATTTTTTGGTATTTATTGTCAATCGATACGGTTCCCTTTCTCCCGCTAACCCGCATATTCACCTGACCTTGCGGTTGTTGCATTGTGGCACATCCTGATTGGGAACCACAAAGGCAAGCCATGACAATCCGACCTGTCACCTGCCATCAGGGGGTGGACAGAACATCGAGGACACACGGTCAACTCGCTTTGCCACCATAATGTGAGGTTGGACGGGAAATTTCCCGTAATTGAATTCGCTTAGTATTTTTGAAACTTTGTCGCACGCGATATTCCAAAACTGAAAAGAAGATCGTAGGACACGTGTTAGGGAAAGTTCGGTTACTGTTTCCTTTCGAAAGCCAATAGCAATAGTGAGACGCAAAGGGATGTGAGTGACCAAAAACGATCATGAGAAAAACGCCTTCAAATTTGGATCTTATAAGACTTTTTACCTAAATACGTTGGGGCGGGGCACCTGTTAGAGCTATAACTAACATCTCTTGTCACAATATAGAATGGTGCTTTCCCTATCATTTGCACCAGTTATCTCCAAATTCTTAACTTTGTCACTTACACCCGTTTGCCTCTGGTTGCCTCAATAGTGATTCATTTCAAGTTGCTTTTAATAGAAATTAAGTAAAATTTTGATGAAAACTGAGTAAATTCTATATCAAAAGGCTGCGTGCCCCAATCGCGTCCGGGTCACCACTTTGTAGATGTGCGAGTGTCGAAGGAGCGGCAGGAATGAAGCCGAGTTCTTCATGGTGGTAGCTTTGTTCTTTACCACTTTGGCAAAAAGCGCGTTCCTTGGTTTGGGGCAAAGATGGTGATTGACTTGCACTGCTACAAAGTAAACCCGAAAGCACTAAAAAGTGTAAGTGTCGAGAAAAGAAGAAGTCAATTTGTCTATTTATTCATCTTTTCACTGAGCAAGGCTTCAGCTTCGAACTGCAGTCTGGGGCTAGGTTCTTCGTTTACAGGGTCTGATGTTGAGATCTCAGGGCGTGAAGTAATACAATTTTGTTCTCGCTTCGGGGAACTGTTATATCTCAAGAAACAATGACAGTTTTTTTTTTTAAAAATGGCATACAGGTGCACTCTCAAAAATGGAACTCTCACTTTTGACGATTCTTCAATCGTCAAGGAAATTTCGTCCGTCATTTACGACGATTCTTCCCTCGCGCGATCACGTGACTTTTAAAAAAAATACTACTCAAATTTCGCCAGTTTGACGAAAGGTTTACCCGGAGCATTTTTCACGGAGCCATTTCGTCGAATACGACGAAAGTTTCGCGAGATTTGATCATGCCGTTTCTGACGGTGTGAACCTCTATAAGAATAGGTGCTGATCAAATTTTGGTTGCCATTCGTTTTAAGGGGGAGGGAATGAACAGCGGTTCTTGGCAGCTACATCTCCAGAAGTAATGCGAGGATTCAAACAAAAATGTATGCACGGATGAGCCATTAAAGCGCAAAAAGCTTCAAGAGGTTGCGTTTTCCTCGCTAGTAAGCAAACGTCAAGAAGTAATTCATGGATTCGAATTTCCGTTTTTGTGGTCGTGAATTCCGCTCTGGAGCCCAAAGAAGACCCCAAATAGACTCATCATTTTAATATGCAAGAAATACAGTGGGCCGTGGTTGCCTATTGGTTAGGATGTCAGACTTCCAACCGGAAGATTGGGTGTTCGATACCCGACCCGATGAAGACGATCATGTACACTTGGGGATATGTACATGTCAAATCCGTGGACCCTGAAGTCCCGAGGCAGTTTCGAGGATACCGGAGAGTGGAGAATTTCTCTTCCCTTCACTCTTAGGTCAAAAAAGAAGGTGGCGTATTTGTAGTGGCGCCATCTGGTGTCATCCAAATACAAAATGAGCCAAGTCGTACTTCCTCCATTGCGGTGCTGATCTATAAAACGGAAGGCTCTCCTTATTGCGTTAATTCCTAGTCGCTCTGCGAAGGGGAGCTCGGATACCCAAGTAGCATCAGAAACAACAACATAAATGCAGTAAATAATTCATGAAGTAATTTTTCTGCAAACATTTCACAAAATAACAAACATAATAGTTTCCGGGCTCATAGGCAGTGGTCCAACCAAGAGGTTTCTGGGTGACGTTTTGCCTGACATGTTTCAGGCTTCTTCAGAGTGAGAATGAAGTCAAGGCAGAGGTCTGGTCCTTACACATCAAGCATCACATGTGCTTTAACCTCATTGGATAAGCCACCAATCTCAGGCTTGCTGGACTGATTCTGATTGGTCCCTCATCTTTGTTCTTGGCACTGAACTCAGGCGAAACGTCAGACAGGAACATCTTGGTTGGACCATGGCCTGACTATAAGCCCGGAAAATATTATGTTTGGTATGGACACCGGCCATGAAAACCTAGGTTCCTATATTTCACAAAATATTACATTAGGTTTTCACAAATATTTCCCATGTAGATTTCGCATCAACTATGGGCAATTGTCCGCGCACAATGCATAACACTCATGAGAGTAAAAACGTCAAAAGGGATGTTTCCCAGCAATGCAACAAAAACTGCAGAAAAGTTTAACCGAGCGTAAACAGCATTCGAATGAAAAGACGAGGGATTTCCGACACATGTTTCACTCTTTTGTTCCCACTTGTTGACACATTATGAAAAAAAAAATCATATACATAATGTGGCGCACTTTCTCTTCTTCTGTGGATGGAGATGGACGCAAAATGCTCTGCCCTACTTTTCATGATCCTGGCCTTTGGTGGTAAGAAATTTTTTTCACCGTAACTTCTGATTTATTTTTTTTATTCCTTCACTTTCTATGTTGTTCTGATATATCTTACTAGTGAGCCCGGCGGTCATACAAAATAACCGCTGTTCTGGATATTATAATTATACAATTTTCCCAATAACCCGAAATTCAAATCAAATCAAAGAGATATTTATCAGGTAGAACAGTAAAGTTTAATGAATAAATAATAAACATATAATCATTTCGGAACAAAATACTCTTACCGAAAAAGAAACATCTAAGTTTTAATAATAATATGTAAAATAAAAATATTATTTACTATATAATCAAATTGTTTGTGAAAGATATTTATTTATATCAAATCAATAGTTTTAACGAAACTGGATCGAAAAAAGAGCGCTGCCACTATAATATATATAAAAAGCGCAGACGATAAATAAATTAAAACAAAGAAAGAATGATTAAATTAAATTCGCGTTTACATTACTTTTTAACGGAGATTGCAACTCTAGCGATGCCTCACTCAAAATGCTAGAGAAAGGTTTTGATTATTAGTATATTCGGCACATGTTACAAGAATGGCAACTACATTACAGTTACGCAAGCAAACAATAAGCTATCGGCGACAAACAGATTAAGCCGCTTATTATATAAGATGCTGATTCCAGACAAACTTAATGTTTTTGAATTTCTGAAGAATTATTTTTGTCGTTCATTTAACCTATGCTTTCGTAACCGGTGGTCCGCTGGCCAAAGGTGGTCCTTTCCAGCCTCGGTGGTGGCCCGCGGGAAAATTCGGTCACTTCTTATTTCAAAAAAATAATTTTTTTTCGCGAATAAATCAAAATTCGTTGAACAAGAATTCATAAATACATTCGTCTTGATGAATATCAGATATTTATTGCGCTAATCCCTATTTTGTTGTGGCAGTGAAAGATTATTTTACCCTTATTTTTCATTTATTTTATTATTAATTATGCTCGTCGATCTATGAAGGTCAACTTAGAGCAAACTCCAATCCTTCTCGAATCAAAATTCGTTTCCCTTAAGCAGTGATTTGAGATTAACTCTTAGGTATAGCCCAAATCCTAGTATTTATAAGGCTGTCAAAAAATTCGTGCATTTTTTGAGTTTATATTGTTATTTCATTGTTTTTACCAAGTGATGAACCTAAAAAATTTCAATAACCAACTTTTACCGTTTTTCAATCCTGAATGGCATAAGTACGTAGACACATTTACAGTTTGTTAGGTATGATAACTGTACTTCTTTATTAATTTTTCAACTAATTATATAAAATAAGGTTGCAGTAATTGTTTTATGAAAAAAAAATGAGTTTCTCTTTTTTGCGGGTGTTTTTCAAACTTAAATGTGTTAAGAAAAACTCGCTCGGCGGATTCCCGGGATTTCGGATATTCGGAGTTTGGATTTAAGGGGTTTCACTGCATATTGTTTGTACTATTGGTAATTAAAATAGTTTCTTAATTAATAATAGTAGTTTGTTTATGAAAAATTGTTGTATTTAATCACCTTTGAATATGGCTACAACTGATAAGATTTATGAAATAATGGGGTCCGTGATAATTCACTTTTAGGCTAAGTGGTCCGCAGACGTCTGCGGGTTGGGAACCACTGATTTAATCTATTGATTCCCAAAAGTTTTCTAGCCCGCAGACACCTTGCCAATTTTTCTGATTTTCGTAGACTCCCTTCTTGGGGAACCTTCAAAAAGAAGTCGATTAGTTCAATTTGAAATTTCTAAAGCGGAGTGCTAAAACTGAGGCTAAAGTTCCACCTGAGCCGTTCAAAGACAGGTCGAAGAGAGCAAAATGTATGAAAATGTCACAAGAAAATTAAGAACCAGAACTTTTAAAAATAAATGAATAAATAATAATTACTTTGTTCCAATTATGTATTTTTTCCATCATGTAAAAATGTTATTTTTACCTGTCAACATTTCCTGACAATGTCCTCCCACATATGAAGTACAAACTTGTACTAGTTACAAGCACAGAGTAAGTACCTACGTACCCAACTTATAAAATTTGAAGGGACCATTGGAAAAACGACCTAAGTCACATACTACTTTTTGAACTTTGGTTTATGTTTTATTATAAATTATGTATTATAAATGAATATAAATTATGTATTATAATTTTTTTTTATTTCAAATGGCACATTAAAAGACGATTGGAAATCAAACGATAACAATAAATCTATAAATGATAGCGAGCAGTGCAGTATCGCTCCCAGATTGATGTCCGAGGAAGGGGGGGGGGGGGGCAACGAATCAGGTGAGGCATGTCCATCTCTTCGAGAAGGTCACACAAGGTGCAAAAAGGCTCAGTGACCACCTTGATGCGATATAGATGTTTGTTTAGGCAGTCATGGCCAGATAAAAGACGAAACATGGCAACAGATTTCATTCTAGGCCATTGAGGGACATCTAGAATTTGGTTTAGCCACGGTTTACTTGGAATTACGATGTCTAAGTTCCTCGAGGAAAGAGTCCTTAAAGATGTTCTTTACTAGACATTTAATATTTTTAAAAGGATGTATTATAAATATATGTATTATAAATTTGAATTTGGGTGTTACGGAAAAGTAGGCTCGTAAAATTAAAATTAAGATATATGTTATGAAATAATTGAATAACATTTCAAAAAGTAGTATGTGACTTAGGTCGTTTTTCCACTGGACCATTCATATGTTTATTTAATGTATGATTAGTTACGTAATGTGCTTATTATGTGAATAAGTATCACATAAATGCATAGACAAAATTTAATAGAGAACAAGAAATATAAGCGGATAGAAGAAATAGAGATATTATGTTATCCCTCGATCCATAATCATTTTAAATTTCAGTGACTTAAAATATTCCCATAAGATTACAAAAAAATACTATACTAATAAAACTGACGAAGTTTTCTATTCATTCTATATATAAGCGGCTTAAGTGTCTGTTTTGTCGCCGATAGCTTATTAGTTGCTTGCATAACTGTAATGCAGTTGCCATTATTGTAACACATGCCAAATATGCTAATAATCAAAACATTCTCTAGCATTTTGAGTGAGGCATCGCTAGATTTGCAATCTCCGTTAAAAATGAATGTACAGGCGAATTTAATTTTATCCTTCTTTCTTTGTATTCATTTATTTATCGTCTGCGTTTTTTATACATATTAAAGTGGCAGCGCTCTTTTTTTCCAGTTTCGTTAAAACAATTGTTTTGACGATGAGTATGTTGGATATAAATAAATATTTTTCACAAACATTTTTATTATATAGTAAATAATATTTTTATTTTGCAGATTATTATAACTTAGATGTTTTTTTTTCGGTAAGAATATTTTTTTCCCGAAATTAGTATATGTTTATTATTTATTCATTATTGTACATTTATAATATCTAGAACAGCGGTCGTTTCATATAACCGCTGGGCTTACTAGTTTGATAATAACCGGAAATAGAATTTTTCTCACATGCAGAAATTGAAAATTTCATCAAAATAACTTTTAAAAATTTTTGCACGTGATGATCAATTTCTTTCGCTAGGCGGTCCTTAGGATTTCTTCTCCATTTGTAACCGTCGCACATTCAAATATTTTTTAAATGTTTTACGGTATTTCCGTGTTTTTTCATGTGCTTGCACAATACGACCTCAAAAATAAAACTTATAATAGTTGCGGGCTAATTCATTTCGTTAACAGAGTGACTCATCAGAAACTCGTTGGAATAATAAAGATGATGACAGTTCACATAAGAGGAACATTAATGATTCTAAAAAACGCGATGAGGCGGCATTTCTCTGCGGTGCGTAAGATCTATTCTTTGTTCAATAAAACATCTCTTTATGCAATTCGACCACGAAGTTCTGACACTTGGGCGCTTCTGCGCATGACAGAAAAATGACGAGTCCATTCGAGTTTTAGGGAAGTTCGTTTTGCAGTTGCGTTTGTTAGTACGCGAATCCGTCTGTTTCTTGAAAGCAACTTAATTTAAAAACTGGCATATAGCACCAGCTCGGATGAAATCAAGTACGCTAATTAAACTAAAACGAGAACAGAAACGGCACATTCCATATACCAGCCGTTCTTCCTTTGAGGCATGAATGGATTCGTCTAGGCCCTCTGACTGTCAGAGCTCCTTTTTTCAAATGGTAGACCGGTACATCTTTCTGCATCTCTCTCTCTCTCTCTCTCTCTCTCTCTCTCTTTTAGTTGGGTGTGTGTGGGTGTTAATAAATTACTACAAATTATTTTAAATTACAGTTGAAGTTTCTTAATACGAACACGTTTAATACGAAATCACGGCGAAAACGAACCTTTTGTTCATCAAGTTTGGTTTACTATTTAATTACACTGAATATCTCCCGCATATTACGAAGGCTAAAATACAAATTTCGGCTAAGACGCACAAAATTTCTGACCTATTCACGAAAAGTTTTCGGGATTGCTATATAATAATTATTTTTTATATAGAAATTGTTGGATATTTTGAGCCATTGTAAACCACCAAGTACGCATATGATAGTGAAAATTTAATGTAATTATAAAAACAACTAACCATTAAGGATTTTTTCTAAAATTGTTAAATTTTAAAAGGTAAGTTCTTTTTCTCAATGTACTAGTACGATTTTAAAGTGTATATTAGTACAAATAAAGCATTTGCTTGCTCTATTTATTTTACTTTGTATTATAAATAGTAGCAATTATTTTTAAAATATAAGCATTCCTCTCTAATATTTTTTTACACAATTTTACGTATTCACGGTTGTTGCGAACAACGACTAATACGAACAAATTCGCGAATTTTTTGCATTTCGTACTAAGAGAGTTCAACTGTATTTAAAAAAATAAGAAAAACTACGTCATTCAGATTCCGTTCCCGACCTTTTTAGTCTGGCGAACCCCTTCTAGATTGGAAAGAAAGTAGTCAAGAGTAAGAAAACTATAAAGTTTGATAGCACAATTATTTTCTCAAGTTCATAAAAAGTTCTGCACAACAGTTCATAACAAGACATAAAAACACAATTATAAAACATCAAAGTTGAAATAAAAACTGAAATAATAGCTACAAGAAAATGAGCATATCTATATACAGGCGGACCTCGATTTAACGAAGTCGCAAAATCCAAAGAAAAAGTTCGTTAAATGGAGAAATTCGTTAAATAGAGATTTACATTTTTTATAATACTTTAGCTACATAAGAACTCATTTTAAACTAATAAAAGCTCTACATAATATCATGTAATAATAATTATAGCCATTTTGCTTTATTATATCACTTAAGAAAAGATGAAACAAAGAATAATCGTTATAATTTAGAATTAAGCTTATTCAGGACTCTAAAAAATAAATGTTTATATTTATTTTAAGACATAGTGTACTAAAACTTCATAAAAAGTGTTTAAAAAGAAGAAATACTTGAAGAATAGGGTGATTTTTTTTTTTTTTTACATTACCAGGAAGAAAGTTCGTTAAATAGAGAATGCACTTCGTTATTTGGAGGGGTTTTTTACGTGAAAAACCTTAAATATTCTTACGGTCAATAAAAAAAATTCGTAAAATGGAGAAATTCGCAAAATAGAGGTTCGTTAAATAGAGGTTCGACTGTATATTATTTCTCTGGCCTATTTTTCTGTCGGTCCGCGATATCTTCCTCATTCTTTTATCAAATTCCATGATTTACCTCCCATTTTAAAGCTTATCGCACCGACTAATGACGAAAAATAGACCCACGGTCTAAAAACGTACCGTTTCTTTAAAATTTGAGGTTTAAAATAATCTGGGAAGAAGTCCTTTAATGGATGCCAAGTTGGTGTTTTGTACGCTGGCGCCATCTGTTGTCAAATAAACAAACAGTTAGTTAGTAGTTAGGACGTCGGACCTGGTCCACCTGGAAAGTCGCGTGTTCGACACCCGCTGAAGACCCATCATGTAACTTGAGGAAACGTGCGCGTAAAATCCGTGCACCCCACTACCTCGCCGCCCCCAGAGCAGGGCATCCCCACGGCCTAGTGCTCACAGGGAAGGAGGTTGGAGGAGAAAATTCCGCCCCAAGAGGAGGCCCCCATTTTCACGGACCCGTCTGAAAGGGGTGTCCGTTAGGAGAAATGTTACTGTATTTTATAAATTCAGAATTTTTTCTTCATCACATGCTACTGTGATATTTATCTCTTACTCCTACCATTATAACTGTTATAAATCTACTGCTTCCACATACATAACTGTTTTCTCATTTCTATTTCAGGGGTATGCTACACAAGGGCTCAAAGACGTAAGTATGATTTTCAGTGATAATTGCAAAACGTATTCAGTTCATATTCACACTTGCTATATCTTTTTCTTTCTTTCTAATGTCATTAACCTTTGCAGACCTAGTGCGCATCCCGGCAATCGGTATCCATTTTTTCAAGTAGCACCACTGTCTGTGGACGCCATTGCCACTGAGAACTTGGACGCTCAGTTTCCCCCTAGACGGCGGCACCTGAGCTCTCATGTGAGGCGAATCGCACTAGGTATCTAATTTAGCCGAGAGTATCCAAGTCAAACGAATACTCAAGGAATCTTCAACATGCCGCACAATCATGCGACATGGGCGCAGACAGGGCCGGCGCTAGGCTGAGGCGGTGAGGCGCCCGCCTCAGGGCGCGTCGTTCTTAGGGGCGCATTGGTCATAAATGTTGACTGAATCTTTATAAGTAAAAAACAACAGTTGTTATCTCAAAAAATTAAAAACCGATATTGCTGTTGCTTTTTATGCGGTTTTTTGGCCTCTGGACAGTTAAAAACCGATTTTTCTCAACCTTGTACCACCTTGTCGTGTTGGATGGACTTTCTATGCTAAGAAAGCAACAACTTCCGAATGTTCTAGCAATGATTTTTTTAAGTAATTAAACTATATTGTAATTGAACAGTAGAATTGAATTGATTAGCCGCCCCAGATGGACTTCAAAGTTAGTGGTAGCCAAACTTATCTATTTTATGACGAGCAGAACGCAATTTATTGATTTTTTATTTTCCCTTATTCAGTCTATTCTGATCAGCGATTGTTTTAATTCAGTTCTTTGAAAGTTAAAATATGTATAATTAAAGTTTGTATCGATCATTTTTAATCTCTATTCCTTCATAATATATAGTAGGGGCGGGAAAAAGTTTTTCGCCTCAGGGCGCCACTCGTGCTAGCGCCGGCCCTGGGCGCAGACGATTTTCTGCATCTTGAAAATCCACCGAATTGGGCCAGGTGCGAACCTGCGATCATAGACGTACGAGCCTTGCGCCTTACCACTAGCCCACCCTGTCGACACACTTGCTATATAGTTACTCGGGTTTTGCCATTCAACCGAAAGAGAAACTTTCGGCTTAAAAAGCAAGTGTTATTCATGTGGACGAATATATTGCGAAAATAATTTGAATGAAAACTTCTGAACTTAAAAACCGTTTGCCTTTATTGTGAGGAATAATTTTCCTAGGATAGAAAAAAAAATCTTGTTAAGAAGTGATAACGCAAGATTTAAAAATATATAAAAAATTTGTGAGAATAAGAAACTAATAAAATTTTGCACTTCCAGCGCAATTGGTGAGAACCAATAAAATTTTGGACTCGTATTTCGGGATTGCATCAACACTTTTATCAATGCATAAAATTGCACGCTTTGTAAAAAAATGTTCTATGCAATCTGGAACCACGCGTCTACAATTGTATTGCTTTAATGATGCTAGTATATCTTACGTTATCATTTTTTCAAAGATAACACTTTTCTTCTTGACGTAAGCATATTTCACTAAGAATGAAGGGAATTAATTATTCAATGCACTTGAATCATAGTGTTGGGTGGGTTTTTTCCACGCTTCCCTTGTCTGCAGAAATGTAATTATTAAATTTTCCATTTAAATTTTGTAGTAATTATTAAACCATCCCGTTTTATTTTATGCAATCAATCAGTATATAAGGTAAATGACCCGGTAGTGGACACTTTTCTCCACCAGACCCCTACCTCCTGTACCCAGACCCCCTACTACCCGAGGCCTTAGGATTGCTTACGCACGGGGAGAGGTAGTGGGGTCTACGGATTTTACATGCACATATCCCCAAGTATACATGGTGGTCTTCAGTGGGTATCGAACGCGCGACCTTCCAGGTGGAAGTCCGACGTGCTAACCACTGGGCTACAACGGCCCTATTTCTATTACTGCTCTAGTAGTGGACACGTAGATCTTTAAGCTCCTAAAATAAGCGAACGTAACATTAAACTTGAATAAAATGATCAGAACCTATAGCGAACAATTCCTAGTGATAGTTAATAGAACTAAAGTTGGCGTGGAGCATCTATGCAAGTACGTGGATCCTAATATTTCATAGCTGCCTCCGCAACGGTCCCATTTGCTGCTCCTTACTAAAGCCGATCCATGAGAAGGTCAGGGATTTGGGGAAAATATATGGGAAAAAAAGCGTGACATCATTTATGAATGGTCCTTTAGTCATTTCAAAAATGATTTCCCAAGTTAACAGCCTAAAATAGATGATATTCATTTCTGTCCACTACTGATGCAAATACGTGTCTTATAAATGGCCACTATAGATACAAATGAAGCATTTAGTAAATGTGACGTAACAATGCTAATTTTTCATCAGATGACATTTTATAGGTCATTCATTTTTAGAGAAATAGTTGGCGATGAATCTAAAAATACAAATATTGATGTAAGCAGGGCCCGATTTACATTTTGAATCACTATAGGCCCAACTCATGTTTGGGGGCCATTCACGCAACAAAGTTTTTTTAAACATAGCATTAAGTATGTGTTTGTAAAACTTGCCAGTCACACCAAAATTTGGGGGCCCCCAAAGCACAAAAACTAATTTGTTTTTCAAATGTCAAAGACTCAGACTAACATTTGGGAGCCCCCAATGTGCAAAATGATTTTGTTTTAAAATTACAAAATGTTTGAATAAAATATGGGGGCCCCCAAAGTGCAAAATCGATTTTGTTTTTTCAAATTTCAAATTGTCAGACCAAGATTTGGGGGCCCAAAAAGTGAAAATTCCTTCAGGTATTAAAATAATTTAATAATACAAACATTCGGTGAAGCAACAGAACACTAACAGTTTGTTTTTGAAAAATGCTATTTTTAAATATTTTTCTAAAAATTTTAAATTACAAAAAAAAATAATAACCAAAATTAGCGGGCCCCCTCAAAGTGGGGGCCCTAGGCCCGGGCCTCACGGGCCTAATGGTAAATAAGGCCCTGGATGTAAGTCCCTTGAAAAAATTTTGCCACGTAAAAGAGTACGAACATTTTCTTAACTGTGTCCACTACCGGGTCATTTTCCTTATAAATTATAAGTGGGTAAATGAAAATGCTGCAATGTTAATACAGTTGACCACTTGCGGTGCAGCACTAGATTGCCCAACTTATAGAGGGTGAGGAAGAGGGTGAAAGCTTAATTCCGTTCCTGGCAAAAGTGGTCAATTTAGACAGGTGGTCAACTTACAAAGGTGGTCACCTTTACAGGTTTTACCATACTATAGTCTGTGTAATTAGAATCGGCGTGTCAAGGTCATACAACTCTACCTTTTCCCCTTCTGATCGCCATGGTTTCCGTGCTGGAAGCTTTTCTCCCCACATGGTTTGGGGAAGATAAGTCAGTTTGTTGTTTTAGTTATAATAATAATAATAGACTGATTAAAATCAGATTTATTTCTCAATCGCAAAAATAGATTGCGTGAGATAAAGTATTCTAATATTTTGAACCAATCCAAATATTATTCTAACATTTTGATGTGTTTCAGGAAGCTATTGTATAGCTAATTTATTGTATTTTATATTTTGTAAATGTTAAAATCTTATCTAAAAATTCCAGATTTAATTCATGAGAAATTGAATTGCATTTACCTAATATCAAAAATAAGTAGATGGAAAATAAATTCTTTCTTATTACTTTTCTCAATTATTCTAATTGAATCGGAGGTGTAGTAATGCAATTGCCTTAACTGCAGTGCAAAAAAAAAGTCTGGCTCTGTTATCTTTCTCGCAGCTGCCATGGAGACAAAGCAGGAAGCGCGACCTTGATGCGCCTATTCTAATTACACAGACTATAGGAGTCTTTTTCTCCAGAACAGTATTGTTTTTTAAAGTATTAGATATTTTCCTCATCCGAAAATAGAAAGAAAAGATATTATTCGGCACAGAAATCATAAGATTAACAAATTGAAAACTATTTAAAATTATTATTATTCCTTTTTTTAATTTGCGGAACACGTTCTCCAAAATATTCGGA
Organism: Octonoba sinensis; assembly: GCA_038502835.1. Lineage (NCBI taxonomy): Eukaryota > Metazoa > Arthropoda > Arachnida > Araneae > Uloboridae > Octonoba > Octonoba sinensis. Next base: position 10,663,824 of record CM076604.1, read on the forward strand.
TCAGAACCACCCAAATACTTACCGTGGTAGAACACAAGTTTGAAGTTAAAATTGCATATAAGTGTTTCAGAAGGAGTTCCAAGATTTCCTTTCTTCTAATTATTTTTTAATTATCCCACGTGCAAAAAAACTTGGTGGAGCTCAACGTGTCAGCCCCTGACATACACACTTTTTGTTTCACTGCAGAATTTACGTTGCTCTTAACTATTTTGCTTTCTTCTCGTCATTCTTTTGTTGTTACATTGAAATTATTGCTTCATTCTGGAGTCTAGCTCTGTAAAAGGCAATCAAGCAACGTTCCCAGAGGGACATCAATGATGTTATTTCATTTTATCCAATTTTACGCAGCGAAATGTATTACTTGGCGACTTTTATGGCTTGCGAACATTTTAAAGGCAAACCTGCTGCATTTGAAACTTGTTGGAGTCCTTTTTGGCGGACATCCTCGGAACACAAGCCACAGGGCTGTCGCTCCTATTGTCGGCAAGTTCTTGTGTCAGTGACATTTTGTCCTAAAGGGTGACGCACGTTCGCAGAAAATTGACTTTGCGTCGCTTACTGCCCTTGAACTTTTAAAAATTATTTAATAAATAAATACTTGTAGCAGAACAAATTTTTTTTTTCCAGAGATGATGTTTATAGACGTCATTCCATCAAATTAAAATAAAACCAAAAAATTGAAAACTTCCCTATTCTCGTACGCAGTTTTTAATGAGGATTTGTGCTGTTTCAGAGGAATTTGTTCGCGTTGTCATGTTTCAGTGGAATTTGCTACATTACTACAGTTCTACCATCAACCAAAGCGATCTGCCTGGCAGAGTGCCAAGGAGAATCCATTCTTGTTCAAGGGAGGAACTGCTGGTATATGGAATGTGCCGATTCTGTTCTCGTTTTAGTTCCTTTAGCATGCTTGGTTTCTTCCAAACTAATGCTATATGCCAGTTCATAAATTTAGTTGTTTTCAACAACCAGAGATGTTAATTTTAACTATACAGTAAACTCCCGATTATCCTCAGAATAGGGTGGCAAGGTAACCGCGGATAAGCGAATTTCGGGGATAATCCGCAAAATGGGTAAAAAGCGATACTAGTGTATACAATAGCTAAAAAAAATCCATAACACTCGCACATACATTTAAACTATAGCTAAAAACGATAACAGCGTATGTAGAAAATGTATTTAAAAGCTAAAAAATTAAAATAATACACACTCTTTTGCTCATATATTTAAACTTTTTGAAAAACCACAATATAGTACTAGTACGTGTATTAAATTCTTACGAAAAAAGTCTGTTAGTTGTTCTTGCTTTTTCATTTTAAAACTCTATCTTGATTTATGACTGAAGTTTTTTCAATAACATTTTGTCTCAAGGGAATGCATCAGCCTTTTCCTCTAAGTATTTTATTAGTAGTTATTATTAACTTCAACTACTAGCCAGGTTTTAGTGACTTCGGAAGGCTTGATGTCACAGGAAGGGGGGGGGGGGGAGAAAGAAATAAGAATTTCTAAAATTAGATTTTGCATCTGTTAATTTAAAATGGATACATTTTTGTACATTCAGTACATCATGGCTGAAAAAAAAATTAAGTGAAAAAGATTGCGCGGATAATCCGCAAAGCGGATAATCAGCCCGCGGACAATCGAGAGTTTACTGTACGAGCCTACTGTTCCGTAACACCCAAATTCAAATTTATAATACATAATTTATATTCATTTATTACACATAATTTATGATAAAACATAAAGCAAAGTAGTCTGTGACATAGGTCGTTTTTCCAATAAACCCTTCAAATGCCTCTACAAAACGAACTTCCCTGAAACTCGAATGGATTCGTCCTTTTCTGTCATGCGCAGAAGCACCCAAGTATCAAAATTCCGTGGTCGAACTGCACACCATCTTACGTGAATTCCATTCACGCGTACTCATGCTTGTGTGAGTTGAGTCATACGAATTCTAATCATCGAGAGTGACATCAGACGTTGCGAATCTATGAATTGGCGGGTATCTTGTCATAGAAGCTCAGGTGATCAAATAGTGGCACAAAAACGGAAATAAGGATGCTCACTGTGTCAAGAGGAACAAGTCCTAAATCTTTGCTTCCCCTCCCCGCATTTCATTTCTCTTTGTTCCGCTTTCAAAAGGTTTTCCCCCCTCCGCATTGTATTTTGAGTGGTCGGTGCTGATATGCGGGAAACAAAACTTGTCCTCAAAAAACTTATTACCTCAACTTTTTAAACTGGGGATTAGAACAGTACTTGGTACGCCCTAATAAAGCACTGTGACCCAATGACACACCAAAATATGACGTAATACGAACGGGAGGGCTCATAAGAAATGCAAAAATAATTCGTCTGACGGTTTGTAGGGTTTTACGGAGCGAGAACTTTATTGAAACACGCCTTTCTTCACTCCAGCTTTCAGTTAGACATCTATAATTCATTGTTTATTTACTTTGACATTAGACAAAGAAACCGACCACATTTTAAAAGTGCCAAAAATTTGAAACATTATGCAACAGATGTCGTTATTAAACTGATAACGCATTCCTTATTTCGTTTAAAAATTAAATCGGATAAAGTCATTAGTTCCCTTTTAAATTTTACATTGATTCCCGATCACACATTAATGGTAAATACGAGGCGCGTTCATAAAGAAAGGGCCGTTTGGTGACAAAAAAAAATACTCATTAGAAACAAATTTTATTGTCATATTTAGTTAGGTACAAACTTGCTTTACTCTACATCAGGGGTCTCCAAACTACGGCCCGAGGGCCACATCCGGCCCGCGGACAGATTTTGTCCGGCCCGCGGAGAGCTAGCATACTTGAAAGAAAACTCCTTCTAGAGAACATATTTATTTTTTATAGCAAATTAAATTAAGTTTACTGAAGTAATCTATTTTTATGTTGAATAATTATGTTGTAGGGTAATCAATATGGCCCTAAGGCTGGAAAGTTTGGAGACCCCTGCTCTACATAATCGCCGTTCACTTCTAATCATTTTTCGTACCGCTGCACCAGCTTCTTTAACCCCTCTGCATAGAAGCTTGCCGCCTGAGAGTTGAACCAGTTGACAACGGCGTTTTTGAGTCCCTCTTCGGTTTCAAAACGTTGAACCACCGAGCCACTGTTTAAAATGCAAGAAGAGGAAGTACTCGTAGTCGCTAGGTGCAAGGTCGGGACTGCACGGTGGGTGGTCAAAAGGTTCCCAACAAAAATCTTGAATTTTCTAATTAGTTTTTGCAGCAGTGTGAGGACGCGCGTTATCCTGGAGGAGGATTTTGCCAGATGACAGTTTCCCGCGGCGTTTGTTTTGGATCCCATGTCTCATTTTGTTGAACGCACTTCACAGTTGGCGGGATCAACGATTTTCGCGGCCATTGTTCTTTGCATTCACGGACAACAATACGACTTCAGAAAAAACAAATGACGTTGTAGCTTCACAATGAGTCAGTAGATGGCGCTTCAGTAGTAAAAATGTGCTCCGAAGCGCCATTATTTAAATATAAGCAAACGGCCATTACTTTATGAACGCGCCTCGTATTTAACGAATTGGGGAACAATAATGGTATAATAATAATTTAACTTTGTGCAAAGTAATAGAAATATAACTTCACGTTAAATTAAAGCACAAATGAGCATTAAAACGCAGACATATGTTTCGGGATTGCTTGGAATCCCTTTTTCAATGCGACAGGGAGCTTCTAGATGCAAAACATCCAAATGAAGCAGACAAAACAACAGAAACAAAGCTTATATAGCCTAAGAATTAACTGTAAACCAATGAGAATAAAGGCAGTGTGAAGTGGAAATAGAAGTAGTAGGGAAGGCACCAATAAGAGAGCAACAAACGAATGCAGTTGGAAGTACAGGAAGCAAAAAGGAATATCAATAAAAACAAAGCAAAAAAGACAACAGCATGCATAAAAATGTGAAAATACATGAAAATTGCAAAATAATAAAATAAAATACAAAGAATAAAATGGAAATAAAATAAGTACAGAAAATACCAAAACGAAAAGCAAAACAAAGTACACTTGTAAAAGAGGGGGAGTGGGGGGGAGAGAGAAAAATTGACACAAAAAAGGAAAACTAACAAGAAAACCAAGTATTTCATGTATTTTCACATTTTTATGCATGTTGTTGTCTTTTTTGCTTTGTTTTTATTGATATTCCTTTTTACTTCCTGTACTTCCAACTGCATTCGTTTGTTGCTCTCTTATTGGTGCCTTCCCTACTACTTCTATTTCCACTTCACACTGCCTTCATTCTCATTGGTTTACAGTTAATTCTTAGGCTATATAAGCTTTGTTTCTGTTGTTTTATCTGCTTCATTTGGATGATTTGCATCTAGAAGCTCCCTGTCGCATTGAAAAAGGGATTCCAAGCAATCCCGAAACATATGTCTGCGTTTTAATGCTCATTTATGCTTTAATTTAACGTGAAATTATGTTTCCAATAATGGTATAATTGACGGTATAGTTCGACCACGAAATTCTGAGACTTGGACGCTTCTGCGCATGGCAGAAATGGACGAATCCATTCGAGTTTTAGGGAAGTTACGTTTTGCCGGTGCGTTTATTAGAGTGAGAATCTGAATGCTTGCTTCACTGTTTGTTGAAAGCAACTAAATGCACAAACTAGCATGTAGTATCAGTTCGAAAGAAATCACGTATGCTAAAGGAACAGGAACAAGAACAAAAACGGCACCCTCCTTATACCAGCAGTTTCTCCCTTGAACAGGAATGGATTCTTATTGACACTCTGCCGGTCAGAGCTCTTTTTTTTATGGTAGAACTGGTTGCCAAACGTCCCGGATTTTACGAGACAGTCCCACATTTTAAGAAACAACCCTGCGTCCCGGGGAACTTCAAGACCTTATAAGTCCCGTATTCTTGCAGGGATATTGATTTTTTCGGATATCGATGATCCGGTAACCCATGTGTGACTTAAATATCCGGCTCTGGTGTTTGAAACCTGTGAACTCTATACATTTTTTACGCACCTCACAACTTCCAAATAAGTAATAAGTTTTTAATTTATATATATTTTCAAAATATGTTCGTTAGTTAAATTTTAAAAATCAAGGTTGACATGAGGGGATAACTGGTTCTTTCGTGCCGTGACAACTGTTCTTTCAAAGCTCGAATTTCTTAGCTTCGATTCCATTTTTCATAGGAAAAAGTCGCCAAGCGAACTAACTATCTTCTTAGTAAAAGAACCAGTGAAGAGCGGACAATTAGTCCCGCAGTGAACCAGTCGGTAGAAGCTCGGTTCCCAAAGAGCACTGAAAGTGAAGCAACATTGACCGAGGTCAGTGTTTGGGAGGGTGACCACCTCTCGTGACTGTTTCGCTCCGGGATCGTGTACGTTAATGGAAGCTGTTGCACGTAAAATCCATCGGGGTTCCAATGTCCCGCAAGTAAAACGATACCTCTGGGGGGTGCAAACCTAAGGGATCATTCATAAATGATGGCACGCTTCGAGGGAGGAGTGCGGTTCATGAAATTGTGACAAGGGGGGTAGGGGGGTCCGTTGAAGTGTGACATTTTGAGACAAAGGAGGGGAGGGGGTCAAATATATGGGAAAAAAGCGTGACATCATTTATGAACGGTCCCTAAATAACGGAATCTCACCTGGGACCTATTTTAAAACTAGGATATCCAAATAGAGGCAAGGCTCAACGTACGCAGACCTTTTAGGGACCGTTCACAAAGGATGTCACGCTTTTTTCCCACATATTTGACACCCCTTCCCTCCTTTATCACAAAATGTCACACTTCTACCCCCCCCCCCCTTCTTTGTCCCATGTCACGCGATGTGGCATAAGCATGATGTCACTCTTCTTGTTACCTCCTCCCCTCCCCTTGTCACGATTTCACGAACCTCCTCCCCCTCGAACCGTGACATCGTTTATGAATGACCTAGCTTAATATGATGCTAGAAGCATCTAGAATAGAATAGAATAGAATAGAGTGGTCAATTCCGTAATGTTTCTATTTCTTATTTTGTTGCAGAATGTCCTCGTCTGCAGAAGCCCTGGAATGGAAGGTTTATTGGCACGTGTAGCGGGCTCATTGGAGCCCAGTGTCTGTTTGCGTGTCGAGAGCCCTATGTTCTGGTGGGCAGCAGAGCCCGGGTATGCAGGGAAGATGGCTCCTGGAGTGGAACAAACACTGCATGTGGTGAGTATCAATTCTTTGTTTTACCTTCTACACATAAAACTCGGAGAACAGTTTCTTCTCTATTGAAAAATTTGAATTCAAGCCCCTCTATGCACATCATCTTTTTTTATTGCACATCTATCTATATATATTATTGCCCTAGCCTCTCTTTTTCTGTCGCTGCGCGATATCTTCCTTACTCATTTATCAAATTTCCCTCATTTTAAAGCTTATCGTGCCGGTTAATGACGAAAAATAGACCCACGGTCTAAAGATGTACCGCTTCTCTTAAATTTGATATTTAAAACCATCTAGGAAGAGGATGCCAAATGGGCGTTGTGTATGCTGTCGCAATCTCTTATCAAGTAAACAAACAAGAAATTTTTCTGTTTTTATTGTGTAGAAAATTGGACAGTTTTAGCTGCGTCTGTGTGTTAAACTTATTCAATTGGTAGGCTCTACACATTCATTATGAATGTGCAGAGCCTAACCAACCAACAGTAACTATATTTTAAATAATAGAACTGTTTCGTTACTGTGTTTTAATGCTATGTATACTAATAATAAAAAGAATTAGTATTATATAAAAGTAACAAACCTTATCATTATCACGAGTCGACTAGTTTTCTTTAATTGCACATTTATTTTAATTGAAATCTTTATTTTTCGCACATGAGTTTAATTAGAAGGGCGTTTTTCTTATTTTACCACTTCCAGAACTCAATGGCTGCGAAAACTTTTTGCACAGATTGTGGAGATCGCGGGTGCCCTGGTTTACCCGACCCGGCTAATGGCTATGCAGAAGGACAATGCAGTCAGGGAGTCGTGGGGCAGAGCTGCCTCTTTCGCTGTAACCATGGCTACTCACTGGAGGGTCAATCGCGACTCACTTGCTTGGATGGAGGTGTGTGGAATGCCCTTGCTCCGAGGTGTCGACGAAACAGCGGTAAGTCATTCATTGAAACTTTAGCGAGTACTGAAGTGTGGAAATAAACCAATATTTCCTCTTTAGTATTTTGCTCCAAACAATCCCCTTGTTGGTCAGACTCTGCAAATTTCTGGTATTAGCAGTGTCAAAGTCATTTCTATGCCTTTTTATGCTTCAGACCATTTAATGCCACATGCATTTTCGAGTCCTGTAGCAGCGAGCAAGCAAGTGCCAGAGCAAAGTACTTAGACCTCTCCGCCACTGAGGCCCCTCATAATAAGTCGTTCAACCACCCTTCAAGGGCCTCAGTGGAAGAGCGGTCTAAACGATTGGTTCTGGTGCCTGCCTGCACGCAGTGAAGAGGCGTGGGTTCGATTCCCACTTTCCCTTGGTGTATTTCCTTCTTTGTATTGAAATTCTGTTGTACTGTCTTATTCTATCTGTCATATTAGACGAGAGTTTGAGGCATATCCTTGAGAATAGCAAATAAACTTGAATATTAATGTGACCTGAAATGATCGTTTACAAACAAACAAACCCCCCTTCAAAGTTAACACAGTCCATGATACCAGTTGCAAATCATGTATTTCGTTAAATAATGGTCTACAGGTTGAAACGGTAAACCTACTTTTTTAGTTTTACCGCAGCGAATTTCTGGCATTATTTCGCGTTACTAAACCTCGCCGAATAGGAAAAGGTTTAAATGTCGGAGAGAATGCAAACATTACCATAGAGGAACAAGAAGTTCCGTCTAGAACTATACGAGCCTACTTTCCCGTATACACCAAATTCAAATTTATAATCTAGCTATCTCTTTCTCTGTCTTTCTCCTTTAGCTTTAGTTCTTAATTTTTTCAAATATACCCTTTTCAACGGATAATACATATTCATTCACTCAGCCATTCATTCTTTCATTTATTCAGCCATTCATTTATTCATTCATTCGTTTACTCATTCATGTGTTTATTCATTCATTTTACTCATTCATGTATTTATTCACCCATTTATTTATTTTTTCATTTATTCACTCATTTATTCATTTTTTTCCTCATTCATTTATTCATTTATTCATTCTTTCACTCCTTCATTTATTCATTGAGAGATATCCTTAAAAATCCCGATAAAAACATTTCATAGGAAAATAGGCGCGTTAGTTCTGGATGAACTTTCTATTTGTTTATGTTCTACGTTATAAGAGCTTTCCGATAAAGTTTGTTCCAAGCAAATCGGTCCGTTAGATCAGGATTTATATCGTACTGAAATTTCCCCGTAAGCGCAATGTTAATTTTTTAAACTGTTCAAAAATGAACAAAAACTGTTCAAATTAATATTTCATGCCAAGCGGTTCCTCCACTAAGCTTGTTCATTGGAACGTGGATTTTGCACCCAGAGTTTACATCATTTGCTTCATTTTCGTCCATAGGGGCTAATGTTAAATTTTTTTGAACTGTTCAAAATTGAACGAAAAATTGTTCAAATCAAAAAGTAAAATATGGAAATGAGATGTCCTCGCCGAGATCTTTCGAATGCAAAAAGGATTTTTCGAATCGGACGGTTCGTTCAAAAGTTATTAGGGGGGGGGGACAGACAGACAGACAGACCGACAGACCGACCGACGCACATTTTCCCCATCTCAAAACCCTACTTTCAAATTTTTTATTTTTCAATCTTTATTCAATTACTTCACTTTTTCTTGACTTTTTTTTATTTTCAACGATATTTTCACGATACATTAAGCCTTCTTTCATGCTTTATCATTATTATTTTTACTTTTACGGGAAAGTAGGCTAAAAAGGACAACCACGACAGAGACACGATCTCTAATCCTAAATAGTGGATGCGTCGTCCTGACCATATAGGGCAGTGGTGGCGCACCTAAGACCCGTGGGTCAGACACTGACCCACGCAAGATTTTTAACTGACCCACTATTGCTAGGAAACCATTTGTTTGTTTACGCGGGTTTATTTAGGTTTTCTAATTTGTGTGGATACTTTATATTTCACTTGCGTTTCTTCAAGCACTGCATTGACACAAAAGCAATTTGAATGCTGTCTATGACCATCAGTTTGATCATTACTGTTCTTATAGTCTAAGATCCGGCTGCAGAATTCTGTGCTCATCGAGTGTTTGCTAAAATCTAAATTTTTAAGCATATTTATGATTAGGAGAATATATATCTACCAGGTTGCCTATCAAAATGTGGCCGCTAATATTTTTAATTAAATTATTGTTAATTGATTTTTCGGAATAAAATTCATTCACTTGTTTTCTAAATAAAATATCGTCCACTTCACGGCAATATAGATAAGGACTCTGAAAATCACGGTTGCCGCTGAGCACTTAGCCGCACCTCTTCGCAGCCAGGTGTAAACAGGTATGATTTTGATGCATTTATACGTTCACAACGTACATTTGTTATTTATATATCAAATTGAAGCTAATTTTGTTCTGTTTATTGTGATATACGGTTGCCTAATTAAATCTGGCCGCAAATAAGGGTTGCTGGTTGTTAAAAATGCCAGCTGTACGACGCTTTTAAGCCACTGTGCATGCGTCGAATGTTAGTGTTCTCAACCACCGGTTCAAACAGAAGTAGGGACAACTGGATAAATACTCCAAAAGAATCGTCATCTTTATCAAAATGACGACGCATGCGCAATGGCTTTAAAGCATCAAAATCATACCTGTTTACACCTGGCTGCGAAGAGGTGCGGCTAAGTGCTCAGCGGCAACCGTGATTTTTCAGAGTCCTTATCTATATTGCCGTGAAGTGGACGATATTTTATTTAAAAAACAAGTGAATGAATTTTATTCCGAAAAATCAATTAACAATAATTTAATTAAAAATATTAGCGGCCACATTTTGATAGGCAACCTGGTAGATATATATTCTCCTAATCATAAATATGCTTAAAAATTTAGATTTTAGCAAACACTCGATGAGCACAGAATTCTGCAGCCGGATCTCGTACTATTAAGTTACGCAAATGACGACAAAGGCGCTTGTAGTATTTGAAAGGAAGTAGAAGTGTTTACAAAATGTCAAATAAAGTGTATAATTTTACTCGCATTTTGTTTGTTGAAAAAATATCGACAAACGAAAGCAAATAACCATATTTAAAGCACTTTCTTCAAATAAAATACACTTTTGTAAGGTTATGCTCAGTTATGTATGCAGAAAGAGACTTCCACAACATTCATTACTACTTGTGCATTCAAACACTTATTGCCATTTAAGCCAAACACTTAAGAATTTGTAATCCCACTAAAAAATTTTAAATCGTCAAACCACGCCCATTTTTACCAGTTAAGCCAATTGAATTTTACAAATATTTTGTTTTGAAAATACTTTCAAAATTTTTAAAACTTAAGTTTGGTGCAAATGGGCCTTAGTGTCCCACGAGCTAGTACTAAAAAAGAATATGAACAATATTTGACTCACGTCTCAAAAAGGTTCGCCATCCAGTTAAAATTCAACGCTTTCTTTCTTTATTTATTTTGAGCAAAATAAATAAAGAACAAATCAATTGAATCATGTCCAAACTTCGGAAAGTACAAAATTGTGACACATAAGTATTTTAGTATTTTATTCTAAAAATTCTTATAACCATCAGCGTTTTTCCATAGATTTTCTGAAAAATACTTTTTTTTTTTTTTTCAATAAAAGCTTGCAAACGAATATGTTCTTCCTTGACCTCTGCAGACCCCAGAACTAAAAACAAACAATTTTGACGCAATTTTTTGGTTCTCTGATTTAAAAAATGATTACAAAACAAAATTTTTAAAAATAATAATTAATTTTAATTAATAATTAGTCTAAATAATAATTAATGCCCAATTTCCATGTTTAAAACAATGCGAACTATCTGTTGATTCATTTCAAAAACAATTGCGTGTTTTTGTTTTCAAATTGCACAAGCAGTAGTTAATAAACAAAATTTTAAAATGTAACCAATTGGGTACACTTGGAATGCAGAGGTTAAAACTGGGGTCTGTTGAAACGTAAGAAAGCAGTACACGACAACAAAAATTTAGAAATACATTCTTGCTTGAGGACAGATTATTACATCAGGGTGTGGTCCATAATTTCGCAATCTTATTTGAAATCAGATAATTTAAGAGGATTTTTTCTGGCTTTCTAAAGCCTGCCATCCATCGACACTTTCCTTTTTCTCCATTGTGTGGTGTTCTTGTGTGAGAGTCTGACCATTCGACACGGTTACGCCAGATGCAGTCTGGAGGTTGGTCTGACAGTCTGTCGAGTGAGATGCGACGATGGGTATGTCCTGGTGGGGTCTACCGTCATCACCTGCACCCCTACAGGTGTTTGGAGCGAACAGATTCCAGACGTGAGTTCTTATCTCTCTTGCAGTGTTTGAATGCAGAGTGTCCCCGTTTAAAGTAGCAGAACTTCTATTTGGGGTCAGGACGCACCCCGATGTCTCTGAATCATATAGCAATGCATGGTCGGAAATGCCTTCTTTTTACGGTAGAGGGCGCTTCACGGTGGGCGTGGCGATAGCTAAAATGTTTGCCCTAAATTTAATGCATTGAAGCAGTTCATTTTAACTCCTTAAAACTAAACTAAACTCAGTGGCGCGCCAGCCCTTTTGTGGACCATGGCCTACTGTGCGCATCGCAGTTTTCAGGACGGAGGGCCCTGGGGTGCAGAAGCAGGAGTTCCTGTCAAGTGGTCGGCCTGACGCGGAACCCAGAGTGTTTAGTTCCCAAGCATGCTTGGTCCTCATTTTACCGACCCCACTGCAGGGATGAAAGGCTGAGTTTTAACCCCTTAACTGGTTAATTTTTTTACCACAAATGTGCCAAAAAAAGGCCTATTTTTATTGCATTAATTAAAGTCCTAGCTTGGTATAGTAGGAAAATGAAAGAATTTTTCGAAAATTTCATAAATAATGAATTGAAGTATTTTTTTTCTTTATAACTTTGAAACACAAATGCCCCGGAATGACTCTCTTTCAATCTATTAAAAATACGGGCAACTCAAAATAAGAAAGGCGGAAAATTTTCAATGCCCGTACGCTGTACGGGCAAACCGGTTGGGACCAACTTTGCCCGTTAATAAATTGTGGTCCAACTGGTTTGACCGTACGCCGCACGGACAAACCAGTTAAGGAGTTAAATGATAAAATTAACGTTATAAAAACACAAAAATCACTTAATTGTGGCGAACACGTGTTTTGGGGATATAGAACCACTTTTCAGCATAAAAATAAGTCGTGAGTGCCCTTGAAGTTAAACCAGCGGTCACCTAAGAAGTATGATTTTCTTTTATTCGAAGTGATTAATATAGAAACCACTAACTTATTAAAATAGACTGCTTCAATGCATTTAGTACCCAAAGGGAAAATTTTCGCTCTGTCGAATTTCCGTAAAACGCCTTCTACCACATTATAATGGGATTTCCAACTCTGCAAAATGCCTATGTGATTAGAGGTGCACCTTACCACCCCCCCCCCCCCCCGGACTAGGGATCTGGAGCTGAGCCTGAGCAAAGAAATTTATTACGCTCCACTGCTCCGCTTTAAAAAAAAAACATTTTTAATTTTTATCATATAACAAACTAAATTACTAAAAAAAGATAAGTAATATAACCTGTTAAAATTATTCGGAGCATGGAGCAGGTATTTAGAGGTCGAAGCGGAGTAACTCCATAAAAATAGTTGCTCCAGATCCCTGTCTACTACAAACTGTGAAACGTTACACTGAGACACACTGTATAAAATGCAACAAAAACGAATGTAAGGATTCTGATTAAGTATTTATGAAGAAAGCTAATGGATTTCATTCTAATGGGGCTGCATATGGTCACTCACCTTTGCAGACTCTGTGCATTCCCCGGAACCGGCATACATTCTTTCAAGCAGCACCACTATCGGTGGATGTCATTACCACTTGAGAATTTTTACGCTCAGTTTCCCCCTAGTTGGCGGCACCTAAGCTCTAAGTGATGCGAAACTGCACGATGACTTCAATTTAGCCGAGAGTATCCAAGCCAAACAGATACTCAAGGGATCTTTAACACGCTGCATAATCACTCGACATGGGTGATGACGATTTTCAGAATCTTAAAAAGCATCCGAAGTTCGCAGGATCGATCCTGCGAACTTCGGCGTACGCGGCCAGAGCCTTACCACTACGCCACCCTGTCGACGCTAATGGATTTCGGGTTCAGTTATTTGGTTACCGGGCCGTGTTAGCCTAGTGGTTAGCAAGTCGGACTTCCACCTGGAAGGTCGCGCGTTCGATACCCACTGAAGACCACCATGTATACTTGGGGATATGTGCATGTAAAATCCGTAGACCCCACTACCTCTCCCCGTGCGTAAGCAATCCTAAGGCCTCGGCTAACAGGTAGGGGTCTGGTGGAGAAAAGTTATTTGGTTACCGTAACTCTAAATCTGTAGTTGATTTGATATCTGAACTTCCAAAACTACCAGAGAACTTGCAATTTTTGCGAGTAGTACAATGCATAAAAATAAAACATAAAGCGAGCAAGCAAATATAACTTGTAAGACGAATAGTAAGAAGAGACGCATGCTCCAAGCTTTAGTTTTGAATTACGAGAAGCCAAATAGGATGTTGATAGACTTTATTAACCAAAACCTTTGGAGAAAACGAACCATAATTAAAGTTGTGACCAACATACAAGTCAAACGTTTTTGAAAGTGTTGTTAATTCATTTTTCCGTAGTATGGGGCACATAATGCTAACTATGTCCTACCGTACATACCATCGAGGCATTCACAGATTATCCCAAAGGTCACGGAGCGTAGCGCTCATCCTTCGAACTTCCCACAAATCTCGACCGAAGGGACGGGACTGGCGAGCGTTTCCTACCTCCTGTACCGTCCCAGTGTCGCCGATCCTCTACAAAGAGGGCCTTAAGCCGCGTTTACACGATGCCAGTTAAAGAGACAATTGTCGGGGCAAATTGTCTCTGGACAGTTGGGGGAATGTCATGGCCAGGCCAGTAGGAAGAGAACCTGTTCACACTGTTAAAGTGTTGGCATGGCAGTTGATGACGAAAAACGGCAAAACAAGCACAGCAGACTTGACTGACACGAGTTAATTGGCACAACACAGAGCAAATCAATTGCCTGCAACGTTCACACGGGGCCAACTGGCTCGACAACTGTGATTCAGAGTGGAGGGGGGCGTCACTGGTCCCAGTTCATTGTCCTCTGTCTACTCCTCGAGACAACTGAATTTCAGGACAACTGTCGTGGCAGTTGGCTCACCAATTGGCCTGAATTGTTCACACGTAGCCAATAACTTAATGCCAATAAGCTGTCTTCAGACGATTGTCTTTACAACTCGCATCGTATAAACGCGGCATTACATCCACCGGGAGCGGATTGGTGGAGATTTAGCTTGATCCAATCCGCACCACGAGGAGGCCCCCACCGCATCGACCCCATACTTTTGACATGGGGAAATACCGTTTTTCTCACAATCTTAATTTAATCTCTTGACTTCCGCCACTAAGTTTCTCACCACCTCCATTGATAATTACTTGAATAACTGATTCTGATGTGAGAGTAATCAACGCGAAAAATCTTTTTCACGTTGCGAAAGGGTTTCCTTTTAACCCCGAAACACGTGCCTTTTCTGTGAGTCCCAACATTGTTCTCTCTTAACTCATTTGGAAGCTGTTTTCTTTTTCTCCATTTTCCTTGTTCGCTAAATGGTCGGTCACGAGCCATTTATTGCTTATAAAGGTTTTGTTAAACTATGATCTATATATAAGATAGGCAAAACAGTTAAGAACCCTTTTGTCCCCTGTTTTTCAACCGATTTTCTTAATTTTCCTTTGTTTAGTAGTTACTGACGTCTTTTAGTGATATCAAATAAAAATTTTGAAAACAGTTTAATGTTAGTAAATTATTTCCCCTTTTCTTTTGTAAGGCAAGTCTCATTTATAATTATAATGTTGTATTGTTAGAGATAGTAGATGGCAACATGTCTTGGTTGAGCAAATGATTATGTAATAAATATAAAATCATTGCTAAAAAGAGTTTGTTGCCATTAAGCAGTCATATTGAAAGCAGTTACTATATGAGTTTGAGTGAAGGCTTCTCTGAAACAATGGAGCGAAAAATGAGAATAGTGCGTGGAAGCAAACATTTAAGTTTTATTCAATTGCCACTCAACTTAGTACAAAATCGGCAGGAGTACAAGCTACATTGATGAGCGCAATGGCCCTGACAATGATTTACTATACGTTTGCTTTAAGTGAGGGTGATCGAAATAAATCTCGACGGCATAATAGCCAAATTTGATGAATAATACTTCAATGATTACATAAGCAGCGCAATGTTTTCAGTGCTAAATTTAATAACTACAGTCGAATTTCGACTTTTGGCAGAACTCTATAGTCTGTGTAATTAGAATAGGCGCATCAAAGTCGCGTTTCCTGCTTTGTCCCCATGGCAACACGGCAAGAAAGATAACAGAGCCAGACTTTTTTTCGCACTGCAGTTAAGGCAATTGCATTACTACACCTCCGATTCAAAATATTAGATTAATTGAGAAGATGTAATAAGAAAGATTTATTCTCAAGTTATTTGTTTTTGATACGAAGTAAATGCAATCAAATGTCTCATAAATTAAATCTGGAATGCTTAGATAAGATTTTAACATTTACAAAATAAAAAATACAATAAATAAGGTATACAGTAGCTTTCTGAAACACATCAAAGTATTAGAATAAGATTTAGATTGGTTCAAAATATTAGAATACTTTATTTGACGCAATCTATTTTTGCCATTGAGAAATAAATCTGATTTGAATCCGTGTATTATTATTATAACTAAAACAACAAATATAGTTATGTTCGCCGAACTAACGTGGGGAAAAAGCTTCCAGCACGGAAACCAAGGCGACCAGAATGGAAAAAGGTTGAGTTGTGTGACCTTGACACGCCGATTCTAATTACACAGACTATAGTATAGTTAATACCATGAGTTCAGCAATTCTTGTCAATCACATCAACACTTACGTAGTTATTTCTAGGTACAACTTCAACAATTTTAAAAGGGTTGAAAGGTCCTTGAGTTTGATTGAATATTACTGCCAAATGAATGTTCCTATTTCAGGTACCGTGACTGAAGTTACTGCGCTATGTCCCACGCTTTCCGGCCCACCTGGTGGTCGATTACTAGGTAGCTGCACGTCTGCTGCTACTGGTGACACGTGTCAGCTGATTTGTTTGAGTGGATACAGACCCACCGACTCACGCGTCCTCGTTTGCCAGCCGAACGGGATTTGGTCAAATGATCTTCCCAGATGTGTGGGTAAGTGCATTATATACATACAGTAGAGCCTCGTTTATCCGAGGTAATGTGGACCGGGCGTACCTCGGATAATCGAAAACTCGGATAACACGGACTCTGTCCTAATCGAGAGGGAAACCAACGGCGGATCTAAGGGGGGGGGGGCGATGGGGGGATCGCCCCCCCCCCCCTTGGGCTGATTCAAGTGGACACTACAACGACACTCCTAAGTGAGTTTTTACTCTTTGTGGCCCGGGACCAGCCATTTTTTTTATATTCTTGGAATCCCAGCCTAACAGCCCTTCAAGTTCTATGCTTTTCCCCTGTCCCTTTGTCCTTTAGTATTGCTGAGTTGCTAATCCTCGGAGTAATGGGAAAGAGATTCCTTGCTCTTTTCTTCTACCCATCAAACTGGTGACAGCTAGCCAACCCTTAGCACGTGGTGTAAATTCCTGCAGCATTTACGCTAAAACCTGGAGCCTGAAACATTTCATTGAACATTCATAATTACAGATGTTTATATAAATTGCACATACTCGTTGATGGTTTTTTTAGTACATATTTAGTATAACATTTTGAAAATTTTAGAAAATATATTACTAATAATTGCTATTATTTTGTAATTTAGACATATCAATTCAAATTTAGAAAATGTATTTGCAAGCCTACATTTTTCTTGAGAAAGCTTGAAGGAAATCCTAACTCGATTAAAACTTGGCTAAGAAGCAGAATGAGTGATGGTAGACTCACTGAATTAGCGTTATTGCATATCCATAAAGATTGGACGTTGAAAAAATTATAGACAGATTTGCGAAAGCAAAAAAACGTCAGCTTGTGTTCCTTTTATAAGGGCTTTGAATAAACGTATATGCATTGAAAAAATGTGCTAGTAAAATTTTAAATATCACTACACTAGCATTTTTTTTTTGTTGTTCCTGCTGTTTGAAAAAAAGGGGGGGGGGCGGAGGGACTGTTGAAAAGGAATGAAGAATCTCCTCCATCCATCCTTACATTGAACCCCGAGATTTCCAAAATCGCCCCCCCCCCCCCCTTGAAGATTTTCTAGATCCGCCCTTGAGGGAAACATGGGTAGAAATGAATGAAAATGTTAAAAAAAAGCATTTACTGTACATATTATGAATTGAAAAAATGACGTTACTTTCATACAAATATCTATTTTATATGTACACATCAGTAGAGTACATGTTCCTGTTAAAGTTGTCTCTTGAAGAAGTCTATGTATATAGTATATATATATATATATTGTTTTCTGTATAACGGAACTCGCTCGCTTCTTTGCTGCCATTTTACGAAATGGTTGTAGCCGTAAAAGGTCTGTTGAAGTTGTGTCTGACTGTTGTTCTTGGTCTTTATATCACCAGAAAATAATTGGATGACCGACGTCCTTCAGTGACGCAACCATCGGCAGCCAAGAAAATTTTTTTTTCAAGGGCAAATGTACCTCGGTTAACCCGAAACTCGGTTAATCGGAGCTCGGATAACCGAGGCTCTACTGTACATATATATTATTTATCTTGCCTGTTTTTCTATCGCTCCGAGATATCTTCTTCATTCTTTTCTCAAATTCCATGACCTACCCCTCATTTTAAAGCTTATCGTGCCGGCTAATGACGAAAAATAGACCCACGGTCTAATGAACACCAAGTTGGTGTTGTGTATGCTGGCGTCATCTGTTATCAAGTAAACAAACAAGAAACTCTTCGGTTATTATTGTGTAGGAAATTGGACAGTTTTAGCTGCGTCTGTGTGTTAAACTTATTCAATCGTTAGGCTCTACACATTTATTTGTATTGTGAATGTGTAGAGCCTAACCAACCAACAGTAACTATATTTCATGTAATGAAACTGTTTCGTTATTGTATTTTAATGTTAAGCATACTAATAATACAAATAGTTATCATTATTATTGTGATTATTTTGCTACTTTGAATATCTAAATAATAGTGGGAAAAAAATTCGTAACAGCAATTTGTACTGATATGTCCAATGACATGTCTTCTTTTGTACCAACACCTGTTTACTTTTTTCTATTCTTCTTCATGATGTCCTTTCTCCCAAATGAGTGCGGAGGTCGGCTAGTTGAAAGAAATTCTGGATTGTGAATAGCAACATCTTTCCCAGTTTGAGAAAGAAAGAAGAAGGCTCGACTGATTTTCAGATAATAACAGAAATTTTACATCACAGCTGATGGGAAACTGTTGGTATTGGAAGTTATTCGTTTGTAAAAGTGAATTTCATTGAAATACTTGTGATGGTTAAGCAGGCACAGTACCTCCTGCCAATTTTTTTTCGCTTTAGATTTAAATAAAAAATAATGTGTGCATTTAATTCCAGTTGTGATTAGAAATGAAGTTTGAAAGTAGAACCTCGCTGTAATCACCCATTAATTAAAAATAAAAAAAAATTAACTGTTATTCATTTTTTTATTTTTTTATAACTTTCTCAATTATATCTTTTTTCAAAAGATTTCTGAATAATGCTTTCCTATCATTCTAGAATAAAATTTAGCATGGAATTAACTATCTCAAACCTAGTTGAATTTAATTTAATTTTTTCATTAATAACTCAGAAAAAAGAACAAAAAATTCAAGTTCAACAATTAAATAAAAACAAACTACAAACTTCAGAGTCAAACCCATGCTCATTTTTGTTGAACGTTGTCCGTGGAAAAAGTTTCAAAGCTGAAAAAAAGCCTTGGGGATTTTACTACACGTCATTGGTCAAAAATACAAAGCAAAGAAAAATGCTTTTAAAGATTTTAAATGCAGAATGAAAACAGTTAAAGTCATTTACAAAAACCGGAAATCTTTACTCACTTAGGTTTGAAATTTTGCATGAGGCTTTAAAACAATTTTATCTATCGAAATACGCAATAAAATTGTTTTCGATATTTTGAACAATTTTCAGATATTGTGCCCCCTTAAAATGTAAGGAAGGTAAATTTGGGATGTCTACAGTTCTAAGTTAAAAGCTAAAAACAGTCAAGTCAATACTTTTTTTTTTACTTTTTTATTTTTAGTTTTGAAGAGTTTAATAGATCGAAAAAGAACCGACGGCAGATTTTATAAAATAGTAACTTTGAATCCTGAAACCACTATCTAATTTCGAAAAATATATATATAATAGAAGCTGTCCTTCAAATTTCTTAATTTACTTTCACCGAAACTCAACAATCGGGATTTTAATCTGAAATATGAATAACTTAAATACTCAGTTGCTACTCATGATAGTAAATGACAATCACACAATTCAGCAAACTTGAATTTTCTGTTAACAAAATTCATTAATGAAAATTTTTAAAAAAATATTGGCTTAAGAGAAACAAAATTGACAAAAACCGAGTAACGGAGAAACTTAGAAAATGGTTTGTGAATGAAACTTTGAAAATGGTTTAATTTTTCTTCTCTTAGGTTCAGATTGTCCTCCGCTCGTAGTTCCCCAAGCCATCACTTCCGGCACTTGCAATCCGGGGCGGTCCGGACAATCCTGCACTGTCACCTGCCAGTCCGGACTGACGGGAAGCTCTACTCTCGTCTGCCTATCTACTGGAGAGTGGTCAGGAACGATTCCCACTTGTTCAGGTGAGAAAATCCGATCGAAGGATCCGTTCATAAATGATATCACGCTTTTTTTTTTCAATGTTTTTGACCTCCTCCCCTTTTTTTCACAAAATGTCACACTTTATCATAGCCTTAGCCCCTTTTGACACATGCCACGCTATATTAGATAAGCATAAGTACTTGCAGTTCAGAAACAAAGCACTGCGCTATAGATCTCGTGCGTAATTTTATTATTGAACTTTTAATGACATTTGTGAGCATAATAATAAGAATAATTACGTGTGTGCTTAATTTGTATAAAATAAGGTTAAGGTGTACAACACGAAACATAATTAGTATAGAATAGTAAAATATTTTAGTTCGAATTCTGAAAGAAGGACCCACGCAACTTTATCTTAAAAATGCAAATGCCTAAGGGACCGGTCATAAAAGATGTCAAACATTTTTTCAATATATTTGACCCCCTCCCCCCCCCTTTTTGTCACTAAGTGTCACACTTCAGCATACCCCCTCCCCCACCCCTTTGTTACATGTTACCAGGGTTCACACTGGGGAAAAATACAAGGTGGGATTTCCCACCTTGACCAAAATTTTAAATGGGATTCTTAAAATTTAAGCGCAAACAATTCTTTTTTTTTTTTTGAGTGAAATTTCAAAAAATATTGCGGGAATCGTGCAATCGCACGGCCTAGTGCGAACCCTGCATGTCACGCTATATTACATTAGCATGAAATACGTTTATTTTTCTGATTTTAAATGTTTTTATGGAAATCATTGTGACATCGTACATTTTGCTTTCCATAAAAACATTCGATGTCACACCTCTTGTTATCCCCTGCCTTTCCGTTGCCACAAACTGTCACACTCTCTTGAACCCCCTCCCCCTTGAAGCGTGTGACATCATTTATGAATGACACCTGAGAAAATTCCCTTTTAAACTTTTAACACGAAGGAAATTTAAACATTAATCAGCATCGGTGTTTACGTTACAAAATGCTCCATGAAACTTTAAAATCATATATACTTTTAAAATAAATTTAATTTGCTGATTTTAAATGTGTCTATAAAAACGAAAATGTGTAATATCACACTTCTTGTTACCCCCTCCCCTCCCCTCCCCTTGTCAGAAACTCACAATTTCTCGAGAGGCATGACATCATTTATGAATGATCGCAGAAAGCTGAAAGGTAACACTTAAAAAAAAACCCTGAATTTTCAGATTGTTTTTTGACTGATTTTAACGGACAATTTCCGTAGTGCTTCAAAACATAGTTTTTCCTTCCAAAAACGGAAATATCACACACCTCACGATCATGAAAATACGAGAACGGAACTTTCCTGTTTTACGGTTGCTGTATTTCAAAGGACCAACGGAGAAAAAAGAAATGGAACTTCTGTTAAGTCTCCTGAAAATATTATCAGAAACGGAATGATTCCGGCAACTTGCTGCCGGTACTTTTTCCGTTATTTTCAGGAGATTTATTTTTATAGTGTAGTCGGAGGAGCTATATGAGAAAAATGTCTTACATTTTCATATACCTCTCCGGTTTAAAATCAATGTCAAGTGAAAAAATAGAAAAATCACCCGCACTCCCGCAAAAAGAGGAAAAATATAAGCTAGATTGTTGTGGTCACGTACTAATAACTTTCAAGATTATTTAAGTTATAAGACTTTTAAATTGAAAACTCATTGAAAATTATTAGCCAATTATAAATCCTTTTGTTCATTTTTAATCATTTGCTCGATATTATCCGACCTATTTCATATTACCCACCAAATAAAAGTTTTCTGTAAAAAATTCTAGTTCAAACTTTTACCAAAAAAATGATGAAATTTAGATGCAACTAACATTTGGTACTAAGGGAAATCTTTGGTGTAGTTTCGTTATGGATGTTGTTGTTTCTAATGCCACTTGAATATCCAAGCTCTCCTCCGCAGAGCGACTAGGAATTAAGTCACTAATGAGCGCCTTTCGTTTATAGATGAGCACCACAACGGTGGAAGTACGACTTGGCTCATTAGATACTTGGATGGCCCCAGATGGCGCCATCACAAATCCGCCACCTTCCTTTTTTGGCCAAAGAGTGAAGGGAAGGGAAATTCTCCACTCTCCGGCACCCTCAGAACTGCCTCGGGACTTCAGGGTCCACATATTTTACAGGCATTTATCTCCAAGTGTACATGGTGGGTGTTCAGCGGCTCGGGTTATCGAACGCGAGATAATCCGATCCGAACCTCGATATCCTATCCACTAGGCTACCACGGCCCTAATGGCTCAACTTTCGTACCAAATGTTGGCTGCAGCTGAATTTCCCCATTTTTTTTTTTTCTTCATTCTTTTGGTAAAATGTTGAACTTGAATTTTCAACGGTGTAGAACCGAACTTCAATAAATTACTTTTGATTGAACATAAGAAGTCACAACTAGTTAAAGCAGCGGTTACCAATCTTTTTTTCCGCGTACCACCATTTTTCTTGCAAACCATTTGCGTACCACTGCAAATATAGCGTTATTATATACAACAGAATACTGAGGCACCGTTCATAAATGATGTCACGCTTTTTTCCCACATATTTGACCCCCTCCCCCCTTGTCACAAAATGTCCACTTCAACGGACCCCCTCCCCCGCATTTGTCACACGTCACGCTATGTTGCATAAGCAAGAAGGTCACACTTCTTGTTACCCCTCCCCTGTCACACTTTGTCACAATTTCACCAACCCCCTCCTCCCCCCTCGAAGTGTGAGATCATTTATGAATGATAGCTAATAGATTATAGAAAAATACTAGGGTGACTGGGTAAAATATATTGTACAATTTTCGATAGTTAAGGCATAGAAAAAAAATATAATTTTTGATAGTTTACGTAGAGAAAAGCGGTTATTGAATTAAGCAGTATATAAAATAAAATATATGAAACATATAAAATATATTTCATTTTTGGAAAAACTCTTTTGTGTTTCCCTGTCATTTGTCCAAGCACTATCAGAACAGAAAGCAACGCTATGCTTCCCAGTTCAGTATATTTCTTCATTTTTTGGCCTGCACGCGTACCACCTGGACAGGCTTCGCGTACCACTAGTGGTACACATACCACAGCTTGTTAACCGCTGAGTTAAAGTATACATCAATTTAGAATTTTACGGTTTAAAACAATAAGCAACATTCACAAATAAACATGTTATTCCGCATAATGCCCTAAGTTCCTCTGCATATTTTACAGGCCATAACTGCGTCCCCCTGAATCCCCCTGCCAATGGAGAATATTCAGGCCAGTGTGTCCAGGCTTCAGCAGGACAGACGTGCACGTTTTCTTGTCACGGGGGATACACGCTCAATGGAATAGCCACCCTCTACTGCCAGCCAGGTGGACAGTGGTCATCCCTACCTCCGTCATGCATCCGTGAGTATGAATCTCAGTGCCCTGATACGTAATGTAAAATTCGTCTTTCACGGTTGACAAAGTAGACAAGAAGTTCTGTCCAAAACTATATACGAGCATACTTTCCCGTATACACCAATATCAAATTGATAATGTAGCTACTATCTCTCTCTCTCTTTCTCGTTTAGCTTTAGTTCTTAATTACTTCAAATATACCTTTGTCAACGGTTTATACATATTCATTCACTCATATATTTGTTCCTGCATTCATTCACTCACTCATTCATTCCTTCAGAAATATCCTTAAAAATCCATATTAAAAAGTTTCGTCGGAAAAGAAGTCCTGGATGAGCTTCGTATCTGTACAATTCTGCATCATAAGATCTTTTCGATGAACTTTGTTCCAAAAAAATCCGTCCGTTAGAACAGGATTTATATAGGATTGAAATTTCCCCGTAGGCGCCAATGTTAAACTTTTTTGAACTGTTCAAAGTTGGGCAAAAATTGTTCAAATCAAAAAATGTTTCCCGTTAAGAGCTTATTCCAATGAGGTTGTACAAAGAAATTTGGATGTGACTCCCAGAGTTTACATCAATTGCTTCATTTTTGCCCATAGGCGGTAGTGTTATTTTTTTTTTAATTGTTCAAAATTGAAAGAAAAATTGTTCAAGTCAAAAAGTGAAATATGAAAATCAGATGTCCTTGGCCGAGATCTTTCGAATGCAAAAAAAAAATCTTTCGAATCATACAATTCCTTCAAAAGTTATTAGCGGAGACCGACACACACACATTTTCCGCCCCTAGTTCCGCCTCCGACACACAGACATTTTTATTTTTCAATATTTATTTAATTACTTAACTTATTTTTAAGGATGTTTTTACGATACAGTAAGCCTTCTTTCATTCTTTTTTCCCTTTCTTTTTTTACTTTTACGGGAAAGTAGGCTAAAAACGGCTGTCAGGATGAAAGCAGAGATCGCAGTCAAGAAATAGAGAACTATTCTATATTTCGACATCTTTATCTTCATATAACGGTGGAAAGAAATTACCTGTTTAACAAAATTTGCGAAAGACGCATTTGTTGAAAAACCGTTTGTGTGAATGTTAGATCGTTCACTTTTCCAAATGGTCACATAAAAGTAACCCTAATGTTCACTCGAGTTATTTTTGATCTGAGGCCTGTATCTCGAAGAAGGGTAAAGAGTATTTAACCGTAGATTATTACAAGTAAATGTCATCAGGTATACGGCATCTGACTGGTCATTGACTTGTTGAATATGTCACAATCTTGTTACATGGTCTTTACGCAGCGTAGATTTCTACCCACGAGAACTGACGGAGTCCGATTCACAGGATATCATTACTTGGGTGTAGCAGTAGCTGAAGATAATCTCTAGCATTTGAGGCAACATTCTATAAAGAGACCCTATTCTATAAACTCCTTGCCCATAGCGCGAGTTATCCTACTGACGTACAGAAACGATAATTCAATGTTCATACAAAAGCACATATTATTGCTTTTCTTTTCCATGTATCAAATATTCATACAGCGGCAGACCCGTACATAAATCCTTTAGTCATGCTCGGACAACGCAAGGATTCTTGAAGAAATGCAAATAGACCAAATATGACTGCGTCAACTTGCATGCGAAACGCTTATCTAGGGCAAAACCGTTGAAGAAGTAAAGTAACTCGATGGATTTCACTTGCAGAATTTTTTTTTTTTTTTTTGGTGTATCAATGACAGAGCGACTGTTTCTGGTGCCTGCCTACGCACAGTGAAGAGGCGATGGGTTTGATTCCCGTCCTGTGCCCTGGGTTTTGCAATTTCCCTCTTTGTGTTGTAATATTTGTGTTGTCTTGCTCTTTATGTTATACTGCACGAGAGTTTGTGGAATATTCATTGAGAAAAGCAAATAAACTCGAAAATGCATGTGACCTGAAATGGTGGTAAATAAAGGAATAATTATTATTTTTAATTTCAATGTTTTCAAATGTATACAAATTATACAAATTAATTTAACTTCCATGGTCAATCCATCCACTAAAAAATTACCTTCTAACGTCCTCCTGGCATCCGCTCTATGTAAATGCACCATAATAATATTCCTCTTAAAAGAAATATTTTCAAAAATTCCTCTCTACAGGTTCCACGGTCTCCACCACTTGTCCCAGTCTATCTGCTCCGAGCCGGGGCATTCTGATTGGTGTGTGCTCGCCCGGCAGAGTGGGCGAAACGTGTGCGTTCGCTTGCGACGAAGGGTATGAGCTAGTCGGACAGAGAACACTCACGTGCCTCTCAGATGGACGATGGTCAAGCTCCCAACCGTACTGCCAAAGTGAGTATACAACCATTAATGTACTCCGCTTCGAAGTCTAATCGATAGCTGAAACCTAACGCAGTTCTTTATCAAGAAATTAAAAGTATTCTTAATTTAATGACTCTAGGAGGAGAAAGAAGCTATTACATAGATCAATAATGACCAACCTATAATACATCAACATGTGACAAGTCACACGCTGATCAGTAGCTAGCGGTAGGCAAGGAGGGACAGCTGTCACCGGGCGCAGCGTCAAGGGGGCGCCAAATTGATGTCAATTTATTTTATTTTAAAATGCGAAAAGACAATTGTTTGAACTGAAAAGGTATAAATATGTTCGACGAAAACTCTCCCTCTAGGGGCATTTTCTTTGAAAGAAGGAAAAGACATAATTTTGTGAAGCCAAAGTGTCCCATTTTGCCCTTCAAAGTGAATGGTCGCTAGTAAAAATGCAAGTTGCTTTTTAGAGCTATTTATCATTTAGGAAGCATGGAAGTTTTTTTAATTCCTTTTCAGGGGCGTCCCGAGGAGCGTAGGGGGCACAAAATCTTCAGTTGTCCCCGGGAGCTGAAAACCCTCGCTACGCCTCTGACGCTGACATGTGAAGAACACGGAGTTTTATTCGCTTTTTTATGCATATTTTTTTTAAAAATTTCAATTTCCTGTAATTTGTTACTATTTTGCACGTTTTTGTGAGATGTTTTGACGCCTTTTAAGTAAGTACAGTTGGAGGTTGGAATGAAGTTTTGTATTCTTTTAGATGCAAACATAAATTTAAAAAACTTGACGAGAATGGGGCGAAGACATACAGCAACAAATGCTTCTGAAATACTTCAACAGGTAGCTTCCTAGACTAGCTATCATTTATAGCTACATTCTTAAGAACATTAAATATATTGTATATATATCTCATTCCATTGTGCGTTTTAAATTCTTCTTGATTTTTTTCAGGAGATCCGGATGGCAACGGTGACAACTGTCCCCCCTTGTACCCCCCACCGAATGGCGAACTCGTGGAGTGCGACAACAGACCCGGCGGTCGATGCGTGGTCGTCTGTGAGCACGGCTACTTGCGATCTGGATCCCGAGTGAGGACCTGCCTGCAGAATGGTGTCTGGAGTGGGTTCGCGCCCACCTGCACTCGAAAAGTTGGGTACACTTATACGTACAAAGTCGTGCCTTTGTGGAGCCTGGTGTTCGGATGAAAAGATTGCGGGTAGATATCCACATCAATCCAATAGACGTGATTTAAAAAGCTACCACACTAACGTTACTGCGATCAAATGTTTCGACACAAATTTCTATTTTAATCACTCAGAAATCAGTTTTAACTAGTTTTCACGCGACGTCCTCAGGCATATCCATTTTGACCATCCCCGATTCTGCTTTGAGTATTTCTGTCGTGACCTTTGATGAGCGTGAAAAAACCACGACTACCACCGTTCACAAAATTCATCTTGACAGATAGTCACAAACCAATAACAAAGATAGACTGAGTGTTCCATTTGTCAAGATGAAAACGAAACTAGTAGTCAGGAAAGAAGGGACCCACTCCCTTCTTTCCTGACTACAGGTTTCGTTCCAATTTCGATCCTATGTAAGTTTCGATCCTATATATGGCGTCATTATCGCCATCACGATGTAATTTTAATTACCTTCGTTGAGCTAAATTTGGATAAACGAGATGGTTGAAAACTAGTTGGCTAAAAGGTAGATCATTTCAGCTTTTGTCAAATGGCGACGGGATTGTGGTTAGAAACGCTTTTATGTTGAAAGCCTAAAAATTAACCGCAATGCTCAATATAGTTTTATTTTTGGTTCGTGGATATAACTATGGGCATAGCTATGAACACAAGATTAGACTGGAAATTCGTTTGAGAAATCAGCTGGAATCACTTTTCTACTTCACTCCTTTACCCTGTTAGCACGTGGCCTTAGGGCTGCCCTCCCCCGGGCACGGGTAAGTCAGCTGGAATCAATACTTTGAGTTCAGTAACCACGGCAGAAAAAGACTCAATCCAAGTGCAAGAAATTTTCTTCTCTGCTTTGCCACTTACTTTATTCTCTTTTTTTTTTTAAATAAAGCGCAATAACTTCTATACAAATAATAAAAGGATTTTGTGTGTGAGGCTGTTTGTGGCGCGCGTTCTGAAAAACGGTTGGTCCAGAAACATGAAATTTGGCATAAAGATGTAGTTTTAGCGGAAGTTGTGCGCCTCGAAGCCCTATTTTTGATTTTTTTGCCTTATCTTTTACATAATTTTTCATGAAAATTTTAGCAAATTCATTACCTAGAACTAATTTTTAGCTATTGTATATTGCGACAATCTTTTTTGAAATCTTCAAGTGCTTTATGTTGTAATAATGCTTTTAGGGATTGCGCAATGATTCCTCGTTTTATGACGCAAACCAATGAATTGTAACCGCTGAGCGTCAGCAAACCATGCGAAGCAGCTGCCAAAGGTGACTGTTATCCATATAGAGGCAAATCGCACAAAAAGTGAATTGCACAAGTCTAGCCGCTTGCGACTATTTTATAATACTGTGTAAGAGGAACAAGCTCTAATAAGAAAAGTCTATCGCAAAACGGAAAGTTCCCCCTTTTGATCCGTTTTGCGATATGAATATGAAATTAAAGATGCGCATTCTAAAGCAAAGTTGCTGAGATAGAGATACGTACATTTGATGCACCGAGTATATGATGTTTTGTGATATTTAAAATTCAGACTCATATATATATTTCATTTATCCTCAGAATTGCTGTAGCTGATGCTCCCATTGGCCGTACATAGAGAAGATCCATTTCAGCTTGAAATATGAAAAGAAGTGCTACTGTCGGCTAAAAAGAACAGACGCTGGAATTCCTGACAAAGAAAGCCGATTTTACGCATGGACTGTAGAAAATTCCATTAAGAGCAGAAGCATTATGAACTGTAATCACATGAAAATTATTTCATTTCCTTTTAATGACATTATTCGCTTGGCCATAGTTGCTCAAAGGAATTGTAAATGCATGTTTATTTTATGAAATGTTCAAGTTTATTTGTATTTATTATATAATAGCTACTAACACTATGTTATAAAATAGCTTTTGTTCCATTGTCTAATATCATTTCTCTTTGCTGCTTTCAAACACAAAGTTATTTTAAGCCTTTTAAAGTTTAAAACCGTAAACAATATTACAAATAGTAACATTGCAGGCCCGTTTAGTCAGTTAATAGATGTCACCACTAACACTCAATTTTCCAGAAAGTTATGGCAGTGCCATCTATGCATTAACAAAATTTCACAGAACTAACAGGTCAACCCTTCAGAACCTTAGAGGAGGTATAGGGTAGAGAGAGCAAGCCCATTCAATCCCCAATTCAAAGCCGCGCCAGAGTAAATCAGCTGTTTTGCGAATCTCGTCGAACGGGATTTCAGCTACGGGGCGCAATCGCTACTTTGGCGAAAAGTACCTTAATTGCCCGTCGCGCGCTTTCTGTTTGGATTTATATTCTCTTGGAATCACGTATATTTAGTTTTGCGAAGTCTTGAAGATTAACTCTTAGTTCGCTGTTAAATGAAATTTATAGAAGTTGCGCAAAACCTTTCGGCACATAAAAATTCTGTGTTATCTTCAGATAGATAATTTTATGCATAAATAGTACAATTTTTTTAGAGGTTATTTCATGAAAAAATATTTGTTCGTACACATTACTATGAGCAAATTTATTGTATAATAAATTCATAACACTTAGAGTGACAGAAAAAAAAGTTTTTTTTTTTTTGCTACCTAAATACAGCTTGGAAAAAAATTACACTTTTTCGGTACAGTGCGGCAAAAAAGAACTAAAGCGTACAAATAAACATTTTCAGACGCATATATACATAGGGTGAGCAGAAAAAAAAACTTACTTAACATTTTCTTTTTAAATCGTGATACCGCGGAAAATTTGCGAATTGGGGAAACTAAGGTGAGGTAAAATAAATAAATAAAATCAGTTTACATTTTTCAGTCGGGCAAATTCTCTATAGTTTGCCGAAAGTTGGAAAAAAAAAGCGATTAAAAAATAATAATAAATTATGCTTACAAGTGTTACTAATGGCATAAAATAAATTGTTTTTAAGCATTTAATCTTGAACTCAGTAAAGGGGGAGGAGTAGAACTTGTTAGCAAGACGAAAGGAGTTTCATTAGTCATGAAATTTATCTCCATACTGAATAAAACATATTTACATTATTTCTACAAATGAAACATACATCGACTATTTAAGTCAAGGAATGAAAAAAAAAAGAAAGAAAGAAAAGAAAAATAAAAAATACTTTTCTTATCTTCATATTTTACATAATAATAACAAAAATATGCCTACGCATTCGATTTCAAAAGCTTGTATACTGCACATTTGGCGAGAAATAAATTCGCCAATTACAATTCGAATACTTAATAAGAAATATGCTTAAAAAAGAATAAAAATAGCTTCAAGAAAGAGATAAATTAGTCAGATAGAATTTGTATATTACTATAATGTATTTTACATTTTAAAATTTGATTTATACGAATAAAAAATTAGCATTTCTAGGTAAAATCTGTGAACAGCACATGTCCGATGAACAATTGTTTAAGTTTTTTAAGGAAAACAATGAATAAAAATCCAAGTTTTTTATTGTGAAATGTTGTAGGATTCTCAGTGACATGTCTCTCAGTGCATACATAAGCACAACAAGATATAACCATTTTTAAATGAATTTATTATCCACGATTCATGATGCTAAAGCTAGGCCTCCGTAGAAATAACATAGGAACGGGAGACACTGGTAAAACTTGTTTGCCTAAAGTCACGTGACTTTTACTTTGGATCGGGAGCTGTAGGGTTGCGCTCTCTCTACCAACAATTTCTCCTCTAAGTTCAGAACAGCAAAGTTTCGGTTTCAACTTTTGTTTAATTATTTCCAAATTTTTTAATTTAAGTCTAAGATTAAAGCAACCGAATTAATGTAAGACCGCATATTTCGTACTTCAAATTATTTTTAAAAAAAAGTTGTTTGCCAGAAATTGTCATGAACACAGTTTATAGAAACAGAACAATGTTGTGACTTGACCACCAGGCGATTATCCAGGTATCATCTGTCTGTCTATAAGGAGTTATCAGTTAACGCTAGAGTGTATCCTCTAAAACAGGGGTTGCCCAGTTGGCCGAGCATGCAAGGCATCACAAGTAGTGTCAGTTGGGGGTAATTGTAAACAAGCTTCATAACTACACTTGTGGTGGTTTAGAAAACTTAACTGCTTGCGAGTGATATACTATCAGCCTAGGGAAGACATTGAAACAGTTTCGTAAGTTTCGAAACAACTGTGGAGGAGTCACTATTGTTTGGATATGACCACAGTGAAAAAAGTTGTTTTACAAAATGTAGTGATCTTACATTTTTCTCTCCAGCTCATCTACAAAAGCAATGTAAGCGGTTTCAACCATTTTTAACCGACTTCACAAAGGAAGGAGGTTATACATTCGTATTGTATGTATGTCGTTTTTTTTTTTTTTTTTTTTGTTTGTTTGTCCACTCATAACTTCGCACCGGATGAACCGATTTTCATGATTTTTTTTTCAGTCGATCAGGGGTGGTTTCCCATAGGTCTCGTACTTTCGTTTGACCATATTCGATAATTAGAACAAAAGTAATGGGCAGAAATGTAGTATTTTTTTTTGTCTTTTCATCCATAACTTTTGACTAAATGAACCGATTTTGATGATTTTTTCTTTAATCGATAGAGGGTCGTCTAACTCAAATATTTCAAATCAATTTGCCTACATTTGTTTTTTTAGAAAACACGTTACGAGTGAAAAATAAATATTTTTTTATTTTAATTGGAAAGGCTTGGCTTGATTTTTCTTTGTTGGGAAATCTATTAAAAAATATAAAAGCATTGTTAAAAACATGTTTGTTGTCATATGATATAATATTAAAAGAAATTACAGCAAGAGTTTGAATGAAGGCTTCTCTGTGGCAAAAATTAATCCAATCAGTTTGTTTGCTAAAATAGACTTCAAAAGGGAATGTATCATGCTAATGATTAGTTTTTAGTGCCATTCATTTAAAGAAGTTTTGACCTTTGATATGGATTTTTTAAAAAATAGAGTATTTATATACAAAATGTATTTACACTAAAAGGAATGAAATAAAATAATTTTTATAAAAAAAAACAGAACCGACTTCAAATTAAAAATTGCGCTAAAAAGTAAAAAATAAATTCATTCTTTAAACAGCATCGATGTGACTTTTAAACATAGTTTTAGAAGTCGGTGCGAAATGATGGGTCTAATTACCATTATACCATTTGCTACTTCATATTGGAACTGTTGCTTATTCTGCGGAAATATATATATTTGTAATTGATTCATGATTACAAAAGTTTTTATCAATCCTAATTTTGCACCGACTTCTAAAACTGTTTAAAAGTCACATCGATGTTGTTTAAAGAATGAATTTATTTTTTACTTTTTAGCTCAATTTTTAATTTGAAGTCGGTTCTGTTTTTTTATAAAAATTATTTTTTATTTGTCATATGGAATGCTGCGAAAAACGTTTAGTAACGAATTTAATCCTCCGTTATTTTTCATGTGCAAGTTAGGTGTTTACAATTACCCCATATATTTCGTACTCTGGGGTCATTGTAAACACTTAAATTTATTACATTTTCAATATTTAGGGGGGACAATAAGTATTATATTTTGATGTTAATTACACTTTTGTGTCTATTTTACATAACTGTTGTTGTTGCTGCTAATGCAACTTGGAAATCCAAGCCCCCCTTGCAGGGCGACGGGGAATTAAGGAAGCTCCTACTGATTAATTATAAGCTCCTCCAGAAGGAAGTACACTTGGCTCAGAGGGGCTTAATGATTTTTAACCAGCTCCCAGATGAGAGATCGTCGCCTAGGTTGGTCCCTCAGCGGCAATTATTTCTAACTTGGTGGACATTTGAAACGACGATGTATTTTGCGTGCACTGCGCCCTTTAGCACACTCGGTCTCCGAGTAATCAGTCACGTGACGTGGTCATCCTCCCAAGCGTTGACCACGGCCAGTTGTGCTTCACTTTCGGTGTTCTGTGGGATCCAAGCTTAACCGACTGATCCACTGCGTGACAAATTTTACATGAATGTGTCGCATTACTTGATTTTTTGCAAGATGTTTCTCGCTAAATGATCTCAGCCGACTCATAACATAACTCAGCGGACCATATGCGGCCTGTTGGCCGCAGATTGAGAACCATTGCTTCGGTACTTCTTAAGCCTTCAAGCAGACTGTGTATGAAACTATTTTCCATTGGCATCAACTTTATTCGAAAATAAATCAGTTTACAATTACCCCAGATCTCTGGGGAAATTGTAAACACACTGGGGTAATTGTAAACACGAGCTCATTCGGCTAACAAATAATCCTAAAGTCAAAATTTTTGCACACATTTGCTCTCAAGAAGTACAGTAGTGGCTACAATGCACAGAATTTTATCTCTGAATTCATTCAAGAGGTAGGGAAGGATCAAAAGTTAAAACATTGAAAAAGCGTTTACAATTACCCCAACTGACCTTATCATGTTAGTTGTTGTCGTGTCCTCGCGCGTGGCGAGGAAGAATGGGGCCTTATAGGCAGGAGTCCGATTTCCGCCCCTTTGAAAGGTCTCCTAATTTTTTGACCAGCTCCCAGATAAGAGAGTCACCTGGGATTAGCACCCATAGAGGTATCGTTTCACTTGTAGGACATTGGAGCCACGACCTATTTAAAGTGTACCAGCTCCCGTTAGCGCACATGGACCGCAGCAACCAGCCGCGAGAGGTTGTCACCCTCCCCAAACAGCCTTCAGTCAATGTTGCTTCACTTTTGGTGTTCTGCGAGAACCGAACTTCTACCGACTGGTCCACTGCGGGACGAATCTTGTTAGAATTTTTTTTTTTTAATAATCGAATCACTTGATACGCAGTTGATTTTTGTTCAATATGTGTTTGGCTCCCATGAGTGTATGACGTGGGGGCTTGGGGTTTTGTGCGGATGTTTTTTTTTCATTGGTTTATTTTGTATTCGTAGAACCACAAATCTGTATTTTTTCCATCGCTGTGTTACTACAATGGGGAGAAGGAGGAATATAGTAGTTCACTTAGTTAAATACGGGTTTTCGTTTTTTTTTTTCAACTTAAAACAAAAACTTATTGCGTGAAATATTGCAGTATAATGAAGATTGTTTCAAATAATATGAACTCTAAAATTCAGCATAGAGCTTTCTTGTATTTATGATTGCAGCCACTTATTATAATGAGTGTCAAAAGTCTCGATAACTTGTTAAAATGTAAGTTATCCTAGTAACTATGACTTATCCTAGTAACTTATGTTATCCTAGTAACTTATGTTTTAATAACTACCATCCGTTTTAAAAATTGCAGTTTAAACAAAATAATGTTGAAAACTTCATTTTAAATTAATAATTTTAATAAAGGGTGAAAAATACTAGTCTTTTTATTTATACTAAAGACTAATCATTTAAAATTAATACTTCCATTGCACTTTATAGCAATCATTCAATTGTCTAATTAATTAAACTTAACGTGAAACACTGTGCTCCACCGATAAAATCATAGTCTAGTTTGCTCAGTGGTCAAACTCTTTAATCTTTTCAAGTTCAGCCCCGAATGTTTAAACAACTTTTACACATTCAAGTTTTTCTATTTGATGTTTGTTTTGTTTAAATATTTCAACTAGCACTAACCTCTCATCAGTGAGACTGATGGACCAGTGCGTTTTATTTAATTTGAAGCATTTGTAACATGTTTTATACTAACATTTCATCTCTAAACAAAACAGAAAAGAAATTCACGCCACCCTTATTAATATTGAATGAATTAGAAATACACTCATTTTAAATTTAATTGAGAGTTAAAAACGCTAATGAAAATCAACTAACTCGCTAAGCATCTATTCGAAGGAAAACATTACCTCACTTTACGTGATATTAGACTTTGTTGGATTCAAATTTTTTTTGTTTTGTCTTATACAGAAGGGTTCAAAAAAAAAGAAATACACACTAGTTGAGAGTGAATATCTCGATTTTTAGTATAATTTTTAAATTTTTTTTTTCTGTAACAAGATTCTTATTGATATTGTAAAATGGTCTTGCATAGAAAGGTGCATAGCTGCACATTTTGTTCCGAGCAGGTTCACTGTCAATATGTATAAGTTTTTTTTTTGGACCCCTCTATTGTCCTGGACAAACAAGCCGACTGACTTCTATACAGTTCCTGACAAAAGTTGACCATTTTTGTCAGGTACGGAATTAGTTCCCCTATAGTATATATTTTTTTTCTTTGCTGCCATTTTATTCACTGTAATTGCTGTGTAAAATATTTTCATTCTAAATGCTCTTTAAATTTCACTTATTATGGAAAAGCTTATCATAAAATATACAATTAATTGATAAACATAAAACTTTAAAATAATCCATGGGTAACATGCCCTTGCAAAAAATCAAGTATAACCGAGATTTCGAAAAAAATATTGGGTAAAATTAGTGTAATTGGGAGTCAAATTGGTCGATTTTTCTTCCCCATCAATTTTAGCAATTGCATTTAAGATTCAAACATAGTGGGTGCGTTTTTATTCAAATGATTCAAGCAAATGCTAGAAAATAGGGCCTTTGATAAAAATTTAGGGCTTTTATCTAAATATGGCATTTTTTTTTTTTTTTAAAGAAAATCGATTGACAAACAGCGGAGAAAGTGGTACTTACTTGTTTTGTCATTGCCTATTTATATGGATGATTAACAAAATGATCGACAGTTTGATTTAACTATCATTTTGACATAGTAAAAGCCCGTAGAGAAGTATCATTTCATATTAAATTCAACGCATTCATTACATTTTCTGTGTGTACATATTACTTGTGAAATACTATCACTTAGTTGGAAAGGAATGGAATTTGAGCGTCTGGGAAATTTATGTTCACAGAAGCAGTCTTTTTATTATTATTATTTATCATTCCAAACTATTTAATATGATTTAAAACACGAAGTAATGTGTTTAACACAAATGCAAGTATTTTTATAGAAATGTTTCTCTAATATCCTAAAAGTTAAACAAAATTTGTGTCCGCACATGCTGTTTCATGAGTGTTACCTCATTAAGTTTCCTATTATTCAACTTTAAAAATATTTGAATATTAAAATTATTTGCGGTTGGAAAGCCTTGAATGTATTTTTTTAAAACAATGTACCACCCAGTATGAGTAAGTTTTATACTTTTACTGTTGTATAAGTGGGACATACAATTCAACATATGTATTTTTACTTCTCAGGAGTGTTACCTATTTATTCCCCAATTTTTGTACAGTACAAGAATAAGCAATGTAGTGAAAGTTATGGCTATCAAATTAAAAAAATTACATACTAAAATTAACAGGCCCCCCTCCACCCCAAATATATATATATATATTACAACTGAAAAAAAAATTGCATTTATTATTAGTTCTGATCAAAATTTCTTTATCAGAATCATAAAAGTGAGTAATGTAACGATGTTTTTTTTTTTAATTTAACAGTAGATGAGCAAAAAAAATCCATTTTCCTTTATTATTTGCAATGATATTATCCTTTGTCTCACGAATGTTATTGTAGCCAAAAATTAGAATTGTATTAATACATATTTTAGTTTATTTTTCTTTAATTAAAGTAAACCTACCTAATTGCTTCTTGAACTGCAGTGAAAACGTTTAGTTTGTTATTTGAAAGTTACATCCTTTACTAAGAAACAAGGTAACATTAAGAGATAAAACTGCTACTAAAATACTTTTAAATGTGTCAATTTGAAAATCTCCCCCCTCCCTCCCTCATTACATTTTTTATAGATCAACTTTGGTCAAAATCTAGTGTTATACATATCCACTTTTATTTCCCAAATTGGCTTCTAGC
Source organism: Octonoba sinensis (assembly GCA_038502835.1). Lineage (NCBI taxonomy): Eukaryota > Metazoa > Arthropoda > Arachnida > Araneae > Uloboridae > Octonoba > Octonoba sinensis. The sequence goes on from CM076604.1 coordinate 10,700,434, forward strand.
CATTCCAATAAAATGATTGTTTAAGAATGCCTTATTTTCTCTACATTATTTATATCAAATTGAAAAGGAAAAATTCAAAGCTGAGCAATGTTATTGAATGGGTCAGTTGATAGTAATGAGACGATTATGCACATAAACAAAAAAAATCATAACTAATAAAGGTAGGAATTTGACTATGTACTTTTTTTCCCAATGTCATCACCAAAATACCATTTTGTTGATTACTAAACATACTGTTCGACTTCTTTCGATCATTAGCAAGTGTTTCAACAAAGAAAACTTAATTTCCTTTTTTAACTCAGTAATAAGTATAGTAATTTAGTAAGAAAAATTAAATATCCAAAAGTTTAAAATATTTGATATGAATTATCTTTGTGCACTAAGGTAAAAAAAAAATCTTACCTTGCATTAATGTTATAATTCTATGTAGCAATGTACAGAAGCAAAGACACATTTAACAGAGCAAACAATTTATTTTACAACTCAATTGTTACAATTTGCTTACACATTACATTACAATACTTTCACAATCATACTACATTTTACATGGTGCTTATGCAACAGTTTTTACACAGAACATCCCACATACAATCTACTTTTGCGTACAACCAATGTGCTGAAAGGGAAGGATTTATTAATACCTTTTCAGTCACCTTACCAATGACTCACTGAAAACATACATACATACATATTGTATTATACTACAAAACATAGAAGAATAAAAAGAGCTCAACTTACTGTATATTTTTGAATCCATTTTCTTTCTTCAGCCGATGTGATGAAGACGTGGAGAATTGGCGAACGCGAAAACGAACGGACGTCTTTAAGCGATTTTCACTGAAAAGCTCAGTTTCAGCGCGACGAAAACGAACCGGTATGTCGATTTCTTAAGCGATTTTCACTGAAATGCTCGGGTTCAGTGTGGCAATTAGTTCAATGTTACAAAAAACATATACACAATAACAATAGTCACAATGGATACATCAAAAATACAACAATTACAATTTCAATGCTTAAGAACAAATACTTACATCAAACACAAGTGTACAAAATTCAGTATGAATATTCTTACTTACATCAAATACAAGTGCACAAAATTCAATATTAATCTTCTAAGTATTAATCTTCTAAGTGTCCTCATGCAAACTTGTTGATCTAAATCTGAAATCTTTCAACTTAAAATGAGGTCAATTTGGATGATGCCATGAAAGGCATATGATGAAAGTTTGTTGGAAGATCTACAATATTTATTGCACTTCCAGATTAAATACTATTGAATAATATTTCAATTTTATCTTCCCTCCCATCTTTTTTATTTACTTACTTTTTATTTATGCTTACGATTTAACCCTTTAATTTCATTGTATTGTACTGTTTCGATTATCCTAAATTCACAACAAGTTTTTGCATGAAGAAACTTGCTGAAAATAAGACCACGATATATCTAGAACAAGCCATATCCTTAACAAAGTTTATCTAGAACAAGCCATATCCTTAACAAAGTTAACTTTTTTTTTTTTTTACATTTTATGTACTTTAGTTATTAAGTAGGAATTCTCTTTTTCTTAATTCTGCGATTCGATTGATTTTAACTTTTTCAAATGGCATTCATCCATATGAAAAAGGAAAAAAAACTTTGTGATCAGCAAAACTTTTGTATCTAACAACTGCAATTTGCAGAACATTCAATGACTAGAAGAAAGATTAAACACAGGAAAATACAAGTTCGGGGTTGGACACTATATGGGTGAATATTTGCATGTAAATTGTCACAAAAATTTTATTTCTAAAACTAGTTAACTTCAAATTAACAATTTTTAAAAATTAGCAATAGATTTAAAAGTCTTTAGATATGATAAACAATATACTCCTGATTTAACAATACTATTAATAGTCCCTAGACTAGTTAGTATATTTATTATAATCGAGAATTTAATACAAAATATAAATAATTTCAACTTTGATAAAGAAATATTTCTTGCTTTAAACCTAAATTTTCTTTGTTTAAAAGATTTAGCAATCTGACTGCAGCTTGCATTTTAAGAACCATAAAGTGAGTTTTGCTACTTTCTGCCAGACAGAATCAGAGGACTCTCAGATTCCAACGGCATTTATTTAGCTTAATTCACTTTCTGTAATTAAATGAATCTTTCCCCCACTGTTTTCGTTTAACGCATTGTTCTTCCTTGGAAAGTTTTCGTATACTTTTAATTATGCCCACATCCTTCATTTATACTCTTCGTCCTTTGCTTTTTTTTTTGAGCCTTCTTTTCTTCCGACATGTTCTTTAAATTTCCTGACGTGCGCACAACAATCTTGTGTGTTCTTAATTTCCTTAGAAGATTTATTTTTTTTCTACTTTATTTCCTGAGATTTTCTTTAATTTATCTATTTTTTTGCAAAAAAAAAAAAAAAAAAACTAAAAGTTTAGCTACGATTTAGAATAAATATTTGCAGTCTATTTTTATTACTAAATAATATAAATTAGCAAGCAAATTGTATATTTAAAAGGAAAGCTATGCTTTTGGAGAATTGCCTTTGTGAACAAAAAGATTGGCACATTGATACAAAAGAAGCACACTTGTTCGGAAACTTTTTTTTCGGGGGGGGGGGGGGGGGGGGGGGGGGGGGTAAGCATTTGAAACATATTTTAATAAATCAGGCTACTTTTAAAAATGACAAGTACTAACATTTTTGCTGAGAAGCAAGGGATATTTTAAAGACCACGATTTGTACCTCGGATGTTATCGAACCGACCTAAGAAATTAAAAAAATTCTCTCATAAACCAAAGTAAAACTTCAAAATTCTGTAACTGATATGTAAAGTTTAATATGGAAAAAAAAAACTCTGGTTTTTAATCCGCACAAATATTCACCCACATATACTGAATCTACATCCTAGATATATCCTGATCTTATTGACAATCTCAGTAAAGAATAATCCACGAAGTTATATTTACCTTGTTGTTGGTTATCTGCTGGAACAAGGGCCTGACTATTATCCTGATAGCCACTTGGCCCAGGATCCATATACATCATCATGGAATCGTCTGTACCGTGAGAGGGACCGGCCACAGGGGAAGACAGTGGAGGGTCCAACTCTAAAAGCTCTGGTTTAATATCTAAAATTAAATTTTTTTTAATATTTAGAAAAAGCAGTTAAAAGTTAATTTGTTTTAACAATATATGTCAGAAGAGAAAGCAAAACTCTAAGCTCTGAAAAATTTATTGCAACTTCCAAAAATTTGTTAAGGAAGATATAACTTATTCCGAACACTTAAAAAATGAAGAATGTGCGACTCAAAAAAGGAAAAAAATGAAAGCAAGGTAGAAGAAACACCAACTGTTGTATCTCAAGATGAGTTCAAAAGACATTGATGATATTCAAGCTTTGCACCTGCATAGTTGATTCAGAGTTCATTCACCCGTTAGTTAATTTTTTTTAAAATGGCTTCCCATTCGCATACCAGATAGGACCACATAATATTGTATTTAGATAAAATAAGTGGCAAAGAAACCACCTGGCAACAATCGCTCAATTTTGCCAAAAAGTACAGATACAACTTCTGCTTAGCACAGCAGCATATATTCAACGTACAAATAAATTATTTAAAACTATATCCCATTCAGCTACTTTAATTACTTTTAAATGACAGACAGTGAACATACAATAAGAAATGTGTAAACTTTTTGTATTAAAAAAATTAACGCCGAAAATTTCCAACAGTTTCACTGAGAAATATATATTGTAAAATATAAACTACAAAATAAGCATTTATACATGACATATGCATTTAAGTGAAAAGTTTAACAAAATTCATGAGCAATTTATGTAAGTACAAGAATACGTCCAGCATTTCTAAGAATTTTCTGTGAATTTTAAAAATGCATCTGAAAAATCAAACAATTTTGTGAAAATTTAAAATATAAAATTTGGTAGCTTGCAAATGAGGCCCAACCCCTGAAATATGTAAAATCTAGTAGAATGCCTTTTTCACGGGCGTTTCTATGCGAAACATTTTTTTTTTTCGGAACTTAAAACACAAAATTTTCGAAAAATGTAAGCGTTATCGATAAAAATAATTTAAAAAATAACATATACTTAGGATAACAAGCTTCCAGCCCTTAACACACGCAAGTATAATATATAAGCTTTAAAATAAAACAGAAGATTTTTTTCGAAAAACAAATATTGTTTCAAGAGTTTGTAAAAGTAGTGCAAAAAAATATTTTGCTTGTCTGAAGGCAGAGAGCAGATAATTAACTGCTGCTTTATTTACAATTGCTAATTGGAAGTTTTGGAAAGGTAAGATACTTTAATCATAAATAAAGAGTTGCTTCCTTGAAGAGAAGAAAGAGAACCTTATTTAGAGTGGCGGCCCTTTTATTCCACAATCGGCACTAAACGGACACAAAAGATAAATAAACAACTCTAAATATGAAATTTAAAAATTATTTACCAGGTGGACTTTCCGGCTGCTGGTTCGAACCTAAGGCTTCGTTTGACATAGATGCATGGACTAAAGATGTGGAATGATCTGTGCTACTCCTAGGCCGCCTCTGCATTTCTAAATTTGACTGTACAGATGAGCGACCGGATCTCCTGCTCGGGAGCTGCCGATAGCAAAAAAAAAAAATAATAAGTTAGGAACATATTTGAACTATTGAAAAAAAAAAAAAAACATTTCAGAGAAAAGTAATAAACTCACATCATCTGTCGTTAAAGTTTGTTCTAGAAGCTTTGCTGGCTCCACCCGAAATTTCTCTTCCTGTACAAAACTGTCGTCGATGGAGGCAGAATCGTCGACAGAGTCTATTGTTTTATGAAATGAATTTGAAGGATGGGATGGTAAAATCTGCGTAGGCACCTGAGATTGCATATTTGAATACTGGGTATTGTCCATGGTGACATCGTTAGACAACTCTTCGATTTCGGGAGAGTCGGGGCGTCCGACGATGCTCGGTTCGTTCGATTCGTCCTCCGACCTATTGGAATCGCTGAGAGACCGCTTTCTGGTACGAGCTTTTTTGCGTTTCGGAGGCGGGGTGTCTGTCCTCGGCACTGATCTGTGGGTAGAGTCGTCTTGAAGAGCACCGGAAGATGACTTTTCGTTGGTCACTTCGGCCAGCCCTTTGACGCGCAGAGTCTCGGCGGTCTTCATCAATGCCGACAACTGGTCCTGAGCAACGTTTACTTCCCCATGATACATAAACTCTATAATGGCTTTGAGTTCTGTATATTTCATATCTTTTAATATCACAATAGGATGCTTGCAGGGATTTTCTAAGAACAGAGACTGGAAGAAAGGACTGCAAGCCGAAAGAACTATTTTGTGCGCTTTCAAGCTCAACCCATCACAGGCTAGCGTGACGTCGACCATCGCCTCGGTCGATAACAAGTTCTTGAACACATCCATCATATTGTTCATATGATTGTTCCATTTTAAACAGAACTGTTGCGACATGATGGTAGCACAGATGAATGACTAGTAACCTGAAATAAAAAGTGGCTTAGTATGCAATTTTTTTGTATAAAAAACATTAAAGAAAAAATATTATGCAAAAATAATTTTAACAAGCAAAATTCTTTGCCTTGCAGAATAAACTGTATTCACTTTAAAGTTGAAAAGATTCAAGAGTCTGCTTTTTGTAATATTTCCGATAGATTTAATAAATGAAAATTGGAATTAACCAGACCAGCAAATTTAACTAAAATTTTCCACATTTTACCCATTCATTGAGAAACAAGAGTACAAAGTATTTTTATGTTCATAAATCATTATTTAACCAAAAAAGTATAAAACATGTGCAGAAATTGCATTTTTAAAAAGTTTTTGTTCCGAACGTAGTCTGTCACTAAGCAGTTCTAAAGGATTGTTAAGAATGTGTATAAAGCAACATAGCCCAGGCTTGGGTTAAAAACATGGCGGAATAGATAAGGATACAGAAATGATTCAGTGCCGCAATCAGGCTACAGAATAGGCATTGCATTGAAATCAAGTATAGGGGAAAGAAAATTAGCTATAATTTTATAGTAAATAAAATTTGAGATAATAAATGACTTTTGCTTCTATTTTGAGGTTTACATATGAGAAATCTAATATTCTATATTCAGACTTTTTCTAGCATCTTAATTTGAGCTATTAAGTTATGCTTATTTTACAGCAATACCCCTCCCCCTTAAAATTTTTATTAATGTAACTTAAAAAGTGCTTCCAGCACATAATCTGTTGAGTAATTTTCAATGCTCTAGTTTGTTCAACGTTTTAAGAACAGCGATCAAAGAATGAAAGACGCTCCCAATCATCATTGAAATCTGTTTTCTAACTAATGTTAATACCAGGGTTCGGGATTTTTTTTTGTTTTTGTTTTAAATCAAAAAAAAAATCTGATTTTTTTTAAAAAACACCCCACAAGCAATACACACACACAATAAATATTTCCACAGCAATAAATATTTTTAAATATTAATAATGATATACAACTTTTAATACAATTGCATGGCTCAAATGAAACAACTTTACCAGGAATAATAGTACACTCATAAATACAGAGAAAATGAGCAAATTTAATCTGAATTATTTTGCTGTTGAAAGCTGAAAAAAAGTACCAATTGTCTGCACTTCATTTTTACATTGAATGTACTTTAATCATTTTTCAGTTTTATAAATAAAAAAAAGTCTTGAATATTTTTACCCATTTAGTAAAATCATATGCTCACACCATTACTAAAAACTGAAACTTTTTGTTTTAATCAAGCATCTTTATTGAAAACTTCTATGATAAAAATATTTTAGAAGGAAAAAACCCTTAAGATATTAGGGGACGGCAATGAAACTTTAAGGATATATATTCTTAATTCTAGCAATTGTTGTTTTACACACGATCACTTTGAATTATTTATTGTGTGACATTTATTAAATTGATCTAAAAATACTATTTTTAAGATAAAAAAGCACAGAATGGTTAATGATTATGTATTATGAATTTGCATGATTGAATGAATTATGCTTTGCTGTTAAGATGCTCGAATATTGTAAAATTTAAAAAAATATATTATAAAATTCAAAAAATATTAATTAATTCTAACTTTATGAAATATGTTATGCGCAGACAAATGGACCTAGGAAGTTTTGTTTGAAACAGTAGTTGTAATTCCAACATAAAAAAGTAAAATCAATGATTTTTTTGAAAAAAAATCACTTGAGGATATTTTAAAAAAATCACTCGATTTAAATCAACGAACCCTGGTTAATACATTTATTTTTATGCGTATTCCTAAATAAAAATTTTACTTTTCAATGTAGCTCACTCTAAGGAAAATATTCTTGAAAACCAGAGATCTAATTTTCCATCAGTAAAATTAAAAATTCTATCACGAAAGTTTGATTTAATCAACATTATTTTAAATTCATTTTAATCTTAAACTGCATTGGATATATTTGAAATTTTGGATTGAACAATATTAAACCGGTGCGCCGAGTCCTGAAAAACAAAATGGCGGAGGGACGCTAACGGACACTATGAAGTTATTTGAATCTATAGTGGGGAGAACGATCATGTTACAATTAAAAAATTGAGAGCTTTGACTACAGCAAAACGAACAACAAATATATAAACAGAAATAATTCAATCATTTAAAAACAACAGATATCACAATGACTTAATTCACTTTTATTAATCAAAAGAATTTAATTCGAACTTGGGAGAATTGCATTTAATAAAGTTCTTCACAATTTTAATCATTTTGATGTAATTAACAACATCTCATCACTCATTCATATATACAAGCAATAACCAAAAATTATAAGTGTACATTGGAGAAGCTTGTTCTTTCTTAATTATAGAATAGTTCTATCAATGGTGTTGTAAGTTTGATTTGTCTTAAATAAAGAAAAAATAATCAAATACAAATTTAAAAAGCCTAAACTAATTATTATGCATTACACTAATTTAAACAAATTACAATAGTAATTCACTTACTTAAAATAATGATGAAATGTTCGAAAAATCGACAGTTGATAAAAGCGAATATATACATAGATGATGCACTGTCGAGATCCCGATGCAAAATGGCAAAAATCGAGCTAAACGACGCCAACGTAAAATAGTATGCCACTTGCCTTCTTCTTCTCAAAAACGACTTTGTAGATGGAGCTTTTAGACTCGTCTTAAATTTTTAAGAACATAAAATATACAATCTAATCATGACTTTTGAGCGTTTTTTAAAGCTGTCAAATACACTTGAAAGGTTGGACAAAATATACTTCAAAAAAAGCTTTTTTAAAATTATTTCTGCACTAATGCGAATAGTGACCATACGTCCTCACATTTCGCAGACAATCCCCAAATTTCAAATTTTTTTTGATTTAGGTCCCCCAAAATAAAATTTGTACTTGGGGAGGCAAAAAGTAACCAAATTTTGAGCTTTGCATCATTTTGTACCCAAATTCGCACAATATACGAAAACATTTTCGAAACTCTACTGAAATTTTGCACTTTATTTCATGTATCGTTTTTTTTTTTTTTTTTGACTGTATTAGCATTAGTAGGGGCGTCAAGTATATTATAGATCCTCTAGGGAAAAAATATAAAGGTATTAATATAAGTGAAATGTCTGTTATTAGTTGCTGCCATATAACAATAGGGATGCCAGCCAGTGGATTTAGCTGACGAAATATGTACCCTATATGTGTATAATATGCATTATATAGTACACCTGTAAAGTTGATCACTTTTGTAAGCTGGCCACTTATCTAAATTGGCCACTTATGTGCGCTAAATTTGGGTGGGAGACGAAAAGTCCTCAAATTTTAAGATTTGAATCTCTTTGTACCCAAATTTGCAAAATATACGAATACATTTGCAAAACTCTGCTAAAGTTTTGCACCTTATTTCATGTGCCGTATTTTTTTTTTTTTTTTCTGTATATGGAAAACCCTTTGTAAGTTGATCAGTAATTAATACTATATTTATTTGTTTGTCTATTTTTTCAAAGATGAAAAAATATATATAACATTTACTTATAGTTAAGTATTGTATTTTTAGGAAATATTTACCATCATATATGTAACTTACACAATTAATGAGATATTTCTTTATTTTTAACCGACTTCACAAAGGAAGGAAGTTATACATTCATATTGTATGTATGTCGTTTTTTTTTTTTTTTTTTTGTCCACTCATAACTTTTTACCGGATGAACCGATTTTCATGATTCTTTGATCGAGGGTGGTTTCCCATAGGTCCCGTACTTTCGTTTGACTATATTCGATAATTAGAATAAAAGTTATGGGCAGAAATGTAGTATTTTTTTTGTCTTTTCATCCATAACTTTTGACTAAATGAACCGATTTTGAGGATTTTTTTTTAAATCGATAGAGGGTCGTTTAACTCAAATATTGCAAATCAATTTGACTACATTTGTATTTTAGAAAAAACGTTACGAGTGAAAAATAAGTATTTTTTATAACAATTGGAAAGGCTTGTCTTGGTTTTTCTTTGTTGGGAAATCTATTAATAAATATAAAAGCATTATTAAAAACATGTTTGTTGTCATGGGTATAATATTAAAAGAAAGTACAGCAAGAGTTTGACTTCTCTGTGGCAAAAATGAATCCAATCAGTTTGTTTGCTAAAATAGACTGCAAAAGGGCATTTATGATACAAATGATTAGTTTTTAGGGCCATTAATTCAAAGAAGTTTTTCCCTTTGATATGGATTTTTTTTAAAAATAGAGTATTTATGTACAAAATGTATTTACACTAAAAAGAATAAAATAAAATAATTTTCATTAAAAAACAGAACAGACTTCAAATTAAAAAGTGCACTAAAAAGTAAAAAATAAATTAATTCTTTAAACAACATCGATGTGAGTTTTAAACATAGTTTTAGAAGTCGGTGCAAAATTATGGGTCTAATGACCGTTATACCATTTGCTACTTCATATTGGAACTGTTGTTAACTCTGCGGAAATATATATATTTGTAATTGATTCATAATTACAAAAGATTTTATCTATCCTAATTTTGCACCGACTTCTAAAACTATGTTTAAAAGTCACATCAATGTTGTTTACAGAATGAATTTATTTTTTACTTTTTAGCACAATTTTTAATTTGAAATCGGTTGTTTTTTAATGAAAATTATTTTATAACTAAGTTCTTTAATTTTAAAGTTGTATAGGATACAGTGTAACTAATTAAGATTAAATTTCTCCAATGATATTTTAGATAATTGTGAAAAAATAGATAATTACTACTTCAAAGTAACATTAATACATGGAGCTATATTTAAATAGAAATGTATAAATACATTGTGAAATGTCAAAAAAAATCTCTACCTTCTATAACTTGACCACTAAAGTGTTGCACCACAAGTGGTCAACTTACACAGGTTTCAGTGTATATACATCTAGTATAATAACAGTCGGAATGTTTTTTGTATTATGGATATACATATAGGTTTTGGTATGTTGCCAAATATGTCTAGGAAAATATTTCCAAGTGACCGCAAATTGACGTTTATATAAATATGGTCACCCTCCTAATGCAGGAAAAAACTTGACTATTTAGAAAAATAATTTTTTGCAGATATGATCAGGACTGTTGGGGGGGGGGGGGGATGTAGACGAAGGTTACAAATAAGATAAAAAGTTTCTAATGCTAAACATGCTCCTTTTTTCAATGGGAAAAGAACAATTTATAAATAAAAAAAAAGGAAGCCTGTATACACTATACACACCCACTTATATAAAGGCAGATCAAAAAATACGTTGCACCTCCAAGTTGTGACCAATTATTAAACCTATGCAAAAGCTACACGGCTATTACATTATACAATGTAAGTTCACTTTTCGACATAGCTCCCGAGAGATTCTAAACATTTCTCTGAGCGGACAACCAACTTTTCGATCCTGGACGGATAGAAATCTCCTGCAGCGCTATGTAACCACACGGAAACAGCTGCTTTCACCTCCTAATCATTTCAGAATCGTTGCCTACCCAGTTCCTTTTTGAGCTTACCAAAAACATGAAAATCACATGGCGCTAACCACTAAGTCTGGACTGTATGGAGGATGTCCCACAAAAATAGATATATGAGTGTACAGTGTACGTGCAAACTCCGAACAATAAATGTACTTCTGTGTACATTTGTACAGACCAGTACAGTACGCACATATGCATACGTGCGTGTATCATGTACATTCGTATGTATGTGTACACTGTATATGTGAAGGGTTGTTCTGTGTGAACAGTTGTTGTTTGTACTGTGCACTCGTTGCGTACATATATATGTACATGCACGCAAATGTGCCATGTATGTATATATTATGCATAGGAGATTTGTATATGTGCAGATTTGCTCCTCAGTGTACATGCAAACATAGGTCATGGTAGCCTAGTGGTTAGGACGTTAGACTTACAGCTGGAAGGTCGTGTGTTTGATACCCTCTGAAGGTCCACCATGTACACTTGTAGATATGTGCATGTAAAATTCATGGACCCCGCTACCTCGTCCCCGATGCAGGGCATCCCTAATGCCTAGTGCTAACTGGGAAGGAGGTTGGAGGAGGAAAGTGTACATGCATACACTATGCAGTATATGTGTACTACTGTATCTAAGTGTGTGTCTGGTGTACACTGTACATATTGCCAGACACACATGTTGCTGACACCGGCTCCGATTACTGGAAGCTTGGATTATGGGACTCCATAATAAAATCAAAGAGAAATTTTCAGTTTTATATACAAAAGTAAAAAATAGATCATATAGTGAAAAAATAACGGGCATGTATATTTTTAACTATAGACTTGTAATTAGTGTTAAAAAAATGAACCTAAAGTAGTTTCTTTTTGACAAGAGTCGCTTTTTCTTGCTGTGCTGTCTCAGAAGCTTTTCTAAAATAGAATATGACACTATTATTATTAGTTTTTTTTTGGTCATTATTTTTTTGATTTGTTGAATCAAAGGTACTCGGTGTCTTTTTGAAAAACATGCGTGAGCATTAGGGTGGTGCTTATTTTTAGAAGTTTTAAATTTTCAACCTCTTACCCTCTAAATTTGTTCCATTATACCAAAAAATGATTATGATAAAATTTTGTCACCCGCAAACAATATTTAGAGGTAGCTCAAAGAGGGGAAAGTTTCATAAATGAACAAGATTTTGCAATTTTTTGAATTTTTAAGCAAGATACAAAATATGATTTGCAATTATATTTAATTTATTCAAATAATATTAAAAAGTAACTTATCTATGAATCAGTAAATATTAAACATTTGTAAATTGTATAGCTATAATGAAATAGTTTTCTTAATAAAAAATACAGTATTCCAGTGTATCTCATAGCTGGCAATAACTGTCTAAACCAGTGATCGCCAATGAAATTGAGTGAATGAAATGAAGTGAATTTTAAAACTTATGGAGTCACTGAGCAAATGCACCTTTTCCGCATTTCACTATGATATATTCCCACCCCTTTTCCCTCCCCAATAGAAAAGAAAGAAAGAAACCAGGACAAAAAAAGTTATAGACTTTTCAATTCTCAGTTATTTACATATGCGAGCGAACAGCTATCTTTTTCATGTACTATATATTTATGCCTGCAAAATATTCTTTATTTTCTGCCTGAGCCATGAACTATCAATGCGAATATTAACAAAATATGGAAAATCAACAGCTGTTGGTGCAATTATGTGCAAATTAACCACATGAGCACCACTGCTATCTACTAAAGATTTCCTTGCGTGTTACTTGTAGCTGGCATTTTACGGTTTGATGACTTACTGGTCTAAACCATGGGTGGGGAACCATTTGGCTCTGAAAGGAGGCACTTTAAATTTGCTGCTTGGAGCTAGCTGATATCATATGTGTAACATACACAGGCTAGCAGCAAACCCCTAGCATATATTAGGCGGCATGCCCTTACCAGATAATATTAGTATTAAAAAGAACACACAAATGAATTGAAGGTTATTTTCTTCCTTTAGCTTCAGCAGCTTTTATTTTTATTGTTACTGCTGCCCTCAAGGGCGGATCTAGAAAATCTTCAAGGGGATTTTGGAAATCTCGGTGTTTAATGTAAGGATGAATGGAGGAGATTCTTCATACCTTTTCAACAGTCTCCCCCCCCCCCCTTTTTTTCAAACAGCAGGAACAACAAAAAAGAAAATGCTTGTGTAGTGATATTTAAAATTTTACTAACACATTTTTTCAATGCATAATACGTTTATTCAAAGCGCTTATAAAAGGAACACAAGCTGCCGTTTTTTTTTTTGCTTTCGCAGTCTATAATTTTTTCAACGTCCAATGTAATATCTTTATAGATATGCAATAACGCTAATCCAGTGAGTCTATCATCACTCATTCTACTTCTTAGCCAAGTTTTAACCAAGTTAGGATTTCCTTCAAGTTTTCTTAAGAAAAATGTAGGCTTGTAAATACATTTTCTAAATTTGAGTTGATATGTCTAAATTACAAAATAATAGCAATTATTAGTAGTATATATTCTAAAATTTTTAAAATGTAAAATTAAATATGTACTAAAAAACCATCAACATGTATGTGCAATTTATATAAACATCTGTAATTATGAATGTTCAATGAAATGTTTCAGACTCCAGGTTTTAGCATAAATGCTGCAGGAATTTACACCACGTGCTAAGGGTTGGCTAGCTGTCACCAGTTGATAGGTAGAAGAAAAGAGCAGGGAATCTCTTTCCCATTACTCCGAGGATTAGCAACTCAGCAATAATAAGGAAGGACAAAGAGACAGGGAAAGAAAGCATAGAACTTGAAACTGGGCTGTTATTAGGCTGGGATTCCAAGAACATAAAAAAATGGCTGGTCCCGGGGCACAAAGAGTAAAAACTCACTTAGGAGTGTCAATGTAGTATGCACTTGAATCAGCCCAAGGGGGGGGGGGGGGGGGGATCGCCCCATCGCCCCCCCCCCCTTAGATCCGCCGTTGGCTGCCCTAAAAAGAAGTGGTTCAGAGATTCAGATTTACCCAATTCATCAAACTCGAAACTTTAAACGCCTTACTTGTCCTTTACAAATTACATTGCAACTATCTAGCATGCTCATTGCACTGCCTTGAAATCAAGCAGCATCTATATTATAAAAACTGCATAATAGTCATATAAATATTTTGTTTGGTCTAATTCAATTAGATATAATGCAGTTGGGATTCAATAGTGTTATTGAAGCAATATTTAGTTTTTTTTTTTTCATGTCTAATGCTCTCAAATTTTATTTGTGTGACCTTTTCACCACCTGCCAAGTTCAATGCGTCATTTCAGAGCAAAATTGTTCCTTACTTGTAGTTTAGACCAGTCGTTATCAAACCGTAAATTGCCAGCTACCATTAACAAACGAGGAAATCTTTGGTAGATCGCGGTCTTACTCAGTTGGTTAATCTGCGCATAATTACACCAACAACTATTGGTGGATTTTCCATATTTCGTCAATATTTGCATTGAAAATTTATGGTTCAGAAGGAAAATGGAGAATATTTTTTGGCAAAAATCTGTGAAAGAGCAGCAACTGCCAATATAGTGGCCCTCTTGTCTCGTTCTGGCATATATAAATAAATAACCGAGAATTGAAAAAGTCTCTTACTTTTTTGACCTGTCTTTCTTTACTATGGGGAGGAGGGGGGGGGGGGAGAATAACTAATAGTAAAATTTAGAAAAGGCATTATTGCACAGTGGCTCCATAAGTTTGGATCACTCATTTAAACAATTGTTGCCATCATGAGTATGAATACTGTATATTTTATTAAGAGAGCCAAATTATTATAGCTATGCAATTTACAAATGTTTAATTTTTACTTATTCATATAGAAGTTGCTTTTTAATATAATTACATAAATTAAACATAATTACAAATCATAATTTTTATCTTGCTTAAAAGTTCAAAAAATCGCAAAATCTCGTTCAATTGTGAAATTTTATTGTTTGAGCTACCTCTAAATATTGTTTGCTGGTGATAAAATTTTATCATAATCATTTTTTGGTATAATGGAACAAATTTAGAGGGTAAGAGGTTGAAAATTTAAAACTTCGAAAAATAAGCACCACCCTAGTGAGCATACTTTTACGACATTTTGATTTAAGATTAATTCTAACATTCTGATCCAGGGCTGTGGAGTCGGTTGTGAAAAGGAGACTCTGACGGCCTCAAAAATATATTTGTGTAATGTGTACATATACAATTAAGTCGTGATAGTGCGAAGTCCATTAACTCGAATTTTTTATCAGGTCCCAACCTCTTTCTCTTCAATTCTACATTAATTATTCTCCATATCTCAATCTTCACTTCCTTTAGATCAAAGTTTTTGCAACAATGACTGCCGAAATTTGATAACTAAAAGAGCGGAAAAATCCTATCCTGATCGTCATCAGCATTGATACTAGAGCCCTTTGTGGGCCCTGGCCTTCCTCAGAAGTTTCTCCCATTCCGCCCTCTTTCCAGAAATAGACCTCCAGTTTTTCGTTTTAAGTACAGCAAAGTCTTCTTCCATCTTTTCTTGGGTCCTCTTCTCGAACTTTTGCAAAAAGGAACTTCATTGCAGACCCTAATAGATGCTCCGTCACCATACATTCTCAAGAGGTGGACTGCCTATCTCATTCTAGCCAATTTCATGGACTTGGTAATATCCTCATCTTCATAGATTTTTTACTGTTCAAAGTTATACCTTTTTTGCCAGGTGTTGTTTTCCAGGACGGCTCCAAAAGTAGCTCTCAGGGCCCTGCTCTCAAAAATTGCCAAGGCTCACCGTCAAGGTCCAAGTCTCTGAGGCATAGGTTAAAACAGATATGAGCAATGTCTTGTATAACATAATTCTTTTCCTTCTCTTAATTAGATGGGACTTCAGAAGAGGTCTTAACCAAAGAAACAACAGTTTGCAGCAGTGATCCTCTTCCTGAATAACTGAGCATCCTATCCTGTAAAAAAGTCTGTCCCCATCCATTGCAATTCCATCAAAACAGACTCAACAAGTCCAATCGAAAACATTTTGAATGGAAAACAATAAGCGATCTTGGAAAAAATGTTACATTAAAGATTGATGTGCTTAAAGTAATAAAATTGCTTTCCAGTGTTAGGAATAATGATGTGTGTGAAACAACAATCTGGAGTTGTTTCTAAAAGGAATACATCACAGTGAATTGATGATTCTTGAAGAAGCAGAGTGCGAGCACTGTGACTTTACAAAATGTAATGAAAACATTGTTCACAGTAAGCAGTGAGGTTTTCAAAGAAGAGTTTGTACTAGACACAGAAAAAAATGATGAAAGTGCTACTGAAGAAGTAACATTAAAGATGCCGGTCCAAGCATAGTAGAAGCGCATGCTTCTCTTGAAGTTTTCCAAACGTAGAGAGAAAATACAGACTGCTGTATTTATGCATGTGCAAAAGCTTAATTTACTATTTTATGAGTCACAAAAATTGTAACTTAATATGTTGGATTATTTTAAGAAAATGTGAAATACAAAAATGTAATATTTATTTTGATTGTCTTTTAATCAACATTTTAATTGTCTTTTAATCAACATTTTAATTAAATTGTATACATTCTGTTAGGAAACCTAATTAGCTGTATAATTTTTTTACTTAGCTGCATGTTTATCGAAATATTGGAAAATGTTCATTAGTAAAATGCTGGAAATCAAAGCTAGCAGTAAGTCAACCTTTTGAAAACTCGAAGTTTTTCTAAGGTCCCTCTAGATAAAAGTTATCAAGAATTGACTGCATATATCTGTATATATGGGTGATTATCAGGAAATATAAAAAAATATTGTCACTCTAATAGTATTCTATAAAATTAAAAAATAAAAATATATACTATTAATAGCATTATGATGATCTAACAATAATTTTACCTTGATGTTGGCAAATTATATATAAAAAATCTGGTTAAATTTTCAAAATCATTTTAATTAATGGTAAACCAACAATATTTGGAATAATTTTGTTCATTTTAAAATCCACTATATATTTTTCTCTGAATCTGAAGAATTTCCTGTATCTTAATTGATGAAAGCACTTCTACATATATGCACAAAAGAACATTTTTAAAAGATCTGTTTTTGTGTCAATAAATAGTGCTATTATGCGACTCAATAATTTAATTTTTCCAGGTATCAATTTTTTTTTTCTATCAAGAAAGCAATCCTATTATTGCATGTATTTCGGCAGAAGCAGAGAACAGTTTCTAGGAAACATCTGAAGAAAATTTAAATAGTTTTTTATACTGTCATTTTCCTAGCTTCTATCAATCAATAAGAAACTAAACCATGTTGGGCGGTGGCATGTGAACCCAACCCCTAAAACCCGCCCCTGTCATTGTACTAAATGTTTTACCTTAAAACCTTTGGTACTTATTGGTTATATGCCCTACATTTTTACTTTTCAAATGTTTGGTAACAAAGCAATGTTATTAGATTTAAACCCGCAGAGATTTTATTAAATTTAGAAAGCACGTTGGGGCTGGACTTCAGTATTGGTCCCGTTGGTGACAAAATGCGGCCAAATACAATCATTTCTTAGCAATACAATGTCAAAGATGGATTACTTAAGTTTCATCCATCATCGCTAAGGAAACCTGTTTCGGGATGCAACTCACTCTCTCCTTAGGGGACTGAGTAAGAAGTGTGTAAGGAAAGCACTTTGAAGGTCTGATTTTTCCGCCATTTTACTGGGGGGGGGGGGGGGATGGATGATGTTAGGAAACAATGTAGGTAGTGTCCTACAGGGGGATGGTATAGTAGGTGTTTTATGTAATTTTGAGCTCTCATTGTATAGGGGCCACCCAGCTTTTCATGAGTTGAGAAACAGATAATTCTCATTTGAAAAATGAATATAAGTTTGAAATAGGTTTTATTGTAAAAAAAGAAATTGTCACTTATAATTTCATTCATCATCAATATCATCATCATCATCATCAATTTGCATATCTTCAATTTCGTCAAAGCATTCACAAAAAGCTGCATATTCCTCATGACTCAGCCCAGACAGTTTGAGAAAAGTATCTATATTCCTACTAAACACTTTATTTAAAGGGGGATTATTTGGGTTAAATCTTCTTTTGAAGACCTTGTAGTGGCCAGCGAGGAACAGGAAGAGATGTCTGCAGCGGATGTGTTGCAAATCAAACTGCAAAGCGGCTGCTTTCACTATACTTTTTTGCTCGACACCCATCGAGTGCACAATATAACTCACTTTCTCCTGCACGGTTGCAAAATCGTCTAGAAACACCCGAGGACAAGTTATCAACAGCTTATGAATGTCTTTTTTCGTAAACACTGTCATGAGCTCTTTGTACCGATGATCCACAAAATTTGGAGTTAACGAGATTAGTTCTGGGTGACAAGTTAAAGTTGTAAGAAGTTTATCAGACATTCCGAAACCAAACCATTTTTTCAAGTTCGTTATGAGTTCTTTTTCTCGAAGGTCAATTACACCGTGAGGGGAGGCAGATATGCGATTGACTTGCCCGGTTTTGAAACCGAACTCGTGCAAAATAGTAACATTCTTTTCGAACCTATTAACAGCTCGCACGTCATCTCTGCCTAATTGCGTACAGTTCTGCACCTGTGTTACATTAGGATTAAAATAAATAAATCTTGAGAAAACATAACAAATGCGTTTATTTCGAGCCGCGTTAATGGCCATAATTTTTCTTCTTACTCATTCACAACAGGATACTTAATACCGAAATGAAACCTTTACGTTCATATTAGTTTAAACTTAAAAAATCAAACATCAAATAGAAATTCTATAAAGCGGGATAATAATAATTTTATAAAAATCTCATCGAAATTTAACCAAAACAAAAGCGCAGCGAAATGTTTACATTTGTCTGATGCCAAAAAAATATATATATTAATAGCTGACTTTGAAAATTAAAGCGATAGTTAATAGTTGAATTTTTAAGAAAAAATACTAATATATCGAGCTATAGCTAGCGTTTTTTTCAAATAGAAAGGTAACGAAAAGAAATTGATGTATTAAATTAACTAAATGAAAACTAATCATAACCGCAAAAAGGAAATTGTTTAAAAATTTTCAACTCAACTACTCAACTCACTCAACATATTGTTTTGACTTAAAAAATTTATTTTATGAAAACGAAGCAAAGTCATAAAAATATTTTCTTCAACTTTTTGAGAACATTTAGCCTTTAAAAAATCGTTTTGTTTTATTTTTTCTTTAAATTAGTTCTTACATGATGCTTCAAGGGTAACTGCTGATCTACCAATTTTAAATTGTTCTGTATGCTGAAAGAAATGTCTAGTGAATATAAATTATTTTTTTCCTTGCGTTAATTGCAGTGTGCTTCCGGTATTAAATGTCTACCTAGTATTATCTGTTGAGATGTTATTTTTCCGACAAAATTTTTTTGTGTAAAGGTGTTTATGAAATATCGTTAAATGGCTTGTGAAGTTTGTAAAAAGGTGTATGTTCCAACTGAAGATATCCTCTTGGATTCGGATGTGAAGCCTCACCTATGTAATACATGTGGAAGAAGTTTTTCCCTTAAAATTCAGCTTAAAAGACACATCCTGACGCATGCTAATGATGCGCCTTATACTTGTTACTCCTGCGAAAAAAATTCCGACAATCAGTCGAAAACTTACAATTTGCGATTAACTAAAAAAGGCAATTATGTGTGTGAAAAATGTAACACAAGTTTTAGCACTCGTCGTCTCCTTTTGAGACATTCAAAAGAACACGATGTTCCGGAATTATTCATTTGTGTAGAATGTGATGATCAGTTTGACACAGAACAGGCCCTCAAAAAACATAGTTCTATTCATAAAGTAAAGCGACCCTATAGAAGACATAGTGCAAAAGCTGATGTCTCCTCAGAAGCTGAAACTGCCAGTGTAAAAGCTGATGTTGCAAGTGTAAAAAATGTTGTTGCCAGTGTAAAAAATGTTGGTGCCAGTGTGAAAAATGTTGGTGCCAGTGTGAAAAATGTTGGTGCCAGTTGAAAAATGTTGGTGCCAGTGTGAAAAATGTTGGTGCCAGTGTGAAAAATGTTGGTGCCAGTTGAAAATTGTTGGTGCCAGTGCAAAAGCTGATGGTGCCAGTGCAAAAGCTGATGCTTCCAGTGCAAAAGCTGATGCTTCCAGTGCAAAAGCTGATGGTGCCAGTGCAAGAGCTGAGGGTTTCAGCACAAAAGCTGATGTTGCTGAATCCTCTTTTGTTTGTACTGAATGTGGTAAAAGTTTTAATGACATGAAGAGTTTTGAGAAGCATTCTTCATCACATAAGAGGCATCCTTGTGCTGATTGTTCTAAAACTTTTGCTACTGTTGCTGGACTGGAGAGGCATCACAAAAAAGATAAATGTAAACCTGTAGCTGCAAAAAAAGATAAGTTGACCAGCAAAAGTAAAAACGAGGTGGAAGAAAATGATGCTGCTTCGGAAGATAAGAAACATGTTTGCGCCATATGCGGCAAGAGTTTTTCGAGGAAAAGTAGTCTGGAGGGCCACATAATCATTCATATGAAAGAAGAAGATAATGAAAGTGAAATTGATGATGAGTATCTTGACAATGACTACGTTCAAGAAGATGAGGAAAAAGAGGAAATCGACCCAGAGCCGCCTCGTCTACCAAAACTCAAAATACGAACTAAGTTTCGTTGTGACGTCTGTAAGGAAATTTTTACAACTGACGACGATCTCAAAAAACATGAAACAATACACAAAAATGAAGATGGCGAGAAGCAGGAGGAAAAATCTTCCGTGAAGGTGAAAACAGAAGTGAAGGAGAAGAAATATAACTGCCGTATTTGTAGTGAAAGTTTTATTTCGATGAAGAAGTTGGATCTTCATGAATTGAATGCACATAGTATTTCAAGAGTGAGGAAAAAATCCCACCCGCATGCTTATACCGCGCAAAATACCTTCATGTGTGAAATATGCGATAAGGTTTTTGGTCGAAAGAGTCGCCTCAGGAAGCACTTGCTATTCCACGAAAATAAACTGGAGGAGGACGTCAGCTCCGATGGAATGGAGAGCATCCGGAAACGGAAGAGCAGGGAGAAAAGCTTCTCTTGCGAAACCTGCGGGAAGCGCTTTGCCGGCAAAGTCTGCCTCGATAAGCATATTTTGAGGCATTTCGAGCCCAAAGAGGAAGGGACCTCGAACGGAGAAGCGTCGGCTCCGAAACGACGGAAGAACATGAAAGAGCTGATATGTGAATATTGCAAGGAAGATTTCACCGGGCGGAAGAACGCGTACATCAAACACAGGAATCTCCACACCCCCGAGGTGTGTGGAATCTGTGACGAGAGATTCGTGGACAGGCAGGCGCTGCGAGAACATTGCAAATCGCATATCGGAACGGAGGAAGCTCGTGTTTTCTTGGAATGCAGCCAAAAAGCATTTAATGCTAAAAACGGTGTTGTGCCACCAGAGCCAAAAGTGGAATACATATACTTAGTTCTCCGTTGAAAGATGCCGAATATTTTTTATAGTATTAACAAATATGGTGGTTCGTGTCCTTACTATGTCAGCGGTAGCTGTTGTGTTTGTAAATGTGTAAATCTTAAATGACATTACTTTCATTACTCATGTTGTGCTGGTTCTGTATGTTGTAAACTTTATACACACGATTTTACCAATGTTCTTGAAAAACTAAACTCAGAAAATCAAAAGTTGGTTAGAAAATGCATAAATTGTTAAGCCTCAATTTCTTGAATATAATTTGTTATTTTTTATGTGATTAGTTTTTATTTCAGTACAAATATTAAGATTGTTGGTAGCAAATTTTTTAAGAATTTGTTTGCTCTCTGACTGAGCGTTCTTTGTAAACAATATTTAACAACCATTTTGATGTTGGTTAACAGTAATTTACTTGCATCTGTCCCGGTCGCTTAAGTCTGTAGTTTGTATTCAGCTTTGTTTTTCTTTAATGTTAATTACTCAATGAAGATCATTTTATCAAAAAGGTGTGATGTCCTTGAGGTTTTTTTAAATGTTTATTTAGGGTGACGCTGACCATGCGTGTCATCAGAAAATGGTTAAAATTTGATGTTATAGTGAAACATAATTAAGTCTGGCAGAAAAAGAATTCCCATGGAAAAAATATGGGGAGAACTTTTCGATATCCTTCTTTTTTTGACCTTAGGTGTCATTCATAAATGAAGTCATGCTTCGAAGGGGGAAGGGTTTCAAGAAAGTGTGACAGTTTGTGACAAGGGGAGGGGATAACAAGAAGTGTGACATTGTACATTTTGATTTCTATAAAAACATATAAAATCTGCAAATTGAACTTATTTTATGCTATTGTAATTTCATATGACAAAGGGGGGTAGGGGGTTTGTTGAAGTGTGACACTTTGTGACAAAGGGGGGAGGGGGTAAATATAGTGAAAAAACGTGTGACATCATTTATGAACGGTCCCTTATGACTTCTTTCCATTAGAACACCTTTACACTTTGACCATGTATATTCGGGGAGGGGGATGTTTATGGGGGTTTTAGCTGACTTTTTAGGCTTTGCAATGACATTTGAGGGGGGGGGGGAGGTTGCCACTGATATAAAATAAAGTGTCATCACGTTGAGGTCTTTTTTTTTTTCATAATTACAGCAGTTAAACCTAACTTATGTAATTACCAAGTCTAAAATATCTAAATATGACAGGCATTTTATGTATCTCTGTGAGGGTTCATGACTATTTTAAAATTAAAAAACTTTTTATTTAAGTCAGATTTTTAAAAATTTCTATCGGATTTTTTTTTTTTAACGGACCTTATAGGTTTTGAATATTTATTATGTTACTTATTTATAAAATACTAGACATTATGCAAAAACACATTTTAAGCTATTTTAATGGCAGTAGATTATTTTTTGATAATAATAAAGATGGAAAAAATTTTAATAATATGAATTCATGATTCCAATGAGATTTAACCCTACCAAGAATAATAGTACACTCTAAATAATGGAAAATTGACACATTTAATCTACATTCTTTTGATGTTGAAAGCTGAAAAAAATTAAACATTTCTGCGCATTTAATTTTACATTGAGTTACTATTTTTCGATTTTATAAATGAAATAATTTGAAATATTTTTTAATCTTCCCATTTACCTGATAGCAGAGATCGTGCAGCACGGCAGCGAGCACTGCAGATTTATCTTGAAGCCTTGCACATTAATTAGCCACATTACAAATTTTTTTAATGCCAAATTTTTTTATTGAAGTTATAAATTGAATAATTATGATATTTATTTATTTTCAGAGTGTATTTTTGTTATATGTCAACTATTTTAAAATGTATAGTTTGCTATTTTTTCTGATTGTAAATTTGGTTCCACATCATTTGGTGCCGCAGATAAATTTTAACTTATGAAATTTGTGCAGCAGATTGATACCAAAAATTTTGCTACTGGGCCCATTTAGTAAAATTATATGTTCACTCCCTTACTAAACACTGCAAATTTTTTCTTTTGATGAGATATTTTTATTGAGTGTTTCTAAGATAAAAAAATATTTCGCAATGAAAAAAACCTTAAACCATTATGGAACAGGGATAAACCATCCTTAAGGATATGTATTCTAAACTATAAGCAACTTTGTTTTAAACTCTATCATCCTGAATTATGCTCTACCTGAGAGCCATAGATCTTAAATTTCCTTTTTTGTGTTTTTGCGATGAAGTTAAAAAATAAACATTTTCAGTACTATATGACTTTACTTTTCTGTGCAACCCTTAGAATAAAGATGTCCGATGGGTGCTTTAAATGTTCAGAACCCTCGTGTAGTTAGTGGCTTTGTCGTCGGTACTCTGTATGTCCATTAAATGTACTTCTCCCCCCTCAAAACCCTTGTGTTTCTGTAATTTTAAGCAATATTTCTTATTGCAATATGGTAAGATTTGTGAAACCCATTTAAGAAGTTTTCCAGGGGACCAAGAGAAAAAAAAACTTATGCGGGAAAGCTTCTTAAACAGGTAGGCTCTATGTTTGGAAATGAATTTACTTTATGATATTATTTGGCAATATTTAAATTAGACATAAAATAGACGTCCCCTTAAGAGAACATTCCTTTCTCCCCTTATCAGTCATCATTGTTTTTGTGACAACTGACTAATTCTCTCTGCCACCTGTTTTCCTGGAACTTTTTGTGTCGAGAAAAAGGTTGATCAAAACTGCTTTCCTAGACCTTCTTCTGATTTTTTCTCCATTAGAAATAAAAATGACTACCTACATTGAAATAAATGTGAAAAAAAAGAAACGTTAGAAGTCTAAAGTGTCATTTGAAAGAAAAAATTGACAGATATGAAAACTTATTAAGTGGGAAAAGAGTAAAATCAGAACTTTTTAAAAGGGTTATTTTAACGTTGGGTATCATTCATAAATGAAGTCACACTTCGAGGGGGGGGGGGGGGGTTGAAATTGTGACAATGGAAGGGGAGGGGGTAACAAGAAGTGGGATATCCCTACTTATGCAATGACTATATAATATCCCTACTTATGAAATTGTTGGATGTTTATTTTGAAAAAAAAAAAAAACAATTATTTTTGCAACCCTTGCCTTATTTTGTATTTTAGGTGATACTTTTGTTTTTACACAACTTATTTATGGAACTTCATCCATTTTTTATATTTATGCAACATAGCGTGACATGTGACAAAGGGGGGGGGGAGGGAGGGGGTCAAATATGAAGAGAAAAACCGTAATATCATTTATGAACAGTCCCTTGGGGAGATGGGAATGAAACTGGCGTTGTACGGGTTTTACTGTATACATTTAAGAACCAAACACATCCTTCCTGTCCTGATAAAAGCAAGTGTGGGGTAGCAGTGGCAAAATTTACAGGACTCACCCCGTAAAAGGGGACCAGTGCTCTAAGAAAAGAATTGGGTAGGGGCTAGATAAGAGGTCCACTTGTCAGTATTTTGCCCCAGAGCACAGTTAACCTCAGGGAGGCCATAAAGATTCGTATACATTTGGCACTCCATTTTATGAACCTCAAATTTAAGAACACTCATGATTTGACAAAGAGTTTGTCAGTCCTGAAAAATCATCTATTGAAAGAATGCTTTTTGAATTTATACATTCTCCACGAACATTTTTAGTGGTCCCAAAGTGTTTGTAAAATCGTGTGTCGATTGTATAGTAAAATTAAGCTAAGACTTGCTGGTACTTGGGTTGGAGAGGGGATACCTACAAATGGTGGTCCAATCCAGATTTCATACTGCATCCAATTTAGTACTTCAGTTGTTATTCTTATACAGTCGAACCTGTTTATCTCGAACTTGTCTGTCTCGAAAACCTCCCTATCTCGAAATTTTATACTTTCCCTGCATTTATACCCTAAATTCAATGCATTTTCCATGTTTATCTCGCTGTCCCCCCCCCCCCCCCCAAAACCTCTATATCTCGAATTCTGGTTTTGCTGCCATTGTCGAATTCGAAGGCGAGGGACCTTTCAGCAGCAAACAAAAATGATGCGGAAATCGTATAGAGCACGTAAATGGTGATTCAGAAGAAAAGGAGGTTCAGGAAAATAAAGATGTAAAAAGAAGCAGAGTAGGCTATTGAAACATTTAAACTACTTTCCTCGAATTTCAGGAACATTTCGGTCAAGGTGGATTTACAGCGATCGCTACCCTCAAAAGTATAATCGAGTCAAAAACAACCAAACAAAAAACACTGAAAGATTATTTTTCTTGTACATGCTGAAGAAAGTAGCAGTACTTGTCTTGCTTTTTGAAAATGTTTGCAAAAAATACCGACTCGATAATTTTTTTTTTTTTTATTGTCGATGTTATTTATACGAGTATAAAATTCGTTAAAAAAAGTTAGTATAATGTTATCGTAAAATGCTTAATAAAACTAATACAAAAGATTTTTAACCTGCAACATATAATCTTTGTTTCAATTGCAAATTTTAATAGTTTTATCAAAACCTCTGTATCTCCAAACCGCCTTATCTCGAATTTCTTTCCCTTTCCTTGAAATTCGAGATAGACAGGTTCTACTGTATACATATAATATGATAGCAATTGTTATCATTATGTATAACTATAACTTATGCATTATTTTAAATCTCGTGCGCTATCATTTTACCTTTTTTTTTTTGAAAGAGAAAAGATTAAATATTCATTATAGGTATCAGTCAGGAAGTGTGATTTTTTTTTCAAGTGCTAGTGATATGCACAGTAAGACTTTGCTTTAACGATTTCCACACATTAGCAATCTATTTTAAAATGCCTGTTTGGTTTTTTTTTGAATGCAGTAAAACCTGTGAAGTTGACTACCTTCGTGAGCAATGGAATTGGCCTTTCACCCTCTATAAGTTGACCACTAAAGTGCTGCACCGCAAGTGGTCAACGTACATAGGTTTCACTGTGTTCACTGTGCCATATTTCTGCGACTTCAAGATGTTTTTGATTTAAGGATGGCATTTAACAGATCATTGACAATTGTTAAATCAGGGTTATGCTATATATTGAATTTAGCTTTTGTAGTTTTGAGCAGGTCTGTCATTTCAAAATTTTCCAGGGGGGGGGGGGGGCAAGGAGTATATTTTCAATGCATATTATAGGTAAAAAACTACAAAATACATAAAAATATGTATAAATTCAATGTGATGATCAATTTGATACAGAACTGGCGCTCAAAAAACATAGTTCTGTTCATAAGGTAAAGCAATGCTATAGAAGACATAGTGCAAAAGCTGATGTCACCTCGGAAACTGATACTGCCAGTGCAAAAGCTAAAAGTCAGTGTTCAATTGGCTTCCCCTGACCCCACGATCGCCCAAATGACTGGCCTGGGTTTGGGGATCATCATGGCTAAAAAAATGATTATATTAATGCTGTAGAATTTGTTCATTGTTTAAGAAAATCAATTATTTTTGCAACCCTTGCCTTATTTTGTATTTTAGGTGATACTTTTGTTTTTACACAACTTATTTATGAAACTTCATCCTTCTATTTTTAAAAATTATTTAATTTTGCCAATTTATGTGCAGTTACAAATTTTTAAGTTTTGTTGATTTTAAAGGTAATTGGAATATTCTGTAGTTTTTGAATTTTGAGAAAGCATTGTGAGAAATATTGCTTTTAGTATTAAATTCGGTTACCAAGATGCTATGCGGACAAATTGTATCATGTTAAAAATAAATGAAGTCATGTTTCATATTTTATTTGTTTTATTTATTAATACCTACTGGCGAGCCACCCAGTGGCATGGTTGGTGGAGCATGACCTGGATTGTTGATCGTTATTGTATGACAGCCGTTCAAAATCCATTTTAAGTTGCAGGTCATCCAGTGGATTGTTAAGGCATTTCTTGTTTGGGCCTGTTCAACCATGTTAAGCGCGAAAGATGACCCCTCTACCTCTCTTGTTAGATTTAAAGTACAGTAGAATCTCTGTTAACCGACTTAATTGGGAGCGACGGTAAGCCGGTTAAGTAAAAATACGGTTAAAGCGGGGGATAGCAAAAAATTGGAGATATATTTATTATGCAATTTAAAAGAGAGCAGGAGGTGTGGTGATTTATTGCGTTTTTGTACTGTTACTTTGAGAGTTACGTACCAGTCCTCAAGCGCTAGTAAAGAAGTCTGTGAGCCGTTTTTGCTGCAGCCCAGAAGCCTGGCACTTCTCCACATAGTTCCTTCCGAAAAAAATTCGCTCGAGTACCACAGCATCTGTTTCTTTTATATAACTAGCACTCTAAAAGCTATTTTTTTTTTTTTTTTTGTATTTTGAATAAATGGCTTGGAAAATGCAAAGCCGGTTTATCCGTAGCCGGTTAAGGGAGGTTCTACTTTACAAACAAATTACTATCAGATTTTTGCAATGAAATATATTAATCTTCCCATCATACTAACTTTATAGGGGAAAAAGCATTTATGTTATTGTTAAAGGTTTATATAGTTCTATATCTTGTTATATTGAAAATAGGGATGTACCGAGTAGCACTTTACTGCTCGGCTGAATACCGAGTAGTTGTGAATAAAAAAAGAGCATTGATGTGCACATGAAGAATTTTGTACATATTGAAATGAAAACATACATTTTAACTACATAATATATATAAACTAATGAAAGAAATTGAATGTAAGAATTCCAAAATAGAATTCTTTAAACCATTAGAACTCTTTATAAAAATCAGTTTATCAAAAATGATTATTGGTTGCGGTAAAAACTCATTCAATAATGTAAAATGCCTCATAATCTTCTCCTCCCCCCTCCCTCCTCGCACCCAAGGAAAAAAGTCTGTATCGACACTGTATATTTTTATTTACTTTCTTTTCATTTTTTAATTTTTTCTAGTTAATAATAAAGTGATATTTTTTATATGTAATTCATTTTTAAAACCTAAGATACAAAATTATTAATGTCAATAAATATGCTGATAATTTCTTTACTTTAAAGTTTTTTTTTTTTTTCCACTTTTACAATTAGAGCTTTTATGTAGCTAGATTTTGATTTTCATTTAGAATTGTATATATATATATATATGTGTGTGTGTTCTGACATGCTACTCGTACAGCTTAAAAAGTGGCAAACAAAGTATAGAAAGTAGAAAAAATAGTCGAATTAGCATATGAACTTTACCGATATATAAGCTGTGTAAAAATATTTTATATACTTCATGTTTTTTTTTAATTATTTCATATTACATATAAATAAATTTGCATATTATTGTACTAATTAGTTACAAATTTATCTACTATTAGTAAACTTTTAAAAAATGACGAAATTTTTACAACTACTCGGTAATGGCCGAGTACTCGGTACATCCCTAATTGAAAAGTTGTCACTTAAAAAAAAAATCTTCAAAAATTACCGAGGGTTGTGCCAGAGAAATTCAGGACTGTTTTCGGACCCCTTTTACAAAATTGTAAGCTGCTAAATCGTACTTCTTACAGCATTATATATTAAATAAGTGGCACAAAATAATATTTTTTTTCTTAGAGCATTATATATTAAATAAGTGGCACAAAATAATAATTTTTTTTGTCTCTGTATGTGTAAGTTTCGAGTTTTCACAATTTAAAAAAAAAATAATAATAACAAAAAAACCCGAATCCTATTAAAGATGCTGAATTGACTTCTGATCACTCACAAAATCATGTTTATGAAAAATCACTACTGTGCTTTTTCACAAGTAGTAATAATCAGTGGTAGTAATAAGTTGAGATTGTACAATCGAATCTTTCTCAAAAACAGTGATATCTAATGTCAATTTTGCTTTTTGTCTTTTGCCTCAAGAAGTCTACCACCAAGTATATTAAACCAAAAAAACAAAAACTTCAATTGAAAAATTTAATTCTTCACAAAAGTTGCGAATGAAAGAATTCTCTGATGCTTAATGAAAGAGACTTCATAAATTTTGGGATCTCTCTGGAAAATATGGGTTTCACAACAATTAAATTACTCTCTCTCAATCAGGGAAGCCTATTTACTGTTGTGTTGTAAGACCTCCCAAAATGTTTATGGGTTACTAGCAGGCTTGGAGTAATCGCGATTACGTAATCGTAATCGGCTGTAATCGATTACATTTTGACAAAATCGTAATCGTAATCGTAATCTGATGATGGCATATTCTCGTAATCATAATCGAAGTTGTGTAATCCCGTAATCCTTTTTCTCCCGTAAATTTTAATCGTAATCTTAAGGAAAAAATCCGTAATCTGCTAGTCCTGCAATCGTGTAATCTTGACCTGCTGAAAGCTGAAATTTTTAGCGCTACCCTTGGATAGAAGAGATCAGTTTACAAGAAAAAGGATTCAGTGTACTGAAGTCCTATCCTAAGCGGTCTGTAACCTACGGGCGATCATAATATAAAAGGTTCTGTGTGGCGGTCGCAGAGCCTTGATGGCAGGACCATATAATAGTCTGCTAGAGAAGCTTGTTGTCCTACTTGTTGCGGTCTCTCAGAATCCTTAATTGCGGCTCCACTCTCCACGGGGAATGGCTGGAGAGCCCGAGAAGAAAGGGAGTCTGGTCTGGATATGTCACTCGCATCGCCTTGGGGCTCTCAGTTGGGGGGGGGGGGGGGGTCTCCGGTCTCCTTGCGTCGTCCAGTTTCGGTACAAGAGCGGTAATCTGTCCGCACGTCACAGATTTCGGGGTAGATAAGAAAGGGGAAGGTGTCTATAAAAGGACCAAATGCATCGGTCATTTTGCTTCTTTAATTACCTCTTCAAAACATATTCAAACGGTTGGGCAATAGGCGAGAGTCTGGACGGGACCGCCGCGAGTAAAAAAGAGAGTTCTCCCTTTTTTCTCTCCGCGGGGGTCCCGGCATTAAGAATGGGCGACCCATTTTCCCTTTCAATAATTGAAATAGACTGCCCCCCTGAAAATCTAGTGTTGGTACTATCACCTACACACATAAAGAGACATGAAATGACTTTTGTGTTTTCGCCTTTCTTTAATGGCAGAAGTGAAGAATTTTTCTAAAGAATAGCACATTTACACTTCAGCAATTTAAGAGCAGGCGTTACATGATGCTCTATGCTTAAGATGCATGAAATCTTAATCCTGGTATGTGTGATTATTATTATTTTTAAAAATATGTTCTTTGAATATTTAAAAAAGTACATACATTTAAATCTTAAATTTATTTATATTTTAATGCTAATATTCTTTTTAATTAATAGTTATGTAAAAGAAAATGATATATGTTCAGACATTTTCCCAATTGTTTTTTACATGCATGAATTAATATTTAGGAATTATTTTTAAAAATTAATTATCTTTTTCTTCTTAGAATTACCTCAACAGAAATTTGTATTTCAGTTGAATCTTGTACGTTAAATTTGTGTTGTAAAATTACTTGCACTTTATTTTTTTATTAAAACAGTTAGTACATGGAAAAAAATATATGCTCGTGCATGTTAAAAAAAAAACCACAAAAATCATATTAAAATATTATAGTCATTCGTATTATAATTATTCTTCATATTACTTTTTAACGATTACTAATTTTGCTAAGAGTTATTTGAATGTTCATGTTCAAATTTTTTGAAATTATTCTAAAATGCAGCATTTATTTTCAAAAGATTATTTATCTCTTACACTATCTGAACATTTTGTTATCACGTGCAATTCATGCACATCTTATAAGTGATTTCATAAAGAATCATAGAAAATTATTATTTTCAGTAAACTAATTGGTGTTATGTGGAATATTTGCACAATTTAAACTAGAAAATAAATACAATGGAGAAATATACATTTTCAGAAATTGCGGCCAACTAAATTTTGATTGTATGCACACAAAATAACAATGAACCAGGTAAATCACTTATGCATTATATATACATTTAGTGCATCGTCTTTGCTTATATACAAAATACGATCAATGTAGTTATTCCTCACATGAGTTTTAAATATTCGAAAAATACTGAATGTGCCTTTCCTGATTATACATATATATATATATATATATAATGCAAATTTTTCATTTCTGCAACGACGTCATAATTGCAGAACTGTGATGTTGAAATTGTTTCATTATAATTGCATTCATCATCATTTCAGTTATCTCTTATAAAATCAAAAATTTAATTAAAAATCATAACTTTTTGATTTATGACACTTTTGTGAAAATGAGAGTTGTATGCATAAAATCGGATAACTTTATGCTAATCTAATCGTAATCAAAATCGTAATCGGATGTCATAATCGTAATCGATTACATTTTTCAACGACTGTAATCGCTGCCGTAATCGTAATTACTTTTTGGCAAAGGATTACAATCGTAATCGTAATCATAATCTCTCAATTTCTCCCTTTGTAATCGTAATCGTAATCGATTACGTTTCTTTGTAATCGACTCCAAGCCTGGTTACTAGGAACCCCCCCCCCCCCTAAAAGTAAGCAGAAGAAAAGAATAAAGGAGAAAATCTGGATGTGTATTCTTGTTTCTCTAAATAGAAAAGACTTGCTACTTTCTTGCAAAACTCGGGAATGAAATATAAAGTATGGTTTGAGCAGAGCTTTTTGTCAGAGATGAAAATAAGTGAAGTGAAATATGGTGCAATTCCGCATTATTTGTGATCAACAGAATGTTGAATCGTCTCATTTTTAAAACAGATAGGCTATATTGTTTTGGTAATATAAGAATCTTCTTTCTTTTCCGCACTTCTTAATGTAACAAAAGCTGATATTTGCATTCTAGTATTTTCCGTTCGTAAAAATGTCTTATACTCAAGAAAGAATTGCTTCTCTTTTGAACCTCCCTCCTTCCATTTTAGGTTTCAAACTTGAACAACGCCACAAATTTATTAAAACCTGTTGCCACTACTCTCGATAGTTGCTTTTTTAGGGCGGATCAAGCAATTTCTTACAGTTTATGGAAAAATTGGAAGTCCTGCCGAAAGGCACATTGCACCAAAACTGCTCCACACCAGCAAAAAAGCATGAAATCAATTTCCAGCTTGTTCAGTTAGTCGCTGCTAACCTCTAAGCATTAAACACACACAAAAAGCAAGAAAAATTACCTTAATTAGAACATGAATACAATAATGTAGTCCTGGAAAAGAAGACATTTATAGATATGAACACAAATTTATTAATGAAATCAAAAACTGAAGCGATGCTTGTATTAAAATGTGTGGTTCATATGCAGTGGTGGATATAGCAAGCCTCTGTCGTGGGGCTTGTATTATGTTTTGGAATGATGCTTGGGTATGCATGCTTTGTAATACCAATCCGGCAAATGTAGCTGCTAGCCCAACTGCAAACACCCAGTGGTGTAATGGAGGGGGGACGGCGTCCTCCTATCTTTTTATTTTAATACAAGTGTCCCTCCAAATTTTTTACATTTTAACATAAGCATCCCCCAACTGTTTTTTCAGGATCAAGGCCACGGAAAGGAAAAAAGAGCAAGGGCAAATTCTCTGGGGACCTTAGGGAAGTGGGATGGGGTATCATCCAACCGGAAAGATTTCTACTTGAGGGTTAGGTGAAGGGCTTGCATGTGGGGTGTTTTTTTCCGGGGCCCATATATAATTTGTTGGCAGCCCTTATTATATAATGGATGTATTGAACCTTGAATCAAACTCCCTTGTAGTAAAAATAATAAAAGAATGATTGGTACAGAGATTGTTTAAATGTGTTAAATTTTCTACCAATAAAAAATGATCATTTTAAATTCCCTGTTATAGTGGTACTTTGTTTAGGAAGTGGCCCCACCACTCAGAGCAAAGAGCAACCATAAGAAGGAATTGCATGCTAATATTTTCTCCGGAGGACCCGGTTGCCACTAAAGCAAATAAAACTTGCAATCCTCTTCCGAGTGATTTGAGTCATCTACATTTAGTTACTAATTTCAAAGGCCGGCAGGGTGGCGTAGTGGTAAGGCGCAGGCCTCGTACGCCCAAGTTCGCAGGATCAAACCTGTCGGTGGGTTTTCAAAATGCAGAAAATCGAAAGCGCTCATGTCGCATGGTTATGCGGCATGTTGAAGATTCCTTGAGTATTCGTTTGGCTTGGATACTCTCGGCTAAATTAAAATTCCTGGTGCAGGTTGCATCAATTAGAGCTCAGGTGCCACCGTCTGGGGGGAAAATGAGCATCAAAAATTTGCGGCAATGATACCACACTTCATTGTGGTGATGCTGAAAGAGTTGGTACCAATCTCTGGGAACGCACTAGGTCTTCAATGGTTAACACGTTGAGTGCCACGTCAGTCACCGGTCACTGGCAAGAAGCTACTGACATTATCATACCCGCAGTGGGGTTCAATGCAATCTTATCTCTAGCGGGCCAAACTATAAAGAAAACAGGCGAGGAGCCTAACGTGTTGAATGAATGCTTATAGTATAAGCACTCCCTTTCGAACAGAATTACCTTCCACTATGCTAAAAAACAATGGCTCTAATACGTTTTAAAAGGGTACTTTCGCTATTGCACATAGACAAAGTGCGATATGTGCCTCTGTTGGTGCAAGAAAAAAGTATCTTTCCAACAAGTTTTATTATTCAAAAACCCCGCTAGATGGCAGCACCAGTCACGACAAATGAGACATATCGACTCGTGAGAAATCACAATCGATTTTAAAATCTCATCGGTTGAGAAATCTAATTAGAAATAGTAAATGTCTATAATAAATAATTTCAAGCATTATATGTGTAATAGGAGTTACAATTTGAATTGTTTTAAGTATAAGTATAATTTTCTGAGTTCATTTTTTATTTTGTATTAAAAATCTTAAATGCAAAATGAAAGAAGAGGGAGCTTCTTCCAGTGATTTAAACATTTTCAATGCCCCTTTGGATTTAAATGAGTTGCTGACAGCATTGAAAAGCTTGAAACCACGTAAATCTCCAGGTGAGGATGGTATCTTTGCAGAATTTCTTTTGCACATGGGCCCTCGTGCCTGTGAGACTACACTAAAGCTATTCAACTTAATCTGGTACTCGGGAAGTTTTCCTTCCCAATGGTGTAAATCTACTGTTATTCCAATTCACAAGAAAGATTCAGATCCAGGCTTTGTGAGCAGTTATAGACCTATTTCTTTGACCAGTATTCTCTGCAAAACCATGGAGAAAATCATCGTGGGAAGACTGGATTGGTTTTTGGAGACAGAGGGCATTCTGGAAGAGGAACAGGCTGGCTTTAGAAAGTTTAGGTCTACTGGACAGCATGTTTCATTACTTAGTCAAAATATAAAGGATGCATTGGACAAGAGGCAAATCCTCCCTATTGACCTAAAATCTGCATATGACCTCGTTTGGAGAGAAAGCCTACTTGTAAAATTGTCAAACATTGGCATCCAATCCAGCATGCTTAAATGGTTTACTGGTTTCTTGAAAACTCGATTATGTAGATTTCGGTACAACAATTGCTTTTCAAGATACAGAGCACTTAAGACTGGTTTACCGCAAGGTGCAGTCACTAGTTGTATACTCTTTACGCTGATGGCCTTGTTATCTGGACTACTTCTCCTAAGAACAAAGTAATCGAGAATATAGGGAGTATTTTGGAAAGGGCTTTGTTGGTAATCGAAGAATGGACTGATTTCAATAATATGAAGGTCAATCTTGATAAGACATTCGTAGTATCCTTTTCTCTCACGCACCAACCTTTCCCCAAAGATTTATTACAAGGGTCGTCAGATACCACCATCTGAAGATTTTAAATACTTGGGTGTGGTCTTTGACAGAAAACTTACATGGAAATCTCACGCAGAGGACATTATACGACGCGCTCTAAAAAGACTAAATCTTTAAAAAATCTTTGGCTGGATCCAAATGGGGCTGCTCAAGAACTACGTTGAATTATACTTATAAAACGTATATATTACCCATTCTTGTCTACTGTTGTGAGCCATTGATTACTGGATCAGAGCAAGTTTTTAACCTCTTTGAGACTTTTCAAAATCAGGCTTTACGTTTGATTACGGGGGCTGTGAAGACAACACCCATTGACTGTATGCTGCTGAGAACAGACAACAGACCTTTCAAGATGATCGTTCAGGAAAGAGCCATTCTCCTTTGGGAGAGAATACTCAGAACTCCTGGGTGTCTGTCCCTGTGGAGCCATACTCTCCCCGTTTCTGAGAGAAATTTGAAAACACAAACTGGATTCCTGCAGGGAGTTGCTGAAATGGTATTTAAATTAGACTTGAATTTCGAAGTCGAACAATTCCCTCCTCCCATTAACCCCATTGAGGTTAAGGGATTTTTTACCAGCCTTGAGCTTATCAAGGACGTCTCAAAAGCGGATACCAGTGAAGGAGTTTTAAAAGCACTAGCCCTCGAAACAATAGATTCCTTTTACCCTGAGAAGGACTGGTTGAGAGTATATACTGACGGCTCCAGAGTGAGCGGTTGTGTCAACGCCGGTGCTGGCGTTTACTGTGAACTTTTTTGCCTTTACGCTCCCATCGATATCTACGGATCGGCTTTTGATGGTGAGATCACGGCCATTCACCAGGCCCTGCTACAGCTACAGCCACGGCTAGACTCTTTTTCAAAAGTTGTGTTGCTGACTGACTCAAGGGCAGCAATACAGGCAATCAATGCACCCAGTCACTATCGAACTTTAACTATCGATAATTGCCTAAATCTGCTCAACTGCCTTGCCAGTAAAAATAAAAGAGTAGTTCTTCAATGGATTCCGGCCCACTGTGGAATCCAGGGAAACGAGGCGGCTGATTTCTTGGCAAAAAAAGGGGCCTCCGTTTTACAGACATCAAATCCCAGACTTCCTTTTAAAAATATTAAATGTCTAGTAAAGAACATCTTTAAGGACTCTTTCCTCGAGGAACTTAGACATCGTAATTCCAATAAACCGTGGCGAAACCAAATTCTAGATGTCCCTCAATGGCCTAGAATGAAATCTGTTGCCATGTTTCGTCTTTTATCTGGCCATGACTGCCTAAACAAACATCTATATCGCATCAAGGTGGTCACTGAGCCTTTTTGCACCTTGTGTGACCTTCTCGAAGAGATGGACATGTCTCACCTGTTTCGTTGCCCCGCCCTTCCTCGGACATCAATCTGGGAGCGATACTGGACTGCTCGCTATCATTTATAGATTTATTGTTATCGTTTGATTTCCAATTGTCTTTTAATGTGCCATTTGAAATGAAATTTTTTTTTTTATTTTGTATATTTTATTTGTGTAACCGAATCGATTTTTCACTGTGATTGTAACGGAGTTGTGGACAATAGGAAAAAACATGCTGTGCATCGGAGATAGTGATGGGCATAATCGAGTGATCATAATCGAGAACTCGATTATTCATGGTAACTCGAGAACTCGATTCAGACGACTATCTCGAGAACTCGATTGAACATCTCGAGAACTCGATTAAACATCTCGAGAACTCGGTTGAACGTCTCGATAACTCGATTAAACATCTCGAGAACTCGGTTGAACGTCTCGATAACTGGATTAAACATCTCGAGAACTCGGTTGAACGTCTCGATAACTGGATTAAACATCTCGAGAACTCGGTTGAACGTCTCGATAACTCGGTTGGTTTACTTCTCGGAAGATAGAATCGAATGAATGTCTCGGATAATTTTCTTCTCGGGTAATACATTTGGCTGATTCGTAGTCACGTGATTGCGAAAATGGCTATGTGTGTGAGTAGGTAACAACAAATTTAGAGGACGGGAGTGCCGGGGAGAGCAAACAAATGGATAAATAAATTAACGTATATAGTAAAGGGTCATTTCAAAAGCAATGCACTTTTTTAATCGACATGTTTATTTGATTCGCACATCCCGTTTTTTTATCTTCGCAGAGAATTACTTTATATCTAGGTGTGGTTACATATCACTTTACATTGAAAAGTTTATGGAAATGAAGTGCTAGAGAAAAGGGGTTTCACGGGGGACTCTTTGATTATAATTTTCTAAATTAAAATTCTCAAAATATATCTTTAAGCTATCGCTGGTGACATTAGGGGAACGGATTCGTACAATTTCTCCGAAAGTTTTAGAAATTTAAACGCTAAAATCGCAGTTTTGTGTTGCATTTTGCAGATGTTAGGAAAAAAGGGACCTCCCGAGAACATTACTTTAGGCTATTTTTCCTGGGGAAAAGAGGGGGAGGGGTCTCTCCTTAAAAATTTCTAGAATTAAATGTGTAAAAAATAGAAATTGAGACTACTTTTATCATTTTAACGGAAAGAAAAGTGACGGAAATGTTTCGAAATTGAAATACTGAAAACTCAATTTTGGGTGGTGCTATCTTAGGGTTAAGTGGGGATTTTTATGGGGAATTTGAAATTGAAGAACGAGAATCGTAAACACTTTGGTGGCGTTAGGGGGAGGGGGCACATTTCTAGAATTTTTTTGAAATTTAAGTGATAAATTCGCAGCTTCATGCTGTATTTATAGAGCTGTTCGGAAAGCTAATATTCGGGATTATCTCTGGAAATGTGCATTATTTTAGTATATTTTTGGTGATGGGAAGGGGTGGAGGAGGGTAGGGGACTTCTCTCGGAAATTGCAGAAAACGGGAATGGTAAGCTGTTTTGATGACGTTAGGAAAAGGGGGGGGGGGGGGGGGGGGTTCCAAATTTTTTCGAAATTTAAGTTTTACAAACGCATTTTTAGGTTATCGTTAGTGTGTCATCAGGCGTAAGAGCATAAGGGGGGGGGGGGGCTCGGTTGCTCTAGCACTGAAAAGTTGTTTAAATTGACATTCTAAAATCGGGGTTTTAAGGGACCGTTCATAAATGATGTCACACTTTTTTCAATATATTTGACCCCCTCCCCCCTTTTTCACTAAATGTCCCACTTCAGCATACCACCTACCCCATTTGTCACATCTCACGCTATATTACATTAGCATAAAATAAGTTTAATTTGCTGATTTTAAATGTTTTTATAGAAATCAAAATGTGCGATGTTCTTGTTGCCCCCTCCCCTCCCCTCGTCACGAACTGTCACACTTTCTTGAACAGCCCCCCCCCCCTCGAAGCGTGACATTATTAATGAATGACTCCTAAGCTGTATTGCGAAATGTTAGGGAAACGGTTGCGATTTGGAAGGATTCTTTTACTGCATAGGGAACAAGTAGAGAATTCTTAGTTGCCAACAGGATGTGTGTCATATATTGTGTTACAATAACAAGTTCCCCTTCTCAGACCTCAGTTTCCAAAGCAACTACAACTCTTGAATATGTTACCACTCGGCCGAGAGTCGGACCTGAGCTTTATTAGCTTTCCTTATCAGGACTGCCATTTTGAATTTTTCCAGTAGGAGTCAAAGAGGTATTCTCCTTTTTATTGCATCAAAAAAAAAAAAAAAAAAAAACATGCACTGACAAAAATACACTATATTTCTCAAAGTCAGGGAAAGGCAGTTGCGCATTCCTGACCCCTCCTAAATGACAGTCCTGCTCCCCAAAAATTTGCACCAAAGGGGAGGGGGGGAATTGCTGAATTTTTAGCTTGTTATTCATATAATCTCTAATTCCAGAACTCTTATTTCATTTTTTGACCCCCCCCCCCCCTGCTGTTACTTCACTAACTGCTGTTACTTCACAAACCAGTAAAATAAATAAATAAATAAACAAATGTTTGCAATATGCAATCAATAAAGAACGTGTATCGGTTATTCATAAAATAATCATAAGCATTAAGCGGTAAACATATCTAGCACGAAACAAAATTAGTGAAATGTAGCCAGCTCTAGGTCAGCTTAGTATAATGTATGAACGTAGTATAAATAACATTCCTGTACTCACCCTTCCGCTTAAAAGTTTTCATCTACTCGCTACTTCCTCTTTTGCCGAAATCCCTTCAACGCCCATAAATCTGTATGCTTCGAGGGCGGTGAGAGGGGAGCATTTTTAATTTCATGCTCAGAAATCATTTGAAATAATCATCAGTAACTTGTCGAGATCATGTCCGTCATTTCAAAGGGGGGGGGGGGGGTATAAACTCGGTATATGTTACATGAAAAAAAAAAAAACAACGAACAGCGATCTGGAGTGGAGCGTGGAGCAGCAGAGCGAAGCAGTGGAGCAACTAGTTTTTGCTTGGAGTAGGAGCAGAGCCACAACACGGAAACTGGTTGCGCTTATCTGCTCTGATAATTTAAAATTAGAATTTCATTAAACATGGCATCTTTCTTCATTAAAACTAGCTTTAAGTGAACAACAACGTAAAACGAAAGGTGATTTTTCAAAAAGAGTTTTTTCAAAATAAATTGTCAATAAATAACTAAATTTACTATCAGTTAATTATTTAATTAAAACATAAAGATGATTTCTATTAAAGCTATTCGCTGCACGGAGCAGAGCTGGAGCAAATATTTAACAGTCGGAGCGGAGCAACTCAAAAATTTTGTTGCTCCAGTTCCCTGACACGAAAATACTTGCACCTACGGAGAAATACATTATATTAAGGCTTGGGAGGGGGTGGAAATTTCTCCCTTCTGACTCACTAAATGACGTCCCTGTTATAGATTCATTCCATTCTGAAATCGCTCGAGAACTCGAAATGATCGTTCGAGAACTCGAAATGATCGTTCGAGAACTCGAAATGATCGTTCGAGAACTCGAAATATCACTCGAGAACTCGATAATTCGAAATGATCACTCGAGAACTCGAAATGATCAATCGAGAACTCGAGAACTCGAAATGATCAATTGAGAACTCGAGAACTCGAAATCATCAATCGAGAACTCGAGAACTCGAAATCATCAATCGAGAACTCGAGAACTCGGAATCATCAATCGAGAACTCGAGATAATCACTCGTGTACTAATCACTCGATTATCCAAACCACCCGAGTACTAATCACTCGATTATTGAAATCTCTCGATTATGCCCATCAGTAATCGGAGAGCACGAGGATGAAAAAATGTTATCACGATATAACGATGAATAGTTACGTGGTTCAATAAATAGTTTTTCTTTTTTCATTGGAATTAATTAATCACGCAACCTCGAATACATCTTTCGGGTTACTTAAGAT
Source organism: Octonoba sinensis (assembly GCA_038502835.1). NCBI lineage: Eukaryota > Metazoa > Arthropoda > Arachnida > Araneae > Uloboridae > Octonoba > Octonoba sinensis. The sequence continues at coordinate 10,740,869 of CM076604.1, forward strand.
AATGCTTACGAAAGTAACCCGACACCTCTTCCTTTGTAATCTGAAATTATTAGTGAGGCAAGTGGGGTGAATGCATTGTTACAGGACCCCTTTCTCGCTAGGAACAAGAAGTTTCGCCTGGAACAGGAGGCTGGCGAACCTTTTCGAGACGTGGGTCAAATTGTGTTCGCTGAGTATTTTTGAAACGAAACATCTTTAAAATTCAATTGGCTTAGCTGGTGAATTAAAAAAAACAGCCTCTGTTTCAGTCAAACGCCTCCATATTAAAGAGGCTATAAGGAAAGAGATGACATTGGGTCCAGTTTGCTCTCGAGGCGGTAAAAGAATTGCCTTTCTTGCATGGTCTTACTTCCGGGGGTCTCGGCAAGTCCCTGCTATTAAGCTAATTATCCCCTCTAGTAACGAGGGTCTAGTAACAAAAGGTTGCTGCAAAGCAGCCAGGACCAGGGCCCGATTTACATTTTGGTTTGGGGGCCCCTCACGCAACAAAGTTTTTTTAAACATAACATTCAGTATGTGTTTGAAAAACTTGCCAGTCACACCAAAATTTGGGGGCCCCCAAAGCACAAAAACTAATTTGTTTTTCAAATGTCAAAGACTCAGACTAACATTTGGGAGCCCCCAATGTGCAAAATGATTTTGTTTTAAAATTACAAAATGTTTGAATAAAATATGGGGTGCAAAATCGATTTTGTTTTTTCAAATTTCAAATTGTCAGACCAAGATTTGGGGGCCCCCTAAAGTGAAAATTCCTTGTGGTTTTAAAATAATTTAAGATTACAAATTTTCTGTGAAGCAACAGAATACTAACAGTTTGTTTTTGAAAAATGCTATTTTTAAATATTTTTCTAAAAATTTTAAATTACAAAAAAAATAAATAATAATAACCAAAATTAGGGGGCCCCCTCAAAGTGGGGCCCTAGGCCCGGGCCTCACGGGCCTATTGGTAAATAAGGCCCTGGCCAGGACTCTGCGTTTAAAGTTTAATCGCCGTTTCAGAACTTTTTTTTTACTTGATTATTTTTGTTCTTACATTCTCGCAAATTATGCGTGCTATAAAAATTATTTCTACCCTATAAAATGTATATTGCTAGTGAAAAATGAAATAACGTTTCTTCTTTGCACTAAATATATATATGTAATATATATTTAGATAGACAGTTATATTTATAGTCCCGAATTAAGTTTTTTGATTTTATATACTTATATTTATTTTTTTAAATGTACAAATATTTTTCTTATATAATCAAATATTTCTTTTCAAAACTTTATTGTATCGTATTTTATTGAAAAATCACCCCATCCTTTCTGGAGATCAACATTGACACGTTGACGGACATGCATGTCAAAATTAAAATGGGTAATACAAATTAACTTTTGCAAATTTTGTAACGACATTATATAATATTTATATGTGATGGAATTTATTAATGATTTAGATTAACGTTTAAATAATACTTGATTCAGATATAAAGATGTTAATTTATTTTTTTTTTGTCTGACTAATGCTATACTACAAATTCAAATGCGTTTATTAATATCCAATAAAACAACTTTGGGACACGTAAAAATTTTGTTCGGGCATGTATTTTTAGACAAATATGCCCGACAGGGCATGTACAATTTTAAAGATTTTTCGAGCATTGAAACAAATACAATATATGTTTTGAATAGGAGTTTTTGGGTTAAGGTGCAATACGAGGTATGTTATCTAATTCGTTCCGCTATCAAATTGAAACTTTTTATGTTTCTCAGAATCGTATGACAAAATTCGCCATGAATAAGAAACATATTTTGAAATGTTGTAAGTACAGATCCTTAAAAAGCATACTTTTAAAGCAAATTTTACCTAGGATAAAAGAAGGTTATGATCTCAGCATGCACTTGAATGATATAATATTTAAAAACTACAAGCAGTTTTAAACATCTTAATACGTATCAAGCTTGTATTTCAGTTCAGTACTATAAAAGACCTATTATATCCAGCATTATGTAGAAAAGTTAATTTCTTTATTACTACCTCTATTGTTTTATTATTAATGCTATTTCGTTATTTATTTATACATTATTCTTTCGGGTGACTAAAGATCTGCGTTTTAAAAATATGATTTCCAATAAAATGCAAGGAAAAATTGAAAATAATAAAGATAATTTTTAAAATGTATAAGATACGTTAGGAATATTTCAAGGTTTTTCGTAAAGATTGCATGTAAGCTCAAGGCTATATTTGTATTATATTGTTTTCATTTATTTAGAATTTTACTGAATTGAGATCAATGGTGCAGTTTTTTGCTTTTATTTGCACCCAAGTTCATATTTCAAGCTTTTGAAAATAGAGAAGGCTTGGACATTCGTGATCGTGGTATACATTAAGAAATTGATATGCAGATAAATATAATGACAAGTATCCAATCAACAGATTTATATAATTTAAAAATGCTGGATAACGATGAGATTGAGCATAAGGAAAGTCACAGTGATGGTGGGTGTTTTTATTCAGTAATTGACTTTCAATTGATTTTGATTTAGTAATACACTGACTAAACTAATGACGTGAAGTTATTTTCTCTAAATTAATATTCAAGTCTAATATTTTGTGTTCTGTTTTCATTAGTCGAATTTTTAACCCATTCCCCGCCGCAAATACTTCCAATGCATATTTTGACAAAATTACAAGATGCTGTTTTCCTGCATCACATGTGTCCTAAATAACATGTTGTTGTCGAGTCCTCGCGTGTGACGAGGAAGATTGGGTACGCTGCTCCTGAGTCTAACGGGGCCCTTATAGGCAGGAGTCCGATTTCCGCCCCTTTTCGAAAGGTCTCTTAATTTTTGAACCAGCTCCCGGATGAGAGACCGTCACCTGGGATTGGCACCCCCAGGGGTATCGTTTCACTTGGAGGACATTGGAGCCACGACCTATTTAACGTGCAGCAGCTCCCTTTAGCGTACACGGGCACCACAGCAACCAGCCGCGAGATGTTGTCACCCTCCCAAACACTAACCTCAGTTGATGTTGCTTCACTTTCGGTGTTCAACGGGAACCGAGCTTCTACTAACTGGTCCACTGCGGGACCTAAATAACATGTAAATGCAAAGAAAAAACTTGTTTTTTAGGAAGATATAAGATGGTTAAAATATCACTATTTTAGAGGTTAGAGACCATTTATACATGTTGTCACACTTTTTTCAATATATTTGACCCCCCATTTCCATTTTTGTCGCAAAATGACATGCTTTCAACATGCTTTCCCCCCCCCCCCCCCGACCAGTGTCACATGATATTTCATAAGCATATGTACTTGTAACTGCGCTATAGATCACATTTCCAATTTTATTTTTGAACATTTAATGACACTTGTGAACATGATAATAATGATGATTACGTGTGTACTTAATTTGTATAAACAAGATTAAGGTTTTCAATGAAAAGCATAATTAGTGTAAATAGTAAGAAATAATAATAGTTCGAGTTCTGAAATTTTTTCTTAAAAGTGTAAATCCCCTACACCAGCGGTCGGCAGCCTAAACTGACTGAAAATCTACTTTCCAAGTTCGGCGAACACCAAGATCGACTCGGAGGACAGGGGGGGGGGGGGGTTATACATTATTAAAAGGGCATGTTGGGATTGCGCCTGTCTTCAATTTGTAGGTTAGTTCTTGTCAGAACAAGTTCTGATGCTTATAAAACACCTACTTTAAAATTTCTAAAATAATGCTTTGCTAACACCGTTAACTCGCATCAAAACAATGCAAATATATTATTTCATTCGAATTTGGTTTAAAAAAAAACTGTTAGTTTTGTTTTGTTTTTTAACTAAAACACACACGTGAAATGTATACATTCTTGAATTAACTCTCACGAAGAGCATAGTTAAAGTGACGACTGACAATCCATATTATTAGAAGTTTTTTTAGGTCCGGTGAATGGTCTGACAAACGAATAGACATTTTCTGAAGGTAAAAATAATAATAAACTCGCCATCCAATTCCAAAATTATTTTATTTATTTTTTTAAACTATAAACTGTCCAAAATGCTGTCGCGACCGACCGGTCGATCGCGATCGACGGGTTGCCGACCACTGCCCTAGGTAGTCTCTTAAATTTAAATTTTAACTGGAAGTCAATTTAGAAATGAATCAATATCGATGCTTTCGATACGGAATACCACTGTCTCGCGCATCCCCTCAAAGCGTGACGTCATTTCTGAATGACCCCTGTTATTGGTGCACAATTTTTAAGTTTCACAAAACAAGGGAAAGTGAAACCAATATATTGACGAAGGCGGCCATTTTGTTATTCAAGAGCAGAATTTGCTGATCGATTTTCGAAAACATTTTTCTCACAACGAGCTTCACGACTCAACCAAAATTTAAAACCTCAAAACATCTTCTTTGAATTTAACAAAAAAAAAATCAGAGATAGGTAATAGTTAAAAATAAAAAATATGTTGTGAAATAAATCTCCTTTGTTTACGAAAAGCAGTCGAATTAAAAAAAAAAACAAGTTTCATAATTTGGAGAATATATTAAAAAAAAGTTTTTAAATTGTGCGAAAACGAACCATTAGCAGATAATGGGTTTAAAGCTATGTTGTGTGAACATGACGCGGTTTCTAATGACAACCTCACTCAATGCGAAATATTGTTTTTAAAACATCTTATACGATGAGTAGATTTTTGCTTACTTTCTACTGTTCATTGTTATCTAATAAAGAGGTTTGGAATCTATTTTATGCTAAAATCATTGTAAACATTCCTGGAATTGTTTATTGAAATGTCATGCATTGTTAATTCTCTGTGCAAATGATCTCAATTGTGAAATTTCAGGTTTTTCTGCACGATAACATTTCAGTTCATCATTGTGCCTCCATCATAAAATATTTATGGTTTCCGAAGAAAAATAAAGCCAGATTTTGCATTAGACAATGAGAATGTTTTATTATTCACTGAAACATTGCCTTTAAGATAGCTGGACGTCAGTTTTTGGAAGTTTAGCTGAGTTTGATATTAGGTTTATGATATGATCTAAACTGCAACAGGATATTCGAATTTTAAAAGACATTGAAAAGTGAAGCGAGGATTCGTTACAAACAAGGTTTTCGAGCAAAAAAAGCTTCGAAATGAACAGCAAATTATGTAAGTACGTACTACGAGGTGTTTTTTGAAAAAGGAATTGAGATGAACAGCGATTTTATAAGCATTCTTTAAAGTTTCTAAGAAAAAAAAATCGATATTAGCAGCAATTTGTAAGCACACTTGATAAGGTTTTAAGAAAACAAGAACTGAAACAAACAGGGATTTGTAAGCACATTTTATGAGGTTTTTCAGAAATAACGAATTAAGTCAAATAAACAGATTTGAATAAAATAACAGAAATTTTAACATGGTTTGATGCGAGTTTTATGATGTGATTTTAAACTGCAACAGGATATTCGAATTTTAAAGAACATTGAAGTGAGAAGCTTGTTTTCGCTATAAATAAGGTTTTATAAAAAAAGCTTCGAAAGGAACAGTGATTTATGTAAGTACATTTAATTGAGATGAACAACGATTTTTAAGTATTCCTTTAAAGTTCTTAAGAAAAAAACATAGATATTAACAGCAATTTGTAAGCACATTTTATGAGGTTTTTAAGAAATAACGAATTAAGTCAAATAAACAGAGATTTGAGTTAAATAACAGAAATTTTAACATGGTTTGATGTGAGGTTTATGATGTGATTTAAACTGCAACAGGATATTCGAATGTTAAAGAACATTGAAGTGAGAAGCTTGTTTTCTCTATAAATAAGGTTTTATGAAAAAAAGCTTCGAAAGGAACAGCGATTTATGTAAGTACATTGAATTGAAATGAACAGCGATTTTTAAATACATCTTATGAAGTTGTTAAGAAAAAATTTGATATGAACAGCAATTTGCAAGCACATTTTAAGAAGTTTGAAAAAAAAGAATGAAAATGAACAGGAATTTGTAAGCATATTTAATAAGGTTTTTAAGACATAACCGAGTTAAATAAACAGATATTTGAAAGTAAATTTTAAGATGCAGAGCACCATCCCTGTTGAATTCCGAGCAGTCTTTCTCACTCTCGCTTTCCATGGCATTATTGACTATAATTGCAAAACGATGAACAAAAGAAATCCTTGTACATATTTTCTTCAAGTTGCGGATTTTTCCTTAATTTTTACTCTCTTCTTAAATATTCCGCTTCTATTTACTTTAAATTTATCTGCAGATGTAATGGCTCTATTCTCGATGTCTCTTTACGTAATTACATTGACACCACTTCGCATTCTGATGTGTGTCCGGCTGCACAAAATGAAAAAAATGGTGAGAAACATCTCCAAATTATACCAGTTTTTTTCAACGGAGGAGAAGCTGAAACTTAAACGAAATATACTGATGATTGTCTTTATTCTTAATGTAATTACAATATTTGGGACCATATGTATGTTATACGAACATTTTACAGAATTTTCCAATTCTCTAATTATTATTAGCTTCCTGTTTCAAGTATATCTCAGACCGCCAGAAGTATTTACCATGGTCTTCTGCTGTGTATGTCTCGTATTCAAACTCGCTTTAGAAAACTATGCATGCAAGGTTAAGAAGCATATAGTTACACGAAAACAAAGTATTGGTGACTTGCTGTTACGTTATTACAAAATTACAGAATCATTTCTCGCTGCTAAAAATGAACTGGAAAAATTCTTGTTTTTAGTTCTGGTTTCAACTTTGGTTGATGCTTTTTCCTATGCATACAGTTACACATATGATACTTTCGACTTTAGTATTAGAGAACGAATATTTGCCTCGGTTTCTTTTTTTCGGTTACTAGTGATACAATATTTCGTCGCTTCACTGATTGATGCTTCTGAAGAAGTGAAAAGGGCCGTCCACTATTTGCCGATGAACCAGAAGAGTTCCGTCAAAGTGTTACGTTTGTGTGAAAAAGTAAATAACCGGCCCATGACATTCCGCGTTTTAGGGACTATATCACTGACGAAATCTTTATTTTGGAATTGTTTCGGCATTTTGTTTTCGTACGGTGTCACGATCGCCACCTTTGAAGAAAAATCCTGCATATCTGGAGCAGAGGATTATAGTACTCAGTTGGATGGTGCATTCGGTCATTTGTTTAACATTAGCTCATACTGGTAAATCAAACAAAGACAAACACTCAGTGGCGTAGTCCTGGGGAGGAAGGAAGGGAGTTATAATCTGTGAGGTCCCTTATAGACTTTTGCAAAAGTTACTGAAACCAAAAAGTGAGGAGACTCTTGTAGTGAAAGTTTTTAAAGTGGGAAGACACTGTTCCCCTGCGTGCCGCCTCGACCACGCCACACCACTGCTAATGCGTCTAAACAAGGGAACCTGACCGCACTTGGACGACGCAATTTAAATAGTTATACACATAAGGCGGATTACATAAATCCTCTTCACTGCGCGCAGGCAGGTACCGGAACCAGTCGATTAGACCGTTCAGATACTGAGTCCCCTTTTCGGAATGTAATTTCGTTTTTTCCCAACAGAGGATTCAGTTGTATTATTTCACATTTCAACCGCCTAATCAGTGTATATTTTGACAGGTGATATAGCAAGGCTTACTTGTGAAAAAGTTCCCCGATTGATTCTTCGCAATAGTTTTTGGTTGGTGCCCTTTCAAATATGGAAAGGGAAAAAGTAGCAGTTTCGACATATTTTACTTTTTAGCCTACTTTCCAGTAAAAGTAAAAAATTATGAATAAAGTGTAAAAGAAGGCTTAATGTATCGTAAAAATGTCGTTAAAAATAAAGAAAAGTCAAAAATAAGTGAAGTAAAATAAAAAATTTGAAAGTAGTGTTTTGAAATGGGGACAATGTGTGTCTGTCGCTCCCCTAATAACTTTTGAAGGAGTTGTGCGATTCGAAAGATCTCGCGGAGGATTCATTTCCATATTTGACTTTTTGATTTGAACCATTTTTCGTTTAATTTTGAACAGTTCAAGAAATCTTAACATAAACGCCTATGGGCACATTATGTAAACTCTGGGCGTAAGATCCAAGTTCCTATAGACAAGCTTATTGAAAGAGGCTCTCGGCGTGAGATAGTTTTTTATTTGAACAATTTTTGTTCATTTTTGAACAGTTTAAAAAAAAAAACTTCGCCTAAGGGGAAATTTCAACCCTATGTAATAAGTCCTGATCTATGAGACTGATTTGCTTGGAACAAACTTTATCGGAAAGATGTTATGACGTAAAATATGTACAGATACGAAGTTCAACCAGAACTTAAAGACCCTATTTTCATATGAAATTTTTTGATCGGGAATTGAAAGGATATTTTTAAATGAATAAATAAATGAGTGAATTAATGAAAAAATAAATAAATTAATGAGGGAATAAATACATGAATGCGTAAATGAATGGATGAGTCAATGAATGAATATCTATTAACCGTTGAAATATTTAAAGTAATTAAGAACTAAAGCTAAATGAGAAAGAGGGAAATACCCAGATTATAAATTACAAGTTGGGTGTATACGAGAAAGTACGTTCGTATAGTTCTAGACGGAACTTCTTGTTTGAAATTGACCCAGGTATTCTGGCGCAGTTAGATATTCCCTACTAGCACATATCGTTCAACGATATTGTAAAAATGAGAAATCTGATATCGCGCCGACATCAGATCGCAATATCAAAACTGCGTCAAAACCGACAGATTTTTTTAGATCGACCCATGTCGTTTTTTTGACACTGCGTCGACATATGACACTGCGAGGATATATGTCGTCATTTGAAAAACTATACTTCTGATATCTCTCTATATCACTTATACGTCATCATTCGATATTGTTAACGACATTTCTCTATATAAGAAAACTGAAAACCATTATGTTCTATATCACCTCACGTCATCGGTGTGCCATTGTAAACTGTCCCCTTACATCATTTTAGGTTATTGAACGACATCACGCGATATCGGCATTTCATTCAGAAGCTTCGTACTAGATCTAATGTTTTCCTAACTGAAAACAAATTTATTCAACATTTTTTCAAAACCATTGACAGATGAAAAATTCTAAACCATTAAATGGTTTATAATAAAAAATTCTAAAGCATTATAATGGTTTATTATTTCTTTACTATAATGTAATATTGACTTTCAATAGTTTGAATGTTGAATAAATGTTTCTTTTAAGAAAACACAATAAAACCTGTATGTATATGAAGCTCCTGAAAACTCATAGCAGGCGATACTAAAACCACTTTTATATGCATAAAGTCTTTCAGTATACTGAAAAAACTGTACCTGAAATTCTAATCAAAATTCATAGTTAAACAGCAAATTCCAACACTATTAAATAAGAAATTAACTTTATCTGAAATTTCAACTTTTATAGTTTTATTCCAGTATCCAGTCACGAAAATTGTTAAATCATTTCAAATCTTGATTTAAATCCAATTATTCAATTATTGTGTTTGTGTCGAGTCTTTCTTTTTCATCATGTATCATCAAACCTTCAAAGTGAAGTGTTCACATTAGAATACTGATAAGTTACTTCATTAAACAGCACAATTTGAGTACATTTACAAATTTCCTATTTAATTTAACAAGTCTTCAAGTGTGTCATGAAAACACCTGAAATTCTCATCAAAATTTTTGGTTATATGAAATTCTAATTTAAACCTCTCAGTTCAAAATTTATATATTCCACACATATATGGAGAAAAAAAAATTTTAAAGTCAAGGTGAGGGAACATTTTTCTTGTCCCAAAATGGGACAAGAGAAATGCTCCCTCACCTTGATCAAAAAGGAAAAAATCTTGCATCTAAAAAACTTGGTTGTTCATTCTGTGTTAAGATTTGTCTGTTATTCAGCCTGCATTACACCTTTAAATTGCTGCATCAATTTTCGTTAAAATGCTGATGAATTATTCCATTAAATACTACATTTTCATAATATTTACAAAATTCATGTTTAGCCTTTCACAGTTTTAATGGAAGGATTTTTTTTTTTGTTAATTATTATAGTAAAACATTTAGGCTTGTGAACAGGGTTCGAAATTAGGATGTAAAAGTTAGTGTGCCACTTGCACCTAACTTATTTGTTTTAGCTGCCAAAAATGTCCTGCTAGCTGTTATCGTTAAATAATTCAAATTGCTTGGGCAGATATATCAACTGATAACTATTAAGACAGTGGTGCAACTGTTCGCAAAAATATCGCAAAACATCACGACTTTAATGAGAAAATTATTGATAAGTAAGAGAGGAAAATGTTCGAATATCAATTTCTGTTAGTAACTGTTGGGAAGTTGGTCATTCTACTAAATCACTTACAAATGAGTAAAAATTCAAAATTCAAAATTTGAAGGTCAAGAAGATACCGTAATCTTCACAGGTATCGCAAAAACTCAAAATACTGAAGATTAGATGAAATTTGCTCAGAAAATTGTAATTGTATAAAGTAATATCATATTTAAAAAACAAATAAATACATTTTAAAAAATGACGGTGAAAAATGGGTCGTCAAACTAAAAGTTTCCAGAAAGGTTAGGTATCAAAAGTGACGACTGGATGTGCAGCCCCGGTCATCAAAACAAATTTTTTAGCAGCAAAATACGACTAACAACAGCTAATTTCGAACCCTGCTTGTGAATACATTATTGCTCTAATTAATGCAATAAAAGAGACCTTTACTAAGGATTTAAATTCATGCTCAGAATTTTTTACTTAAAATGTTTTTGTAATATACACTTTAATTACGTATAAAGAAGGAATACATATAAAGAATATATATAAATTTTATTAAAATAATTTTACTTTTCTAAAAATAAATTTACAAGAATTTAATTTACATAACATGATCTTCCTCTGTGTGGCAGGTATCCGTTTTTTCTTAATAATCAGCTGAAAATTAAAAATTTTAAGTAGAAACAAAACATTAGGAAAAAGGAGCCAAATTCGTTGCAATTATGCAAAATAAAATACATTAAAAATATAAACCTGATACAAAAAAAAAAAAAGAAAGAAGAAAAGAAAGAAAGAAAACATACATGTGAAAATGTAAGAAATAATAATTTAGAAAAATAATACTAATTTATTTCCCCTACAGGTAGGGGTGGCAAGTTTCTGTCAAAGCGGCATGGTTATAGTACGGGAGCTAGCAACGTCGGGAAAACAAGAATTTCAGTAAGGCTAGATTTTAACTATACTGTGTCTCTCACTGTCCCAAACATTATACGAGCTGTCTGGCTGGCGGTAGAGGTTGCGTTCGCTAGTGCGCATCGTGTCTGTAAAAGGTAAAATGGTAATTTTTCAAATAATTTCAAGAAGGTTTTTTTTGTTTTTAATAAATCAATTTAACTTTTCTAAACTTAAATATATTATTGCCAGACATTATTATTGTTGTTTACTATGTACCAGACGCCAATTTTAATTTAAAAAAATTGTATTTTTCAAATTATTTTAGTATGGCTAAAATTTATATATGGTGTTATTTAAGTATTAACAAATCTATAATTAATTTGCCAGACAAAAATTCGGCTGCTAAACCACAGCCAGACCGAATTAAAATTGCAAAACGATGCGATATTATTTTGGTTGGCAAAGGAACAATTACAAAATAGATTACTGGGAAAGGAAAAAAATTATTAAATTATTTTGCTCATTAATATGGTACGAAAACGATAATTTATTGTTATACAGAGTTAGAAAAATAATTAATCTTAAGTATCAGAATAAACAAAACGTTTAATAGTCAAAGGCCTACAATGGTCATACAATAGAAATTTGAAGATTTTTCAAGCCAGGACTGTATTACAAAAAACGGAAGCATCTGGATAATCTTCATCATGATCATCATCACTGCTGTCATTTTCATAGTCGTCGTCATCATCGTCTTTTGACGTGTTGTTTTCTAATAAATCGTTATCTGTAATTAAAGGGAAAATGTTATAATCTTTCAGTTAATAAATTTACAAGTATTTTCTTAAAAACCAAAAATCTTCTTCCAACCAAATTTTTACCTTCAATAATAATGTTGGTAACTGACGATGGTAACTGCTCTCCAACAAACCAGATGAAGTCGTATTTATCATCATTTATGGTCCATCCAGAAGCTTGAGGGGATAAAGATGTTGGTTGTTTTAAATAAGCATTTCTCCAAAATTTTGTGACGTACCGAACTCGCAATATGTGTTCATACAATTCAGCTTTACATGGTGGTAGGCTTGATGCGTCAAAATTGCGGAATTTCTTTTGAAAATTATCATCTGATTTTTTACATCTGTAAGTGTTTGAAAATAGGTAAAATCGAACGTCATTGACGTTCGAAGAATCACGAGCACCGTACATATGGCAAATAAATTTTTCTAAGATCTCAAATGTCTGATCCAGTAATTCTTCATCATCTGTAATAATATTTTGACAGGCTAACTGGTACTGTTTTGATTGCTCTAGCAGTTTAAAAGGCCTAAGTTTACCTTTCCTGAAAAAAGCTGGTGTATAACTCTCATCCAGTGAGTGCGTGAAAACACGGCAGTGCTTTTGATAAAGAATTACCCAGGGTTTGGTGTATTTGATTAACGCTTACAAATCGCTCATTATTCTTAACACCAAAATTTATCCAAAGTTTTAAAGATGCGTTTAAGTGGTCCATGTTGCCAAGAAGTATTATTAAAATGTCCGTGTCTGAGCAGCGTATGACAACGTCGGCGTCAAAAGTTATTTTACAAATATGATATACAATTCTCGTATCTGCTTCTTCGTGTTCTTCACAAGATAAAAAATCTTCAACAGCTTTGATAACTTTGTTGTTTTCAACCCGGAAAGAGTAGCATTCGTTGAAATTAACATAAACAATTTTGTTCCCAATGAACGGAGCCATGTTATCACCTGCCCAATGATCAATAAAAAAATGAACTAGAGCTTCTTTGAACTGTATATTTTTAAGTTCAGCTATAAAATTGTGTGGACGAATTTGATTAGGCCCAATTGTAACTTGGGTAATTGACTCATTCCGACGTGAACGTTCAAAATCTTTTATTGACGGTGAAAAGTATTGATCAAAAACAATATCGATTCGATTGGATTTAAATCGTAGTATCATACTTAGGAATTTCTTAGATATAGCATCAAAAGTAACAGGTACTTCTTTCATTAGATGTAACATGAAGAAACCATCTAAAATACAGATATCAAAACACAAAGGTGGTTGATTGACATTACACAAAGGTGGCTGATTGTCACCGATTTTTTTCTCAATTAATTTTACCAGTTGAGCTTTATCAGTTTTGCAAATACTGCCATCTGCGTGGCACATTGATATTGGTCCTCAACCAATGCAGACCTAGTGCGTTCCCCAGTAATTGGTACCATACTGCCATCTGCGTGGCACATTGATATTGTTCCTCAACCAATGCAGACCTAGTGCGTTCCCCAGTAATTGGTACCATCTCTTTCAGCGGCACCCCAATGAGTGTGGTACCATTGCCGCAATTTTCTTGACGCTTAGTTTCCCCTAGATGGGGAACCTGAGCTGTCGTTGATGCAATCTGCACTAGGAATTTAATTTAGCCGAGAGCATCCATGCCAAACGGATACTCAAGGGATCTTTAGCATGCCGCATAATCATACGACATGGAAGCAGACGATTTTCTGCATCTTGAAAATCCACCGACTTGGGTCAGGTTTGAACCTGCGATCTTGGGCATATGAGACCTGCGTCTTACCACTACGCCACCCTGTCGGCTGTTACTAAACTTAAAAGATTAGAATTCATAGAAAAAGTTTAAAATACAAATTACTTTTATGTTTGTTATTTAACATTGTAAAACATCAAATTCAAGATTTATTGGTATAAAGTAAGAAATTCCTGAACCAATTATGCTATGTTTGAGTAATATAAGGGGAATAAGGAAACAACAAATGAAAATTATAATAATTCCTGCCATTATAATGTTAAACATGTTGAATGTAACACGTAAGAATCATTCTACAAAAATCACTTTTTTTATTTGGAAAGAGTTCATTAGTAAGATTTTCCATTTGAAATCGACTTACTTGTGTCGAGACATTTGATGTGGTGTACGATTTCTTATACATAGGGGATCTGATCAATAGAATAGAGGTCTGGGACCCGAAGAGCAATCTTTTATGTTTCTTGTGTGAGACCACGGAGGTCTGACACTCGCCTTCTAAGTCGTAAATCAGGGAGTTCATGCCAGAGGCATTTGTTTTGAAATATCCCAATTGCAGGGCAACTTGCGTACTTATTGCATGTTTACTATGTGCTGGACAGTTGTCCGAGAAATTTTCCGTTTAATTCATTTAATTGTAATTCATTCTTATTGCATGTTTATTAGAGGCTGGACAGTGGTCCGGGAAATTTTTCATTTAATTTAATTATAATTCATACTTATTGCATGTTTATTTGGTGCTGAACAGTTGTCCTGGAAATTGTTTTCTTATTACAATTATTTAACTACAATGTAATTTTAATATTTTAATTCAGTATGTCTTTTCCTAGGTATGTTTTAGAGTTATGTCCAACAAGAGTTAATGCAGTTCGTGATTTGAAGCGAGTTCTCAAAGTAATGAAAAATTATTGCTGTTTCTTCTGCATTTTAATGCTGAATGGTATATGACAGAAGATTTGGTGTTAATAGTTCATCAATTCTTCTGCTGTAGCTTTTCAGTTTATGCAAATTTAATACTTTGTATCTAAGTACTGCATTTGCTTTCTTGTCTCATGTTTCTGTTTTATAGTACTACTCTCTCTAATGTGAAGTGCTGGAACTAGTGGTGCAGTCCCAGAAAAAAGGTGGGGGGACGTTTACAGTACAAACATCAAAAGGCGGTTGTACACTTGTGCTAAAATAAAAAGGTAAGGGGGCGCCATCTCCCTCCGACTACACCACTGGTTGAAACCAATTATTTATGGCATTAGTATTTATTGAGACTTGTTTGTAAAGTTTTTATTTTAGTCGAGTTTTCTAAAAATCGAGCTTTAAAACAAGTATTATAATAGGGATCATTGATAAATAATGTCGCACTTTTTCAATATATTTGACCCCCTTTGTCATGAAGTGTCACACTTCAACATACCCCCTACCCCCCTTTGTCACACATCACGTTATATTACATTAGCTTATGTACTTGTAGTGTTGAAGTTCCGAAACAAAGCACTACGTTATAGATCACATTTCTAATTCTGTTTTTGAGCTTTTAATGACATTTGTGAGCATAATAATATTGAACATATGTGTACTTAATTTGAATAAAAGGAGATCAAGTTTATTACAAAGATGATAATTAGTATTAATAGTAAAAAATATTAATGGTTTGAATAATGAGAAAACCCACTCTATTTATCGTAAAAATGTACATGCCCAAGATTTCCTTTTAAACTTTTAACTAGAAGTAAATTTAAACCTTAACAGTATTGGAGTTTTCGATACAAAATTGAAATCAATGAAAGTTTAAAATCGAATCATAGAAATGAAAAAAACTTTAAAAATAAATTTAATTTGCTGATTTTAAATATTTTTATAGAGATCAAAATGTACGATGACACGCTTTCTTGAACCTCCTATGTCATTTATTAATGACCTCATAAGGATGTGGCCAAAATTATCATCAAGTCGTCAGTGTGCAGATCTAATGTTACGTAGGTCACTTTGTATTTCGTTTGTTTGTACATTATTTGTTCCATAAAACCTCACATTTAACTTTAAATATTATCATTATTGTAAAATGTACATTTAATTCAACTTTGCAGCTTTCGGTAATTATAATCAAACTAGTAAGCCCGGTTGTCATACGAAATGACCGCTGTTCTAGATATTACAAATTGTAATTAAAATGATTTGTGCAAAGGTGTCTGCTCATTCAAACTGAATGACCCAGGTCAAGCGGAGAGGATGCCTCTTTGCTTACTGCCCCGCACTACTATATATTTATTTACTATATAATCACATTGTTTGTGAAAAATATATATTTATCATCGAAAGAACTTATTGGAAATTTTAATATGCTTTTTAAGACAAAAGTGTTAACGAAACTGGGCAAAAAGAGCGCTGCCACTCTAACAGGGAAAGTAAAAAAAGCGCAGACAATAAATAAATTAATTAAAAAGAAAGAAAGGATTAACTTAAATTCGCGTATACATTCATTTTTAACGGAGATTGAAAATACAGCGAAGCCTCACTCAATATGCTGGATAAACATTTTGATTATTATTTGTATATTTGTTACAGTAATAATGGCAACTGCATTGATTTGTTTGTTTACACGGCAACTGTAATTATACTGTTGGAAACGACGGCAACAATGCAAAAATAAAATAAAACGGGTCAAGAAAATCATGGAAAATTTTTTAAAAATTAATTTAAAAAAAGAGACATTCCAAGCCAGATCATCCAGGGGTCGACACCCGAGGTCGGCCCATTTTGATGAAACTTGGGGAGATTGTTCTACCCATAGATATAAGAACAACTGTAAAGTTTTATCTCAATATATTGATTAGTTTTTAGAATAGAACACTTTAAAGTTTTGCCAGAAATTTGCAATTCGACGCTGATCGCAAATCAAGCGATTGCGCATACTTCTACATTTTGTATCATAAAACAGTTATTTTTGAAGATAGAAAGTTAATTTTTTTTGCATTGTGTTCAGTATTCTTTTGTGAATTGACATATAGCATTAGATTTGGGATTTAAAGGTATTAAGGCAACTTAAAAAATCTTTGAAGAACAAAATTGAGTTGTATTTATCACAATGACTGGCGCTCAGAAACTGCTCAATTGCATTAAGAACGTATCCTTCGATTTTAAAACTAATTATACCATTAGAACCTAGATTAAAAATGCTTCGAAGTGATAAATTGAAATTGATGGGGTTTATACTTTTCAATGAGTTAGAGCTGATCAAAATTATACCTTTGCAAAGTAACTAAATCCATTTTTCCTAACAACTTCAAGTTTCAAAAAAATAATATTGGCAGATCTTATAATGTTTCTATATAGTGTATTTAACTTACATTCATATTGATACACTGTACAAAGGGCTTTCCACCAAAACCGAATGAAATCATAAAATATTCAGAAATATATTTACAGCAATTTTTGGAAAAAAAAAATAGAACCGTCCTCAAATCATAAAATGCGCGAAAAAGTGAAAAATAAATAAATTATTTAACCAACATCGATACGACATTTAAACAGAACTTTTGAAGTCGGTGTAAAACTGTGATGGATTTTGATTCATGATAACTTTTGTAACCATGAATCAACTACAATTATTAATGGCCTATGCAACAGTTTCAATGTAAAATAACACATGGTGTAAAGATAACTAGACCGTCATAATTTTGCCCCGACTTAAAAAATTAGGTTTTAAAGTGGTATCGATGTTGTTAAGAATTAATTTATTTTTCAACGAAGGTATAGGACCTATGGTAAACTACTCTTGGTCGATTTTTAAAAAAATCATGAAAACCGGTTCATCGGTAAGAAATTATGAATTGGGGAAACCAAAAACAATCGGCATATTCGGTATGAATGTTATCTAGACACACGGCAGTGTGTCCGCCAAGTTCAGAAAGTCAGCCAAACTGCGGCACCGGCCAATGTGTATATTTACCCGAACCATTTCGAGCTACTTTTGACCCCATCATTACCCAAAAAGGAGTAGACCTACATACTTGAAATTTTGTACGTCTAATAGCGATCCCCTTAACCCCTAGAATATCAAATTTCATTGATGTATCTCTTATGGTTACGGAATTATTAAGGTCTGAAAAGTGTCATTTTTATCACTCACTCATCAAAAACCTAATCTACTTCTAGGGGACTTAGACACTTGAAACTTGGTGTCAAGGTAGACAATTTGGCGTATATAAAGGAAAAAATCCGAAACTTCAAAAAATTACCTTATCTTTGAAGTTACTAGCATACTCTTAAGTAGCATCATACCTAACGACTTCAAACAGCAGCCGTATTTTTCTGCCGTTAACATAAACAATACTCTCTCGCGCTTGAAGGAAAATAATTGATGCATTGAAATTCACTTTCCGCTTTAATTTTTTGCCTTAAGGCTAAACTCAAAAGCTGAGTACAAAGAATCCAATGTCATAGTTGCACAGAACTTTTCAACGTTTTAAATAAAAGATTAATTAAGAAAAGATGGATTTACAGACTTATTACGGAGAAATGTAAACAAACGAAAAAAATCTTAAATAATTAATAGCGACTATTCAGCTTGGTTTAATTCAGTATAACTTATCGTCAATATAAAAACACACATTTTAGCTTTTCAAAAATTAATGATATCCCACAAAAACATAAATGTGAAAAAAGGGCCAAGTTCAATAGAACAAAAACGACGAGTAGTCGGTGTCAGCGATAAAAGAATTGATATCTAACGGGTGCCAAGCTCCATAGCAGATCCTTTGATCATGGCTGTAAGAGTGTAGAATGTTCCTTAATTTATTTTAAAACATTTTTTTATCGAATTCCAAACTTGGCAAGTTTTAATTAAGATAAGTTACGTTCACAAGAAGACTATAAGAAGACAACTAGGAATTAACTATAATTGCTTGACACATGATTTTACTAACTATTAAAAATTGCCAATTGAATGAGTTAAATTTTTTGAATGTAATTTACCTTAATTAACACTTGCCAAGTTAGGAATCCGATAAAAAAATGTTTTTAAATCAATTAGGGAACATTGTGAACTCTTACAGCCGTGATCAAAGCGTCTGCTATGGAACTTGGCACCCGTTAGATATCAATTCTTTTATCGCTGACACCGACTACTCAGAAGGTCGTTTTTGTTCTATCGAACTGGGCCCTTTTTTCACATTTATGTTTTGTTGGGATATTATATTATTAATATATGTTTATATCAATTTGATAATTATTATTTAATTAATATATATTTATATCAAATTTAATTATGTTGATATCAAAGTATAACCTCCTTCCTTTGTGAAGTTGGTTAAAAATACGTCGTTTTTTTGCAAAATGCTTATACCGTAGAAAGTTCTTCAAACAAGCAGGAAACTACAAGTTTAGACTTTGAACCATTCATTAGATTGAATATTACTAAAGGAGTATCAAAGTCAAATATGTTGCCTGATTTTGATAGGAACTTACATAAATTACGTTGCATGCGTTTATGAAGGAAACTGGTGCAATGTTAGAAATTTCATCGCGAAATTACGGTTAAATAACCGGCAGCAGTTTGTGCATCTAATTCACCGTTAAATTTACGGTTTGAACCATTTTTCTCTCTTTACGGGACCTAAACCATTTCCAATCAGCTTGGTTAAAAACCGCAAATACAAAAGTTTACGGTTTTATAACCATTTAAAAATGGTTTCAAATAGGGCTCGACCGATGGCATTTTTTGGCCGGTGGGCCGATGCCGATTGTTGGCCGATTGTTCCGAGATCGGCCGATGGCCGATTGCCGATTATTCTCCTCTTCTATCGGCCGATGGCCGATGGAAAAAAAAGTCACTTTAAACCATTAAAACATGTAGAATGCTTATCAAAAATGTCATTTAAATCATTTATTTTTATGTTTATAAAAACATAAATGCATTATTCAAGCACCGTAAAACTGTTTGGGGGGAAGTTTACATGATAATTAAAACTAAAATAATCACTCGCGATTCTAGTAAAGTAAGTAAACTGTTTGTAGGTTAAAAAGAAATAAAAATACTATATCAGAAGATTTTTAATTCTATTTTCTTACCTTTGCAAAAAAACTCAACAACTATTGGATAGAATCGGGTCTAATTCCCTTTCCTTCAACATTTTCTCTTCATAACACCTGTACTGCAAATGCCAAGTGCAGCTGGCTTTATTTTCTTATTTTTTTCATGGAGAGGAATGCAGATGTTATAATACAGACTAACAAATAATGTGGGTTTGTATCTTTAACGAAATTGTCAACTCCCTCCTTTCAGATTTTTTTTTCCATAATCCCCCCCCCCCCCATTTTTAAAAGAAAAGCGGGAAAGACTATATGTTTATTTTTCATTATACAAGTTGTTTTAACTAAAAATAGCTCTTTTTCTAAAATAAAAATAAAAAATTAAAAAACTTCGCTCGCAGTTTGGCCCTCCCTGTTCATAACCAAGAAAAACTGAATATTGCTTTAAAAACAAAGATGTGAGATTTTTTTTGCCATTACAAATGAATACTGGGTCTCAAGAACTAATCTCGTTACCTTTTTTTTTTCTTGTGAGTTGAAAATTACACTGAAGTACTTGACATGTTGTTTATATTTTCATGAGCACAATGTAAGGTCACCGAAATAAACCGATATTTTGAGCACCAGCAGTTTTCTGTTGACAAATAATCTTCTGAAAACCACGTGATCGTTTATAAAAATTAAGATGTATTTTGAAATTAATGAAATTGTAGCATTTTTATTAAAGTATTGTTCCACCCTGTCACGCGAACTTGTATTTTACGAATTAAATTTTTGAAAATTGCAAGTCGAGCTTGGACACATAAAATTTCGATCAATAAACATTTATACTGAAAAATTGATTTATAATTTTTATCAATATGTTCTACGTTGTAAACTAACAATAAAATAACAGGAAATATTCTTAACTGAAAGCAGATGCAACGACATTGTTGTACAATAGCAGAAAAACTGTCAACTGTCTAAAACGTAGCATCAAAGAAGCCAAAAAAATGCGCTAAAAGCAAGTATAAACGGGGAAAAATTAAAATAATTATCGTATAAAAAAGTTAAGATGCATTGTGAACAGTAACGGATTTAGGTTTGAGGGCGTCCTAGGCCCGAGACGATATGGCGCCTTTTTTCTTTCGTAACAGTATATTTATATGTATATATATAAACATATATATATATGTGTGTGTGTGTGTGTGTGTGTATAAGATAATTAAAATATACAATAATAATATATAGACAATAATAATAAGAAATGTAATTCAGGTATAAATTAAACATATGCTAGCATTACAAAAAAGGTTTTTGAATTCTTTTTGTTAGATATTTCAGGTTTTAGTACTAGCCTGATTAATTATTTTAACAAATGCATTCTATTCTCAAAATGGTACTATGTTTAGATAGTAAGAGCACACACACACAATAAAATAAACTTTAAAATTTGGTCTTACAGTTTACAGAAAACCCAATCGGTTTTTAATTTTAGTCGTCTTAAAGATTTTGGCGCCCCTCAAAATTTGCTGCCCCAGTCCCGGGCCTCACGGGCCTAAGCCTAAATCCGCTACTGATTGAAAAAAAAAAATAAAAAAATGCGTTGATCAATCTTTGAAAATAAAGAAATTTTAGCATTTTTATCAACATGTTATTAAATCCTGTCACGCGAACTCGCATCTTGAGAATTAAATTTTACAGATTTAAAGTCGAACTTGGACACATAAAATTTCGATCAATAAACATTTAAACTGGAAAATTTTCTCTTAGAGTCAGTTGGGGTAATTGTAAACGCTTTTTCAATGTTTTAACTTTTAATCCTTCCCAACCTCTTGAATGAATTCAGAGATAAAATTGTGAGCATTGTAGCCACTACTGTACTTCTTGTGAGTAAATGTGTACAAAAGTTTTGACTTTATGACTATTTGTTAGCGAATGAGCTCGTGTTTACAATTACCCCAGAGATCTGGGGTAATTGTAAACAGTGATTTATTTTCGAATAAGGTTGATGCAAAAGGAAAAGTGTTTCATACACAGTCAGCTTGAAGGCTTAAGAAGTTTCGGAGCAATGGTTCTCAATATGCGGCCAACAGGCAGCATTTGGTCCGATGAGTTATGTTAGGAGTCGGCTGAGATCATTTAACGAGAAATAACTTGCAAAAAATCAAGTAATGCGACAAATTTGTGTGAAATTTGTCCCGCAGTGCATCAGTCGGTTAGCAAGAATCCCACAGAGCACCGAAAGTGAAGCACAACTGGCCGTGGTCAACGCTTGGGAGGGTGAACACCTCCCGCGACTGATTACTCGGAGACCGTGTGCGATAAAGGGAACTACATCGTCGCTTCAAATGTCCACCAAGTTAGAATTAATTTCCGCTGAGGGACCATCCTAGGTGACAATCTCTCATCAGGGACCTGGTTCAAAGTCATTTAGCCCCTCTGAGCCAAGTGTACTTCATTCTACGGAGCTCACTAATAATCAGTAGGGGCTTCCTTCATTCATGGTCGCCCTTGAAATCCACGTCCCCCCAAAGGGGACTTGGATTTTCAAGTGGAAGCAAGCAACAACAACAACAGTTATGTAAAATAGACACAAAAAAGTGTAAATTTACAGCAAAATATAATACTTATTGTCCCCCCAAAATATTGGAAATAAGATAAAGTTAAGTGTTTACAATTACCCCAGAGTACGAAATATATGGGGTAATTGTAAACACCAAACTTGCACATGAAAAATAACATGGAGGATTAAATTCCTAACTAAATGTTTTTAGCAGCATTCCATATGACAAATAAAAATGGTTGAAACCGCTTTCATCACTTTTGTAGATGAGCTGGAGAGAAAAATGTAAGGTCACTAAATTTTGTTAAACAACTTTTTTCACTGTGCCATTTTCAATCAATAGTGACGCCTCCACAGTTGTTTCGAAACTTACGAAACTGTTTCAATGTCTTCCCTATGCTGCCAGTTTATCACTCACAAGCAGTTAAGTTTTCAAAACCACCACAAGTGTAGTTATGAAGCTTGTTTACAATTACCCCAACTGACCCTATATTTGACCAATCTTTTCTATATTGTAAACTAAAAATGAAGTAATGAGAATAACCGCGCACTAAAAGCAGATGCAACGGGATTGCAGAAAATCTTTAACACGTGGGATCGAGGAAGCAAAAAAAAAAAAAGCTAAGAGAAAAAAGTTTACGCTGGTAAAAATTAAAATTATTATCGTACTTTGATTGTGTTGACTTTGTATTTTTTACAATTTCGGAATAATAAGAAACATGACAAACTAAAATCAGATGGTGTAATATTATTGCACAATGACATCTAATGCACAATAAGTGATTATTAAACGAAAAAAGGGCAAAAATGAGGCAACTAACCTAGTGCGAAAAACAAATAGCACTCATACGACGCATCTATTATTTTTTCTTTAACATATTCTATTTCGCGCGTATTCTGTTCAAAGAGAAATAATTTTAATAGTGAACGTTTTCGGGCAGTGATCGCTTAAACTATTTTTCCGAGTTTTTCATCAAATGCTTTGTAGAATGACATTATTTTGTGCTCTTTTTAACTGTTGTGCTGCCTGTTATTGTATGGAAATAAAAATCTAGCTATGGAGAAAAAATAAAGTTAAAGAACAGAATGTTTTCTGGAAAGTTGTATCTGCGAAAAACATCGGCCTTGCATCGGCTTTTAGATGTTTTTCAATGCCGATGGGCTGATGTTTTTCTAAAGTTAACATCGGCCGCCGATGCCGATGGCCGATGGCAACTTTGTTGAACAATCGGGGCCGATGAATCGGTCGAGCCTTAATTTCAAAATAAAATTTTTACCGTTTTTGAACTATTTCGAGGCGTAGAAACCGTAAACGAAACGTGCGGGGATCAAACCTGGGTGCATGGTACACCAACCTTGCGCTCTAGTCATTCGGCCATCTACACCATTTAAAGCGGCCGTTTATTCATCACTAAATCTTCTTTTCCAACAGGCAAATGGCCTTGAAATTGAGATTTCAGTTTTTGATTGGATCCAAAGTCATTTTTGGGCTAAATTTACTGTATATTGACGAAAATCGTTTTATTTGCTGCAAAAAATTAAAATACAAGCAAGTTTCAGCAGCTCAAATGATGCGTTCGCTCATTCGCAAACAGTTCAGGAATCCGAGGTCTCCAATTTTTGATTTACGTTGTATTTAGTAACCACTGCTTAAGCCATTTTTTTTCTTCTTCTTTTATATACACATGCTTGGGCATTCTTCTGCAGCAAAATCAGAAATTTTCAGCTGAGCAACTTGTTGCTCAGAAGAAAGAAAAAAGAGCGGAATGTGCTAGCGATACACGTTGTTTTTTAATTCTGCGCAGTTCGATTCTACGCACGTCCCCAACGCCCCTGACCTTTTTCCAGATTCCAGCAATTACATAGAAGGTATTCAGTCCAAGAAATGAAAACATTCAAAGGGCTGGAATATAATTTCTCCTTAACTAATGGCTGGGCACAATCTCCAGCATTTCCCGCTCATTGTATGATACTGGAAATGAACAATGAATGCAGCACCCCAAAGGGGGCGAATGTTACTCAAATAAGCCGAATAAAGAAATTCCTGAAAACCAGATGGAGAACAAACGGGGGAGAAGCAAATTCAAGAAAACATCA
Organism: Octonoba sinensis; assembly: GCA_038502835.1. Classification (NCBI taxonomy): domain Eukaryota; kingdom Metazoa; phylum Arthropoda; class Arachnida; order Araneae; family Uloboridae; genus Octonoba; species Octonoba sinensis. The sequence goes on from CM076604.1 coordinate 10,765,217, forward strand.
GCGGTCAAGTTACAGAGAGTAAATTGTAGATAATTAGTTCAAATAGCCTACTAAAAAGTGGTCAACATACAACTTATGGAGGTGATTAACATACAGAGGAAAATCTCAATTGAAAATGCGTTGTGACCATTCAAACTATAAAATTTTGGTCAACATACAGAGGTGGTCAACTTTGGAGGTTTTACTGTAATTAAAACGAACTTTTCACAAAAATTTGTATTAAATTGCAAAAATATATAAATAAATAAAGGACAAGAACAAAAGTAGGAAACATAAAGTCTTTCGTTAATGTTCATAAATGCGCTTTAAAATAACTTTCTGCAAGAAAAACACTGCGTAGCAGTTCATAATCATCCCATTAACATAGCAAAATTGCTTTTTGCAGAGAAATTGGCGAATAGCACGGTTGGCGAAACTTTAAGTTCAGTGTTGGGGAAACCTATTTTGCCTGGCGTGGTGTGTTTATGGAAGCAAAAAAAGAAAACGCGCGAAAGTTGACAATTTGTAATTAATACTTAAGGATTGTAAAATTTTTCAGTATTTAACGAAAACTTTGAAATTCCGACAAAAGTTGGAAGAATCTCCACCATTTAAAACAAAAGTAACTTATTTCCCTCGTACTTAGCAATTTTTATGTGGTGCAGCAACTTTTATGTGGTGCATCAATGGGGAAATCCTCCCCCTCCCCCCCCCCCCTCGACTGAAAAAGATGCCGGGCAGGAAGAATAAAATCAATTGAAAGAGTACAAAAGGGAGAAGTACGTAGCGTATGTATGCAACATTGATATTTTATAGCTTCATCGCATTGAGGAAAATGGTAAGGCAATCTGTATCACTTTGGCAACATCAGAGTAAAGATAACGGGAATGCGCATCAATGTTTCTTTTCGTTTTTTTTTTTTTTTTTTTTTACAATCACGTGACTATTGATCGAGCCAAATGGCCTTTCTTGCAGATATAAATTAAAAACAAATATGAAGAAAATGAGTAGCGTTTTATAGCAGCGCTTTTGAACACCGCAAAAGGTTTTTAAAAGGAAAATCTTACACCTGAGATAATTTTATTCCCCATTTCAGTAGAGAATACATTCTTTTTTAAATATCTACCAAATGTAGTTAAACCGCCATTTCAATTTCTCAATGATGCTCAAAACGTCGCCGAATACAAAACTCTCCTCATCCCTAGATGAACATTTCCGCAATCATTACAACCTTTTTCTACCTTGTGTGGAATGAAAGGCGCACTGCGTAAAATTGCTGATTTCAGTTTACAACTTAATAACTACAGGTATGTACATGAATGACCCATAGCGAACTAATTAGAAGTAAAATCTAGGACCAAATTAGTTTAAGCTATACGAGATGATGTTCACTAGGGATAGTTGCAAAGATTATAGTTGCAGTTATTAAACCACACCTGATAATGTACTACTTCTTTGTTTTGAAAAAATCCGCGCCACTTAGTTGAATTCGATAAACTTGCTTTGTAATAAAATTGCTCTGTTTACTACTGATTTGGCGATGTATTAACTCTTTTGGCGAGCTTATTGTGGTAAGCTCTTTAACCGATAAGTACCATTTACTGGGACAGTAATTTGAATCTTGGTACTAAAAAGCGACTCTATAATAGCATCGAAAGTGCTGCCAGCTGCACAAAATCTTCGACTAACTTGTAAACTTCCATCCTGCTTTTACATAAACAGCGACGGCAACAAAACACGTCTGTTGCAATACACTGTTGCTGTAGCTATTGCAGTAAAAGCGAGCATTTATTTATTACTTTTTTATGAAATAATTCACTTATGAGATGACGATTTACTTCTAAAAAATAGCTATTAAAGATTTAAAAAATGCATACGAGTAGCAATTATAAGCACGTATACGTATTAATTAACTAAAATAAGTCCGTGTGCTGAAAGTTAACTGCAAAGATGTTGTTGCTGTCGACTTCGGTGTGAAATCTCGATCACAGTTCCTTGCAACACATCAGAAGTAAATCGTCTGTCTTTGTTTCCACAAACCTGTTACTTATTCCACATGACTATGTTTTTCGGAGTTATTTAGGTGAGGGGTTTTCATCAAGAAGCCTCTTAGCCGTTATCGATATATTTTCGATAACGTTGCCCGAGGAGTTGCCACGAGGAGGCGGGCTTCTAACAGCGTCGTTCTAAACTCAGTGGTGATCCTTCTGATCCAGAATTTCCTCAATTTTAGGTAAATACTGTGGCGATTTTTTTAAATTCGATCAAAATAAAACTCTTGTTGAGGAACGCAATATTTTAAAAGACTTTCCCTACCGTCTGAGTTTAGAACGAGGCTATAAAGCTAAGTTTGACCTCATAGGACACATGACGACTCACTCCGCCACAGATTTCAGCCAATCGAACAAGCGGTTTGCAAAGGAGCTCGATAAACTCGAATTTTTATTGGCTTGAAGCTTTCACCGAATTTCGAAGCAATGTCATTACCCGGATGAGTGCAAACTTAGCTTATCACTCCTCAAGGGGACGCCCTTCCCACCAGATGTTAACCCTTTTGCGTCCCCCCGAGCTGATCGTTGATGTTGTGTATCAGCTCTCGTTAGATGTTTAGTTAATTGCCAACATACCATATCAGGTCTTGTCATGTATCTAGTTATTTTCCTCCTTCCTCCTCTTCCTTTTAGCTTTCGGCATTTGTGTTTGCCTCTCTTCTCTTGGCCGTCGGTCGTCTATTGCAATGTAAACGCGCCGAGTGGGGCAACTGAGCGGCAGCCTAGCATAACCTCCCATTGGTGCTTAAACCTTGAGGTGCGACATAGATCACACCCCTTTAGACGGCTGTGATTCCCTGAAATTAATTGAATTATACATAGTTTATTTTACTAGAGCAAAAATACACTTTTGCATAAATGAACTACGACATGATAAAAGACCACTATTGCACAAACATACCCTTCTATATTGCGGGCAGATATTTATCTACCTTGGGTTCCGTTAGCCGGGAGCAAATGTGGCCAATTGTGAACCAAATGCCAGCCAGGTCGCGAACCGAAGCGAATGACAAGACTGAAACTTATCGGAATTCTACATTATTTGGCGATTTTTCGACGATTTTTTGCCTGCGCCCGGCTAACGTTAGCTGGACGCAAATGTCGCCAATTGTGAACCAAACGCGAGCGAAATCGCAAAGCGAATCGAATGACTTGCAGTCTCTCTGTAAAGAAGAATAAAAGTTATCAAGGGATTTGCCGAAGTAGGAAATGGGATTCTCCGGTCCTTACCTTTGAAAAGAACCGGATCAAAATGAGATTCTACTCATGCAATTAACTGTAAGAGAAGCAAAGGTTAGAAAAAATAAAAAAAAAGGGAGACATTTTGGGGGATCTCGGACGGTGTGGAACTGGTCCTTCTGATACCTTTTCACTTACCTCAATCCTAATAATAGGGTAGGCAATCCATGGAGCTGGGATTTTTTTTTTTTTTTTTTACATGTATAAGACACATCACATTACAACATTTATGTTTTTTTTTTGTTTTTGTTTTTGCTTTTTTTTTCAACATTTACACAAAACAACACCTACAAACATGCATTTTTTTTTTCTTTTCTTTTTTTTTACATTTACATGGCACATCACATTACAAAATCTTTGTTTTTTTTGTTTTTTGTTTTTTTCCAACATTTACACAAAACGACACTTACAAACATGCATTTTTTTAAATTTTTTTTTTACATTTACACGGCACATCACCTTACAACATTTATAATTTTTATTTTTTATTTTTTATATTTTTTTTTGGTTTCCCAGTCCTACCGGCTTAAAGTGAAATACTGTTGTGCCTTCCTTCTTGTGTCACGGTCGTCACTACACACCGTCGTTCATTCCCCCGGGAGACCTCAGGTCTGTAAAGAAGTGGTGGGGGATACTAAACCAGGGCAATGGAGACCGAAGGGCTTACCTATTAACAGCTCAGTTGGGAAGAAATACCTCGATTCGCCATGATTAAACAAGTTAAGACTACTTACTTTGAAGGAGCAAAAAGAAACCGCTTTCTGACCTGAGGCACCCTGACTTGACCTGCATGGTCCTTCAGTTTGTTTCCATAACGAGATGTCAAAATTGGTTTGAGTCAGTCGCTTGCCTTAGGCTGCAGTACTTATACTTCCTCTGTTCATTTTCTTTTTCCTTTCTCCTCAGATCTTATTGGACATGTGTCTGGGAGTGTAGGTGTCATACGAACTCCTGATAATAGTCCAGTTCCGATATTAGCACTTGATAATGTCTTGTTGCTTATCCAGATGTTATGTATCAGCAAATAGAGGAATGGCCAGTTGCTTATCCAGATGGTATGCATCCGCACTTGGGGATGGCCAATTGCTCATTCAGACGGTATGCATCCGCACTTGGGGATGGCCAGTTGCTAATCCGGACTGTATGTTTCCATGTTAGGGTTTGGCCAGTTACTAAACAGATATTATGTCTCAGCACTTGATGGTCAGTTGCTTATCTAGATGTATGTATCTACACTTGGGGATGACAAATTGCTAATCCAGATCTTAAGTATCAGCAATCGGGAATGGCCAACTGCTTATTAGGATCTTATGTGTCAGCACTTGGTGATGGCTTGCTGCTTTTCCAGATATTATATATCAGCACTTGGAGATGGCCTTGTTGATTATCCAGATGCTCTTGTTAGATGATCTAGCAGTCCCAATGTCAGCAAAACTATTCGAACAAATGAACAGGAGCTAAAGTGTATTTGGAAATGCCTTGGAATTTCGTTCTAAATTTTAACTTTAAAAAGATCCAGTTTTTCCAAATTGATGTGCAATTTTAGTGTCTAGTGGTTAAATTAAGATTTAATGCAATAATTAGTATAATTTGCTGATACCTTAAAATCTAATTTGTTCTGACAAGTTTTTTTAAATAGGATTTTTTAAAAGTTATAACGTTTTATTTCTTTCCGATGTATTTCTCATGGAAAAAATGCTATCTACTCAACCATTTCTTTTACGAATTTTCTAAAAGATGTCCTGTTTACTTACTCACGTCCAACTACTCCTGTTTACTTTTAATATTTTCCCCCTCATGTAAACAATTTGTCTCACAAACTAATAAAGTTTCAATGTCAATCGTTTTGAGGAAAAATACTGAAGATTTTAAAAATCCATTCAAAACATGTTAGAAAAACAACAGGATATTATTTTAGAAAGAAGATTCTCCTCTTTTAAACAAAGGCTGATTTCGTTCTCGAACGGAACTGGAAATTTGAAAGAAGAACAAAAAATATTTTGCTTACGTTTCAAAATTTCGGGATGAATTCTATTGTTACATAATGTAAATTCCCATTTAGGGACCCATAAAAGAATTATGGAAATATCCTTCAGAAATCGTGCAGGGTCTCCGAAAAAAATATCATACAAAAAAAAAAAAAAAAAAAAAACGTGAAAACGACTTAAAAATGCATGTTTTCAGCTAAATTTGAAACAAAAATGCTCTGAAAAGTAAATATTTATCGAACTATATTTTGACATTTTTTCACATTCATCATCATTTTCGTCTGTCCCCTCAAAATATGTTGGCATAACAGGTGGGAGTATTTTAAGAAATTAATTGCATCGTCTTTTCTGTTGTAGTAATAAGTTTTCAACTTTATGATAACAATACAATAAACATTAACTTTATTTCTTATCTGAGCATGTTTTGATACGTTGCATGAATTTATGGGTTTTTAAAATAGTAATTACTTTTACAGGAATTTTCGTTTTAAATTAGTAAAACAATTTGGAAAAACTAGATTTCGTTTGAATTTAAAACTTTGAAAGAAATTCCAAGGCATTTTTAATGCACTTCATTTGATACAGGCTCATGTTCATCTGCCCAAATGGTCTTTAGTCACACTTTGTATCAGTTCCAGTTAGATGTTAAGTTTCTTAAATAGGTGTCAAGTCAATATAGGTGTCATTGCCAGTTGTTTTACTTTAACGTTCTTACAGAGGTTCACTAATTACGGCAGCAGCAGCAGCAAAACCTGAAAATTAGCAAGAAACTGCATTTAGAGAAGTTTTATTTTTACGAAGTATAGAAATTATTCAATGCAGGAGTAATGTCTATTTACAAGATTCTTTATAAATTCAAATTTACAAACTAAAAGATATTTCGTAATAGAAATATAATTTCACATTAATGCTCATTTGTGCTTTAAATTAACGTGAAATTATATTTCTATTACGTTTACTTGCCCAAAGATAAATTATTATTAAAAGATATTTGTTTGCGCATTGTTATTGCTTATGAGCGTTTATTGCGGAAGCCGACTCCTATAAGGGTTTTGGAGCACTCTTCAATCTGATTGTTTCCATAGTACTTTTAAGTATAATGTAATACTTTACTTTTGATTCTCTTTCTTTCTTTTCCATTGACAATTTAAAGATGTTGATTGCATTGTGAAAAAGTTTAAAAGTTTAAAGAAATAACTTCTGTACACTCAATTGTTTATTTTGGAATTTTTTACATTAGTTTTGTTCTGCACAAAGGCAAAATCGTAAGAATGTTCCAACTTGCAACTCTGCGATGATTTTTACAGAAAGATTTTCAAACTTAATGAAATTTAAAAGCTCAAACCTGAAGCTTTGAAATGCAACCAAGTTTCAAATCCTTGGCCACCGTAACGCTTATTTTACAAGTGTGAATTACAGGTGGCATGTCAATAAGTTGTGCATTCACCCTAAACTAAACTAAACTTAGTGGCGCGCCAGCCCTTTTGAGGCCACCGGCCTACTGTGCCCATCCCGGTTTTCGAGACCGAGAACCCTGGGGTGCAAAAGCAGAAGTTCCGGTCAAGTGTTCGGCCTGACGCGGAGCCCCTAGTGTTTATTTCCCAATCACGCTTGGTCCTCATTTTGTCGACCCCACTGCAGGGATGAAAGGCTGAGTCGACCTTGAGCAGCCCGGGAATCGAACTCCGGACCTGTGGCATGGTAGCACGGAACGCTACCACTCAGCCACTGGGCATTCACTCTATTATTTACAGACACCAATCCAAATTTTCAGAACATTATCCAATTAGATAAACTAACAGCTATCAGCCTCCCTGATCGACTAGCTCATTTAGTTTTAACTTCATTGACTTTTTTTAAGTTCCCCACGCTGAACGAAGTCAGACGGCATTCCTGAAACACTTCAGACTTTTGAGTCTTATCATTGAAATGAAATCGTTAGATAAACATGGTGTTATCTGAAAATGGTGTGTGTTATAGTAAAACTTCAACTTCGCAAAGTATTTTCTTTGGTTCGATTCCCAAGTTAATTGGTAAAAAATTGTCAAACGAAATGTGCTGTGGAGTTCATTGCAAGTTTTTGCACAGTATGAAATATATTTTTGCACAGCTTTGATAAATGATCAATACCTAAATAAAAAATCCAGCAAGTTTGTTATGGTAAAAACACTTAAAATAGACTAAAAAAAGCCTTGGACATTCTTAAGACAGTAATGTAAAACTAAAAACCGTTTTTAGTACATTTGCTAAGAAACTGGTTACTTTGGTAATTTAGAATAAACCTAGCAAATAAAAAAACGAAGAATGAAATATTTTAAATTACCGTTTAACTGCACTTAAAAATCTTTGACCGAAGGACCTTCTTGGAGGTAGGATGTCGGATGTCGTTTCTGTAGTTGTTTCAGGAATAACTTCTTCTGATGATTTTTCCGGTTTTCTCTCAAAATCCGAGATAGGTTTGATTACGGAGTCCACGTTAGTTACCTCTTCTTTCCAGGATAGGTCGACCATCCTAATTCTCAAAGTGATTTGGTCTTTCCTTCCTTCAGCTGCCAGGATGTCGAGTGCATTGTGCACGTTATATTTCCTGAATATTATGTTGTTGGCACTGAGGATGACATCTCCTTCACATAAGTCTCTGAATGCTGGAGACGCATATTGGCGTTTGGTTACCTTAAATCCTTCAAATCTAAAAATCCAGAAAAAAAAGAAGTTTTTTAGTTAAATTACGTTAGGATAAAAAAAATCATTATTTTCCTTTTATTATATGCATAAATAAAGTTTTGTTATTTTTTGCAGTTGATAAAAATATTTTTCTTAAAAAATTTGCATTGAATAAATATTTTTCTTCTTTCAGTTAGAATTTAATTATTAATTCTAAACAAATTTAAGGTTCTTAATTTTTCATTATATTTTCTTACATAATGATAAATATCCCACACCACTAAATCAATGACATAACATTTGTAAAACAAAAGCAACAAAAAAAAGTGAAAAAAAATATATTGAAATAAAAGCGTATGCGAATCTTGATTTCCCATAAAGTCCGAACTGCAATCTTCGATTGAGAAAATGTAGTTTTGTTCCTTTATAATCACGTCTAGCTTTCCAAAAATTATTCGAAGAGGCAAACTAAAGTAAAAAAATCACGAAGAAAAAACTAAAAGTTGGAATTTACTTAGGAGAAAAAATTACGCATATATATTTCGATCACGAAGTTTTGACCCTTGGGAGCTTCTGCGCATGTCAGAAAAGAGCGAACTTTTTCTTGTTTTAGGAAAGTTCTTTATGTACGAGCGTATATTAGCACGCGAATCAGAATGTTTGCTTCGCTGTTTGTTGAAAAGAACAAAATTTATAAACTGGCGTATAACACCCGGTTGGAAGAAATTAAGTGTGCTAACGACTAAAACGAGAACAAAATGCGGGACATTTCTTATATCAGCAGTTCCTCCCTTGAACATGAGTGGATTGTGGTTCTTGGTTTGCTGGGAGAACTGTACCTTCGACGCTGACAACTAGTTGTATGACCGGCAGACACACATTATCTATTTGCTACAAAATGAATGTCGCCAATAAAAGTCGCCAATGAAAAGTTCTTGGCCAATTTCTGGGATATAGCAGAGATTGCTATAAGAACTAGTATGCTGTGGCAAGGCTGAACGTAAACTGCTGAATCAAGTTGAGTCTTGGCCGTGGTCATCGCGAAATTTTCTTCGACATATTTCATGTGTCGACAAGGGTGGCGTTGTGGTAATTCGCAGGCCTCGTACGCCCAAGATCGCAGGTTCAAACCAGGCCCAAGTCGGTGGACTTTCAAGATGCAGAAAATCGTTTGCGCCCATGTCGTATGATTGTGCGGCATGTAAAAGATCCCTTGAGTAGACATTTCGCTTGCATGCTCCCGGATAAATTAAATTCCTAGTGCAGTCTGCATCAATGAGAGCTCAAGCGAACTGAAAGTTCAAATTCTCAGTAGTAATCGCTACTTGAAAGAATGGATGCCGATTACCGGGGAAGGCACTAGGTCTGCAAAGGTTAGTGATTGTACGCAGCCCCATTAAAAAAAATATTTCACATGTATATTCGTTTTCAAATTATCAAAAAGCGTCGTTACCTTGGAGCGATTGGATCCAAAATAGCAGAAGTGTGTGGGATTTATTTACAACCGAAGAACACCGAAGCAGTGGATAATGAAAGGAAAAAAAAAATAATAAAAAAACATTACAGTCGCCAACACAGAAGTGAAGTGAAATATCTTTTCTTACCTATGAAGGTCGTCAAAAGACAGTTTCAGACTCATTCCAAATGTGCCATTTTCTTTGACGAGAGTGATGATGTCCTCCCTGAAAGTAGTGAGGCTTCTGTTAGAGTTGAATCTTTATGTGGTCATAAGTTGTGCTTTTTAAATGCAATTGTTGACAAATAAGGTCGACATTGAACAGCGTATACAACGTTTAGATTAGGGGTCCCCAACCCCTTTGCCCGCGGGCACCATGGCGCCCGTCGATCGGTCTAAGAGCGCCCGCTGCTTGTGCCAAAGATAAAATTTTCCAGTTTTCCATTTTAAATTAGAGGGCATTTAGAATCCAGAATATATGAATAAAGGGCCAAATTATGAATGACCCTATAATGATAAATGACAATGAATATCATAAAATCAAAGTATAGACAGATGAACTTCTTGACAATTCCTTGCGAGCAAAAATTTCATCATATTCTCCCAATTATGAAGCGCTGGTTCGTGAAATGCTATGCCAAATATCACATTGACTGTATTTTATATATTTTATTAAAAAAAATTATACTTCGTATGTTTTGCAAGCAATTTAGTAATCCTTTATTTTACACAAGAATATTAATACTAATTATATTAATATGTTAAATTAATTTTTGAAATTAAATTTTTTGCTCATTATATGGTGTGTATCATTAACTATGTCCACCAACTATAACTTTATTTTGAAAGAATAAATGGTGCCCGCCCTTCGACCGATATTCTGGTTGGGGACCCCTGGTTTAGATCTTTGAAGCTGAAAAAAATTGTCCCGTTAAGAAAGCACAAATGAGCATTAAAATGCAAACATATGTTTCGGGACTGCTTGGAATCCCTTTTTCAATGTAGTAGTGGAGCTTCGAGGTTAAAAATTTTGAGTACCAAAACGCTCTACTCAAAATTTGCTGTCGCAAAAGCTAAACCTTCTTCAAAAACGTAAATAAGTTTCAAAAAGAGAGAGAGAGAATCCCTCTTCTCGTCGACCAAAGAGTGGATTTTGGTACCAGCAACTTAGAATCCCGACCACTGTTTTATCCCTTTATAAGTCAGTGGAAAGTATACTTCCCTCCAAACTCATCACCCTATGCATGTTAATAGTAATCATTTTCAATCTCTCTGACTGGAAGAAGTTATAAAAAGACTGTGGTAATTACATTTACCGCTAAGGTGCATCAGTTTTTGTTGTCGTTGTTGTTGTTTCCAATACCACTTGGGTATCCCAGCCCCCCTTCGCAGAGCGACCAGGAATTAAGGCAGTAAGCAGCGCCTGTCGTTTTATAGATGGGCACCACAACGGTGGAAGTACTACTTGGCTCAAGATGCATTTGGATGACACCATATAGTGCCACCAAAAATACGCCACCTTCCTTTTTTGACCTAACAGTGAAGGGAAGGGTCATTCTCCCCCTCCTGAACTGAACTCTGGTGCCTAAGGGCACATGTGGTGACCACCTGTGGTGTCCGCGGCAGCCGCGAGAAGAGAGGGAAAAAGATTGCCGAAGGGAACGTGGACCAACCGTGGGAGCGGACGGGGAGAAGAAAGGGGCATTCGGTGCCTGGACACTTCTCGCATGGACGTGAAAAGGAGCGGACGCAATCCGCGATACCTTGGAGAGGAAATGCTTGTAAGGAGTGTAACATATTGTATATAGCAATATTTAATCAAGAGCATAAATAAAAGTACTAAAAATGCAACAAATGAATTTTTGATCTCCGTGTCGAAACTGCCTCGGGACTTCAGGGTCCACGGATTTTGCATGCACGTATCCTCAAGTGCACATGGTCGGTCTTCATCGGGTCGGGTATCGAACACTCGATCTTCTAGTTGGAAGCCCGACGCCCTAACCACTAGGAAACCACGGCCCGCATCTGTTTTTAAATGTGAGGGGCATTACTTCCCGTATCCCTCATAAACGCATATTACTTTTAATGACCTTAATGAATTTCCATTTTCGAAATGATTCTAAATTTAATAAATATTTTAATGTTACTGCTACTAAGAGATGAACAACCTTACAACGGGTTAATAAGTTAACTATCTTACTTTTTGCTTAAGAAATTTATTTCATTTTATTATATGTACGCTTGTGGACCAATAACAACCTTTACAATGGCTACATTTTTTCGCTCTTACCTTGGCACTACATGAATGATTACAGGGGCTGTGGCGCAGCAAGAAATTTTTTAAGGGGGGTGTCCAAGTTGAGAATAGTGAACAATAATGCTTAAGAGTTGAAATAAAAGCAATCAGAAACACTTTAGTTTTACATAAACAGTCATACATACATACATAAAATTGCTTAGAGGAGGGAAAACTACCTTTAGACGAAAAAGAATAAATTGAATTTTTATTATTAGATATTTTTTTTTTTTTTTTGGGCTTCAAGTGAGGGGGGTCTAGGTCCATATTCCACACCCTTTCCTACGCCCCCTGAGTTATCTTTCCTTTAAAATCCTGAATTGTATGCTCCTTCACTTGCTAATGTTTCCAAAGTAAAAACAAACAGCACATTTCGTGCGCAATTCATAACCAATTCACTAAAGTATCTGCATTTTTCAAATGGTATTTATCGGTTAAAGGGCCAACCTTTTTAAACTCGCCAGGAGAGTTTTACACCGCCAAATGAAATGTAAAGAAAGTAATTTTATAACAAAGCAATTTTATTGAATTTAATTAGTTGGCGCTCATTTTGCAACCGATTGATTGATGTTGCTGACGATTCGGGAAACGGTCGCCCGTTTAACCGATAAGAAATTCGGTACTTATTTGTTTCGGGAGTGGAGCTGGTGATGGTTAAATTTTGTTTTCGCCAAATCAATTACGCCAATGATAAAGCCATTATGCTTAATTGAAAATATTTAAACATCTCCTACGGCAACCCAAAATAGTATAGTAGTTTGATTTAGCAAAATATATTTAACTATCGACACTCCCCCCGAAACGCAAAAGTACCATAAATTCTAATGCAGTAAAACTTGTCAAAAAAGCGATTCTAGATAAAATTTCTGTTTAAACTGATATATTTTCATGTTATTTATGTCCTACACACCGTAAAATGCTTATTCGACTCCAATGTTAACATCCACTCCTTGGTTGATAATTTCTGTTTTGCAAAAAATCAGAGTTCGGTAACAAATATGTGCTTTTATCATTGAAGTTTTATTAATTCTAAATAAAATTCCACATTTATGAAATGCCGACTTTATCCATCGGTTTCTCCCCCAAGTGGTCCTTCCTCAATGTTGAAAAATTCTTTCCTACTGCTTTGGCCTGTTGCGAAGACTTTCAGCATTAACGACCGTTTTCCTGTCCCAGTTTATGTCATAGAGCGATAAATCAATCATGATCCTCTCGGTAAAAGAAAATTTTTTATGAGGAAATGCAATGACATTCCACCAGTGATAGGGAACAGTAAATAAATAATATGGAGTTAATCCCGTGTGCACAAAGGTTGCGACGAAAGTGTTTGTTCTGTTTGACCAAACGTGAAACCAACATAAAAAATGAATGGGGGGACTTGATGTGGTCGAAAATTTAGCGTTGTTTCAAAAGAGCAAATGGCGTTACATAAAAGAAATAAACATAAAGCAATAGAGCTGTTTTCAGACAGATGGGTAGTAGTAGGAGGAAAACCGACTGACATGTAATGTCATAAAATTAAAACTTTGTTTTTACGCTTGTCGTTAGCTCCCGAGCCCCATTCAGATGAACCGTGCTCAAGTCTGGACATTGCTTGTAAGAGCGAATGCGGGAAGACAGAGTTACAGTACGAAAAGAAAAGAAAACAGCAAAATAATTCCTTACCCGATGGTGAGAGGTTCCTCGCCTTCACAGTCTGACTCCATGAATGAATGTTCAGAAGCAGTATAGTAGAGGGTGGTGTCGGTCGAGGTCAACGACCAGAAAGAGCCGGTAGATGACGATGTTGATATTATAGAAGACATCTCAAATCTGAAAGGCAAACATGAAACATGGTTAATGTATACCTATGAAATCTCGGCAAACAATCCTTAAAAGTACATGCGTTACAAATGACCATTCAAAAAAATGATGGTTTGGCTCTTTCAGTAGATTACTCTTGACATGTAGAAGAGATGGATTTTCGTGAGGTTTATAAGTAGCTCTATTGCAATTAAAGAAATAAACTGGAAGTGTGCCAAGAAGAATCCATTCATGTTTAAGGGAGAAGCTGGTGTAAGGAATGTGCCGTATTCTCTTCTCTTTTCAGTTCGTTTAGCTTCCGAACTGAAGCTACCCGCCATTTTAAAATGTGGTTGCTTTTAACAGACAGGGAACCAGACATTCTGATTTGCGTGCTAATAAACGCACCTGCAAAACGAATTTCTCTAAAACTAGAATGGATTCGTTCTTTCTGCCATGCGCAGAAGCGCTCAAGTGTCAGAACTTCGCGGTCGAACTGCGCTTTTAAACACTTCTAGAAGATCACAAAAAGGTGTATTCCACGAGAGGCGGACGTGACTAAACACACCTTTTTCACTTCATTTCAATCGCAAAATATTAAAACAACTTAACAAATTTTGGCGTGCTTATGCATCTTCATGTTCATTTCAAAAATATCCGAAGAAATTTAGTTTAAGAACTAAAATTTTGACATAAAACTATGCTCTGACAGACGAGATGTGTCCATTTTTGCTCATCGCTGACACTTCATAATTTTTACCTAACAATGCAAAATATTTATTCCTTAGACTTTTCCCATTCTTATTGAAATATCCATGAAGGTGTGTACGCTCCGCCAAAACGTTTGAAGTTATTTTAATATTTAGTACTTGAAATTATTTTGAAAAGCCCGTGAGAGACACGACAAAAGACTCATGGATTCGACCAGCAAACATAGAGATATACTTTGATTTTCAAAAATATTAAATATATATATATATATCAAAATTCTCTCCAAAAACGTTTTGGTGATGGATCCCCCCCCCCCTTTTAGCTTTAGTTAGTCACAACTAGACTTCTTTTTATAGGGCTATGTTAAAGAGCTAGTCTGCAGACATCGACCCAAAACCTTAAAACAGCTGAAGCCAAAGATGGCAAGTGTGATTCAAACTCAAGGACAATATTTCGAATTTTGAGCACAAAATTCTTTTCGCGCCCTCCTCAATTGCAATTACTTTTTAGAAAACTCATCATTTCCTTTTCTATATTTTATTCGCAAATTCCATAATTTGAAATTAAAAAAATCCCCTCCTCTCAAAAGTTAATCTTTCTTTTTTCTACGTCCGGTGAAGCACCCTGTAATTCTTACCATAAATGTTTGTGTATGAATAGGCCCATAAATTGAGTTTTGAGGCAAAATTGTCAAAACAATTGCGAAAAACCCCTTATTTGAAGAGGAGTATCATGCATAGTCTTTGCAACTTATCTATGCTTTTAGTTGTCAGATGAATATAAATTGGTGCACTTTTTGGGGATTTTTTTGCTTCTTTTTCTAAGTTTCCTATATAAGAAGTAAGAGTTCATTTTTCCTTAAATAATTATCTGTTTATTTAGAATATTTAAGAACAGGATAAAAATAATTTGCAGAATTTCGTGTTCTTTCCTGGTTTTCAAGAAAGCGTTAACGAACAAAAACGTGCGTTTCGAAAGAGATAAGAATAGGGTAAGAAAAACCTTATATACTTTTGGATTATCCTGTAATGTTTATGTAGTTTTAAACATATGAAATTTCTTAGCGGGGAAACTCCCTAAGATAGGAAATATTGTAATAAACGAACTGATTTTATAAATACAAATGCAAAAGTGAAGACCAGCAACAGGCTCAGGGCCCAGCTAGGCTGATCCTAGTCCATTTATCAATCCCCAATGAACATAAAGAGCTTCCTTAAAAGATTTTACCCCACTGCAATTAACAATTGCTTCCTCTACACTATTCCAACTGCTTACTACCCTATCGAAGTAGTAATGTTTCCTAATTTCAAGATTAGCCTGAGGTTTGAAAATCTTAAAGTGTAAGGGATTTTTGAACTAAGTTCTAAAAGGGTTTTAATAAAACTATGATTTGGGTGTAGATATAAAGCTATTAAAAAAAGAAAGCAGCGTTTAATGGTTGTTTTAAACGCCACAAAAGTGCAATGCAAATTGATATTGATAAACCATCATCAAGAACTGGTGTCTGCTCTTTACTAGAGCTCAGAATGAGAATTATGAACTGGAGATTTCATTCCTCGTTTCTTATATGTGTCTTTTATGTCACTTTTGTTTCAGCTTTTTGCTCTAATTACTACGGTAATGCCATGTGTGTTTACCTTTCAATTATGCACAAACATACTTCTTGCTAGGTTATTCATGTTATGCAAATAAGGAGACTATTATAATTCAACGAAAAACAGTATCTTTAAGTTAGGTTAAACCTTTCAGAGAGTATTTACAGAACAGAATCGTGCAGAAGAAAAATGCATTTTAAAAGGCCGAATGAATTTCCGGATTAAATCATAATGTTGTTGTTAAACGTAAAGTGATGCAAGTCTATAGCTCCATAATCCAACTTAAAATATGTCGGATAACTAAATTGGAGGAATTTTCAAGCTCTGGTTGTAACTCTAAGTACCCGCATACGGTTTTTAATACAATATTCCCATTTTTGTATTCATCATTTCCTTCCTCTAACGAGTATTTAAGTGTCATAAACACAAAAAAGGTTTCTTGAAGCAATTCATTTTGCTTTGATTCCTGTACAAATTTGATAAACATTAGGACTCGTGACTCGTGTTAATCATCTCATTCAATTGTAAAATATACTCGAGAAACATTATATATTAACACAATGAAATAAGGATTTAGTAGCTTACCTTAAATAATCACACTTTGTACTTTAATTTCACAAAAATTCGAAAAATACACTTTTTCAGCTCAGCAAAAATTCTTTGCTACAACTAATCTCTAAATTTTCACCAAACTGATTTTTAACTCGATATTTCGAATAATGTAAGGTAATGATGACGTCACACATTCTTAAGATTTAAAACAGAGGTTCCCAAAGTGGTCCAGGTGGACCCCCAGGGGTCCATAGGAGACCACACAGGGGTTCACAAGTTGTAAGTGGGGGTCCACGAAAGATTTTCTGGTTTTAAAAAAGAACAAAAATTTTGGCTTGGATTTACCTATCAACGTAGGCAGGTAGCATTAATCACTAGGTAGTTACTCAAAAATATTCGGGACTCAGTTCAAATACAGAATTGAATAGAACAATAGATAATAGTACAAGTGTACACCACATGTCGAGACTTGCAAAGTGCCGCCCGTGAGCCCGCTCGTAAAATATAAAGCGGACATTGCATACTTAACAGATTTTTTCATAAAATTCAATGACGTTAACTTGCAGTTACAAGGGGACAGCCTGAATTTCATAAAAACAAAGGGTGTAATTTCGGCTTTTCTTGGTAAATTTAAATTAATGAAGCAAAATATTAGTCAGCGTGAATTCTCAAAGTTTCCGCACTTGTCACAGATGAGGATATTCAGACATATGCTCAACATTTAAATACCCTGCATGATGACTTCAAAAATAGATTTGAAGATATTCTGGCGATGGAAATACCACCATGGATCATAACCCCATTTGATGAAACGGAAGAGGCGAATGTGGTATTATTATACAAAAAAAAGAGGAGCCACTTGAGCTCAGCACCAACGAGGAACTGAAGGGGAAATTTAAAAAATAATTTTTATAAAAAAATAGAACCGACTTCAAATTAAAAAGTGCGCTAAAAAGTAAAAAATAAATTCATTCTTTAAACAACATCGATGTGACTTTTAAACAGTTTTAGAAGTCTGTGCAAAATTAGGATAGATAAAATATTTTGTAATCATGAATCAATCACAAATATATATATTTCCGTAGAATTAGCAACAGTTCCAATATGAAGTAGCAAATGGTATAATGGTAATTAGACCCATAATTTTGCACCGGCTTCTAAAACTATGTTTAAAAGTCACATCGATGTTGTTTAAAGAATGAATTTATTTTTTACTTTTTAGCGCAATTTTTAATTTGAAGTCGGTTCTGTTTTTTTATAAAAATTATTTTATTTTATTCTTTTTAGTGTAAATACATTTTGTATATAAATATTCTATTTTTTTTAAAATCCATATCAAAGGGCAAAACTTCTTTAAATTAATGGCAATAAAAACTAATCATTTGCATGATAAATTACCTTTTGAAGTCTATTTTAGCAAACAAACTGATTTCATTAATTTTTGCCACAGAGAAGCCTTCAGTCAAACTCTTGCTGTAATTTCTTTTAATGTTATAGCCCATGACAACAAACGTGTTTTTAACAATGCTTTTATATTTATTAATAGATTTCCCAACAAAGAAAAATCCAGCCAAGCCTTTCCAACTAAAATAAAAAATACTTATTTTTCACTCGTAACGTTTTTTCTAAAAAAACAAATGTAGGCGAATTGATTTGCAATATTTGAGTTAGACGACCCTCTATCGATTAACGAAAAAATCATCAAAATCGGTTCATTTAGTCAAAAGTTATGGATGAAAAGACAAAAAAAAGTACTACATTTCTGCCCATTACTTTTGTTCTAATTATCGAATATGGTCGAACGAAAGTACGGGACCTATGGGAAACCACCCCTGATCGATTGAAAAAAAAAATCATGAAAATCGGTTCATCCGGTGCAAAGTTATGAGTGGACAAACAAACAAAAAAAAAACGACATACATACAATACGAATGTATAACCTCCTTCCTTTGTGAAGTCGGTTAAAAAAGGCTATCAAACATTTTGGCTGCAGGCAGAAATCCCCGAAAAATATCCTGGGCTGTGGGAAATTTTCGAGAAAACTTTTGATAGCGTTTCCCTCGTCATATTTTGTCGAAAGAAGTTTTAGTGCCGTTACCAACTTGTTAACAAAAAAAAAAAAAAAAAGAGCAGATTGAACATCACAGAACGGGGAGATTTGAGATTACTTCTTACAAAACTGAAGCCAAATATTAATAGTTTGATGTCAATTCATCAAGTACATCCTTCTCATTTAAAAGTATGACTATTTAAATTTCAGAGTTCATTGTTGATTTTTTGTCAATTGTTGATTGTTTGTAATAATAAATGTTTATAATTTTGTATAACCACAAGTAGGGTCAGTTGGGGTAATTGTAAACGCTTTTTCAATGTTTTAACTTTTGATCCTTCCTTACCTCTTGAATGAATTCAGAGAGAAAATTGTGAGCATTGTAGCCACTAGTGTACTTCTTGTGAGTAAATGTGTACAAAAATTTTGACTTTATGACTATTTGTTAGCGAATGAGCTCGTGTTTACAATTACCCCAGTGTGTTTACAATTACCCCAGAGATCCGGGGTAATTGTAAACAGTGATTTATTTTTGTATAAGGTTGATGCAAATGGAAAATTGTTTCATATACAGTCTGCTTGAAGGCTTAAGAAGTTCCAGAGCAATGGTTCTCAATCTGCGGCCAACAGGCCGCATGTGGTCCGCTGAGTTATGTTATGAGTCGGCTGAGATCATTTAACGAGAAATATCTTGCAAAGAATCAAGAAATGCGACAAATGTATGTAAAATTTGTCCCGCAGTGGATCAGTCGGTTAAGCTTGGGTCCCACAGAACACCGAAAGTGAGGCACAACTGGATTTCCAAGTGGCATTAGCAACAATAACAACAGTTATGTAAAATAGACACAAAAATGTAATTTACATCAAAATATAATACTTCTTGTCCCCCTCAAAATATTGGAAATAGGATAAATTTAAGTGTTTACAATTACCCCAGAGTACGAAATATATGGGGTAATTGTAAACGCCTAACTTGCACATGAAAAATAACAGGGAGGATTAAATTCATAACTAAATGTTTTTAGCAGCATTCCATATGACAAATAAAAATGGTTGTATCCGCTTGAATAGCTTTTGTAGATGAGCTGGAGAGGAAAATGTAAGATCATTAAATTTTGTTAAACAACTTTTTTCACTTTGCCATTTTCAAACAATAGTGACGCCTCCACAGTTATTTCGAAACTTATGAAACTGTTTCAAAGTGTTCCCTATGCTGCCAGTTTATCACTCACAAGCAGTTAAGTTTTCAAAACCACCACAAGTGTAGTTATGAAGTTTGTTTACAACTACCCCGTGTTTACAATTACCACAACTGACCCTATTATTTTAATAAATAGGACACAAGAAAATGTGCTACTTTTTTTTCTTCTTAACATCCCCAATTTAGGGTGATATTTTTACGAGTTTTGGGAATACAGTAGAAATGTAGCAGCAGGAGGGGGGGTCTACCAAGAATAGTAAAACTTTGAAAGTGGTCCGCGAGAAAAAAAAGTTTGGGAACCTCTGATTTAAAAGGTAAAAGTTGAGATGTATTGTTGCAATTTATGTTGGAACTGGTGAAATATTTTAAAGCTATTTTTATCTCTTGAGATGAATGTTAATAAGTTGACTGAGAATAAAAAAATCAAAGTACTATGAAATTGGTTTCCGAATAGGAGCAGAAGCAGCATCAAAACAAAAATCTTTGCGCAGTTATGTACTCTTGAATGAATGAATTTACGAAATGGAGCATAATAACGGGGTTAGTGACAACGGAATTTGTGAACACCACTTAAATTTTTGCTCAAATGGAAACCAAATAAAAACTTTTGTTTTTATACCAGTTTTGGGGTTGAAAATGTTAATGAACCATCCGGATTTCTAACTCGGTCTTTTTATTGAACAATACACGTGTGTCGCAGTTTTTTTCCTTAATATTTGCGTTTCTTCTTGAGGTATTTTTGCTTCGAGAGGAACATGTTTGATTGCTCCGTGCCAAAAACTAATCAGCATCACTTCCCATCAAGGTGCATGTGTGTACTAATGCTTGAGACTGAAAAAATGTGATGGTCGTAAGTGGCCAGTAAACCTAAAAAAGTGAGTCGCCACTTTGAAACCGTTGGTCACCAGTTTGAACCATTTTTCAAACTGATCTCCCCTTCTCCAACCGGGGCTTCATTTTGCATACAGACATGTGCATACATGTACCTCAAAGTACACTTAGTCACAAAATTACACAAAGCCCTATTTTTTAAAAAATAATAATAAATTTCAAAACTTTTCTAGTCGCCAATTTTGGCGACCGGCATAACATTTTGTGGTCGCCAAATAAAAATTTATAGTCGCCAATGGCGAGTGGCGACCGCTAGTCTTTACCTTTAGTGTGTACCAAAATTTGTTCGGTTCCATGTATTTCGTTAGCTGCCAGAACCGCGATATTGGTCAGTTTTAAGTCGGACATCATTTTCCAAACATGTTCAAAATGGGTTCAGCAGACCTTAAAACGTGTAAATCCTCTTCAATTCGAAAATCGGAAGATTTCACGAATCCAATTCTATCTTATTTTCGATGTAGAAGAGGCAAAAGTATTTGTTCTCTACGTATTCGCATGTCTTGTTTAACATCATAAACGGTAGTGGCTGCAGAAAAGCCACTGATTTTTGAGAAAATTCCTTCACAGGATCTCTGAACTCCTTGGCCAATCTTTAAGGAAAGTTAAAGTACGCTTAAAGAAATATAGCTTACGTAAGAGTGTAGCGTAAAAGATGAAAAGTGCTGCAGGCAAACCAGCCTAATGCGCATTTGCCTCTAACTCCTACCCAGATTCAACGGATCTTCTCATATCGGATATCCGGTGTCTCTTAAGTGACTTATCCATACCGGATATCCGGCTCTTGTTTAAAACCTGTGGATTCTATAGATATTTTTAGACTCCCAGTGCTAACAAATCCGTAGTAAGTTTTAATTTACATATGATTGCAAAGCATGCAATTTAATTCATTTCGGTTTTAAAATCAGTTTTTTAGATGCCGGTGAATCGGATCTTTCACGAAGTGGATAGTTAGAAAATTCTCCGAATAGCAGATAATCAGCAAAACTCATTAAGAAAGTCGAAATTCACAGGCTTGTGTCATTCAACATGAAGACAATTTTTTATAGTACTGCCACTATTTAAAAAAAACGAAACGGTTGCTCTAAATTTTTTAGTGCTGCCGTCTGCTGGAAGAAAGCTCTAAAATTTGTAGTGCTGACTAGGGATGTAACGAATATTCGGCCACTATTCGGTATTCGGCCCTTTGGCCGAATAATGGGTAAGGTCAAATTCGGCCCGGCCGAATATTGATGGACTATTCGGCCGAATAGTTCTGCTGCAGTGGAAATGTAAAAAAATACAGAAATTAGTAGATTTTAAACATTTAAAACGGTATAATAATTATTGAAAAAGAGTACATTAGTTTATAGCTACAATAAATAAAAATAATTTAGGAAAAAAATACTTTTTTAAACCTTGTTTTAGGCTTGACTAAGCAAAAACAGATTTTAAATTTAGTATTTTATATTTAGCATTTGCTCCCAAAGCTGACAATAGGTAAATATGATATATGATAAATTAATTTTGTTATTATTAACAAAGTGGAAGTCAGACTTTGTTTGGGTAGACTGATTTATTGAATTTTGGGTAAGAGATAAATGTGACAAGCTAGAAAAGATAATATATCATCAATACTTAGATAGCATAAGTTATTAGGGTTTTTGAAAATAAAAATATATTCCAGTTAATTGTATTAAATTTTAATAGATCTTTTAAAAATAGGTATGTAAAAAACCCCATAAAATAAAAATATTAACTTTAATAACTTCTAAAATATCTCCATAAAACAGTTTTAAGCAAGATAAAAGTTCACTAAGCAATAGTAGTTCTTTCATTTGAATTAAATAATTAGTAAAGTAATGCTAATGCTTACTACCATAAAATCTGTCCCACTTATGGGTGAAATTCTTAGTTTTATTACATTCAAAACAATAGTGAAAATAGATTAATTTTAAATAGTTTTAAATTCTTAACAAACAAAATTAAATCATACATCATAGATTATGTATAATTGGTGTTTGACTTTGCCAATAATTTTAAATTTGTCAAATACTTTTCTACTACAACGATTTTCTAGAAAATTTAATATTCGGCCGCCGAATATTCAGTATTTGGCCTAAGGCATTGGCCGAATATTCGGCTTCGGCCTATTCGGCATAGAAGAAAGAGCCGAATATTCGGCCTCGGCCTGGAAGAAGTGGCCGAATATTCGGTATTCGGCTATTCGGCGAAATCACTATTCGTTACATCCCTAGTGCTGATACCTATAGTGAGTAGCGCTACTATCTATTCGCAGTTACTACACACCATGGCTGCCTGTGATCATATAGCGGCTGTCCAGACGCGGCGCCAGAACAAAGAAATAAGCGTTCAAACCATAGTTAATTTTTTCCTCACTGGTGCGCTGCAAGCATGTACTAGTTTTGTATGGAAATACATTTCGAGAGCATTGTTTTTGCCGGGTTTGCAGCATGCATCATGAAAATTTCTTTTTGGTAAATTTTTAATACATGCATTATTGATCGGAAATATGTCTCCCGATGTTTAATTGTGTCTAACCTATATATATTTATTTTAAAGAAGTTTTTCATCGTAAACGAAATAAAACGACAGAAAGCAGTAGAGTGTTTTTTCTAAGCATTAAAATTAGTGAATGCATACATTTTATAATTTTAGGGATTTACTAAATTCACGTTTGGTTTATATGCATATATTTTATTTGTTTTTTCACTCCATGCCACCTATTCAATTGTCTACAAATAGAAATCGTGAGTTTGATGCTTTAGATGATATTTTTAACCAGTGAGGGCTGACATTTGCATTTTCAACTTATGTCTCGAACTTTACTGGTTTTATTTATTTATGCATTGGTTTTATTTATTTGTACTTCAGGCTATTAATAAGAAAACAAACGTCATTAAAGCCCAAATTTCAGAAAACATATTTCGGGACAAGAGGAATCCTTTTATCAATGAATAGAGTTGTACGCATCTGGATGCAAGTAATTCGAGTGATTTACACTCACTTGGATAACTTACATTTTTTAGGTCAATTCTTTACACATTGATAAAGGGGTTCCTTTTAATTCCAAAACATGTGTATGGAGTAATGTTTGAAACTTGCGCTATAAGAACGTTGGTCCGCTCATTAATTTTTTACCACTCAAGAGTAAACTTTGAACTTCATATTATGTCTAGATTATGCTTTTAAATATATTTTTTTTTGTTCTGAGACGTTCAAATTTATTATGCTTGTATAGAATGATAAAGTTAAAAGTGGAATGAGCGAAAGAGAATCTATATTATAAATCTAGTAATGTACCTTTTTAAAATTAAACTCGCGCAACATGAACAAAGGTTACAATTGAAATACCTAAAAGGAAGGGAGACTTCCCTCTAAGATTTGTTGTTGATTCTCCACGCGTTCATGAGTACACCCATTTTGTACACCATAGAGTCTTAAAGCATAGAAAAGTAAATAAACTATCTAAGGACCCGTTCATAAATGATGTCAAGTTCTTTTCCGATATTCCCCCTCCCCTCCCCTTATCAGACTTTGTCACAATTTCACGAGCCCCCCCCTCCCCCCTCGAAGCGTGACATCATTTATGAATGACCCCTAAAGCTTACTTCTGATTTATAATTTAAAAGTGGGGAAACATTAATTTAAGAAAGGATTTAAGGAAAATCAGAGAATCCGAAAGCTTTTCGTAGATTTCATCGAAGGAATGTCGTTTACAAAGTCTTGGTATTAAAAATTGAGAATATTCAGTGTAGTCCAGAAAAAAAGAAAAAGAGGTGAGAGGGGGAGGCTTACAGATAAGAGCATAAGTTATTGTAATGGAATAGTGGTGGGGAAGGGGGCTTTTGAGAAGTGGAGGGACGATCGTGTGAAATAAAAAAGTCTTCGGACGGTCCTGTCCCCCCCCCCCCCCCCGACTGAGAATACTCATTGCTTTTTGTTGTCAAGTCAAGGAGTATGTAGTAAAGTTATATGTAATAAAGTATGTAGTAAAAAGTTTCACCTATTTAAGTGAACGAAATTACTTTGATATCAATTGCTTTGTTTACATTTAATTCGGCGATGTAAATCTCTTTTTAACCGATAACTACCAACGTTGCTTCTCGGATTTTAGTTTCTTCACAGAGACAAATGTTGCTGCAACGTTTATATAGGGGTCCATTGAAGATTTGGGGTGGGCGGTGGCGACAAAAAATTTTGGTTAAAATTACTTGTTTTGTTTTGGAAATTTTGAACTTAGTTATTCATTTGGTGAGTTCTGGACATATGCTTTGGAAGCATCTTTTGTCGCCAACCGAAAAAACCGCCAGAGGGCCCCTATTCTAAAGCTGTTTCCAAATGTTTTCTTTCTGTTATAAATGTGCCCAAGAATAAAGTAAAATTTTTTTCGCAATTGTCGGAGCCAGGTCTTAGACAAAGCCTGCTATAAACATATTTCTACATTCAGGGATTTTTTTCATGTACTGGACAAAAACTATACGACCAAATTTGGCATTCCTAGTACAATACTAGGGCCTAACATTATATAGTACGTTTCGGGGGGGGGGGGGTGGCTGGCGATGGTTAAATTTTTTTTCGCCAAATCAATTACACAAAATGATGAAGCCATAATACTTAATTGAAAAGCATTTAAACATCTCCGAAGACAACATAAAATGGTATAGTAGATTTGGCGAAACAAAGTTTAATCATTGCAGCGCCTCCAAAACGGAAAAGTGCCATTAAAATTACTGCTTTGAGATAAACACATATGAACATTTAATTTTCGGCGTTGTAATTCAGGAAAGGTACCCAGGAAATTTAATTTTGGGCATCATACTTGTAACACGGTTGCTTTAAGCTATATAATTAGATTTTAGTCTCAAAATAAACCACTTTGGTGCAGTTTTTTTTTTAAAGATATCTAAAAATTGAACTAGAGCAGCGGTATGTGCACAGAAGTATAAACTTCATACTATGTAAAAATAAGCTAGTTAAACCAATTTTCAAACAAGTTTGTTATATTAATTGAAACATATTCAGCTGGCAATGTCTAAACTAAAGTTATCAATGTCAAAGCGTTAAACTTAAAATTGATTTTATATTCAAGATTAAAGGATTTTCGGAAACTTACAAATGAACAGCAAAAATTAACTCTTCTTAAAATACCACTTGTGAAGGATTTCATTTAAACTTTTATTAGATCTGTAATTATTTTCTCTACGCTTTACTAATTCTTAGAGTCTGTTTTAGTATTATCGTATTCATTTTTTTATAAATACTCATTTGTTTTCATCAGGATTTACTTTCCACGTACTATATTTCCTAACGCCCTCTATTTCAAACGTGACTAAATAAGTAAATTCACTTACCTTAAGAAAAAATCTTTCACGAGAGTTTATAATTATACTACGAAATGGTCTTGAAAATCTTTTCAGAATTTAACATTGCACGAACAAGCAAAATTTATCTCAAAATGATTTTTGAATTTCAGTGTTCTATTCCGTTGAGTTTTTAACTGTTGCCATTCTATAAAATATTCCTTCAAACAATGAGAAGTTTTGTTTTGAAATGTATGTATGTACTAAAATATTTTGCCAGCCAGTAGGAAATTTTGTTTTTAAATGAATTTTATTTACTCTTACTTCTAATAACTATGCAATACCGAACATAATTTTTGAAATATCTTAAAATAGCAAAGCAAAAACACAATCAATATTGCTGTGGAAATTAATACAGGATTTTTTTTTTAAGTTTTGCTTAATTAGTCTTCGTGCTTTTGTCGCCGATTACTATTCATTAAGAAATAATAATAGCTTATTTAGGAAATTTTGTAAAAAACGTAGAGGTTCTAATTATAATTTGAAATGCATGAAATATATTACATCACATTTATTAATTAAATTGCAGCAATTTTGAAATACGCACTAGATGATTAAGCTTAAAAAATAATAATAATCGAAAAATAAGCGGGTAACAAGTGGGGTGGTCCTGGTCTAGAAGCAATAAAACATGAAAATTTCTCTGATATTGATCCTTAATTCGTTGCATACGTTCGAAGTTCCCCACACATTGAAAAATGTTTGGGTTTCCCGTCGAATTCTGTTTTAAAATTATTGGAGCGATTTCTCCCGACTGTCTCTGTAAAACTATATTTCCTGCATCACTTTGCAGCAAACTAGGAAGTGTGAGTTTTGAAACCGTTCCTCTTCTGAGTGTCTAACAAACTTCACATTTTTCTTCGTTTGACATAAATTCATTTAGTTTTCACAGGCTAAAAAATGTTTTAAAGTCTTTAAATTTGAAGTCAATATTTGCTATTCTTTATAAGTATATGAACGCGACTCTTATGTACTTTTCAGCTCTGAATCAGATAATGACCTTCATTTTTTTTTCGCGCCAGAAAGATTTCAATAGGGGGGGGGGGGCATGGACTTCTGCGCCCATCCCAGCTTTCGAGACCGAGGGCCCTGGGGTGCAGGAGCAGATGTTCCGGTCAAGCGACATCAGTTTAGTTTTCAGCGAAATCAATCTAAAATCATCGCCAAGACCCATTCCAGATGAAAAATACGCAACAAATGAAGCCGTGCTATAATTTGGCAGTTTCAAGTAC
Organism: Octonoba sinensis; assembly: GCA_038502835.1. NCBI lineage: Eukaryota > Metazoa > Arthropoda > Arachnida > Araneae > Uloboridae > Octonoba > Octonoba sinensis. Next base: position 10,792,264 of record CM076604.1, read on the forward strand.
CCTTTCGTGACAAATGTGACCCTACTGACGATATTGGTCCCAAATTTTCTTAACTGATCCTTTTACATGTTATATTAGTTTTTAAAGCGTTAACAATGTCTGTTTTTTTTTCTGACAAATAGGCTGGCGAAATCTTTCAAAAGATGCAGGGTTTATGCCGCAGGCGGTTTCTATACTCCTAGCAACGACAGCGTCTAATGCGCCATTTTTTTTTACATTTTTAGCTGGAACAGCGCTTTAGGCGACGTTTATTTATTCTTATCAAGGACATCGTGGTAGGGAACGGTTTTTATACTCTTAGCAAGGACAGCGACTTAGGCGACGTTTTTGCAGTTCAGCACGAGCAACACCGTGCGGGTACCGCTGGTATGCTATAATATTGCAGTTGATTTGGATTATTTTATTGCCACAACTGAAACAAATTCTTCAGCTGTTAAAAGTCCTGTATATTGCTGGTCATATTAACTCTCTTTCCACATCACCACGGGGGTAAGAGTTGAGATGCGTTTTTTTTAAGGAGGTATCGCCAGGAGCCCTAATCCTCCATCACTGGCCCGTGGGGGAATTGCCAACTGGAGTTAAAAACTGCTACCGGAAACGAGTAAAAAAAAGTTGTTTTTAAATCTCGTATTATTACCTGAAATCAGAGCATGTTTCTGCATACCTCTTTTCAAGCAATGATATTTTAAAAATTTGAATAAGTATCTTTATTACTCAGTACAAATATTGGTTCGGGACAAGTTGGTGCAGTTGATCGTGATTTACAAGAAATGTTAAGCATTAATTGTTTTTTTAAGATTCATGTTTGGTTGTACAGGAAGCTTGTGATTACAGATACAGAAATATATTATGTAAACAGAAAATGTATATTAACCACTTTATCCCCTGTTAGTGTTTTTGTAAAAACGTTTTCGCATTTATTTTATTGCTGATAACTGTATCGAAAATGAGTGCTAACTTCGCTTCTTTGTGAAAATCCTTATGCAAACTTTACCCGTTTAGATCATTCTGAAACTAACAAATATCCGTATCTATCGTTCAAAAATTTTACCAACATTGAAGAAAAAAGTTTTTTTTTTTACATTAAAACCAACGGCCTATTTTTCCCCCTTCAAGTTAAACGTGTTGCCAAGTTCTGCAAATCAGCTCTGTTTTATTGCTTGTTTACGAAGTCAAGCCTATCATTCACGAGCTATTCTATTCCGCAAAGAAGGTGATGCGTATATGAACAGTGTACGGAATCCGAAGTTATATTTTACGCTCGCATGCGTCGTTTCTCCCGACGTTGTTACATTCCCGTCCATTAAAAGTTATTCATAGAAACATTTTTAGGAAAAGTTCTCTAAATTGGGAAGTTAACTCCGCCCAGTCGTTGCACTTTTCAATTTCAAAAAATACATCACTTGTAAAAATGTCTAAACTCTATTAGCAAATTTCGTTAACTACCTACATATTAAAAAGGTGCTCCACTGTATTCCATTGCTGCAGTAGCATACGCAAGTCAGCAGGGCGCTCCATTTCAGCAACCTGTAAAAGAAGGCCTCGGAAGTACCACGGAATCACACACACACAAAAAAAAATCATGCAGTGTTTATACAGTGAATGAGAGCAGACATACGTAAAGCGTGAATTTCGCCAAATCTGCCAAACGAAAGGAGGTGATAGACGAGCCAATGAGAAGCCCCCCTGCAGCCTAAGTATGTCCGTAACGGTTTTCGAATTATTGTAGATGGAAGAAATAAGAGTCGCGCATGAAAAATACGAATTTTCGAGGTTTTTGAAAGACTTACACATACATGTTGAAATAGCTGAATTTTACAGTGGGCTATCCGAAGCTGTGAAATATTATTGAAATGCAAAATGTAATCGTCCCAAAATATGTGATGAGCCTTTCTACGCCACCCTATTATCTTTCGAACGAGACTGCAAGAAATCTTATTGAGTTTCAAGTTCGAGAGGAGCCTAGTCTTTTGCTTGAAAACATAATTAAAATCGGCGTTTGTCGAAAAAAAAAGAGTACTGTGAGGTTCATGGTCCATTCCATTTTCCAATTGCAACTGCTTTTTAGTAGAGCACACAAAAACAAAACGTTTAAAGCAAGAATGTATACCAAGTAAACAAGCTGGAAACAGAAGAAGAATGACTGTCTCTTGTCTTTTGAAAAAGCACATGCAAGAGGAAAAGAGTTACGCGTCCAGCAGTGCGTTTTCATTTTAAAATCCCACGAATTTCAGTGAATACTCAAATAAATCATCTCCTATAGCGTTTGACAGATTATGACGCATTTACCTTTGTTTACAACTTTAAATGATGTGTGAAAAGCTACTGAACAAAATTGCATTAATAGAAAACATCTGACATTTTTTTAGTAATTTTCAGACAGAAAAAATATTTTATTTATTTATTTATTTTAAATTAATTGTTGCTTCATTCATTTTGGAAACATCATTTATTTTTGAAAAACATGAAACCTAGAAGACCTTCACATCTCTTTATTTGCCGCATATATTAATCCTTTTTCGCAATTGCGTTAGTGCAGTTAAGACGTCTACCTTTTTTTTAAAGTCCGTTTCGAAAATACGCTGTGAGAAATGTGATCATCAAAATCATTTAACTTTTATGTATTCTGTTCGTTATGATGCAGTTTTATATTTCCTCTTAAATAAAAATCTAAAAATGACGTAGTGTGTTTGTTTTATTCAATATGTTAAGTGCATGGATACCCTTGTGAGAGCCGTTAGTGAGCGTCTGATATTCAGACTGTAACGTGTTCTCATTATAAGTGGAAAAATACATTGAAATTCACACAAGCCTGCCAGGGCGAGAGCGAATTTCCCCCCAGCCATGGTAGAACTATGCTGAAACTTGGGTATTGACGAATTCTGCCCCAACATCGTCAAATTCTGCCAAATCATAAAAACAAGCCAAAAACTAAATGGACATATGAATCTATAGCATTTCGCCAACATATAGCTTTATAGCACAAATTAAATAAAGCGGAGAGGAAGGGGGAGTGTCAAGCACGGCTGTTGAAGTTGAATAAATTGCAAAATAAAATGGTTACGAAGCTTAAATTAAAATGAAAAACTAAAACACTGCATCGCCGAATAGATTTGTAAACGTACCAATTATGTAAAACAAGCCAAAACTTTAAAGTTCAAAATTCAATCATTGCATCGCCAAATGAAGTTCCAATCATGCCATTTAAAGCATTGAAATGTAAAATTAAACCATTCTGTCACCAAATAGATAGCATTATAGTAGGAAATAAATAATTTGTCCCAGGCATGCCAATCAACACAGCAAGCTTAAATTAAAATTCAGCTTTTATTTACGGTTTAACTCTCTTATTAGTGCAGGCCCTTTAACCGATAAGTATCAGCAAAGGATTACACCATTAAAAAACAGCTTCAACTAGAAACATTACTGTAAATTTTCTTAAGTCTATGAATATCTTTCAAAACATAAATGAATACTAGTTAAGAGAAAGAAATACTGCGATTCAAATTTGTTTTTTTTTTTCTTTTTAAAATGCTGTATTCACAATTTTATGAGTCAAGGAACATATTTAATAAAGCAAGGTTTACTTCCAGAACTTCTTATGAAACATGTATTCAGTTTTTTTTTTTGTATTAGTCAACAGATTTTTTAATTATGGAAAAAAATATGAATATTAATTTAGTTTTAAACAATATTTTTCAATGCATTAAATTGCCAACTTATTATGACCTGGAATTTAAGGAAGACTTTATTTTAGTTTTAAAATGTAAATAACTGACATTTTAGCACTTGCTTTATTTTTCTGTTTTCAGTAAAAGCCGTCTAAAAATCATCTCTCATTCTCGTTTCCATTCGTTTTAAAGAAGTTTTTTAATTCTCAGCTAGCACGTTATAGACAACTCCATCCCTCTCCATACCAATTAAGCTTAACAAATATTTTTAATTACCCGATTTTAAATACTGTTCTTAAGTTTCCTTTAAGTAAACTGTATTTTCGACCCGTTTTGGATTCTAGTTACCGTTTTATGCGCAGAGTTTTAGGAAAAGTGTCGAAACAAAGTTTCAGTTCAATGATGCATTTCATAAAACAACTTTCGAACCAATTTAGAGAAGAACTTGAGGTTAACAATAAGAAAAAACCGCCAAAACAGTGTTATTCAATTAAAATATAGATAAAAAGCAGTCAATAAAATCTTAAGTATAAAAATTTTGCACATGGCGTAGAAAAATGGGATTTTAATGAAACAAAGATGAAACACGTTTTGAACAACAAATACCTCAAGTCCACTTAACTATGCTTAAATCTAAGTGCATCAAAACATATATACAAAATGAACTTCTCTTTGCTTCGACGAAATTTACTGAAACTCCAAACCACTAAACAATTTTCAATCGAGTCGATTCCCAGCCCTCTTCCCCAGGCAGAGTCTAATCATGAGATAAGTCGCCAAACTTTCTGAAACTTTTTGTAGCCAATCTTTTAAATCGGTCAGAAAATTTCACTTTACTAAAAGATTATTTTTTAAAAAATCAAATTTCACTGTGCCTGATCAAGTTAAAACTTATTATTATTTTGTCTTTTAGGCAATTACCATTAGTCTTAATTTTTATGAACAGAAAAAGTCTGTACGTAACACAATTTTTAACGGCAAGATACCAAAACTGACTAAACGTATATATTTTTTAAAAGTCAGAAAATAAATATCATTAAGATCACTAAACGTTTCAATCAATTTAAAGTTTGACATATTTCATTCAACATATTTCACAAGAACACTATACATTTTTTGAGATAAAACCAGTCGACGAATTGAAACCGAGTGCGCTTGAAAACAAATTGCAAAGTTTGGCTTCTTACCTAATAACTAAACTCGCATTGCAAAAAACAATCTCTACCCCCAACCCCTTTTAAGCTACCTATTCCCGCCGTGTCTACTATTTCCTACGGGGAAGGCAGAGGGACCTGCCAAAGCACCCCTTTCTCCTCACTGGCCTTTCAGGCTCGGCGGGAAGCTGCCCTATTAAATTTTGAAGCCAAATTTCATAGCGTTCTATGTAATTAAATTGGCGGTATAACTGGAGGTTTAACTCCGTTCCCTCCCCAAAAGATGAAAGAAATTGGTTTAACCTTTTGTGAGTGGTTGGGTTCGTCAGGCAGCTGGGCTCGGGGCAAATGCAAGCCCCTCCGGAAGCGAGGATTCGGTCGTTCAGCCCGTCAGGATGGAGAGTCTGGGAAGAAGCGTCCATTTGATGATCCGTCAGAGTAGATGCGTCCAGCATGGGGATCGGATCCACGTCAATTTGCCGGAAGAACCACTCAATCCACCCGCTCAATCCAGTCAGGAACAGCAGAAGGGTCACCGCAGCGGTGCCTGCAGATGGAAAAAAAAGAAAAAAAACATAAATTACCAAAGTGCAAAGGAATAAAACGTATGTATTTGCCATTATGAATAGCTACTTCAACAAGCTTCAAGATGGCGACTGAAATATTTAAAGCTGTTCCATTTAAAGTGTTGCCAACTTGAAATTAAATTTAAATTGTTGCCAGGACGCAGAACTGAAAAACGTTTGGCCTTATAGGTTTAAGTATAGTTTTCAAATTATGAACCAAGGCTCTCCTATAGCTATTTAACTGCTAACGTGGCAGGATTTCACCAAAACAAATAGTTTATTTCGTAGCCATAGGAATAATTTATGAAGTAACGAAAGACATTGTATCTTTTTAAAATTAAATCCAAGTTTCTGGTACAAACTGGTTTTAGCGTTTATGTTCTAAATAAAGCTAAATTCATTACGCGGAATATCATATATACAATATATTTTTTTATTTAATTGCAACACTGCTAATAAGAGATTATCCGCACCAAAGACTAAGGTGACATGTTGCCTCCGTCGCAATGGACGGCTGTTATCGTTATCAAACTAACAAAGATGACGTATGTCTGCGATAGCTCTATCAACAAATCACGGTCGTCTGAGTGAAAGTTATTTTTAATGACTCAATAAAAAATGGAAATTAATATGAAAGCGTGGTTTTCAAGTTATATAGAACCAGTAAAGAAGCCTGAAATGTTTTATTCCTTAAATATCAAAACGTCAACCTGTCCTTTAAATAAATAATAAGAGATAACTATTTAATTCAAACTTTTCCGTAGCAAATGAATTTAAAAAATCTAATGAATAGCTAAATTACTTAAATTATACATTATGAAAATATTATTAACTAGCTGACATGAACGGGGCTGCACGATCTAACAATGCATCAGTCCCTGGCCAAGTGAGACACATCCAAAATTATGTTAGGAATTATATTAATGGGAAGAAAAATTCGGATAAAAAATCCCCGTAGAAGATGGGCAAAAGGCCTTTGAAATCCAATTTACAGAGTCAAACTCCTTAAAAATCCCTGTTGCATTAAATACAGCACCTTCTAAAAATTCTTTTTAGACTATGAATAAAATCTATGAAAATTCACATCTATAAAATCTATAAAAATACCACCAACAGTTCATAAAATTCACCATTAGAGTAAAGTTTACAGTAACTTAATTACATATATGCATCAGGATAATAGTCCCAAAACAACATCAAGAGTCTATAAAAATCTCAATTACAATATAGTCAACACTGCATCTTAACATTCCCATCAGAATAAGAGCTGTATTTTCTTTAAAAATCCCTATTAAATGCAGAACAGCAGTTCCTGAATATCTTTACTAGAATGAAGAAAGCATTCTTTAAACCATCCCTCCCTTTACAAGAAAGACAACAGTCCCCTAACTTCCCTATTAGAATAAGGACATTAGTATACCTAAAATGCCCATTAAAATAAGGCGCCAGTGACTATTTTTGAATTTCTTTTTTGGTGATCGAATGATTAAACATTGTTGTAAATAACATATTTGTTGCAAAATTCTAATTTTATTCCTCTTTGACGTTACTGGCTCAGAGGCATACCCAGCATTTTCCAGTTCAAAATTGAGCCCCAGAGAGCGCAAACAAAGAAAAATTAGGTTTGTAGACTTTCAAATTTAAATAATTGTAAAACTATAAATGTTACACATTAACGTGGTTCCCAAAAAGTTTCCTATAATTCATAAGATTTTCAGAGTTTTTCATTGAATAGTTTTTGACTTGTAAGAGTTTGAAGCGCGTAAGGCAAAATGTTTTTCCAAGCCTGCGGTAGCGGCGCGAATTTCTTTTTTTTTTTTTTTTAGTACAGAGAGAAAATCCTCATTTACTTATGGTTTTGTCATTGTTAAACCTGTAAGTCGATGGTGTTTAGTAATTCTGAAATAATCAAAGTATTAGTGTACATTAGAGATTCAAAAATAGCTAACCCTAGTGATTATTTATGATTGATTAGCTGTTGCTGCGTCCCAGTTCTCTCTCTCATGCTCAATTATTTCTGCAAAAAAGAAAAAGAAACTTATCCTACATTTGTGCATTAAACCACATCGAAATAAAAAAAATCTAGATTCCAGAAATTGAAGCAGTTGAGGCAACAGTTTACATTTGGACTAAAATTTATTGGTACCGTTCGTTTTCCACATTCCCTTTACTCTATTATTTTAAGTAGGAAAATCCCAAACACGTGTATTTAATTTCTTAACTAAAAAAGGCTGATCTCAAATGCGCTCATTACTAGAACTTTGAAACTCCTTTTTCAATTTCTTTTTAAATTTAGTTTATCAGCAGGTCTTGTAGACAAAAAAGTTTTTGCGAAGCAAGATATTTGCTAAGGCTGAAGTGGCTAGTGGCTGAAAGGAAGTGTCAGGTATGGCTGATTCATTAGGACCCGGTTAAGCCTGGTTTTCCTGGAATAAAATGTTTACGGCTGAGATGCATGGCAAAACTGACATGGGGCCCACCTCGACTCTCTACAGCCTTGTTATTCAGAGTTAAAACCTGTATAAAACGTATAAGGAAATCGAAGGCTTTTCTCACAGTTATTTCGGAGACTAATAAAAACCTGTATAAAACATGCAGGGAAATCAAGGGTTTTTGACGCAGTTTCTTCACAGGTATTTCGGACTAAAAAACCTGTATAAAACATGCAGGGAAATCAGAGGTTTTTGACGCAGGTCCTTCACAGGTATTTCGAACTAAAAAACCTGTATAAAACAGGCAGGGAAATCAAAGGTTTTTCGACGCAGGTAAATCGAGAGTTTTGTGCAGTGAACTTAGTCCGAAATAGCTGCAGATTTTACGCAAGTTTTTTTTAAAAGGTTTTACGCTGACATTTTTTCCTGGGAATGTACAGTTGCCTTGCTCATTCGGTATAATTTCCCTCGTATTTTATTTCTCATAAGAAAAAAAAATTAATACTGTGGTAACTGCTGATCTAAACGGCAATTGGTGGTGGTGGTGTCGTGTCCTCGCTCGTGGCGAGGAAGAATGGATACGATGTTCCTGCGTCTAACGGGGCGCTTGTAGGCAGGAGTCCGATTTACGCCTCTTTGAAAGGTCTCTTAATTTTTGAACCAGTTCCCAGATAAGAGACCGTCACCTGGGATTGGCCAACACCCCCTGAACTGGAAAGCCTCTTTACTGCCTCTCGGAGAAGCGATTCCCTTCTCTCCGTAGGCCGAAACCGGAAGTTGAAATCTACTGCTTCTGCTGTGCTGGTGATCTACTCACATTATTAATCAGCTTATTTTTGCAATCAAGCCATCAAATAACGCTGAAGAGTCCACTTGTAGAACACACATTTCAGAACAAATAAAATTAAGTTCTATACTAAAAATTGATAATAAAAAATTATTGCTTTCATATACTTTAAAAAACACTTTTATTAGAATAGGAAAATATTTTTGTGTTACTTATGAATTTTTTTTTCTGTTTTGTGTTCTCATTGACTTTATTTTGTGGCGAAAGCATCGATGCTGATTAAGGGTTAAATTAGCTTCTACTTAAAGTTTAAATTTGATAGAAAATCTTGGGCATTTCCACTTTTAGACAAATTAGCTCGTTAATTTCTCGAAAATTTGAAAGATTAATGTTTTTAACATTATATATTAATTATGTTTTTTTCCCTTGTAAGCCTTAATTTTATGTTATACAAATTAAGCGCACACGTAATCATTATTATTGTTATGCTCAGAAATGTCATTAAAAGTTCAAGATAAAATCGGAGATGAGAATTATAATGTAGAGCGGCTGAACTACAAATAAATATGCTTATGTAATAATATAGCGTGACATGTGACTGGGAAAGGCATTGCAGTGTGAAATTTTGTGACAAGGGGGGGGGGGGGGTAAAATACATTGAAAAACCGTGACAACATTAATTTATAAATGATTCTAGTATCATAGCTTTTTCAATGTTTGAGACTTCTTATATTTCGGGGGAAATTTATGAATTACGCAAACGAAGCACGTACAAAAATCAAAGAAACAAGGCATCAACTTTTCTTTCAAAAACTTCCCAGTTTAAAAAGTTTGGAGTTTATATCTTTCAATAAAATAAGACAAAGATTCTGTACACACCTTTTAGAAATGTATTTAATTCTGTTAACTTTATTTTTGACTTTTTTAGTTCTTTTCCGCAAAAATAGCTTATTAATTTAGTGTGGTAAATGATTTACCTCTGTAGTTCGCTTTTTGCTTCTTAGTAAATCATTAATTTTTAATTTGAACTTCACATTAGAGTGGTCGCATTAACTCCGGTTTTCAATAATTCAAAACATTGCTTTTACTCGTCATATATATATATTTTTTTTTTTTTTGTGTAGCCTTCAGAAAGAAAGATCATGGCGTAACACAAAGATGCCCTTAAAACATCTTTTATTTTCCAGTAAAAGGGAATCTTCTTAATTTCTAGAATTTTGAGATGAGAGAGTGATAAAAGGTCCGCTGGACAAAGGTTTTCTTTTCAATAGCCCCTTTCTAATCACACAGTCATAAAAGACCACCGGGATAGAAAACGTAATTGTGGGGACCTGATAAGAACACTATGCAAATACTTTCTCTTCACTTTTGTTGGTTTCTTTTACGAATGTGGCTTACAAGACTATCGTCAAGTGGTCGTATAGTGTTGTTCAGAAGTGAACAGGCTCCTATAAAATTATTTTTACATTAACAATTTAAAATCTACAGAAAGCTTTCCGTTACTGCTTGCTTTTAAATCTTTTGCCTTAATTTATTATTACATTCCAATTTGATTTTTAAAGTTTTAGTATCTAAACAACCATAGTCAAGATTTGCATTTATCACACAAGTGTGACATAAATAAATTCATAAATTTCAGGAATATTATTAAAAACTATATGAAAATGGATTTTTTTTCTTATATGGAAATGAACAAACATTAGTGTTAAAATATTGAGCTTAAATAAAATACAATCCTTCAATATAACTTGATAAGTATCTATGTATCAAAAGTAACACCTCTAAAATGTTTAAAACTGCAGTTCTACTGTAACAACCATGTTTCGTGAAAAGTAGAGGTTAATTATCTGAATGCAGTAAATTATTTTCGAACTGGAAATATTAACTTTTATATACTTACTCAGTATGAAAAAAAATGTGTTGAACTCATTCTGCAATTTCTGGTGGCATCCTTTTGTTTTTATCCAAAGATTTCCTGCCGAAATCCAGCAATGTACCATTTACAAATGCTATCGGCTAATGAGCGGGATGACAATCGGCCTACGGGCGTTGCGCAATAGTTTCAGTCCGGAGGATTTCTAGTTCAGGGGATGCCAGAGGTATGGGACACTGGAGCCACGACCTATTTAACGTGCACCAGCTCCCTTTAGTGCCCACGGACCGCAGCAAGCAGCTGCCGAGAAGTTGTCACCCTCCCAAACACTGACCTCAGTCAATGTTGATTCACTTTCGGTGTTCTGCGGGAACCGAGCTTCTACCGACTGGTCCACTGCGGGACAAATCCCCAATTTTCAGATCAAATTGACGGTATATCTAAAAATAAGTCGCATATATGCGTTAACAGTAGATGCTGTGATAAAACAAATTTTTGGAAAACAAATAGAAGCGACTTCAAATTATAAATTGCGTTAAAAAGTGAAAAATAAATTAATTCTTTAAACACCATCGATGTGACTTTTAAACATAGTTTTAGAAGTCGGTACAAAATGAGGATATATAAATTTTTTTGTAATCATGAATCAATTACAAATATAAATGGCCCAGAAACAGCAACAGTTCCAATATGAAGTATTACATGGTGTAATGGTAATCAGTCTCATAAATTTTCGCCGACTTCCAATACTATGTTCAAAAGTCACATCGATTTTGTTTAAAGAATTAATTTATTTTTCACTTTTAGCGCAATTTATAATTTGAAGTCAGTTCTATTTTTTCCCAAAAATTATTTTGTTTTATTCTTTTTTAGTGTAAATACAATTTTTATATAAATACTCTATTTAAAAAAAATCCATAGCAAAGGGCAAACCTTCTTTGAATGTATGACAATAAAAACTAATCATTTGTATGAAAAATTCCGTTTTGAAGTCCATTTTAGCAAACAAACTGATTGGATTTAATTTTTGCCTCAGAGAAGCCTTCAGTCAGAATCTTGCTGTAATTGCATTTTTAGCCTACTTTCCCGTAAAAGTAAAAAAAAATAATAATAAAGCATGAAAGAAGGCTTAATGTATCGTGAAAATATCGTTAAAAATCAAGAAAAGTCAAAAATAAGTGAAGTAATTAAATAAAGATTGAAAAATAAAAAATTTGAAAGTAGGGTATTGAGATGGGGAAAAAGTGTGTCTGTCGGTCTGTCTGTCTGTCTGTCTGTCGGTCTGTCGGTCTGTCCCCCCCTAATAACTTTTGAACGAATTGTCCGATTGGAAAAATTCTTTTTGCATTCGAAAGATCTCGGCGAGGACATCTCATTTCTATATTTTACTTTTTGATTTGAACAATTTTTTGTTCAATTTTGAACAGTTCAAAAAATTTTAACATTAGCGCCTATGGACAAAATTGAAGCAAATTCTGTAAACTCTGGGCACAAGAGCCAAGTTCCTATTGCAAGCTTATTGAAAGGAGTTCTCGGCGTGAAATATTGATTTGAACACTTTTTGTTCATTTTTGAACAGTTCAAAAAATTAACACAGGGCTTACGGGGAAATTTCAACCCTATATAAATCCTGATCTAACGGACCGATTTGCTTGGAACAAACTTTATCGGAAGGTTCTTATAACGTAGAACATGTAGAAATAGAAAGTTCATCCAGAACTTACGAGCCTATTTTGCTATGAAATTTTTTGATCGGGATTTTCAAGGATATTTCTCAGTGACTCAATGAGTGAAATAATGAATGAATGAATAAATGAAAGAGTGAAAGAATAAATGAATGAAGAAAAGAATGAATGAATAAATTATTGAATAAATGAAAATATAAATAAATGAGTGAATAAATACATGAATGCCTAAATGACTGAATAAACACTTGAATGAGGTAACGAATGAATGAATAAATGCATGGCTGAATAAATGAAAAAATGAATGAGTGAGTGAATGAATATGTATTATCCGTTGAAAAAGGTATATTTTCAATAATTAGAACTAAAGATAAATAAGAAAGAGAGAGAAAGAGATAGCTAGATTATAAATTTGAATTTGGTGTATACGGGAAAGTAGGCTCGTATAGTTCTAGACGGAACTTCTTGTTTATTATAGCACAATGGCAAAAAAACTTTTTAACAATGAGTTTTATATTTATTAATAGTTTTCCTAACAAAGAAAAATCAAGTCAAGCCTTTCCAATTAAAATAAAAAATACTCTTTTTTCACCCGTAACGCTTTTCTAAAAAAAAACAAATGTAGTCAAATCGATGTGCGATATTTGAGTTAGACGGCCCTCTATCTATTAAAGAAAAAGTCATGAAAATTGGTTCATTTAGTCAAAAGTTATGGATGAAAAGCGAAAAAAAAAAGGACCCTATTTCTCCATATAACTTTTTTTCTAATTATCGAATACGGCCAAACGAAGCTGCGGGACCTATGGAAAACCACCCTCGATCGATCAAAAAAATCATGAAAATCGGTTCATCCGGTGAGAAGTTATGAGTGGACAAACAAACAAACAAAAAACGACATACATACAATATGAATGTATAACCTCCTTCCTTTATGAAGTCGGTTGAAAAATACTCTAAAGAAGGTTTTTTGGTTATCTTTATCTTTGCAAAATAGATAAACAAATAAATATAGTAATAATTAAGAGGTCAACTTACAAAAGGTTTTTTATAATACTCCCTCCCGAATTTGGCGTACGTAAGTGGTCAAGATAGACAAGTGGACAAGTTGCACAAGTTTCCCTGTGTTATATAACATATGGTTAGTTCCGTTCCTGACAAAAGTGGCCAACTTAGACAGGTAGTCGCTTACAAAGGTGATCAACTTTACAGGTTTTACTGTAAATGATAAAAATGGAAGGGTTTTATTTTCGAAGAGTTGTGTGCAAAAGGATAGATCTACAAAACATAGAAACATTACTGTAGTATCCTTTGTCAGCGCAGATGGAGAATAAATGAAAAGGAAGAAAAAATGTCGACTTAAATTGTACTAATTTAAGTCGATATAGTGGTGTGAATATGAGTATTACAAATTTTACTAGAGAGAGAGTTTAATCTTAAGGTGAAACGATTTGTTTTAAATGTCTTGAAGTAAATGTATAACTTTGCCAAAAGCAAACATTAAATTCATTTGATTTAGTTCAATTGGCTATATGGAACTAAATCAAATTATAAATGTTTCATTTACGTCACTTTCGAATTCGCTATTATAGGGACCGCCCATAAATGATGTCCCGAACCCCCCTATTTGTGAGCAAATATAAGCTTCTAGATATTTATTTAGCTGTTTCGAATACCATGACGCAATTCTCCAAAAAAAAAAAAGAATGCCGGATGGAAAATTGGTTGACATTTATTCATACCTGTGTCCCTGAAAAATTTAAACGGCACATTAATTTTGAAATGACCCTTGGATGTGCGTGAAAATAATATAAATATTATATAAATCTGGAATCACCCGATCGAAAAAAATGTGGTTGTCAACAAACTGATCCCCCCCCCCCCCCCCGTTTTCTGATTTCGGGGCTGCTCTGTTGTCAGCACGGTTTAGGGGCGGCTTTCTCAAATTTCGCCCCGGGCGCCACTAAGTCTAGTTACGCCACTGATGATGTCACACTGTTTTTAAATACATTTGAACCCTCCCCTTTTGTCACGAAGTGTCACAATTCAACATACCCGCCTTTGTCACATGTCACGCTTTATTATATTATCATATCTCCGTTCCGGAAGAACCGTGACGTAAATGCAAAAACTTCAATTTTACAGGAGAGTAAAAAAACGATTTGTAGCGGTATAAAACGTATAATTGAAAAGGGTGTAAGTGACAAAAAATAATGGTATATTGAGCGTAGCTGTGTAGGATGTATCGCTCATGCGCTGCAATAGCTGCAAAACCCAAAAAATCGTGTTTTGAGATAAGTGGGTTTAGAGTTTTCATTGCTGAGGAAAATGCTTAAGAAATGCTTTAGTTTGCTGCCATCTTACGGCCTAATATTGAATTATGAGTTGTTCTAGTATTGCTGCTGAAAAGTCTGTATTTTCATATTTTAATCTGTTCTTAGTCCAAAACGCGTGTTTTTTTTTTGAGTTATGCCACTATTGTAGCCCACGAGCGATATACCTTACTTTCATTTACCATGGATTAGGATTTAATCACCCTAATTTCAACCCCTAAGTGCAGTTACGTCATTGTTTCTCTAAAAATTGTTTGTTGTTCTAGAGCAGCGGTTCCCAAACTGTGGTACTACTCGTACCACTAGTGGTGCGCGAAGCCTCTCCAGGTGGTACGAGAGCATACAAAAAAAAATATACTAAAAAATAAAACATAAAAAAAATTTAAATCAAAATAACTAAAATACTGTTTGAATCAGTCCGTCGAAAGTGACATGAGCGGTACTAAGTGCTACGTGATGGGCGCTTGGGCACCGAGGAGACTGAACGGCTAGACACTACAGTGACCACATTTTCCTTTCTGCTCAACTCAGAATGGCTAATACAGGCAATTCATACAGCGTCATAGGTCACGTGATAGCTATGTAAACAAAGGAAGCTGTAGTATCGTTTTACTTCGAGTTCGACAAATCTAATAAAAATTAGGCCGAAATAAAGTTCTACATTACATAAAATTAACATTAAATAAAACACTATAACTACTGTAATACTTAATAAATTTCTGTTATAATGATTAAATGAAAGGTAAATTACTTGGTTTATAATCAGAAAAACTATGAAACTAGTCTAATTTTAAGATAGCTAATTTTGCTTCGTGAACTCCACGTAGAACTCAATTAAAAATTTGGTAAACAAATCAGCGATCATCGTTATCACGTGACGCGATGAATTGCCTGCATTCGCTTTCTGTTCTAGTCCATCCTTTGTTTTGTTGTGTGTCCATATTTTATATTGAAAAACTTGAATTGCTTTTTATGGTTGTTTTGAAAGGTACTATTCTATATAATAAAGTTAGATTAGCAGTGGTACGCCAAAGGGTTTGCAAGAAAAATGGTGGTACGCGGGAAAAAAATATTGGGAATCGCTGTTCTAGAAGATACAAGCTCTCGTTCTACAGTTAAGTCCATGTTCCACTGTGTAAGGGTCAGGGATGTGTTTCTGATATTACAGTAAAACCCAGTTAAAGCGCGGGTGTCGAGGGACATGTTTGGCACCCGCATTATAACATAACCGCGGTATAGTGAAACTATACATAAAAATAAACATAAAATAACAAGAAATATTCTAAACTGAAAGCTGATGCAACGAGATTGTTGTACAATAGCAGAAAAACTGTCAACTCTCTAACACGTGGCATCAAAGAAGCCAAAAAGTGCCCTAAAAAATACGAAGTATAAACGAGGAAAAATTTAAATAATTATCGTATAAAAAAAGTTAAGATGTATTTTGAAAAAAAAAATGCATTGATCAATCTTTTGAAGATAAAGAAATTTTAGCATTTTAATTAAGATGTTATTAAATCCTGTCGCGGTGAACTCGCATTTTCACAATTAAATTTTTAAAAATAGCAAGTCGAACTTGGAACATAGAAATTTTCGATCAATAAACATTTTTTATACTGGAAAATCTTTGCTTATTTTTGACCAAGCTTTTATATGTTGTAAACTAAAAATGAAATAATGAGAATAACCGCAGTCTAAAAGCAATATGCAACGAGATTGCTGCACAATTGCACAAAAACTGTAATAACACGTGGGATCGAAGAAGCAAAAAAAAAAAAAAGCTAAGATAAAAAAAAAATTACCCTGGTAAAAATTAAAATTATTATCGTATTTTGATTAAGTTGACTTTGTACTGATTACAATTTCGGAATAAGAAGAAACATGACAAACTAAAAGCAGATGGTATAATATTATTGAACAATGACATCTAATGGACTATCATTATTAAACGAAAAACGGACATAAATGAGGCAACTAACCTAGTGCGAGAAACAAATAGCACTCATTAGACGACTCTATTACTTTTACTTTGCCATTTTAGGAGCATTGTGTTCCAAGAGAAATAATTTTAATAATGAAGGTTTTCGGGCAGCGATCGCTTAAACTATTTTTCTGAATGTTTTATTAAATGCTTTCTAGAAGGACATTATTTTTGTGCTTTTTTAAACTGATGTGCTGCCTGTTATTGTATGGAAATAGAAATCCATCTATGGAGAAAAAACAAAGTTAAAGACAGAATGTTTTTTGGAAAGTTGTTCCTGCGAAAAACATCGGCCTTGCATCGGCTTTTAGATGTTTTTCAAGGCCGATGGGCCGATGTTTTCCTAAAGTTATCATCGGCCGCCGACACCGATGGCAACTTTGTTGAACAATCGGCGCCGATGCATCGGTCGAGCCTTAATATTTACCACCACATGCATCAATATTCAGATATTATAACTATAACCCCCCTCAAAGGGGGTGGGGGTGGAAAAAATCATGCTAATCTTATTTACTGTCCTATATGAATTTATTTTCTGAAACAAAACAAAATATTGAAAATATTTTAACATTCCGATACTACAAAAAAAGACCCTTTAAAGGTCCCTTAGTAAGGTAGCACCACTGTCGGTGGAAGCCGTTAAGAATTTGGACGCTCAGTTTCCCCTAGATGGCAGCACCTGAGCTCTCATTTGATGCGAATTGCACTAGGTATTTAATTTATCCGCGAGGTTCCAAGCCAAACGGATACTCAAGGGATCCTAAACATGCCGCACATTCATGCGGCATACGCGCAGACCATTTAATGCATCTTGAAAACGGACTTGGGCCAGGTTCGAACCTGCGATCTCGGTCGTACGAGACCTGCGCCGTACCACTACGCCACCCAGTCGACATATATTGTGCATGTGTATTGAAGTTTTATATCCGGCTTGTGTGTGTGTATCAGGGCTCGAAAATTATATTGCCCGACCTAGGTTAAACTCTCGATTGGACATGAGCTTTCAAGAAAACTATGCACGCATTATTGATAATTATGTACTTCAATGTACACGAAAACAGAGCGTTGGTGACTTACTGCTACGTTATCGTAAATTTACAGACGCCTTTTCTGCTGCTGAAAATGAGTCAACAAAGTTCTTATGTTTAGTTCTTGCCTTAACTTTGCTTGAAACTTTTCTTTTCATGTACATTTTTATATATGGTAAGGGAACCTTCGGTTTTAGAGACCGAATATTTACCCTGGCTCCTCTTTCTCGCATACTTACAATACAATATTTCATTACTTCACTGACCAATGCAGCTGAAAGAGTAAACCTGACTGTCCACTCTTTGCCGATGGACCAGAAGTGTTCCATCAAAGTATTACGTTTGTGTGAAAAAATAAATAATCGGCCTGTGACATTCCATATTTTGGGATCCATAGCACTGACAAAATCTTTGTTTTGGACTTTCCTTGGTATTTTATTTTCGTACGGAGGATCAATCGCCACATTTGATGAAAAAATATGCGACTCTGCAGAGATAGATGTGGAGTACAATCTCTCAGCCGTAGCAAACGTACTTCAAATCGATTTTTGGTAAAGGTTAAAATTTTGTCACATGAAGATTTTTCTCGTGAAGAAAACAAAAGAATAAATTTGACCGGGAGTCCGTGAATGGCACAATCTTAGACATTACCTTACTATTAAAACACTGATAAGTAAAAGAACTAAAATCAGCGCATTTTAACAAATGAATTTGTCCATTTAATACACTCTAGCCTTGACCCAACGGTCGAAATTCGACCTTAAGTCATTAAATTCTTAAAGTTCAACCTCCAACGTTTAACAGATTTTACACATTTTAGTTTCTCTATTTGACAACATCTCATTTTGTTAAACATTTGGCGGTAATCTCTCCTCAGTGCGACTGATTGACCATTGAGTCAGTCATTTAATTTCACGCATTTGTAATACAGACTGTACATAAATGCTATCATTCTGCACTCCTTCTCCTGTAAAGAAAATAGAAATAAAAATGTCCATGCCACCCTATTGTTATTGAATAAATTAGAAATACAAACACCCACTTTCAATTTAAGCAGTTCCAAACGCTAATGTAAATCAACATTAATTACGCAAAAATTAATTGGTAGAAAAATAACGCGTCACTGCACTTAATTGTCTTACTTTATATTATTAGACACTAGCAGTACCCGCGTGGCGTTGCCCATGCAGAATTTTAAACACGTCGGGTACGGCGCTCTTCTTGCTAGTATAAAAAACGTCGCCTGCCGCGATGTCCTTGATAAGAATGCAAAAAACGTCGGCATTGCCATTATTAAGAGATTAAAAAGCGTCTTCGTCCTATAATAAATGATACAGTAAACCATTCTTAAAAAACGTATGCACAATTTCGTTAGTATGTTCCGATTTTTCGCCAACGACTAATTAAAAAAGTCAAATTGTAGCATGTCATATTCGCCACGTTATTTGAAATTTAGAATAAACCATACGTATTCCTTTTCCTGGCGATATTTATTTAAATGATATTGCTAAATCAAGAAAATCGTTAAATCGAAGAGACAATACTTTCCCCCAAGTTCAATCTCGAATTTAAAACCTATTGCTAATTTAAGAAAAACGTTAAATCGAACATATGCTTTTTTTTGTTATTCCGCTGAAAAGTTAACTGATGTCTCTCTATTTTGAAAAATAAGTTTCATATTAAAATTCAGCTAACACTATTCACCCAGAGTTGAGGAAACTGCTAATTCACTGTGCAACAAATTGGAACTTTTTTTTTTTTTTTTTGTTCTTTACATGAAACTATGTGATTCTATATAAACAACAGGTACTTGATTCCAATATGCAAACCTAAATGGTCCATCACGTACCGTTTTTCAGGAGACCCGCTTCTCACATTTATACAGTTTTGTTATAGAAGAATGTAACTGAGGCTTCTTTATTGAGAAAACACAAACGCTAAAATGGTTTTTTTGGGCCGTTTCATCTTGTAAGCATTTGTTGGTGTGCTTTGATAACAGATCAGCAATATTCAACTAGTATACTTCCATCACATCGAGCGCTGAAACACTTTTTAAACACCGATATGTCCTGATGAAACCTTTCCCCTTGCTCATCCTTAAATGTGCTCAGGTTTTGAGGAAAGAAGTCCATATGGGAGTACAAAAAATGTAGTTTTAATGACCTATGTCAACCTGTAACACAAAAGCATTTTATCATAAAACCAACAAGATCTTCGTAGTTTTCAGCTTTCTCATTTACAAGAAAACGTGAACACACTGATTTAAGGGCCAGCCAGGCTGATTTTTCGTCTTTTGACAGTTTGTTTTCATACTCTTCATCATGAAAGACTTCCTTAAGTTGTGAGCCAAGATTTACAAGTGGCTCATTTGATATGTTTTTGCCACTCATAATTTTGAAATTTCCTTGGTGTTTGCAGAATGCTGACACCAAGCTACAGGAATAAATTGGAAAAAAAATACTGCGATGGAGGAGCCCTGATAAACAAGCACCACTCTTCTGAATTGTGCTCATGTCCTAATGCTTGAAATAGTACATTCACAGCACAACAGCATACTATTTCTTCTTTGTCTGCAAAATAGTCTACAAAATGTTTTTGTCATCTTGTAAATGACTCGAAACTTCTTGAAAGTAGATAAAGCTTTTGTTACCAAAAATGTCGCGAAAATGCTCGACTGCCAAAACAGTTACCAAAAAGTTCATTAAAAAGGTCTCTAGAATGGCTAAAAATGGCTCTAAATTAAGTCAATAAATTACGAAAATATGCTCATTTATCCAGAAAATACGTAAAAAGCTAAAATGTGGAATTTTGGGAAAATGGTACGGGGTAGGCAAAAATAATTGCAGATTCGTAATTTTCAGCCAAAAATGTAGAAGAAACAAACATTTTCATCTAAATGACATTTTTCGTGTTGCACAGTGTATTTTTGTGTCAAGGTATGCTTTAAGAAATTGAACTAAAAAGCTTATAACTGGCATTCTTATTGACTGAGAAACTTCGATCAAATTTCATCTTGTGCAGAAAACTCAGCGCTTTTGGTCGATATATTATATCAATATTTGCACGTGGTTTTTACCCCCATATTGGGGAATTTATGTGGAAGTTTGCGTAAAATTGGAATAAAAAAAGAACTACCTGTCGGAATTTTTTCTAAACTCGTAGCAGGTTGCGAGAAAAATGTTTTTGAAAATAGATTAGCAAATTCTGCTTTTTATTATCAAAATGGCTAGTTTCCCGTCAATATATTGGTTTCCTTTTCCCTTGTTTTTTGAAACTTAAAAATAATGTCGCAATAATAGGGGGCCGTTCACAGCGGTTTCCCCGATATACAGGGTGAGGCAGAAGTAATGACCCAGCTTTGAGATAAAAAAAACTAATACAATTTGAGATTTAAAACTTTTTATATTTTAATCTGCTTATAATCCCAATTTTATTATTAAATTTTGAATACAACTACAGAGTCCCGCAGTGGACCAGTCGGTAGAAACTCGGTTACCGCAGAACACCGAAAGTGAAGCAACATCGACTTAGGTCAGTGTTTTTGAGGGGGACAACCTCTCGTGGCTGGCTCCTGTGGGCCGTGTCGCTAAAGGGAGCTGGTGCACGTTAAATAGGTCGTGCCTCCAAAGTCCTCCAAGTGAAACGATACCTCTGGGGGTGCCGATCCCAGGCGACAGTCTCTCATCTGGGATCATAATATTAAAGGACATACCCCACTTAATTGCCCACTTAATAATTTTATTCAGATCCTCTTGAAGCTGATTGACTTGCTCATCCGTGTCAACAATTCCCATGACCTTGGGTATTCGGCCCCAACCCATGGTATGACCATGATATTCGGCCTAAGACATTGGCCGAATATTCGGTATTTGGCCAATTCACTATTCGTTACATCCCTAATTAACATGCAATAAAACAACTGGGCATGTAAAATTTATAAGATTTTTCGAGTCCCTGGTGTCTATGTGTAATGAATTTTCATATCTTTATTTAATAATTTTAGCAACATATCAGAATCATAAATCATCATTTTGGATTGCGATTTAAATTAACAGCACAACAATGTGAAACATATCTTCCGCACAACAAAGAAAGAAAATTTAACTACACTTTCATGAATTCTTTCGTTTTCAACAATGCTTTGCAACAGTGCGAACTTATTTTCTCCAACAATGCGTCGGTAACAACAATGTAGTGATAACTAAAATTCGTCATTTTAAGTTGTATGAGACGGCCACTCGCCTGAATTCTTCTTAAGTCATAAAATTGATAGTATTACGAATTTCTTAGGGATTTAGTGATCTGAAGTTACTAACTTTGAAGAGTTACTTTGATCTATTGTATTTATTGTGAGTACGTAATTCTTATTTGCACTCTAATTTAAATATAATAAAAGTCATACCTGATTAGCGTTCCTTATCATTCCTAATATTTTCGGTTGTTCAGAATTACCTTTTCACCAATACTTCATTTTTATACTTTGCATTGAATTTGCGTAAGATCATACTAAGTATTAATTGCACCAGATGTTAATCGATATGCATTTTCTACCGTATCTGCTCCAAAATATAAATCATCTACATAGAGAAACTTATTTAATATTTCATAAGCTTCTGGCCTTATTACTTCGCCAAATTTGGCTCCAAAAAAATGTGGGTTATGGCTGTGTCATGGACACGGCCATGTATTGTACGTGCATACGTTTATGTAACGGGTTATATATTTTAAATAAAATATTTTTATTTGTGTATTTAGAATAAAAGCAAGGAAAAAAATAATTATGATGTTACAATATAACTTTAGTAATTAATAACTTTATAGTTTTGGCTTTTCGACGCGTATAAGCCGACATTATCTATATATTTTTGGCCTTTTTTGTTATAACACCTTATTATATTTACTGTCACTACTTTAAACTAATGTTTTATATAAAATCGATAGATTTTTCGACGGCTGATGATTAAAACTTAAGCGAACATCGTAGCTTCTACGAGTCAAAAGGTATGCTAATTGTGAATTTCGATACGCAGCACAATAACCTCACAATGGCTGCCCTCTTCCCCCCCCCCCCCCCCCGCGATGCGTCACTGTTCTCGCTTATCGTAATGAATTCTTTGATCGTTTAGTTATGCAGTGATATTATTTAATTTTGGATATACGTAGAGGATAGATTCGAAACTACAACACCAAACACCCCGATTTAGCTATTATTAGATTCTTTGGATTGCTCCCGTATGATAGCAAATTTAAAGACGTATTCACGTCAAAAGTAAAGCCGAATCAGGTGTTGGTTTGGCGATTTATGCGATATTTGGCGACTTTCCCGTTGAACTTCCATGTTAAAAACTTTGCAAGAATTAGAATCTTGTTTAACTATTAGAAAGGTACGGTATATAATTAGTGTAGTACAAGGAAGTCATTTTATTTTTAGGGATGAATTTAGAAATGAGCGAAGCTCCTAGTAAAAAGACCCGAGGATTCCTTAGACGTCTGTTTAAGGGTCGGAAAGCAAGGGACAAAGAAAATGGGAAAGAATCCAAGAAGGACTCCTCCCAAGGAAATAAGAAAGGCTGGTTTTCTGTAAGTAATGATATCAAATCTCACTTCTCTCACATACTTTTGATAAATCAATGTCTACAAGATTGAGTTATGCAACATTTTATTGTGTAAACCTAAGAGTTCGTGAAAAGTTACGTAAAATGTGCTAGTAGAGCCGAAGACAATATTTTCTTTCTTTCTTTCTTTTTATTGTTTGCCTCAACTTTTGTCTCGAGTAGAAATTAGTCAAATTATGTGCATTGAAAAGATCTTTCGAATGAATGATTTTTCACTTTAAAGAAGTCCTTTTTCTTCCTGTAAATTAAAGAGAACTTTTAACTGAGGGATACTTCTTTCGGTTAAGAGTAATGCTTGAGACTAAAAAAAATTGATGGCGGCCAGTGCCTGGTGAACCTAAAACGTTAGTCGCCACTTTGAAATTGTTGGTCGCCACTTTGAACCATGCTCCAAACTGATCCCTCCTTCCCCAACCGCGGCTTCATTTTGCATAAAAACATTCGCATACATATACCTTAAACTGCACTTCGTCACATAATCACACAAAGCCCTATTTTTAAGGAAATAATAGAAAATTACAAACCTTTTCTAGTCGCCAGTTTTGGCGACCGACGTAACATGTTGTGGTCACTAAATAAAACTTTTTAGTCGCCAATGGCGAGTGGCGACCGTTAGTCTCGACCTTTAGTTAAAAGGTCAGGTTTCACCCAGCATGACTGTTAGTCAGACTAAAATGACTAACTGTGGATCAATTTATGGTTGTTGATGGATCGCAAAAAAGAGAATGAAAATTAACTATTTTACCTGCAACGTGTTAATTAGCCACTTATTTATTTTTAAGGTCGCTTACTTTTATGACGACTTCAATTTAGAATGTATTTTTACTGGAAAATTAAAAGGTGATGAGTCCGCCGGTGTTAACTGATGACCTGTTAAAGGAACAAAATATTTTTGTATGCTTTTAGATAACACGGCGCATACACTTACACTACACCACGGAGAAGCTTCAAGATGTCATATGGAACTAGTTCCCGTTAATAGTTGTGCTCGGAAAGTCAATAGTTTGTCCCGTTAATAGTCAAAACTCGGAAGATTACTTGCATACTTCTAGTTCCCGGTAATAGTTGTGCTCGGAAAGTCAATAGTTTGTCCCGTTAATAGTCAAAACTCGGAAGATTACTTGCATACTTTTAGTTCCCGGTAATAGTTGTGGGTCATAACTCGGAAGATTGTTTGCATACCTCTAGTTCCCGGTAATAGTTGTGGGTCATAACTCGGAAGATTGTTTGCATACCTCTAGTTCCCGGTAATAGTTGTGGGTCATAACTCGGACGATTGTTTGCATACCTCCGGTAATAGTTGTTGGTCAAAAACTCGGAAGATTGCTTGCATACTTCTAGTTCCCGGTAATAGTTGAGGGTCAAAACTCGGAAGATTTTTTGCATACCTCTAGTTCCCGGTAATAGTTCTGGGTCATAACTCGAAAGATTGTTTGAATACCTCTAGTTCCCGGTAGTAGTTGTGGGTCATAACTCGGACGATGGTTTGCATACCTCAACTTCCCGTTAATAGTTGCGAGTCAAAACTCGGAAGATTGCTTGCATACCTAAATGCTACGTCCAAATATCGTATTATAAGCTATCGTAAAATTCTAATAATCTTCTCTTCAATCTTCTACAAAATTGAGTATCGTACATAACCTGTTTTTGTTCATTATTTATGCATTTGGTGCATAGAATTCTGTATCGCGATCGTCAAATATCTATCGCGTACAAATACTTTTGTTAAATCGCCTTTAAAAAGTAGCACATAACGTAAATGACCCAGTAGTAGACACGTGGCAAAATGTTTTCAAGGGACTTACATCAATATTTTCATATTTAGCTTAATCGCCAACTATTTCTTTAAAATTTAATTACATATAAATGTCATTTGATGAAAAATTAGGATTTTTACATCACATTTACTAAACGCTTCATTTGTATCTATAGTGGACATTTATAAGTAAAGAAAATTTAGTAGTGAACGACGTATTTGCATTAGTAGTGCACATAAATTAATATAATCTATTTTATGCTGTTAACTTGGAGAAATAATTTTAAAAATGACTAAGGGACTTCATAAATGATGTGACGCTTTTTTCCATATATTTTCCCTAAATCCCTAACCTCCTTATTAATCGGCTTTAGTAAAGAGCAGAAAATGTGACCGTTCTGGAGGCAACTATTAAATAATACGATCCATGTACTTGCATAGATGCTCCACCCCAACTTTAGCTCTATTAACCAGCACCAGGAATCGTTCGCTACTATTTCTGATCATTTCACTCAAGTTTAATTTTAATTCGCTTATTTTAGGAGCTTAAAGATCTAAGCGCCCACTATTAGAGCACTACCTCTACCCGTAAGCAATCCTAAGGCCTCGGCTAACAGGTAGGGGTCTTATGGAGAAAAGTGTCCACTACCGGGTCATTTACCGTATATATTTGAGTTTGGTTGGAACGACATCGGAGAGTTCGTGTTATTTATGACATTAAAACTGAGGTGATGCTATGAACGAAGTTGCTCTTTGATAATACATATAAAACTAGACGTCCCGTGCGGGATTCCGCACTAAATTGGGAGAAATGCCATTATGAAGAAGAATAGAAAAAACTAAAAGGGGAGTGTTGGTACACAAATTTTCCCCCACTTTTACTTACACTGTTAAAAATTTCCGTAATAAAATAGTAAAATAACCATTTATTTGATTGTTATTTTACCATATTTAATTACAACAGTTGAATAACCATTAAAAAGATGGTACTCAAACCGTTGATTGCGAAAAAAATCGTTTATTCTCTGTTTATCCTAAAGAACGTTTAACTAACCGTCATTTTCAAGCGCTCAATAAGAATCGGGCTCCACTTGGTTGCGAAACCTTACTGGTCGTACGTTGTTTTAAAATAGGAATTCGGATTTATTAGTTAAAATCTGCATGTGTATATAAAAAAAAGAAGAAAAAAAAAGTGGCTTAAGCAGTGGATACTAAATAGAAACACATACACACGTAAATCAAAAATTTGAGACATCGGATTCCCAAACTGTTTGCAAATGAGCGAACCCATAATTTGGGCTGCTGAAGCTTGTTTGTATTTTAATTTTTGCAGCAAATAAAATGATTTTCGTCAATATACAGTAAATTTAGACCAAAAATAAATTTGGATCTAATCAAAAACTGAAATCTCAATTTTAAGGCCGTTTGCCTGTTAGAAAAGAAGATTTATTGATAAATAAACGTCCACTTTAAGTGATGCCGGTGGCCGAGTGATAGAGAGGAAGACTTGTACACCACGCATTCGGGGTTCGAGTCCTGGAAGCTTTCTTTACGGTTTCTACGGCTCGAAGATTTTATGCCTCGAAATGGTTCAAAAACAGTGAAAATTTTGTTTTGAAACCATTTTTAAATGATAAAAATAATTTAACTTTGTGAAAGTAAACA
The DNA here is from genome assembly GCA_038502835.1 of Octonoba sinensis. Classification (NCBI taxonomy): domain Eukaryota; kingdom Metazoa; phylum Arthropoda; class Arachnida; order Araneae; family Uloboridae; genus Octonoba; species Octonoba sinensis. The sequence continues at coordinate 10,818,807 of CM076604.1, forward strand.
ATAAAAATAAAATTACACGTTAATTTAAAGCACAAATGAGCAATAAAATGCAGACATATGTTTCGGGATTGCTTGGAATCCCTTTTTTCAATGCGACAGGGAGCTTCTAGATGCTTCATTTGGATGTTTTGCATCTAGAAGCTCCCTGTCGCATTGAAAAAGGGATTCCAAGCAATCCCGAAACATATGTCTGCATTTTATTGCTCATTTGTGCTTTAAATTAACGTGTAATTTTATTTTTATCATTTTTAAATGGTTATAAAACCGTAAACTTAGTATTTACGGCTTTTTAACCAAGTTAATTGGAAATGGTTAGGTCCCGTAAACATAGAAAAATGTTCCAAACCGTAAATTTAACGGTGAATTAGATGGACAGACTGCTGCCGGTCATTTAACCGTAATTTCATGATGAAATTTCTAACAGTGTAGATATTCAAGATAATAAAATAATCACAATAATAATGATAATTATTTTTATTATTAGGATACATAACATTAACCCTTTATCTACCGACGGCACTTATAAGTACCATTCTCTATAAATTCCATCCCAGCAACCATTTTTACCAATATTCTGATGGTATTTTGCCGGGACAGTCTTAACATTCCCCCTTTTTCAGAATACATATCAGCAAGGGTTCTATAAAGAGTATTTTAGTGAGAAAAGGAACGTAGATAGTTTTGAAAGCGATGCTGTGTTTTGAACTTCCATTTTGTTCAGAGCGCAGGAAAATTCATGAATCAGGTTACTGATTTTTTTAAGGTGTTAGTTAAGAACTTAGAAAACTATTTGACGAAATATTTTGATTAAAAAGTGTATGTAATTAACTTCACATGATAAATACTCTGTGGCACTTATTAGCTGCAAAGAAATAAATACTTAAAGACTGAGCATTTTATTTATGTAAATCCCTTAATTTTCAGTGCTAATACCAAGACAAACTATTTATATAGTTTGTCTTGGTATTTCTTTAAAATTTAAAGAATGGTTTGTATTACCTTGGTTTGTATTTTAACAAACTATATATTCAAACTATAAAAATAAATATCGCAGATCATAATGCAGTAGATAAAGGGTTAAAATACAATAACGAAAGAGCTCCATTACTTAAAATATAGTTAGAGTTAGTTGGTTAGACTCTACACATTCATAACATAAATGAATGTGTAAAGCCTAACGATTGAATAAATCTAACACACAGACGCAGCTAAAACTGTCCAACTTTCTACACAATCATAACAGAGGAGTTTCTTGCTTGTTTACTTGATAACAGATGAGCCAGCATACACAACACCCATTTGGCATCCATTAAAGGACTCCTTCTTAGATGCTTTTATATCTCAAATGTAAGAGTAAGATTTTTAGACCGTGGGTCTACTTTTTTTCATTAGCCGGCACGATAAGCTTTAAAATGAGGGGTAAATCAGGGAGTTTGATGAAGGGATAAGGAAGATCTCGCGGAGATACAAAAAACAGGCTGGAGAAATAATATATAAAAATTACAGTGCAGTGTAATAAAAGTGCACTTCCTGTGCAACGTAGGACGTTATTAACGTAATTATCGGCAAATAGCCCGCATCGTTGTATAGTCCGCAGGAAGAAAAATTTATTCCAAAAAAATAAGTTCGGTGTATAACCCGCATCGTTGTATAACCCGCACCCACAAAAAAACATGGAATGCACCCCTAGAAAACAATACATTCGCCTGTAGCGCCCGAGCCCCAGTCTGCTTTCGACCATTGTTTCGAAAGCTACGATTTATTTCTCTGCATGTAGTTTTTTTTGAACGGTAGTGGTCGTTTTAATAATATTTTTTTTTTTTTTAAATTTCATGTATTGCCCGCATCGTTATATTGCCCGCAGGTAGTAAAAAAAGGAGGTTTTTTTGTAGATAACCCGTGGGTATACACAGATAATTACGGTAATTAATATTATGGAAAATCTAATTTGTTAGTTTATGTAAGCATTGTATACTTTTATTATAAATGGCTCCAAAGAAAATAATTATTACTACAGCCGATATATTTACATTAGAAATTTTTTTTTAAAGGTGATTTTTTTGTTTCGACTACTAAAAAGGAAACCCCGTATGATGAAGAGTATTGCAACATAAACTCAGTACTGGTGTTGAATCATGATGAACTCGTCCTGTTATATTTATCGTACATATTAATGAAATACATATTAATGAAATACGTAACAACTTAAAATTATACACAAATTTCATCTCAAATGACTGCTATAAAAATGGTATAGTAATACACTACCGTGGGCAGTACATACTTGGCCGTGGTAGCCTAGCGGTTAGGATGTCTAGCCTCGTATCGGAGGATCTCGGGTTCGATACCCGAGCTGCTGAAGACCCACCATGTACAACTTGGGGATACGTGCATGTAAAATCCGTGGACCCTGAAGTCCCGAGGCAGTTTTGAGGGTGCCGGTGGGTGGGTGGGGTGGCGTATTTGTGGTGGCGCCATCTGTGCTATCCAAGTACATTATGAGCAAAGTCGCACTTCCACCATTGGTGTTCATCTTGAAACGGAAGGCGCTCCTTACTGCCTTAATTCCTAGTCGATTCTACGAAAGGGAGCTTGGATTTCCAAGTGGCATAAGCAACAACAACAATACTAAAAATTATAAACTTCAATAATTAACATAATGAACTACCACAGATAAAATAATAAATTCAAATCAAATATCTTCTCACAATTTCATGTCAACTGTATTATCACTAGATTGGAAACTGGCGGAGCTGTGGATTTACGAGTGTTGACTGTATTTTCAAATCGAAAAGGAAGTGTTCTATAATACTAATGCTGGAATGAAATTAAGCAAGTTGATCATGTCTTTTTTCTTTCTTTCTTTCTACAGGCCTACGGCATTCATATAATGTGTGCTGTTATAGCGGTCGCCTTGTAGTACCAGCTTTTATAAGATATTACTTGAAATTTAGATTTATCTTGAAGAGTTTCTTAAAACAAAATTACAAAAGATCACCGTCCCACAGTGGACCAGTCGGTAGAAGCTCGGTTCCGGCAGAACAACGAAAGTGAAGCAACATCGACTTAGGTCAGTGTTTGGGAGGATGACAACCTCTCGCTGCTAGTTCCTGTAGGGCCATATACGCTAAAGGGAGATGGTGCCCGTTAAATAGGTCGTGGCTCCAATATCCTCCAAGTGAAGCGATACCTATGGGGTTACCAATCCCAAGTGACTGTCCTTCAACTGGGGGCTAGTTCAAAAAAATTAAGACTTTTCTAAGGGCGGAAATCGGACACCTGTCTATAAGGGCCCCGTTAGACTCAGGAGCAGCGTACCCATTGTTCCTCGCCACGCGCGAGGGCGAGACAACAACAACAACAGAAGATCGCCAGTTGACATACCTGATCTATTTCATATTCGCCAGTTAACTTTTGTTCCTAATTCTGTAATTTTTCTCTTAACAGCATCCTGTAAAGTGTTTGTTGATAGAAATTACTCCTTTTGCATTTATCAATCAGCAAAAACATTGTTGACATCACTATTGACGTTCCTTTAAATAAACGAGAATTACAATAAAATACTCAATATCAAACACTCATGTACTGACTTACTTGTTCTGGAAGTATTTCTGAAAACTTTGCGAACACAAATCAAGTGGCTGCACTTGAGAGGAAATAAAATATTCTTTTGACAAACTTGTCGTTTTGCCTCCGAAAATGTATTGTATGGACCAGCGTTTCCCAACCGGTGGTTCGCGAACCCCTAGGGGTTCGCGTGGTCTAGAAAGGGGGTTCGCGAAAAAATTATTGCAATGGCGGAATTTTTTATGGTTAACGTAGCAGAAAAAAAATGAAAGAATAAATTTGCATTATTAAGTAGGAGAACAAATAATTTTTTAGTGCGAACATTGTTTTCCAGATAATGCAGAAAAGTAGTGAACTGGCATTGGAAGCATACATACAAAATTTGAAATGCACTTATTTCTACTTACGCCGGATTTCTAATTTGGATCGCGATCCAATTTATCATTTCGATATCAATCTGGATCACAAATTGGTACCGAAAGATATTTATTGAATTATTTTTAATTTTAGAACGTATTTTGCTCCTACCATTTCCCACTTCTTCCTCGCAAGCGCGAAGAACGAGCCGGAAACACAAAAATTTACTCCGTAAAATGTAAAATTTTGCATTATTTTACGTTAATTTTTCATTATGCAGAGCCTAGCGTGTGACCGAAAGTTATTATTTCGTTAATTTAAAATATGGCCTCACATTTACCACACTTTATTCCAACTTTTCTGCGTTATCGCAACATCAGAATTAGAAATTTGAAAATGTGTATATTTTTATTTTTCTTTAAATTTCCAAAACATTTCCGAATTTTGTACTTTACAACCGGAAAGTGGAACCTATCGGGAAAACAATTTTTAAAATTTTTTAGGAATACATATGTTTACTGCTCTAATAATAATGCAAAAGAACAAATAATAAAAAATATTATAGCTGTATTTTAGTTTTTATTTAAACTTAGATATTTTACAATAATTATGTTTTCATTTCTTACGATGAAATATTGTGCAACATGGAAAATAGATGTGCTAGTAAATTTTGCAGTTTTGTCACCCGCTACTAACGACTTCAGAAAGGGGTTCGCCACTTTCTTTCGGACCTCAGAAGGGGTTCGCAAGGGGAAAAAGGTTGGGAAACACTGGTATAGACTAACTTACAATTCAAAAAAAGAAAGGAAAAAAAAGTGACTTACTCTACTGACCTCTCAACAGCTCATACATATGGAAAATCAGTAAAAGAGAAAGACGTGTTAAAACGCATATTTTTTGCTCAACCTACTATAGAAACTTGATGTAAATGTAGCAGCGCACACACAAAATATTGACCATGTTAATGTTCCAAATTGCTTTTTAGAGAAAATTTCTGTTGCCATCCTGTCTAAGTAAGAAGAAAATGTGCAATACGAAATCGCATGTGGAAGAGAAAATCTCGACCTCGTACGCGAGCGTTGAAAACCTCGACCAGCCAGAGGCGCTCGTCCGTGCTTCTTCGCAATCGGATATGGAAGGGAAAATCCGGACCTCGGACGAGAGCGTTGAAAATCTCGACCAGCCAGAGGCGCTCGTCCGTGCTTCTTGGCAATCGGATATGGCAGGGAAAATCCGGACCTCGGACGAGAACGTTGGAAATCTTGACCAGCCAGGGGAGCTCGTCCGTGCTTCATCGCAATCGGATATGGAAGGGAAAATCCGGACCTCGGACGAGAGCGTTGAAAATCTCGACCAGCCAGAGGCGCTCGTCCGTGCTTCATCGCAATCGGATATGGAAGAGAAAATACCGACCTCGGACGCGAGCGTTGAGAATCTCGACCAGCCAGAGGCGCTCGTCCGTGCTTCTTGGGAATCGGATATGGAAGGGAAATTCCGGACCTCGGACGCGAGCGTTGAAAATCTCGACCAGCCAGAGGAGCACGTCCGTGCTTCTTTGCAATCGGATATGGAAGAGAAAATCCGGACCTCGGACGCGAGCGTTGAGAATCTCGACCAGCGAGAGGCCCTCGTCCGTGCTTCTTGGCAATCGGATATGGAAAAGAAAATCCGGACCTCGGACGCGAGAGTTGAAAATCTCGGCCAGCCAAAGGCGCTCGTCCGTGCTTCTTGGCAATCGGATATGGAAAAGAAAATCCGGACCTCGGACGCGAGAGTTGAAAATCTCGACCAGCCAGAGGCGCTCGTCCGTGCTTCTTCGCAATCGGATATGAAAGAGAAAATACCGACCTCGGACGCGAGCGTTGAAAATCTCGACCAGCCAGAGGCGCTCGTCCGTGCTTCTTCGCAATCGGATATGGAAGGGAAAATCCGGACCTCGGACGAGAGCGTTGAAAATCTTGACCAGCCAGGGGAGCTCATCCGTGCTTCATCGCAATCCGATATGGAAGAGAAAATACCGACCTCGGACGCGAGCGTTGAAAATCTCGACCAGCCAGAGGCGCTTCTCCGTGCTTCTGCGCAATCGGAAAATAAAATGAGTGATGAAGTAATAAAAGTTGAAAAGGTTGAAGAATCAAAAAAGAAAGAATCTTACGAAGGAAAAAAGAAAGCGCGGTGGTTTACGGTAAGCAATCGTATTATATTTCTTTTTTACACTTTAGCCTAAATAACTGTTCAAACATTTTACATTTTATTATGTGAAACTGCAATAGCAATAGTGAAAATGTACTTATAATTTGCGAGTAGAGCAGACGAAAATCTTTTTCTTCTCTCTCTCTCTGTATATCGAATGTATTTTTTCTAGGAAATTAAAAGGTGATTTTTTATCCAGAAACAGTCCGCCAGTGCGAGTTGGGGATCAGTTACAGAATCAGAATATTTTTATATACTATTAGATAACACATAAATACGCGAAGCATTTGATTATAAAACAGAGTGGGGCAAAAAGTATGAACCGGTTTTTAAGGAATGTGAAACAGAAACCATTAAACTTACAGAAATAATGTTCAAATTGTTTAATTCAGTACAGTATCTAGTTTTTTACGTTAAGTTTTAAAGATGATATCACGTAGGTGGCGGCCGTCAGCTGCGATGCACTCTCGAACGCGAATTCTGAATTTTCAAAAGTTCATCTGCACATTTCCATGGGTATTTCCGTAACTTCCTCTCTGAGTACGTCCTTAAGTTCTTCCAGGGTATGTGGACGATGTTTAAAACCTTTTTCCTTTATGTACCCCCAAAGAAAAAAGTCACAAATGCTCAAATCTGGCGAGCGCGCAGGCCTCTCCACGTCACCCCTCACAGAGACGAGGCGCTGGGGGAGCCCTTGCCTCCATCTCGCCATTGAAATCCTAGCAGTGTGGGATGTAACCCCGTCCTGTTGGATCCAGATATCTCCCAGATTAGTTGCTGCACTCAATTCTTCCAGCTCAGGTTCAAAAAACTCTTCCAACAGGTTCGCCCATTATCCTCGAAAAAGTAAGTACTAATAATCCCAAATTGGGATACTGCACGCCATACAGTCACTTTAGGGGAGTGAAGTGGACTCTGGTGAATTTCCCTTGGGTTTTCATTAGCCAAATAGCGAAAATTATGTTTATTAACAGCTCCACATAGATGGAAGTGGCGATAACAGAACGGCCATTTTCAAATGTAGCTATTGCCACCATGAAATTAATAAATCATAGTAATATAGTTCTTTTCTTTCCAATGGGGCTGCGGTGTTGGGTCCTACAACCATTGCAGACCTAGTGCGTTCCCCAGTAATGGTACCATCTCTTTCAGCGGCACCACAATGAGTGTGGTACCTTCGCCGCAAGAGAATTTTGACGTTCAGTTACCACTAGATGGCGGTACCTGAGCTCTCATTGATGCCATATGCACTAGGAATTTAATTTAGCCGAGAGCATCCAAGCCAAATGTCTACTCAAGGAATCTTTTACATGCCGCATAATCATACGACATGGGCGCAGACGATTTTCTGCATCTTGAAAATCCACCGATTCGGGCCAGGTTTGAGTCCGCGATCTTGGGCGTACGAGGCCTGCTGCCTTACCACTACGCCACCCTGTCGGCAATCAAAGTAATATAAAATATAAACAATCAACGTTCCCCCCCCCCCCCCCAGCGGGCCTCGGTAAAATTATCAAAGGTTGACCGGTTCGAGGTGATAACTGATCTATAGCACAAATATTTTTGTTGAATTGTTAACCTGTAAGACATACAAGTAGAACATATAGTTGACCTCGGTTGTAACGATATCGGAGTTTCCGTTGTGTTTATCACATTAAAACCGAGGTGAGGTGAAAAAACGAAATTGACTGTAGATATAGCAAAGAAAATTACCTTTCGGAAAGGCAATAGAAGTACCTTTCCTGTGTGACATAGGAATGTGAATGCAATGTTTCCTATAAACCTCCATTGTGATAATGTATCAGGGCTTGATTGGTCAGATTCACAGTACATGCATAATTTGTGTCCTCTGCGTATGAGAAGTCAATATGGCGGATGCTCTTTAACAACTTTGAGGTGTCAAAAAAGGGTCGTCTATTGGCTGCATCACGACAACGCACCCGGCGACACGACTCAGTGAGTTCATGAGCACGGATCAAGACTTCATGCAAAGTACGTTGGTTTTAAATCACCCCGACTATCCAAGCGACCGTAGCATCCGCTTTAACAGCTCTCGTAATCCCGACCCTCATATAAGGCTCCCGAATCATTCCATATCAATTCTGCAAAGCATTTTAACCTCATCATCTCAGAGTTTCTTGAAAAATGGTCCAGTTTTACTATAGATATAAACTGGGAAAAATGTGAAGTTTTACAAAGATTGGTTCTCTATATGCAGGGCTGTATACGTAAAGAAGCGGCTAAAAAGATCTGAATAGATGTAGGTTGAATGACTAAATTCTTCCTTATTCTGATAGAGACATGAAGCAGTTACAGTTTACAGCATTTTTTCTGTTCTTTTTTATGATGTGGGGGACCATATTTCTGAGCATCAATTTGCCGACATGCCCCCAAATTCAAGATCAATTTGGGGGAAATAGAGAAGAGTTTGGGGGACATAACAAACCAATACATATACGCTTTTGTTAGGAAAAATTACTTTCATTAATATATTTCAAAGTGTATCCAAACATATTTTCTACATAATACATAAAAATTTTCTTAGCTCAGAACCTGTTAGAAATTATAATACTAAGGCAATAATTTGATAATTGTCGCAATATTATCTAGAATTTTACAAAATACCATCGCAAAGCTCTAAATTGCAAATGTAAAAGCAAATTGGAGAGAAAGAATAGAAATTTTTGAATTTGGGGACTTTCTACGTCCCCATGCAGTTAGTGATTTTTGGGACAAGACATTAAAAATAAACAAGTTTGGAGACTTTCTACGTCCCCATGTAGTTAAAGTGATTTTGGGGACAAAGCATTAAAAATAAATAAATTTGGAAAATTTCTACGTCCCCATGTAGTTTAGGTGATTTTGGGGACAAAGCATTAAAAATAAGCAAATTTGGACACTGTCCCCAAAATTCGAGAACGTATGGTCGCCCTAGTTACACTATAAAGTATATGACCCCCCTTTTTTTTTCTGAAAGCTATTTTGAAATTTTAATTCTTTTGCAAAGTTCGTAATTAAACATTTTCAAATTAATTCCACGGAAATTAAAAATTGAAGCCCCATTTGCATTAATTTAGCTCTGTATTTAGATTAACTAATACATTAACGCTCATATTTACATTTTCACTCAAAAAAAATGCGGATATGAGTGAATAAATATTCGCTCGAATGAGTCGAAAGTAGAACCTATTATTAGGATCATTCATAAATGATGTCACGCTTTGAGGGGGGGTCGTGAAATTCTGAAAAATTGGGACAAGGGGAGGGGTTAACAAGAAGTGTGACATTATGCTTATGGAACATAGCGTGGTATGCACAAAGAGGGAGGGGTTATTAAAGTGTGACAAAGGGGGAAGGGTCAAAATATATGGGAAAAAAGCGTGACAACATTTATGGAGGGTCCCTTAAGTTGTAATATCTGTTCATGTGAGAGGCAGCATTTGTTCAGCACGCAACCCTTTTCAAGTAAATGCAATGAACTAAAAGGTAATAGCGGTATTTTCTATTTTAGGGACTGTTCATAAATGTCATACGTTTTTACAATATATTTGATCCCCTTCCCCCTTTGTCATAAAGTGTCACACTTCAACATACCCCTCCCCCATTTTTGTCACATGTCACGCTATATTACATTAGCATAAAATAGGTTTAATTTGCTGATTTTAAATGTTTTTTACAGAAACCAAAATGTACGATGTTACACTTCTTGTTACCCCCTCCCGTTGTCACAAACTGTCACACTTTCTTGAACCCCCTCTCCCCTTGAAGTGATATCTTTTATGAATAATTCCTTAGACATTTTGTTTTATTCTAGAGTTCTCATTATATTTTTAAAAAAATCTATTAAAAGGGTATATGGGTAGAATTCTGTGAATTGCGAAGTTTAAAATAAATAATTCAATGGATTGTTAAAGGACAAATTGTATCTGAAAAAGTGTCGTCTTCATTTTTAGCTTCTCTTGTGCGTTATACATGAATAAGAGTTGTTCTTGAGCAAACAACAAACATAAATTTCGCGGCTTTTGAGACCAAATTATCCCTATTTGTGAACAAAAGAATTAGAATCCCCTCATAAAAGAATTGGAATTCATTTCCATCATTATCAGTTTAACTAAAAAATACCGACGTCATATTTTGATGAAAATTAGTTAAGTTTAAAAAATATCCGCATTTTTTTTTTTTTTTTTGGCCAAACAAAAAAGCAAAACCATTCTTGGAATTTATGCACAGGTATAAAATGTGATTTTTAGATTGTTTTACAACCGTATTTGTATTTAAATTGCAGCAAAAAATTTCTGTTAATTTTATCTAACCATAAAATAATTTTAATTTGCAATCTGCGTACACCGTACAAGAAAAATAATGTAAATAAACGCACTGTAGAACAGGGTGGAGCAAAGCATCGAAATATGGATAGAAATCTTCGCGGAGGTAAATAAAAAGTTTTTTAACATATTAGTATAAATGCTTTTCTTCTTTCTTTCTTTCTTTTTTTTTCTTTTTAGCCTACTTTCCCGTAAAAGTAAAAAAAAATAATAATAAAGCATGAAAGAAGGCTTAATGTATCGTGAAAATATCGTTAAAAATCAAGAAAAGTCAAAAATAAGTGAAGTAATTAAATAAAGATTGAAAAATAAAAAATTTGAAAGTAGGGTATTGAGATGGGGAAAAAGTGTGTCTGTCGGTCTGTCGGTCTGTCTGTCTGTCGGTCTGTCGGTCTGTCCCCCCCTAATAACTTTTGAACGAATTGTCCGATTGGAAAAATTCTTTTTGCATTCGGAAGATCTCGGCGAGGACATCTCATTTCTATATTTTACTTTTTGATTTGAACAATTTTTTGTTCAATTTTGAACAGTTCAAAAAATTTTAACATAAGCGCCTATGGACAAAATTGAAGCAAATTCTGTAAACTCTGGGCACAAGAGCCAAGTTCCTATTGCAAGCTTATTGAAAGGAGTTCTCGGCGTGAAATATTGATTTGAACAATTTTTGTTCATTTTTGAACAGTTCAAAAAATTAACACAGAGCTTACGGGGAAATTTCAACCCTATATAAATCCTGATCTAACGGACCGATTTGCTTGGAACAAACTTTATCGGAAAGCTCTTATAACGTAGAACATGTAGAAATAGAAAGTTTATCCAGAACGTACGAGCTTATTTTGCTATGAAATTTTTTGATCGGGATTTTCAAGGATATTTCTCAGTGACTCAATGAGTGAAATAATGAATGAATGAATAAATGAAAGAGTGAAAGAATAAATCAATGAATAAATGAATGAGGAAAAGAATGAATGAATAAATTATTGAATAAATGAAAATATAAATAAATGAGTGAATAAATACATGAATGCGTAAATGAATGAATAAACACTTGAATGAGGTAACGAATGAATGAATAAATGCATGGCTGAATAAATGAAAGAATGAATGAGTGAGTGAATGAATATGTATTATCCGTTGAAAAAGGTATATTTTCAATAATTAGAACTAAAGATAAATAATAAAGAGAGAGAAAGAGATAGCTAGATTATAAATTTGAATTTGGTGTATACGGGAAAGTAGGCTCGTATAGTTCTAGACGGAACTTCTTGTTTGTCAATTCAAATTAATTTTCTTCGCAACCCGAAAGGACTTAAATATGCTTGCTAAATTCAATTGTTATGCAAAATTCGATCTAGAATTTATGATTAGCAAGAAGTTCCGTCTAGAACTATACGAGCCTACTTTCCCGTATGCTCCAACTTCAAATTTATAATCTCTCTCTCTCTCTCTTTTTTCTAATTAAGCTTTAGTTCTTAAGTACTTCAAATATACCCTTTTCAACGGTTAATACATATTCATTCATTCACGTATTTATACACTCATTGAATTATTTTTTTCATTTATTCACTCATTTATTCAGTCTTTCACTCATTCAGTTATTCATTGAGAAATATCCTTAAAAATCCCAAACAGAAACTTTCATAGGAAAATAGGTTCGTTTAGTTCTTGTTGAACTTCGTGTCTGTACATGTTCTTCATCGTAACACCTTCCCGATAAAATTAGTTCGATGCAAATCCGTCTGTTTGATCAGGATTTATATGGGATTCCCCGTAGGCACTATATTAATTTTTTAACTGTTCAAAAATGAACAATAAAATAATTTTTATAAAAAAATAGCACTGACTTTAAATTACAAATAGCGCTAAAAAGTGAAAAATAAATTAATTTTTTAAACAACATCGATGTGACTTTTAAACATAGCTTTAGAAGTCGGTGTAAAATTAGGATAGATAAAATATTTTGTAATCATGAATAAATTACAAATATATATATATTCCCAGAATTAGCAAAAGTTCCAATTGGTGTAATGGTAATTAGACTCATAATTTTGCACCGACTTCTAAAACTATGTTTAAAAGTCACATCGATGTTGTTTAAAAAATAAATTTATTTTTCACTTTTTAGCGCAATTTTTAATTTGAAGTCGGTGCTATTTTTTTATAAAAATTGTTTTATTTTATTCTTTTTAGTGTAAATACATTTTCTATATAAATACTCTGTTTTTTAAAAATCCATATCAAAGGGCAAACCCTCTCTGAATCAATGACACTAAAAACTAATCATTTGTATGAAAAACTCCGTTTTGAAATAGATTTTAGCAAACAAACTGATTGGATTTTATTTTTGCCTCAGAGAAGCCTTCTGTCAAACTTTTGCTGTAATTGCTTTTAATATTATAGCACAATGGCAACAAACAGTTTTTAAACAATGACTTTTATATTTAATAACAGTTTTCCCAACAAAGAAAAATCAAGCAAAGCCTTTTCAATTAAAATAAAAAATACTTATTTTTCACCAGCAACGTTTTTTTTTACAAAAGTAGGCAGATTGATGTACAATATTTGAGTTATATGACCCTATATCCATTAAAGAAAAAATCGTCAAAATCGGTTTATTTAGTCAAAAGTTATGAATGAAAAAACAAAAAACATACTACATTTCTGCCCATTACTTTTGTTCTATTTATCGAATATGTTCAAACGAAGGTACGGGACCTATGGGAAACCACCCCTGATCGGTTGAAAAAAAAATCATGAAAATCGGTTCATCCGGTGCGAAGTTAGGAGTGGACAAAAAAAAAAAAAAAAAACATACATACACTATGAATGTATAGATCCTTCCTTTGTGAAGTCGGTTAAAAATTGTTCAAATCAATATTTCAAAACTTCTTCCAGTATGCTTGTTCATAGGGTCTTGTGCCCCGAGTTTATATAATTTGCTTCATTTTTGCCCATAGACACTGTTACAATTTTTTGAACTGTTCAAAATTGAACGAAAAATTGTTCAAATCAAAATTCAAAATACGGACATGAGATGTCCTCGCCGAGATCTTTTGAATGCAAAAAAAAAAAAAAAATCTTTCGAATCGGACAATCCACTCAAAAGTTATTAGGGAGGCACAGATAAACCGACACACGTTTTCATCATCTCAAAACCCTAATTTCATTTTTTTAATTTTTCAATCTTCAGTGAATTACTTCACTTATTTTAAACTCTTCTTTATTTTTAACGATATTTTTACGATGCATTAAGCCTGCTTTCATACTTTTTTTATTTATTTTTAGATTTTTACGGGAAGTAGACTAAAAGGTACTAGGTGTGTATATGTGAAAATGAATATGAGCCAGAAGCTACACAGATCTCCGAACAACGCGTGTAGCTGCGGCTAAAGCTAAGAAAACAAAAAGTTGCAGCGATATTAAAGATTATGCTGGGACTATAAAAATAAGTGATTTAAATTTTGAAGAAAGTGAGGCAGAAATGCCACCTCCCAGCGCTACATCGAGACGAACTTGCCATTATTCTGATACGTGTTCACTGCCAGAAACAGAACCCAATGGGTGTATTTCCCTCTGCATGTCTCTCATCTGTTGCTGTGTAGTTTTTAAAATAATTATGGGCCATATTTGTCCGATGTAAGATTTTAAAAAAAGTTTTAGAAAATAGCCCCATTATCCTACAAAATCTAATGACTGGACAAAATGATGTTCTTTGTTTTGGTGGAATGAACGAGTTGGTTTCACAAATGATGAAAAATGATTTGCGCCTCTCTGTCTGGTATCGCTTTCTGCTGCTACAAAAGCAGTACGTCATCAAGTTCGGATGTGACGTCATATGTGACGATCATGACTTTTAACTCTATCAAGAACATCAGGTATCTGTCAGAATACGCAATTTCAATATCGATGAGGCCGGAAAAATCGCTTGAAAGTTCGTCAAAAATAAAGGCAGTAACAGAAATTCCTGAACTGACAGATGTGCTTTTAGGCCATGGTAAATTATAGTCCTACAAACTCATCGTTTAGAAACTCACCAAGAAGATGAAGTGTTCCACCAAAGACCAATTCAGCAGGTGTCTTCTTTTATTGCTGCTCGAAACCCCATGAGGATGACTGGCAGGACTTCAGTCTACCGCTCAGTGGCATGGCACTTATAGCAGCTTTCAGTGGGCGGCCATGTTAACAGAGCCCTCGATGTTCTTCGTCTCCACTTTCAGCAGGAAGATCGAATGAGAACGCTGGATTTCCAGCTCCGAGAGAAGACGCGAGAGTTGACCGAATTGAAACTCAAGTAGAATGTTCAAGCCATGCCTCGGGTGGATCCGAAGGTGTCATCGAAAACTGAAGAGTTCTACATTTAAGAATTCAGCCAGCGGGCAGAAAATAAAATAAGTTTTCTTTTCTCGAAATGATCCGTCTTCCCTTATTTTTAACATAAGGGAAGACGGATTCCCTTTTTTTTATGCGAAACATTTTAATTTAGCGATTTATTTCAGAATCAAACGTCAAGTTTTTAAAATTTCCGAAAAAACATACTCAGGATCGGACTAAATTTTTTCCAACAGAAGTTGCAATATGTTTTACTGAAAGGAATATGACATTTGAATGTAAAAGGCATGTTGTGTTGTTGTTATTAAGGGGAAAATACGTGTAGATGTCTCAAAAAATTTAAAAAACAATTCTTCATAAATTGAGTCTACAACCATTCAGTAATAAACCCTGAAAGTAAACTTCAAAGTCTTTTAAAAGTTATAAGCATTTGAGAGAGTGCCCCTTTTGGAGCTGTTGAGCAGGTAGTCCCTCATGAATGACCTGAAGGGTATTAGAGAGACAAAAGAACGTTAGCGAAGGTTCTTTTATTTCATTTAACAATTGAGACCTCGGATAGAAATTTCTATAAGTATTAGTATCTATTAGTAATTAAAAAAAATAGATTCCACACAGCCTTAAATTTACCTGCACTACCACTCTTTTTTTTTCAAACGCGTTTTTCTCGAAACCGGTTTTTTTTTTTTCGAATTTGCGTACAATCTAGCTCGCAGAGTTTTTGATCAATCCTTATCAAATTTAGCACACATTTTCTTTATATATACAGGCTTTAGTTGAACTAGAATCATAAACATGTCTTTATTAACGGTTAGAAATCGTATTTAATTTTTCCATTCTAAAAAAAAATAGAAACTTTCAATTTTTTGTGATGATTTTATTTCAAGTAGAAGAGACACTTATAAAAAAAAAAAAGTAAAATTTTTAAAAAATTGATTTCAGATAAAAATTGTGACCTCGGGGCGTACGCGAATTGCCGATCCGGGTGGTGACTTACAGTGTGAAACAGCCGCTATCTCTGGTATTTTTCAAGAAAAATGTTTGAAAATTTTAGTAAATGTTCTTCAATATATCTATAAAATAACCTTAAAATCTCAATAAAATATATTTATTCTTTATACGTTAAAAAAAATTATGAAAATTACTCTTAATACGCCGTCCTACACGTATTTCCCCCCTTAACTGTCCCCATTGGCCAGCAGCGCTAGACTAGGTCTATGACATCGAACACCCTGAAAACATCCAGTACCATCAAAAGATCGTCGAACAAATCTTGCTTAGAAGGTATGTTGTTGTATCCAATGCCATTTGGGTACTCAAGCTCCCCCATCGCAGAGCGACCAGGAAATTAAGGCAGTGAGAGGGTTCCGTTTATAGACGAGCACCACAACGGAAGCAAGACTTGGCTCATGATGTTTTTGGACGACACCCACCAGGGCCTTATTTACCATTAGGCCCGGCCCCCTAATTTTGGTTATTATTTTAATTATTTTTTGTAATTTAAATTTTTTTAGAAAAATATTTAAAAATAGCATCTTTTAAAAACAAACTGTTAGTGTTCTGTTGCTTCACAGAAAAGTTGTATTATTAACTTATTTTAAAACCACAAGGAATTTCCACTTTGGGGGCCCCCAAATTTTGGTCTGACTATTCGAAATTCGAAAAACAAAATCGATTTAGCACTTTGGGGGCACCTAGATTTTATTCAAACATTTTGTGATTTAAAAACAAAATCATTTTGCATGTTGGGGGCCCCCAAATGTTAGTCCGACTCTGACATTTGAAAAACAAATTAGTTTTTGCGCTTTGGGGGGCTCCAAGTTTTACAAACACATACTGAATGTTATGTTTAAAAAATTTTTGTTGCGTGAGGGGCCCCCCAAATATGAGTTGTGCCTATAGTGATTCAAAATGTAAATCTGGCTCTGGATGGGTGTATTTGTGAGTACTAAGAGTGGCCACCCCCTTCAGATCAATAGCACCCCCTTAAAAATTATGGAATTCCCCCAAATAGGCCAAACAGTCTACCAAGCCCCAAAGAAAAAACCCTAGTCCGAAATGTT
Organism: Octonoba sinensis; assembly: GCA_038502835.1. Taxonomy (NCBI): domain Eukaryota; kingdom Metazoa; phylum Arthropoda; class Arachnida; order Araneae; family Uloboridae; genus Octonoba; species Octonoba sinensis. Next base: position 10,835,638 of record CM076604.1, read on the forward strand.
TTTATTACATTAAAAAGACTTTCTTTCTGTCTTTTTGTTCTGCAACACACTGTATTTAAACATCCATATATATATTTCATTTAACGTGGACCAGTTACGATTAAATTTTGCGAAACGATACGATATCATGCAACAAACAAACAATGGTAAAACGATATTTAAAAAATTGTTTAATGATTAGCGTGGAAAAGTACGATTTATCATTTATTATCGTAACCTACGGGATAACAAGTTTATTTTTATTTCTTAAAATGTATTTCCATTAATAACTAAATTTTTAATTTCCGATCCTTTGGATTGGCAACACCTTAGTTTGTTTATATCCAGCGATCTTTTCTTAAGCCTTTTGAATTTTAAACTTATAGCCCGCAGATGTTCTGCGGGAGATCAGCTAGTTATATATTAAACCCCTTAACGCATTTGCCCGTGTCTGACACGGGCGAAAGTTTGCCCATACCCGTGCATTATTTTATTTCTAATGCCCGTCTGAGATCTATGTACGTTTTGTTTGTATAATATATTTTGTTTGTGTACGAAAAGCAATGCAGAGCAAAAACGAACATACCCCTGCCATAAACAGTAACTTGCAAGTTACGCTGAAATGTACCTTTCTCTGCCTTTTCAAACCAATGAAACCACATTCCTTTTAAAAAATATAAATCAACGTGAAATCAAGTACAAAATTTGCAAAAATTACAGACGCAAGTTTCGAGACTACAGGGCAACTTCAATGCAGGGACATTCCATGCCAAATCATCCAGGGGTCGACACCCGAGGTCGGCCGATTTTGATGTAACTTGGTGAGATTGTTCTACCCATAGATATAAGAACAACTGTAACGTTTTACCGCAATATATTGATTAGTTTTTGAAATAGAACACTTTAAAATTTTGCCAGAAATTTGCAATTCGACGCTGATCGCAAATCAAGCAATTGCACATACTTCTACATTTCTTATCGTAAAACAGTTATTTTTGAAGATAGAAGGTTAATTTTTTTTGCATTGTGTTCAGTATTCTTTCGTGAATAGAAATATAGCATTAGATTTTGGATTTATATATATAGATTGTGCAAAGAGCTTTCCACCAAAACCGAGTGAAATCATAAAATATTCAGAAATATATTTACAGCAATCTTTGGAAAAAAAAATAGAACCGACCTCAAATCATAAAATGCGCGAAAAAGTGAAAAATAAATATAAATTCTTTAACCAACACCGACACGGCATTTAAACAGAACTTTTGAAGTCGGTGTTAAATTGCTATGGATTTTGATTCATAATAACTTTTGTAACCACGAATCAATTACAATTATTAATGGCCTAGATTTTGAAACAGTTTCAATGTAAAATAACGCATGGTGTAAAGAGAATTGGACTGTCATAATTTTGCACCGATTTCAAAAATTAGGTTATAAAGTGGTATCTATGTTGTTAAGAATTAATTTATTTTTCAACAAAGGTACAGGACCTATGGTGAACTACCCTCGAACGAATTTAAAAAAATCATGAAAATCGGTTCATCCGGTAAGAAGTCATGAGTGGAGAAACCAAAAACAATCGGCATATACAATATGAATGTTATATTATATTATTAATATATGTTTATATCAATTTGATAATTATTATTATTTAATTAATATATATTTATATTACATTTGATTAAGTTTATATCAAAGTATAACCTCCTTCCTTTGCAAAGTGGGTTAAAAATGCATCGTTTTTTTACAAAATGCTTATGCCATAGAAAGTTCTTCAAACAAGCATGAAACTACAAGTCTAGACTTTGAATCATGCAGTAGATTGAATATTACTAAAGGAATATCAAAGTCAAATATGATGCCGGATTTTGATAGGAATTTACATAAATTATGTTGCATGCGTTTATAAAGGAAACTGGTGGAGTGGTCTAGTGTCGTTAAAATGAACAAAGATGAAGGCGTGACACAATTGCTTTCATGCACCCGCATGGATCTTGAGAAACATTTTACTGGCCTGAAAGACAAGATGAATGCCTGTTCTCCCACAAAGTATCTTATGTACTGTTGAAAGTCCAGAAGTAACATCACATATCAGTCGTTTTTTCAAAATTGGATCAATATCCATGAAAAATATTAATGAAAGCTGGAATAAGTTCAAGGGGAAGTGTTAAAACTTCAAACTTGAAAGGAAACCTTGTTTTAGCCTGTTGAATAAGAGACATAGTCATTTAAATACATTGATTGAAATTTATAACATTTTCAATCTACGATCTTAAGAGTAGTGCTGACTTCAATAATAGGCATCTTAAATATTATTCTAATAAAACCTATATATATATAACTTTCTTACCTTAGTTTATCTAACAATCTAACAAACATGACATTTTGCTGTAAAATAACATACAATAATGTATGAGAAAGGTTTTTAATTATTTTTTTAACTATAGAAGGTCTGGCTGATTTTGTAACTTCGATCAGTTATAACCGAACATCTAATTTTATTTTCCTAGTTTCATGCTTGTTTGAAGAAATTCCTAAAGCATAAGCATTTTCTAAACGAACGACGTATTTTTTGCTGTACATATATCTCAGAATATTTTATGATTTCACTCGGCTTTAGTGGAAAGCCAAAACAATATATATAGATATATAACAACATTATAAGAGCAGCCAATATTATTTTTTTTTTTGGAAATTGAAGTTATTAGGAACAATAGATTTTCAAAGGCGTAACTTTGATCAGCTCTAACTCAATAAAAAGTCCAAACCCCATGAATTTCAATGTACCACTTTGAAGCATTTTTAATCTAGTTTCTAATGATATAATTAATTTTAAAATCGAAGCATATGTTCTTAATGCAATTGAGCAGTTTCTGAATGCCAGTCATTGTAGTAAGTACAACTCAATTTTGTTCTTCAAAGGTTGTTTAAGTTGCCTTAATACCTTTAAATCCCAAATATAATGCTATATTTCTATTCACAAAAGAATACTGAACACAATGCAAAAAATTAACCTTCTATCTTCAAAAATAACTGTTTTACGATAAGAAATGTAGAAGTATGCGTAATTGCTTGATGTGCGATCAGCGTCGAATTGCAAATTTCTGGCAAAACTTTAAAGTGTTCTATTTCAAAAACTAATCAATATATCGAGATAAAACTTTACAGTTGCTCTTATATCTATAGGTAGGTCGACAGGGTGGCGTAGTGGTAAGGCGCAGGTCTCGTACGCCCAAGATCGCAGGCTCAAACCTGGTCCAAGTCGGTGGATTTTCAAGACGCAGAAAATCGCCTGCGTCCATGTCGTATGATTGTGCGACATGTTAAAGATCCCTTGAGTATCCGTTTGGCATGGATACTCTCGGCTAAATTAAATTCATAGTGCAGATTGCATCAACGAGAGCTCAGGTGCCCCATCTAGGGGAAACTAAGAGTCAAGAAAATTGCGGCAATGGTACCACACTCATTGTGGTGCCGCTGAAAGAGTTGGTACCAATCTCTGGGGACGCACTAGGTCTGCAATGGTTGATGACCAATACTGCAGCCCGATTAGAAAGAAAAAAAATATATCTATAGGTAGAACAATCTCACCAAGTTTCATCAAAATAGGCCGACCTCGGGTGTCAAACTTTGTCTCCGCTGGACGATTTCACTTGAAATGGCCCTGCAAAAGAATGATCTTCCAGATCAGTGATTCCCAAAGTGGTCTATATCGACCCCCAGGGGTCGAGGACAACCTGAAAGGGGTCCATGTCAAGTGAAAACAAAATTGGGGGTTTATGAAATGAAAAAGGGGATCAACGATTAGTAGATCGCATATAAGCTAATGACTCTGCAAAATTTTTAAGCACTAATGAAGAACTTAAGGTACAGTTTTTGAAACGGATTTCACCAATTCTGGCTTCAAAAAAAAAAAAAAAAAACATACCCGTTACTTATCCCGTATTATGGAATATCGCAAGAAAGTTTTTAATTGGTTTTCCATCTTCATACCTAGTTGAAATGGGTTTCAACGCAGTTGCCAATCTCCTAACATAAAAAAAAAAAACAAAAAAAAAAAAAAGAAACAGACAGGACATAATTAACTGAGGATCAAACTTAACTAAATGGATGCCAAATGTTGATTATTATTAAAGCATCAGGTTCATCACTCCCACTAAAATCATTTATTTATGTCTTAGATATTTTATATAACAATTACTACATTTTAATTTGATTCGTTTTAATTTGAATTTACTTAATAAATGTATAAAATTAACATGGTGTTTTTTCCTTAAGTTTTTCATACTACACCTTCACTACAGTTATAAATTTAAATCTTTCACAGCGAGTAGCACTATACCAGCTGCCAAAAACGCATTTGAAGTTGATGAATTTAGAAAAAATCCAGCAGGTACTGAGGGGTTTACGAGATAAGAGGTTTGGGAACCACTGTTCTAGATGAAAATTAGCTTCTGTTGGACACTTTTCAACGTTTATACCTTGATGGATTTGGTGGAAAATATACTTACTACCGCCTTCTAAAGTGTTGAAACAACAGCGCAAGACAAGTTATGTTCACAACTCATTTTTCTAGGTGCAAATCCTAAATCAAAGCCAGCAAAATAAATGTTTGAAGCATTTATCTTAAAAAAGCTAGTTTTAACACGCCTTAGTATCATGATATACCAACTGTTTTAGTATAAAATATGTAAGAGAAGAGATAGCATAGTGATTAGGATGTCGGAGGTCCAACCGGAAGATTGCGTGCTCGATAATAGGACCCGCCGAAAACCCACTATATACACTGGGGGATACGTGCATGTAAAATCTGTGGATTTGTGGTGGCGCCGTCTGGTATCATCCGACTACATAATGAGCCAAATCGTACTTCCACCGTCGTGGTGCTCATTTATAAACGGAAGGGCCTTTTTTTTTCCCCTCAACGGTCGGGTAATTTTTAAGAGAATGGTCATAAAAGTGCCCTATTTTTTTATCCCTGAATATTATATAAAAGTAACGGAATGAACAATATATATATTCATTTTTAATCTTTGATTTGTTTTTATTTTGAAATTTTAAACACTCCAGCCCGGAAATATCACGGGAGCGAGAGGGAACGGGGCAATTCTTTCATTCCTGGTCGCTCTGCGTAGGGGAGCTTGGATACCCGAGTGGCATTCGAAATAGCGGGAAAAAAGGTCAATTATATAATCACAGACTTAGCATTTCACTTTAAGAAGGTGTTAATGCAAGATATTTTAGTTAAAGTTTTTGAACGTAAATACCGTGCATAGATTTTAATGATATTTATATATCATTGATGACACGATTCCAATGATAATTATAGTACGTTTATATTAAAGACTATAATTTTATTACAGTTTCAGAGCTACTAGAAGTTTAACGTTTTTTATAACTTAACTGACTTAAAATGCTTACAAAACGTGTGGGACAATATATTTTCTCACAGATAAGTTCTGTTCACAGATAAGGTGAAATTAAGGATAATGAAGGTTGTGAGTAAAATGATCTATTTTGGTATAATTTTTGAAAAAGGAAAAAAAAAAAGATTCCAAATTCCAAAAATGGGATTATCCACGAGCAGTTACCGATATTTACTTGCGACCGGCCCTCGTGTTTTTGTGCTCAATGCACTACGAGAGAAGTACTGTAATTACTGCAGCATAGCTTGCCCAGTTACAGTTAAGGGGCTTGTCCTAAGCAATTTAACAGAGGCCGTGGTAGCCTGGTGGTTAGAGCGTCGGACTTCAACCTGGGAGGTCGCGCGTTCGATTCCCGCTGAACACCCCCATGTACACTTGGGGATACGTGCATGTAAAATCAGTGGACAACCACCCACTACCGTGTGCAAGCCTTCCTAAGGCAGCGGCTAACAGGTAGGTGTCTGGTGGAGAATAGTTAAAAGCTTGCATTCCGGAGCATGGAGTAGCTCCATGCTTCGGAGATACAAAGACGGTAAAGTCAGCTCCATCTGCTTTTTACAAATGCGAATTTTCTAGGCTATTTGTAACAAAGGTGGTCTTCGATTTTGTTCAGCCATTTTTACTCTCGAAATTGAAAGTGTTCGATTCAGTTGAAGCAAGATATAAGTAATACGCGCAATAGGGAAATACCATTGCATACAAAGAACATTAAAGTCGCTTTGCGTCTGTTTACTTACCAGTGGAGTCGGTACCATGAGACCTTTATTCTCTGTGGTGTTTTTATTTTCGATTTTTGTCTCATGTCATGTTGTATCAGTTCATAAAAAAATATCAGTTCATAAAAAATATATATAAATTAAACATAATTTGGAAATTTTAATTTTTAAAACGAAATTGAGCAGTTTTTAAAAACTCCTCTCGTTTTTCAAAAATTGGCGTAAACGTCGCAACATTCTTTTTATTGATTTGTTGCTAATAAAGCAAAACCTTTATGCTTTGAATTTTTTATAAGTCAAATACTTTTTGAGAAAAAAAAATAATTAAGTAACGCAGAAAAAACAACGAAACATTTAAAAACCCACAAAAAGAATTAAAAGAAAGTTCTTAAGTTTACATAAATTTATTCTTAACTTTTATGGTTAGTTTCAGGAACATTTGTGGAAAAAATCCACATTATAGATACAAATTTAAAAAAGACGTTGCATGTTAATTAATATGAAAGGCGCAAAAAAAAAAAAAAAAAGCGAGTGAAAAGAGCATTATAAGTTTTCGGCTTGCTAAAAGTAAAATGTGTTCTTCAAGCAGAGCCCCCTGTACTAAATGTTTTTCTTCCTTTGTACTGTATTTGTTACGAAAGGAGTGCTTAACAGCCATCAACAGACTCGATATAGGCGCGACAGTTATAAAAGTGACTTCAGATTTAGGCGTGAGAGAATTATAATTCTACACTTTATACAGTAAATGCCCTTTTCCGTATATTTGACGAAGTCTTCATTTCACCCGTTTACCCCGTTTCCCTCTCGAGTTGGACAGAGTCCGTGTCATCCGAGTTTTCGAGTATCCGAGGTGGTACCTCGTCCACATTACCTCAGATAACCGAGGCTCTACTGTACATAATACATTACATTCATTACGGGGCCTCAGTGTCCGAGCGAGTCTTAAAACAAGTTTCCGTCGCCTGCCTGCGCGTAGTGAAAGAGGCATGGGTTCGATTCCCACTTTCCCCTAGGTGTATTTCCTTTTACAAAAGTCGTTTACAAACAAACATTCATTACAAGGCCATTTTTAGTCAGATATATCATAAGTCATCAAATATTTGGCCTTCAGGAATTATGTCACTACTTTTATTACCAACGGACTACTTTTATACCAATAGCAGGAATGATGTAATTCTTTCACTTTCCTTGGGCAACCTACTATCAAATTTCTTATGCATGTTTAAGAAATCGGGATAAAAATAAAATAAATATGATTACTTGTAAGAACATATTAGAATTCAGTATTGAACATTATTCAACGACTAACTTCAAAGTGAATTTTGATTTTAAATTGCGATTTTAAACTCTTCCGTCTGGAAAGTAATATCGCCACTATTACTTATAGAAACTTACTTTACAAAAGTATTTCGCGCAGAAAATGATGAAATTCCCAATAATCGCAGTTCTTCAAAGACTCAAAACCACTTACCTATTACTGAACAGGGGTTAAGGGAAAACGATCATTCTTTCCCTTACCCCACTCTTTCTGCCCTTCTTGATTTTTTTTTTTTAATTTCAAAATCAAAATACATATACATAGCAAAACGCAATGCGATTTTCATTTGAACAACAGAATAATTGAAGATCCACTTTTCACTTTTTTGACAGTTTTTAGCAGGTTGAGTGCCACACGAATTTATAAGGAAATTCCAGTCAGGCCACGCTTTTAGTTTCAGTCACTAGTAGCCGATGGGGGCGTGAACGGAAAGTTCAGTGTTCAGTAAAACCCTGCAACAAATAAAAATTAAGTAAATTTGTAAAAGAATTTTTAAAGTTAATTAAAACAGGGTAATTTTTAAAGTTTTACATCATATTTACACCATTAGCCACCGCGGTGGCTGACGAGGCCTAAACGGAGACTTCAGTGTCAGCCACCGATGGCTGAAATGGCTCTCAACGTGTTAAAGAGTACATACGAGTATGGTATGTTCCAGGTTTCTGTATGGTATGGACCGCTCAACAATTAAACTAAGCTCAAACAATTTTGACGCAATTTTTTGGTTCTCTGCTTTAAAAAATGATTACAAATCAAAGTAACTAAGAATTTTTTTAAAAATTTTTTTTAATTATTAGTTTAAGTAACAATTAATGCCCTATTTCCCTGTTTTCCATGTTTAAAACGAAGTAAACTATCTGCTGATTCATTTCGAAAAGAATTGGGTGTTTTAGCTTTCAAATTGCACAAACAGTAGTTAATTAGCAGTATTTTAACACTTTACCGACCGGCCATCGATTAATCCACGTTTTTTTCTCAGCGCATACCGATCGGTCGTCGATTATTCGACGTTTGCTTGCGGTGAAAGGGCATAGTATGCTCGAACCGCTACCGGTCGGTAAAGTGTTAAAAGGTACCCAATAGGGTACACTTGGAATGAAGAGGTCAAGGCGAGCAACACTTCCACGGCAGGCCTAAATTAAGATAGGCTGCAGCATAACCTGCCGAACGTTGAGAGTGTAGTTGAGTTGCTGCAAAAAGAAGCGAATCATAAACCCCTTAACTAGTCAATTTTTTTTACCACAAATGTTCCTAAAAAAGCATATTTTTATTGCATTAATTAAAGTCCTAACTTGGTATAAAAAGAAAATGAAAGATTTTTTTTTTCATAAATAATGAATTTAAACATTTTTTTATTTCATAAGTTTGAAACACAAATGCCCCTAAGGACTCTTTCAATCTATTAAAAATACGGGAAAACCAAAACAAGAAAGGCGGAAATTTCAATTCCCGTACGGGCCCGTATGGGCAATTGTTGTACCGGCAAACCAGAGGCGACAAAGGACTTTCAAATGAGTGAAAATTGGTCAAAAAAATGATTTTTCTGTTATTATATTTCTAAAAACTAGACATTTAGCTGAACATCTTGAAAAAAATATTTTTTGAATAGGCGAAAAATTGACGGAGTTATGACACTTTTTATATTTTCCACGCCCACAAATTTTCAGAAGAAAAATTTTGATTTTAATATTTTTGAACTATTCGTTGGTTTTTTTTTACAATTTATTATTCAGTTTGTTCAAATAATATTTTTAATGCATGTATATGTACAACGTACTTGAAAGTATTGATTATTGTATGTGGAAGATTTATTTTTTACAAAATCCTCGTTAAAGGAATTAATCACTGAAAATTTTAAATTTTGACAGTTTTGCTGCTTTCTTTTTTGGTTCTAATTATTATAATAGTTATTCAAACAAGCCCTTTTTGTTATGTATTTTTATGTAGAATGTAATGAATGTCATTGAATTTTATTTACAAATTAGGGGAACTCATTATTTTATAAAAAATGCTCGTTGATACGATGAAATTTGTCGTTTCTATTTTGAAAACTGGAATGTAATTATTTAACTTTTTGAGTATAATACAATTTCAAATACTTCATAAGACCTCATTTAAGGTGAATTTGCGTTCAAAATTTAAATTTTGGTTTAGAAATGAAAATTGGAGCAGTAAAACAAAAAATGTTGGTTTTCTCAATATGTCATTTTTCGCATGTTTACTAATTTCAAATTGCTCCAGTGTAATAAATTTCATTTTATTTTGCTGAAAATTTTACACCAAGTACTTAAGATGTTTGTTAACATTTTGTTGGGAAAGAATTTGCAATTTTTTAAGCTGCGTCAGATATATTTCCTACATTTAATAGTAATACAGATTTTTTTTCCCCCGAAAACTCTTAAGTTTGTGGAGTTTTTTTATATTATTTATTTTCCCTCTAATATATAAAAAAAAGTACTCCCAACATTTTTTTCGCAGTAGTTTTTTATGTAATAATTTTTTAGTATTTTGTCATTTTGATAAAACTTCAGACGCGAGGAGTAAAATGAAAAAATCGTTAAAAAATCAAATTTATAATGTTAATAAAATTTTAAATTATTGAATAATTTCATAAAATTTTATTTTTGAGTAAATATTAGCAATATATAACTTTGCTGAAAATTTCAAACAAATTGATTGAAAATTACTGGGAAAAAAACTGATTGTCCCTTGTCTACTTAAGGGGTTAATACTTTGCACGGTCACAGAAAACAACTTTAAACCAATTATTTAACGTACATTTTACACTGTTGTATTTTGTCACCGTATGCTTATTCCAGCAGTAGTCCACTTTTACTTTGTGGTACATTTAAGAAAAGTAAAACAAGATGGTTCAGGAGATCAGGAACAAGTCTTGTGGCGTGGCACAACTATATTTCATCGTGCTGCCTTATCTCATCCTCAACCGTTCAGTAACGTACCTCCCCTATATTGTGGATCAGTGTTTCCCAACCGGTGGTTAGCGAACCCCCATGGGTTCGCGTAGAGTAGGAAGTTGGCTCGCAAAAATAATACTGCAATGGCGGGATTTTTAATTACTGACTTTAAAACAAAACGTAATAATAAATTAACATAGATATGGAAGGTGTGCAAAAGGGATTTTTTTTAATAATTTGCTGTCCAGAAAATGCAGAGAAGTAGTGGGCTCGCATAGGAGGCATACATAGAAAGTTTGAAGTGTACTTTCTACTTTTGCCTGATTTCGGAAATTTTTGGCTGATTCGAATCGCAAAATGGTTACTAGAGGATATTCATTTATTCATTTAAAATTTTGGTCGCATGTTTTTCCGACAGTTTTCTACTGTTTCCGCGTTATAGCACGAAGAAAAAGTCAAAAACACAAAAAACTACCAAGAGGTAAAATTTTACATTATTTTCCGCTAATTTTTCGTATATAGACCACAAAATGGAACCGGAAGATATTTATCGATTAATTTCGAATTTTGTATTCGCCTTTACATGCTTCTCTTCAATTTATCTGAGCTATAGCAATGAGAAACTTGAAGATATATTTCGGTAAATTTCTATAATATTTAACGAATTTTGTAGATTTCAAACAACCAATGGGATTCGAAAGATTTATTAATTCAAAATTTGTACGTACATTTCACAGGCCATTCCAAAACTTTTATCGTACTGTCGGAAACAGTTTCCAACAATAGTTCTTGTGAATACCTATGTTTTCTGCCCCATTAATAACTCAAATAAAACAACCAATAAAAAGAGTACTTTAATGACTTTAAAAAAGGTTTCCGTTTTCTTGTAGCCATTTATACTTCAATCTTTTACAGCCATACAGTAGTCTCTCGGTAATCCGGCAGATATCGGACCAGGGTACTGCCGGATTACCGAAAACGCCGGATTACTGGAATGTACTATAAAAATACGCATATAAATACCTGGACAAATTATTTATTTTAATGTACATAGTGTTGTTTACATTATTCCTTTGAAGTTGAAGGCATAAAATTGTTGTCTATTTTTGATTGTTTTTTCACTTTAAATGACATTTTCAATGCGTTTTCTTGAAGACGTTCCAACAATAAAATGTCACGAGCAGAGACGCCATTTTCTTCTGCCCAAGTAATAGATGTGCTACGTCGGCTACGTCGTGTGGTATTGTAGTATCGTATCACAACTTCGTACAAGCGTATCACGTAGCAGACTGGCGCTAGACAGAGATACGTGCGCAAACAGAGCACAAAAGCCACTCACAATAGCTGCGCCGAAATAGGTTTTCAACTCTACTACCGCGCATTTACTAGATTCTTATGAAGCGCCGGATTACTGGCAGGGCCGGACCAGTGAAGTGCCGGATTACCGAGAGATTACTGTATTTTCATTTCTTCCTTTGAACAATTATGCAACATGAAAAATTTTTTTGTTTCCGTACCCGTTAGTAAGGGGTTCACCATTTTCTTTGGGATTTTACAGGGAATTCGCAAGGAGATAAAGATTGGGCACCACTGTTGTGGATAAAGGCATGAACACAATTGCACAACCAGATTTTGTTTTGGGAAAGGAGCTTTAAGCAATCCATATATATATATATCAAAGGAGCTTAAGCAATCCATATATATATATTAAGCAATCCATATATATATCCATATATATATATATATACTTGACATCCAAAGATCGGGAGTGTCGAAGCATGATGTTGCCAAAAAATTAGAAAGTTATTTGATTTGCTTGGAACAAACTTTATCGAAAAGTTGTTACGACTTAGAACATGTACAGATAGGAAGTTCAACCAGAACTAAACTAACCTATTTTCCAATGAAATTTTTTGATCGGTATTTTTAAGGATATGCTTTAATGAATGAATGATTAAATGAATGAGTGAAAGAGGAACGAATAGATGAGGGAATAATAAATGATAAAATAATTAAATGGTTCAATAAACGAGGGAATGAATGAAAAAATAAATAAGTGAGTGAAAACATACATGAATGAATGACTGTATCAATGAAAGAGTGAGTGAATGAATATGTATTAATCGCTTAAAAAGGTATATTTGAAGTAATTAAAAACTAAAGCTACATGAGAAAGAGAGAGAAAGATAGTTAGATTATAAATTTGAAGGTGTATACGGGAAAGTAGGCTCGTATAGTTCTAGACGGAACTTCTTGTTGTGTTGTAAATTCTAATTTTTAATCTGGGGCGAAACAGTGCAGCCTTATAGATTTTATATGCCACTTAAAATGCATTTTGTATGCCATTAATTACGATTCCTGTCAGTCAATTGATTTTACACACACCTTTACGCTAAAAACAGTATCAAATATAATTATCCTGCCAAAATAATAATTCGCGTTTGCTGTACAATATATAAAATATATAAATAAATCTGGGTCGGAGCAATGCAATTGTTCTCGAAAGAGATGGAGCAAAAAGTATTTTTATGCTCCGCTTTTTCTTCTTATTTTTTTAGGCTCTGTTTTTTATTTTTACTTTTTAAGGGGACTCGGCATCTAAAGATGCACCTTCTCAAATTTAACATATTTCAAGGTACATTGTCTAGTTATATATGTTTTTGAATGTAACTTGATGTGTTATAAAAAAAAAAATATTTTTAAAAAAAGTCCAAAAAATTCAAAATTTAAAAACATTTACAAATTAAAAAAGTTTAAAAAATTTAAAACAAATTTAAAACGCTACTCCTTTTTCAAAATGCAAGATTTTTACCTTTATTTTTTTTACAAGAAAGAACAAACTATACTCCTCACTTTGTAGTATGCAATTATTGATGTTTTTATTAGTTCTTGAAAAAAAAATTTAAACTGAAAAATCTAAGAAAAATCTCGGTATTGCAAGATTTTTCAAAGTTAAACTGCATTAAAATAATTTCTAATAAATTACTCAAAAATTCCATTCTAGTTTTCCTTTAGTTGAACATTTGGAACAAGTAATAAAAATTTCAAGTTAATAGATATATATTTGAAAAAGCCATAACATTTTAACTATCACATACTATGCAAAAAAGCGAAACTGAGAAAAAGCCATTTAAAGTTTTTGGTTAGGTAAAAAAAAGTGCTAAAATGCTCATATAAAATCAAAAATAAAATATCTGGGAGTGTACATAGGATTTTGAAACTTTGCACAAACGTTTTCTAATATATAAAGTATAATTTGGAGCAAAAATCCCAAAATCGAGATTTTGGTCGATTTTTAGTGCCGAGTCCCCTAAAAGCCACAAACAATATTATTCTGTCGCTGTTTCTGATGCCAATCGGATACCCCAGCTCCCCTTCGCAGAGCAACCAAGAATTAAGGCAGTAAGGAGCACCTTCCATTTATAGAGGAGCACCACAACGGTGGAAGTACGACTTGGCTCATTATGTATTTGGATGACACCAGATGGCGTCGTCACAAATAGGCCATCTTCCTTTTTTGGCCTAAGAGTGACTGAAAGGGAAATCCCCCTTCCGATACCTTCGGAACTTTCTCGAGACTTCAGGGTCCTCGGATTTTACATGCCCAAGTGCACATGGTAGGTCTTCAGCGGGTCGGATACCGAGTACCCAATCTTGCAGTTGGAAGTCCGACATCCTAACCACTAGTCTACACGGCCCAAGCAAAAATTATTCGTTTGACTTAAGCTATTTATTCGAAAGTTATTAGAGCGTGAAGCCCCAAACCGATATTTCCCCATCTCTTATGGAGGCAATTCAAGCAACGTCATTGGTCACGTGGCAGCGATGAAAGCAATGTAAACAAAGAAAGCCGTAGCATCGCTTTACTTCGAGTGCGACACATCTAACTAAAAATTAGGCCTAAACAAAGTTCTTCTACATTACATAAAATTAACACTACATACAGCAGTATAACTATTGTAATAATTAATAAATTTATTTTGTAATGATTAAATGAAATGGAAATGCTGGGTTATAATCAGAAAAAGCTGTGAAAGTAGTCCAATTAATTTTAAGATAATTCATTTTGCCTAGTGGACTCTACGTAGAACTCAATTTAAAATTTTAGTAAACAAAGAGCGGATATCACGTGACGACGGGTTTCGCTCATGGGTCCCTCTAGCGGTGAATTGCCTCTACTCAGTATTTCAAAGCTCTTGATAACTGGTATGTAGCTCTCAAAGCAACTGCACTAAAACGCAATAAATCATCACACCTCCACTCTCATTTAAATTGCATAATATCTCTCCCAATTTTTGTTATCCACCGCTTTAACCGTATCTTTACTTAGCCGGCTTACTATCGGCCCCGATTAGGGCAGCTAACAGAGGTTCTACTGTACAGGCCTGTTTTCATCCTTGAGCATGCGCTTGTGTGAAAATGTGAAGTAAATTATAGAAACCCTGTACACTGTTTGAAAAAAAAACAAGAAGTTCCGTCTAGAACTATACGAGCCTACTTTCCCGTATGCACGAAATACAAATTTATAATCTAGCCATCTCTTTCTCATTTAGCTTTAGTTCTAAAGTATTTCAAATATACCTTTTTCAACGGATAATACATTATTCATTCACTCACTCATTCATTCATTCTTTCATTAATTCAGCCATTCATTTATTCATTCATTCATTCGTTTACTCATTCATCCATTTGATCACTCATTTATTTACTTTTTAGTTTATTCACTCATTTATTCATTGATTCATTCTTTCACTCTTTCATCTATTCATTCATTCATTATTTCACTCATTAACAAATATCCTTAAAAATGCCGATAAAAAAATTTCATAGGAAAATAGGCTCGTTAGTTCTGGATGAACTTTCTATTTGTACATGTTCTACGTTATAAGAGGTTTCCGATAAAGTTTGTTTCAAGCAAATCCGTCCGTTAGATCAGGATTCATACAGGATTGAAATTTCCCCGTAAGCGCTATGTTAATTTTTTGAACTGTTCAAAAATGAACAAAAACTGTTCAAATTAATATTTCATGCCAAGAGCTTCCTCCAGCAAGCTTGTTCATTGGAACTTGAATCGTGTACCCAGAGTTTACATCATTTGCTTCATTATCGCCCATAAGCGCTAATGTTAAAAATTTTTGAACTGCTCAAAATTGAACGAAAAATTACTCAAATCAAAAAGTAAAATATTAAAATGAGATGTCTTCGCCGAGATCTTACGAATGCAAAAAGAATTTTTTGAATCGGACTATTCGTTCAAAAGTTATGGGGGGGGGGGGACAGACCGACAGACAGACAGACCGACACGCATCCCCCCCCCCCCATCTCAAAACCCTACTTGAAATTTTTTATTTTTCAATCTTTATTTAATTACTTCACTTATTTTTGAATTTTCTTTATTTTTAACGATACATTAAGCCTTCTTTCATGCTTTAATATATTTTGTTTACTTTTACGGGAAAGTAGGCTAAAAACGTAAATTTTCAGATTGTCTTTTAACTGATTTTAACGGAAGAGTTCCGTAGTGCTTCAATACATGGTTTCTCCTTCCAAAAACGGAAACATCACGTCCTGGAATTACGAGAACGGAACTTTTCCGTTTTACGGTTGCTGTATTTTCACAACCTGATTCGGATTAACGGAGAAAAAAGAAATGGAACTTCTGTCAAATCTCGGGAAAATATGATCAGAAACGGAATATTTCTGACAACTCTGCTGCCGTACCTTTTCCGTTATTTTCAGGAGATTTTTTTTACAGTGTACATAAAATCCAAGTTCCATTGAACAAGCTTGGAAAGAGCTCTCAACGTAAAATTGCTTTGATTTTAACAATTTTTGTTCAATTCGGAACAGTTCAAAAAAAAAAAAAAAACATATGCGCCTACGGGAAATTTCAATCCTATATAAATCCTGCTCTAACTAACGGATTTGTTTGGCACAAATTGCGTAACAACATAAAATACACTAAATTTT
Organism: Octonoba sinensis; assembly: GCA_038502835.1. Lineage (NCBI taxonomy): Eukaryota > Metazoa > Arthropoda > Arachnida > Araneae > Uloboridae > Octonoba > Octonoba sinensis. The sequence continues at coordinate 10,851,962 of CM076604.1, forward strand.
CAGGTCTAAATACTCAGATCTAAGAAAAACATAGGAACAAAAATAGGAATATTTTCTTTTAAAAAGTAGGAATTCAAAATTCAGACAAAAACACCTACAAATATACTTACCAGGCTAGTTTGCATAATGAATACAAACAAAAAGGCAATTGGAAAGCTTACACTGAAGAAAAATATTAGTTTTCTTGGAATATTAAAGTTATGGAATTGAAAACGCAATAGAACTCTACGGTGCATTTAATACTTGACAAGTGAAAGGCTTTAACACAGTAAAAGATCATTTAAATTTCACGCGCCCGGAAGTTCTTCAGATGGTATTTGATTTGCATTCCCTTTAAAAAACGGAAATTTCCTATTGCGTTTAAATACACAACTCGGATCCTCCCTTTCATTACGCGATTTTCTATTCAAAATAATAAAAAAAATCGGTACTTACGTACTATCGCAACCATGCCAAAATTCGGGGATAACGCGCCAAATTGGTATCTCGGATTTTGTACCTGTCTAAGGCGTTTATGGTGGTAACCATAAGTAGGTATACAAGTCGCCAATCTCGCCATATGGTTGCGATAGTACCCGAGTACCAAAAAATCATAAAGGAAAAATAAATTACAGGAAACAACTTTTTTTGCAGGTAAAGAGATCTTGTAAAGCAGATGTAGAAAAATTCATTCATTTGATACACCCTTTTAAAACCCGGGCTTAGTTTTCTTTGTTGAATGTCATGTGAATAATGGATCTTTTGATTTGATGCAGAGAAACCTTAACATGTTTCTTTTCCTTTTTGGTAAAGCATTTATTTAAGATTGAACAGTTTCATTTGAGCTTTAATAATTAGAAAAACTTTTAAGCGCCTCAATCAATGCGCCATTTTGAAAACAGGCTGTTTTTAAAATAGCGTGAGAATCAGAAATAAGCACTTTAAAAAGAATAAGAATAGAATCTAATGAACGAATTTAAGATCGACAGGGTTCGTACTCTTTTGGGAAAACAAAAAATAAGGACTTTATAAGGACTTTTCAAGCACCTGCAAAAAAATTTTAAGGACCTCAAATTTCTTTCAAAATATAAAAACTGGCATGTTTTTATCTTTTCAGGGCTAAATAGCGTGATGGCATATGCTAATTATCATATTGAATGAAAAATTGTCAAATAAAATGCTACACGTTTTCAAGAGAATTTGTGCAATCATCTCAATTTAAGCTTACTTAATGGTGCATAAAAGTACAGATACTAAAGCAAAAGCGATTCAGAATTGAATAAATTTAAACTTTGTTATTTGAATTTTTTTTTAAATCATAAACGTATCAGCCTTTTTACTCTTGTTTGTGCAACTAATAACACGAACTACAGTATTCCCTCGCCACTTCGCGCTTCATGTTTCGCGGCTTCAGTGCTTCGCGATTTTTCCAAAATATTCATCAAAAAATAAAAATGAAAAAATACAACCATGTCGGCAGCCACATTGCGGAAAGGAGCGTTGTTTCATGTTGATGCGCGAGAGAAGGAACTGCACTGTTAGAAATTTTATCATGAAATTACGGTTAAATAACCGGCAGCAGTCTGTCCATCTAATTCACCGTTAAATTTACGGTTTGGAACATTTTTCTATATTTATGGGACCTAAACCATTTCCAATCAGCTTGGTTAAAAAGACAAATATAAAAGTTTACAGTTTTATAACCATTTAAAAATGGTTTCAAAACAAAACTTTTACCGTTTTTGAACCATTTCGAGGTGTAGAATCTTCGAGGCGTAGAAACCGTAAACGAACTTTGCGGGAATCGAACCCGGGCGTATGGTATACCAGCCTTGCTCTCTAACCATTCGGATATCTGCACCACACAAAACGGTCCTTTATTTATCAATAAATCTTCCTTTTTCAACAGGAAAACTGCCTTAAAATTGAGATTTCAGTTTTTGATTGGATCCAAAGCCATCTTTGGTCTAAATTTACTGTATATTGACGAACATCATTTTATTTGCTGCAAAGATTAAAATACAAACAAGATCAAACTGTTTGAAATGACTTAAATCATTTCAAACTGCAGCTCAAATGAAGGGTTCGCTCATTCGTAAACAGTTCGGGAATCCGATGTCTCCGATTTTTGATTTCCGTGTATATGTGTTTCTATTTAGTAACCACTGCTTGAGCCACTTTTTTTTTTCTTCTTTTTTTATATACACATGCAGGTTTTAACTGATAAATCTTTATTCATATTTTAACAACAACGTACGACCGGTAAAGTTTCGCAACCAAGATGGACGCCCGATTCTTATTGAGCGCTTGAAAATGACGGTTAGTTAAGCGTTCTTTAGGATAAACAGAGAATAAACGATTTTTTTCACAATCAGCGGTTTGAGTACCATCTTTTTAAAAGTTATTCAACTGTTGTAATTAAATATGGTAAAATAACAATCAATTAAATGGGTTTTTTACTATTTTCTTACGGAAATTTTTAACAGTTTGCGCATAATCGCAGCGTCACCTAGCATCTTCTCTTGCTGTATCTCGCCAGTCTTGTCCATGATGATGACTGCCTTGCATACTGTAATTTTAGTGTTGTGTTGGCGATAACTTTTTTTATTAATCGAACCCTTATAATGCCATTTAATCGCTGTGCCCCTGCGAAAGCTTCCTCCGGGGCGAACAAGAGGAAGAATATGATGACCATCAGCGAAAAAGTGAACCTTTTTTTTTTTTAGATATGATCAAGAAGGCAGAAGTTATGCATCTGTGGCACGCCATCACGGGGTGAATGAGTCTACAGTGCGCGGTACATCAAGAAAGAGGAAGCAAGCATCCATAACTGCTTCAACAAAAAAGCGAAACGTGTGGTACCTCCGCATAATAACAGAATTGTGAAAATGAAAGCTGTAAATACAGTTTACATATTTAAAACATTCGTGTGCCCGCATACAAGAAAATTCCTAGGGGCAAATCCTACTTCGCGGTAGGTTCTGCTCCCCATTAACCGCGAAAACCGACTGATCACTGTGCTCTCAACTCTCTATCAAACGTTTATTCCCTGGTGGAGTTTGTGCTTACAAGGCTTAATGTAAAATTTTTATCTCTGTCATGAAATTTATTCTTCTTTAAAGTATTTTTTAAAATTATTTAGAAAAGCTTAAACACAATTGTTTTTATAATCATCAAAATAATCTGTATTTCGGTCCAGTAAAACTATAGAAATAAAAAAAAAATTCATATAAAAACGTTAACTCCATTCAAAGATAACAAAAGTCTAAAAAAAAGGAAAAGGGAGAGAGAAAGAAAAGGGAGAGGGGGAATGAAGAAAATAAAAGGAAAATAGACAGAATTAAATCTATGATTAAAATTTAAATGTTAGTTTAACTTAATTTCAGTCTTTAGGAAACTTCTAAATTTGTTAACAAAGTAACTCTTTTCCTTTGAAAAAAAAAATTAAAATTGGAAATCAAAATCATACATCTTACAAAATCAGCAATCCACACATTATATGACTAAAATATACGAACTGGTATAGACATGAATTACTGTTTTAATAAAATAATATTTTTATTACTTCTTTTCCAGTTTTCCTCCTAGCACTACATATATGAGGCACTTAAAAGCAAAAAGGTGCAAGTGAAAAAATTGAAAATTTAGAGATAAATAGTGCAAATGATAGGGAAATCACTATTCGATGTCGTGGCAAGAGATGTTAGAGGTAGACCTAACAGATGCTTCTCTTAAAACAAAAAAGAACTTTTTCAACTTGAAAAAATATTTCAATTTTGAAATTAAAACCCAAAGGAAAAATGTGCATGGTTATGAGCTCATTCACTTAAAACTTCGTACATTACCCACAAAAAGTAAATACCTATTATTTAATTACAATAAAGCTTAAAAAATTGAATACATTTTTAAAATAAAAAATTAAACGTGCAGATTAGGGATCATTCATAAATGATGTCACGCTTCGAGGGGTAGGGGGGTTTGTGAAATTGTGACAAGGGAAGGGGAGGGGGTAACAAGAAGTGTGATATCATGCATCATGCAACATAGCGTGACGCGTGACATAGGGGGAGGGGTCAAATATATGGGAAAAAAGCGTAACGTCATTTATGAACGGCCCCTTACAGGCTGCAGATGCAAAAATAACTGTCAAATTGTAAATGATTGATATATTAGCGGATGAAAAAGATAGAAATCTCAAATGTTGCGAGCAATCTTCGGCGAAGCACGTGCTTGATGTTGGCAAGTTTCCAAAAAAATAGGTTTTTTTTTTACCTACATGTGTAAAGGGTTATGAAAATTCATGTAAATTTACACATATATTTTTAAGAAGTTCCTTAAAAGTTGTTCTTGTCTTAAAAATTAATTAACGTTTTGTAGCACATCCCTTCAGATGAAAAATACTAATACATCAGCTTGAAAAATTGGATTTTCGGAGTTTTAAAAATAAAAGAGGAAAAAAAAAACTGAAGGGAAATGGAGAACTTAACAGCTATGTTGTAAAGGTTTCAAGAAGCTGTTGATTCCTTAAATTTAATTAGAAATTAAAAAATTTTGATTAACACAGCAAATATATCATCTCCCACACAACAAAACGCCGGGACGAACGATCGCGAAGCCAAATTGGTTTTAAAAATTTACTAAATATTAAAACATTGCTTTAAAAAAATAACTGATGATTTTTTTTTTTTTTTTTTTTTTTTTGGAAACGGAAATTCATTTAACCAAAGAAAAAAGAGTGAGAGAGAGAAAAAAAAAACTGTGTAAAAAAGATCGGCTGGAAGGCGATCGAGAGAGTTGGCAACTCAGCACTTAATATACTGTAAGATAAATGATTATTTAGTAGCTTTAAACTTCATACGTATTTTTTAAAGTTTATATATTCAAAATACAATTTTCATGAAAAAAAATTCTTTATTTACTTCGTAGTTAAACTTAATAAATAGCATCGAACCTTAACTTCGAGATCCCAAAATTCGGCCCTTTTTCCAAAATGTCAGATTTTTTTTTTTAACTTTTTGTAAAATCAGAAAAAATATTAATTAAAGAAGTTATTAAATCAATAAATGGCAGTACATTTTTATTCAAAAAGAAGCAATCTTGTAGATATATTTCTGATTTACATGAGCTAAACTCAGGAAGCCAAGATAGAACAAGAAAACCTATTATGTAAAAAACGAAAATTGGTTTCCAGGCGCACCTTTCACTATTTTTTTTTCTTTCTTAAGTCCTTAAAAGTCCGTTTTTCAAATTTTTGAAATGTTGGGCCTGTATCTACCCGTTAAGAAAGCACTGCAAATTGAAGTAAAAATGCCGTTGATGTTTACGTAAATCCGCCATTTTCGGTCAGGTTCCAAAATACGGCTAATTCCGAAAGCCGGCATAGCGCCGGTTCCGAGCAAGCCAAATTTAAAGTGCAGTTACTGTAGTTGAAATGAAAGATGTTTGATTCTTGTGAGGGATGCAAAGATTGTAAAACAAATAGTGAGTACGGTGCACTTCTTATGATAACAGAAGAAAAAAAAAAGCACTTGGAATAAAAAAGTAAGGCCTTTTTAAGCACTTTTTAAGGCCTTAAAAATGAAAATGAGCATTAAGGACTTTCTAAGGACCTTTAAGAACCGTACGAAAACACACATTGCTATCTTGCGTTTAAAAGCAAAAGTGAAAATAAAATGAAAAGCTACAATACGAATCTTTAATAGTGCAATGACTTACTTCAATTCATAAGAGTTCAGGGCAGATGTTCAATCAGGAAGATGCTCCGGAAGTGTACTCCATATCAAACTTGTTTATATATTTATCGAACTTGTCGTGACACCGCGTCCTGTAATCGAACTTCACGCATTTGAACGATATATGCACGAAAGGAATAGTAGGACATTGGGTAGAAAGAACCTACAATAAAAGATTTAACTTTAGAAGATGATGCGAATTGGTACAGAAGCTAAGCAAACGATATATACCGTAGAAATACAAGGTTGAAGCATGATAATTCATTACAAGTCAATCATTTTAAGATCATATCTAAACATTTTAACATGTTATATTATTTTTAGCATATATTATGCAAAACATTTAACGACCCGTATTACAAATAAAGAAGCGAATAGTTTCCCATTTTCACAGCTCTGCTGTTAACAACTTAAGGAAAAAAATGGCGCAGTTCTGCATTTTACTCGGAAAGAGTTTTCCTCCGATAACACGACACATTGTAAAGGGAAATAGAACTTTGAATAATTGTTTTTCAATGTCGTGGAGTAATCAAACATTTTATTTCTGATTTTAGTTGAGCAATGTAATATAATGATCTAAATAGTAGCGAATTGTTACCCATTTTTATAGCATCTGCTGTTAACACAAATATGTAACTTAGTTTTAGATACACTTTCAATTGATCCGAAAACTTGAGATTTTCATTAAATCAGCAATTACCACAGAGTTAAATATTTTTTTCTTATGAAAGATAAAATACGAGGGAAATTATATTTAGTTAGCAAGGCAACTGAACAAAATTTTAGTCCAAATGTAAATTTTCGCCTCCGCTGTTTAAACTTCTGGAATCTAGAATGTTTTTATTTAGATGTGGTTTAATGCCCAAATGTAGGATAGGTTTCTTTTTCTTCTTTGCAGAAATAGGCAAGCATGAGACAGAGAGTGAGAGAGAGAACTATAAGGCAACAACAGCTAATCCATCCCAAATATTCACTTGAGTTAACTATTTTTGTATCTTTCATGTACACTAATACCTAGATTATTTGAGAATTACTGAATATCATCGAATTACAGATTTAACAATGACAAAACCATAAGTATATGAAGATTTTCTCTCTGTGCTAAAAAAAAAAAAAGTAATTCGCGCTGCTGCCACAGGGTTTGAAAAAAATTCTGCCTTACGCGCTTCAAACTCTTACAAGTCAAATAATATTCGATGAAAAATTCTGAAAATCTTATAAATTGTAGAGCACTTTCTGGCAACTAGGTTGATGTAAAACATTTATTGTTTTAGAATTACCTAATTTGAAAGTCAACGAACTTATATTTCCTTTGTTTGCGCTCTCTAAGGCTCAATTTTTTGTTGGAAAGTGCTGGGTAGGCTGTAATATTGAAAGTCCGTCAATAAGGAATAAAACAACAATTTTGAAACAAATACATTGTTTACTTCAATGTTTAGTTATTCGATCACAAAAAAATGTATAAATATGCATAAAATAGTCACTGAAGCCTTATTTTAATGATGATTTAAGATACTAATGTCCTTATTCTGAGAGGGATGTTTGGGGACTGTTGTCTTTGTTCAAAAAAGGGGGGGGGAGGATGTAAGGAACGCTTTCAATATTCGAGTAGATATATTTAGCTGTTCTGCATTTAATGGAGATTTTTAAAGGGAATACAGCTCTAATTCCGATGGAAATGTTTAGACGTATTTTAGACTAGATTGCAATTAGGATTTTTACAGACTTTTGATGTTTTGTTTTGGGACTATTATCCTGATGCATTATGTGTATTTAAGTTACTCTACTCCTTACTTTAATGGTGAATTTCGTGCTGTTGACGGTATTTTAATGTGGATTTTCAGATTTTATTCTTAGTCTTAAAAGAATTTTAGTAGTTGCTGTATTTAATGTAACAGGGATTTTTATGGAGTTTAACTCTATAAATAGATTTCAAAGACCTTTTGACCGTCTTCTGCAGGGATCTTTTATCCGAATTTTTCTTTTCATATACATAATTCCTAACAGAATTTTGGATATGTGTCCCTTGGCTTGGGACTGATGCATTGTTAACCGGCGCAGCGACGTCTATGTCAGCTAGTTAATAATATTTTCTTAATGTATAATTTAAGAAATTTAGCTAATACAGATTTTTTTCTTAATCTACAGATTTTGCTATGGATAAATTTGAATAAAATAGCTATCGTTTATTATTTATTTAAAGGACAGGTCAACATTTTGATATTTAAGGAATAAAACATTTTAGGCTCTTTTATTGGTTCCACATAACTTGAAAACCACGCTTTCGTATAAATTTCCATTTTTTTATCGATTCTTTAAAAATAACTCACTCAGACGACCGTGATTTGTTTATTGAGCTATCGAATGCATACGTCGTCGTTGTTAATTGGATAACGATGACAGTAGTCTATTGCGACGGAGGCAACATGTAACCGTAGTCTTTGGTGCAGCTAATCTCTTATTTGCTGTTTTGGCGATTTATAGAGCTTCCAACATGCTTGCTATTAAATAGAATAATATATTTTAACTATGGTACTCTGCGTAATGAATTCAGCTTTATATAGAACATAAACGTTGGAAACAGTTTGTACCATACTCTTGGATTTAATTTTAGAAAGATACAATGCATTTCCTTTCTTCATAAAGTATTCTCTTGACTAAGAAATAAACTATTTGTTTTGGTGAAATCCTGCCATCTTAGCAGTTAAATAGCTATAGGAGAGCCTTAGTTCATAATTGGAAAACTATACTTAAACCTATAAGGCCAAACGTTTTTCAGTTCGGCATCCTGGCAACAGATTAAATTTAATTTCGTGTTGGCAACACTTTAAATGGAACAGCTTTAAATATTTCAGTCGCCATCTTGAAGCTCGTTGAAGTAGCTATTCATAATGGCAAATACATACGTTATATCCCTTTGCACCTTGGTAATTTATGTTTTTTTTCTTTTTTTCCCATCTGCAGGCACCGCTGCGGTGACCCTTCTGCTGTTCCTGGCTGGATTGAGCGGGTGGATTGAGTGGTTCTTCCGGCAAATTGACGTGGATCCGATCCCCATGCTGGACGCATCTACTCTGACGGATCATCAAATGGACGCTTCTTCCCAGACTCTCCATCCTGACGGGCTGAAGGACCGAATCCTCGCTTCCGGAGGGGCTTGCATTTGCCCCGAGCCCAACTGTCTGACGAACCCAACCACCCACAAAAGGTTAAACCAATTTCTTTCATCTTTTGGGGAGGGAACGGAGTTAAACCTCCAGTTGTACCGCCAATTTAATGACATAGAGCGTTATGAAATTTGGCTTCAAAATTTAATAGGGCAGCTTCCCGCCGAGCCTGAAAGGCCAGTGAGGAGAAAGGGGTGCTTTGGCAGGTCCCTCTGCCTTCCCCGTAGGAAATAGTAGACACGGCGGGAATAGGTAGCTTAAAAGGGTTTGGGGGTAGGGATTGTTTGTTGCAATGCGAGTTTAGTTATTACGTAAGAAGCTAAACTTTGCAATTTTTTCAACTGCACTCGTTTTCCATTCGTCAACTGGTTTATCTCAAAAAATGTATAGTGTTCTTGTGAAATATGTTGAATGAAATAAGTCAATCTTCAAATTGATTGAAACATTTAGTGATCTTAATGATATTTATTTTCTGACATTTTAAAAAATTATACGTTTAGTCAGTTCTGGTATCTTGCCGTTAAAAAGTCTTGTGTTACTTACTGACTTTTTCTGATCATAAAAATTAAGACTAGTGTTAATTGCCTAAATGACAAAATAATAATAAGTTTTAATTTGATCAGGCACTGTGGAATTTAATTTTCTGTTTTTTTTAAAAGGATCTTTTAGCAAAGGGAAATTTTCTGACCGATTTAATAGATAGGGTACAAAAAGTTTCAGAAAGTTTGGCGACTTATCTCATGATTAGACTCTCCCTGGGGAAGAGGGCCGGGGATCGACTCAATTGAAAATTGTTTAGTAGTTTGGAGTTTCAGTAAATTTCGTCGAAGCAATGAGAAGTTCATTTTGTATATATGTTTTGATGCCTTTTTACTTAGATTTAAGCATAGTTAAGTGAACTTGAGGTATTTGTTGTTCAAAGTGTGTTTCATCTTTGTTTCATTAAAATCCCATTTTTCTACCGCTATGTTCCAAATTTTTATAGTTAAGATTTTATTGACTACTTTTTGTCTATATTTTAATTGAATAACAGTTTTGGCGGTTATTTTGATTGTTAACCTCAAGTTCTTCTCTAAATTGGTTTGAAAGTTGTTTTATGCAATGCATCATTGAACAGAAACTTTGTTTCGACACTTTTCCTGAAATTCTGCGCATAAAACGGTAACTAGAATCCAAAACGGGTCGAAAATATAGTTTACTTAATGAAAACTTGTGAACAGTATTTAAAATCGGGTAATTAAAATAAATAATTAAGTTTAATTGGGATGGAGAGGAATGGAGTTTTCTATAACATGCTAGCTGAGAATTAAAAAACTTCTTTAAAACAACTGGAAACGAGATTGTGAGATGTTTTTTAGATGGCTTTTACTGAAATCAGAAAAAAAGCAAGTGATAAGCTTTCAGTTATTTACATTTTAAAACTACAATAAAGTCTTTCTTGAATTCCAGGTCATAATAAGTTGGCAATTTAATGCATTGTAAAAGATCGTTTAAAACTAATTTACTATTCATCATTTTTCTATAATTAAAGAATCAGTTGACTAATACAAAAAAAAAAAAAAAAACGGATGCATGTTTCACAAGAAGTTCTGGAAATAAACGTTACTTCATTAAATATGTTCTGTAACTCACAAAATTGCGAATACAGCATTTTAAAAAGAAAAAAAACTTAATTTGAATTGCAAAATTTCTTTCTCTTAACTAGTATTCATTTATGTTTTGAAAGATATTCATAGAACTAAGAAAATGTACAGTAATGTTTCTAGTTAAAACTTTTTTATTAATGTAACTTTTTTGCTGGTTCTTATTATCGGTTAAAGGGCCTGCAGCACTGCCAAGCTCTCCGAGAGAGTTAAACCGTAATTAAAATCTAAATTTTAATTTAAACTTGCGGTGTTAATTGGCGCGTTTGGGACACATTCTTTATTTAGTTCCTACTATTTAATGTTATCTATTTGGTTAGAGAATGGATTAATTTTGCATGTTAATTATTTAAATGGCGTGATGGGAACTTCTTTTGGCGATGATTGAATTTTGAACTTTAAGGTGTTGGCTTGTTTTATATTGGTACGGTTAGGAATCCATTCTGCGATGTAGTGCTTTAGTTTTTCATTTTAATATAAACTATATAGCTGTTTTATTTCATCATTTTTTCAACTTTAATTGGTGTGCTTGACACCCCTCCTATTTCTTCCCACTTTATTTAATAAGTGCTGTGAAGCAATATTTTGTCGAAACGATGTTATAGATATGCACGGGAATCATGCTTTTCGTTTGTTTTTATGATTTGGCGGAATCTGACCACGTTCGGGGCAGAATTTGTCTGTACTCAATTTTCAGCGGAGTTCGACCATGGCTGGGGTAAAATTCCCTCTCGCCCTGACAGGGTTATATGAATTTCAATGTATTTTTTCACCTATAATGGAAACATGTTACAGTCCCAATGTCAGACGCTCACTAACGATTCTTGCAAAGATATCCAGGCGCTTAATATGTTGGATAAAACAAAGGCACGGCGTCATTTTTTGATTTTGATTAAAGAGGAAATATAAAACTGCATCATAACAAGCAGAACACATAAAAGTTGAATGATTTTGATGAGCACATTTCTCACAGCTTATTTTCGAAGCGGACTTAGAAAAAAAAATAAGATTGACGTCTTAACTGCCCAAACGCAATTGCGATAAAGGATTAATCTATGTGGCAAATAAAGAGATGTGGTGGTTTCAATTTTTTCAAAAATAAATGATATTTCCAGAATGAATAAAACAATAGTTAATTTTTAAAAAATAAATAAAATAATTTTTCTGTCTGAAAATGACTACAAAGTTAGTAGATTTTTCTTTGATTAATGCAATTCTGTTCAGTAGGTTTTTAAGCGTTATTTAAAGTCATAAACAAAGGTACATTCGTCCTAATCTGTCAAACGTTGGGAGATGATGTATTTCAGCAGTAACTGAATTTCGTGAGTTTTTTTAAATGCAAACGCACTCCTAGATGCGTCACCTTTTTCCTATTTTAATATTCTTTTTCAAAACACAAGAGACAGCCCTACTACGTTTGTTTCTAGCTTGTTTACTTGGTATTAATTCTTGCAATTGGAAAACGGAATGACCATGAACTTTGCAGTACTCTTTTTTCGACAAACGCAGATTTAAATGTTTTCAGGCAGAAGACCCTCTCGGACATGAAACTCAATAAGATTTCTTGCAGTCTCGTCCGAGAATTAATAGGGTGGCGCAGAAATGCTAATTACATATTTGGGGACGGTTACATTTTGCGTTTCACCAACATTTCAGAGGTTCGTATAGTCCATTGTAAAATTCAGCCATTTTGTTGAAATTGGTGTCGTTTTAAAGGTTTTTTAAATTTAAAACATGTATTTATTTTTGAGTAAGTCTTTCAAAAACCTCGAAAATTCGTATTTTTCATGCGCGACTCATTTTTCTTCCATTTACAATAAATCGAAAATAGTTACGGACATGCTTAGATTGCTGGGATGTTTCTCATTGGCTCGTCTATCACCTCCTTTCGTTTGGCTGATTTGGCGACATTCACGAATTATGTATGCTCATTCATTGTATAAACATTGCATCATTTTTTTTTTTGTGTGTGTGTGATTCCGTTGTACTGCCGAGGCCTTCTTTTGCAGGTGGTTGAAATGGAGCGCCTTACTGACTTGCGTATGCTACTGCATCAATGGAATACAGTGGAGCACCTTTTTAATATGTAGGTATTTAACGAATTTTTCAAATAAAGTTTTGACATTTTTACAAGTGATGTATTTTTGGAAACTGAAAAGTGCATTTAAACATCGTTCTGTTCTTAGCGGAGAAGGAAGTAGTATCACAGTTGAACGACTGCGGAGGTAACTTCCCGATAGTCAAAGGAAGGGAAATTTTCATAAAAGTTTTTATGAATAAATTTTAATGGACGGGAATGTAACGACATCGGAAGAAATGACACATGGGAACGTAAAATATAATTCCGGATTCCCTTCATCTTTATGCATTACCTTCTTTGCGGAATAGAATAGCTCGCGAATGATAGGCTTATAGGCTTGACTTCGCTGGCAAGCAGTAAAACAGCTGATTTGCAGAACTTGGCAACATATGTACCTTGAAGGGGAAAAAATAGCCCGTTGTTTTAATGTATAAAAAAAAATTTCCAATGTTGGCAAAATTTTTGAACGATAAATAAGGATATTTGTTAGTTGCAAAATGATCTAATCGGTTAAAGTTTGCATTAGAATTTACAAATGAAAGGGAAGTTATCACTCATTTTCGATACAGTTAACAGCAATAAACTAAATGCGAAAATGAATTTACTAATACACTAACAAAGGGAAGAAGGGGTTAATATACATTTTTTGTTTACATAATATATTTCTGTATCTGTAATCACAAGCTTCTAAAACAACCAAACACGCATCTTAAAAAAACGATTAATGCGTAGCATTTCGTGTCAGCTACGTCATTTTGTCCCGAACCAATCTTTGTGCCGAGTAACAAAAATACTTATTCATAAATTTTAAACTAATATCGGCTTGAAAGAGCTCACAAAAAATATATATAGAAAAATGCTCCGATTTCAGGTAATAAGACGAGATTTAAAAAGAACTCTTTTTACTCGTTTCCGATAGCAGTATTTTTTAATTCTAGTTGGCAATTCGCCCCACGGGCCAGTGATGGAGGATTAGGGCTCCTGGCGACACCTCCTTAAAAAAAAAACGCATCTCAACTCTTACCCCCGTGGTGATGTGGAAAAAGAGTTAATATGACCATCAATATACAGGGCTTTTAACAACTGAAGCATTTGTTTCTGTTGTGGAAATAAAATAATACAAATCAACTGAAATATTATAGCATATTTAAAGGTAGCCATACGACAATGAAAACTTAGTGCTCTAAAAGACACGGATTTCCTGTAATTTAGTGCTCTAAAAAGACTGTTCTAGTTATAATTTTAGCAGTGTAAAAGTACAAGGGGGTGTTTTAATCTTTTGGCTCTCAGTTACACCTGAACACAGCGACATGTAAGAGAGCGCTTCTGTAAATAATTCTTCGGGTAAATGTTCTGGAAATGAACTCATCTACTATTTTTGAAGGTAGGTGTTTATAACGTGTCCTCTGAGATACCATTAATTTATATTAGCGTTGAATGTTTTATTTATTTTCTCAATGTTAAGGGGACACGAACCGTTTCGAGGCGGCCAATTTGTTGTCAAATTTCTTCAAGCGTTATTCCTCAGCCATAGGGAATTTTGCTTCGCGGTTTTTTTTTCGCTTTTTTAAGTAGGTCTTTCTCTATATGTAGACCAAATTGTATCCAAAAATATTGAATATTTATTTTTTTTATTCAATATCAAAGTTTTTTACAATTTCATAACTTCCGGAACATTTTTCTCATAATCCATTCAAGATTTTATCGATCTTATTTTTTAATTTTATTTATCACATCTTATAATGAATTCACAACCAAGGGTTTTTCAAAATTTTGAAAACAACCTATAAAAACAATTTTTTCAATGTTGTGTATTCACTACGAAAAGTTTTTAGCTGACCAGATTTTTAGAAAGTGAAATTTTTAAATATCCCTGGTTGTGAATTCATTATAAGATGTGACAAATAAAATAAAAAAATAATATCAATAAAATATTGAATGGGTTATGAGAAAAATGTTCCGGAAGTTATGAAATTGTAAAAAACTTTCATATTGAATAAAAAAAATAAATATTCAATATTTTTGGATACAATTTGGTCTACATATAGAGAAAGACCTACTTAAAAAAGTAAAAAAAAAAAAAAAACCGCGAAGCAAAATTCCCTATGGCTGGGGAAAGGTTGGCTGGGGAAAGGTACGCTTGAAGAAAGTTGACTACAAATTGGCCGCCTCAAAACGGTTCGGGTCCCCTCAAAGATTTAGGTCTCAGTTTACCGAAAGAATTCCATATGATTTTGCACTGTTTTCCTGAAAACATAAATACATGGCAATTCGTCCCCTGTGTTACCATGATGTTTATAACACTGGAGACAATAAAGTAACAATTACTGCTTCACCAAGCTTCTTGCTAAATATTAAAGGAAAAACAATGCATACTATTAGGAATAATGCAGAATTTAGTTTTCATTATTACTTAAATTTAATGTATGAATGAACATTTAGCTAGTACAGTGAAACTTCTCAATAAGGGATACTAAGAGGACTAGAAATTTTGTCCTTTAAATAGAGGTGCCCCTTCCTATAGTGTATTAACTAAGTTTAACTTAATAATAAACATGTGTTATCATTTAAGGTTAGATACTGCAAAGTTTCATGCATACAAAATATAAGTCGAAACAATTGAAATTTAAAGTTTTTTCATTGAAAAACTTCAATCTTAGCAAAATTGTGGTATTGGCTAAGTTTTGTAACTTACAGAAATTTGTTTCAAGTAACCTATTAGATAGGTTCGTTTTAAAGTACGTAATTTGGGCAATACAGTGTAAATTACGTTTAGTGAACTTTTTCCAATCCTTGCATAAAAACTTATTAGTAGCCGGCTACACTCTCAGAAATAGAATCGTCACTTTTGAGGACTTTTCTATCGTCAAGAAAATTTCGTCATTTATAACGAAACTTTCCTCGCGAGATCACATGACTTTAAAAAATTACTATAGAAATTTCGGCAATTTGACGAAAGGTTTACTCGGAGCATTTTCCACGAAGCCATTTCGTCAAATACGACGAAAGTTTCGTGAGATTTGAGCATGTGTTTCTGAGAGTGTACTGTCTGTCACTGCCGAGCATACATATATTAAGTAGCACAAAAAAGGGCCTTAAGCCTTCACAAGTAGGTTATGGCAAGCACTTTAAAATACAGTTGTTTCCTTGTACACGCTCCTAGGACTCATACCAACTTTCAGAAGTTAAAGTTGAAGTTGCTAAAAATTAAGTTTTTTTTTTCTGTGCATAACTTGAATTTATGAAATTCTTCTCTGTGAATGTCCCTCAAATAGAGTGTCTCTCTTCAGAGGCCCCTATTCAAATCGACAGGGACCAGAAAACGTGTTCCTTAATTAAAGGGGTCCCTTAAAGGAGGTTCTACTCCATTTTGATACGAAAAACGTATCAAGACCCGAAACTAAACGTATCAAGGTCCATTTTGGGGAAACATCTGGATGCGAAAGACGAAGAAACGACACGGATTTTAAACAAAATCAGGTAAAAGGAGCCTTGGGATCATTCATAAATGACGCCACGCTTCGAGGAGGGGGAAGGGTGTAACAAAAGTGTGACATCATGCATTATGCAACATAGCGTGACATGTGACAAAGGGGGGTCAAATGTATGGGGAAAAAGCGAGCCATCTTTTATTATGAACGGGCCTCTTTCTGCAATAGCAACCAAGGGTGTCTGAGGAACTCCTAGATATTATCAGAATACCGCTCTCAAGTGAAGACGAAGCCAATACCGTAAAACGGTTTACGCAGCATATATAGTGTTAACGCGGGAAAGGCAATCACTTGGAAGATGCGCGGATACTTCTACACTACTTAGCTATAAGATAAGAGTCGAATGACTAAATAAATAAACCAGGTGATTATTTGTTTGCTTCAAAAAAAAAAAAAAAAAAAAGTAAGAACGTACATTTTTAAATAAATAATGGGCTTTTATTTATTTAAATTACACATTGTTTAGGGACCGTTCGTACATGTCACGATTTTTTCTCATATATTTGACCCAAATCCCCAGTTTGTCAAAAAATATCACACTTCAACATACCCCTATGTCACACGTCCCGCTTTGATAAATAAGCATGATGTCACATTTCTTGTTACACCCCCCTTGTCAGTGTCACAATTTCACTCCCCACTCGAAACGTGACATCATTTATGAATGATATCTTAAATAATAATGGATAAATAGCCGCATTGATGAGTGCACCAAATGAATGAATATTTCCTTTTTTCCGACACATTGGCAGCTCAAAAATTATTTATTTAGTTCACTGACTGCAACGTCATCATGAGGCAACGAAATAATTAGTGTTGATGTTATTGCAGTTATATCTTGAAAGTACAGAAGTGCTCTGATTACCTTCGGTTGCTTAAGAAAAAGAGCATCAAAAATGAGCAACCCTCAGATTGAGTGTGTCCTTTATTTGTCGATATTTGACATTTCTGAATGGGTTACGCGTAACGAAAATTTTTAGCAATGAATGCCAGATTAATGAAGATCTCACTGAAATAAACTATTTTATCGGAACATACGTTTATACGGACAAACCAACAACACAAACCTACACTGATTCGCTAACAATAGCAAAAATCATTAATTTTTATTTTTAACCGACTTCACAAAAGCAGGAGGTTATACATTCATATTGTATGTATGTCTTTTTTTTTTTTGTTTGTTTGTTTGTCCACTCATAACTTCTCACCGAATGAACCGATTTTCATGATTCTTTTTTTATTCGATCGAGGGTGGTTTCCCATAGGTCGCGTACTTTCGTTTGACCCTATTCGATAATGAGAAAAAAAGTTATGGGCAGAAATGTAGTTTTTTTTTTTTTGTTTTTTCATCCATAACTTTTGACTAAATGAACCGATTTTGATGATTTTTTCTTTAATCGATAGAGGGTCGTCTAACTCAAATATTGCAAATCAATTTGACTACATTTGTTTTTTAGAAAAAACGTTTACGGGTGAAAAAACACTATTTTTTATTTTAATTGGAAAGGCTTGGCTTAATTTTTCTTTGTTGGGAAATCTATTAATAAATATTAAAGTCATTGTTAAAAACATATTTGTTGTCATGCGCTATAATATTAAAAGAAATTACAGCAAGAGTTTGACTGAAGGCTTCTCTGTGGCAAAAATTAATCCAATCAATTTGTTTGCTAAAATCAACTTCAAAAGGGGATTTATCATGCAATAGTGTTCAGTGCCATTCGTTCAAAGAAGTTTTGCCCTTTGATATAAATTTTTAAAAAAATAGAGTATTTATATAAGAAATGTATTTACACTAAAAAGAATAAAATAAAATTATTTTTATAAAAAAAACAGAACCGACTTCAAATTATCAATTACGCTAAAAAGTGAAAAATAAATTCATTCTTTAAACAACATCGATGTGACTTTTAAACACAGTTTTAGAAGTCGGTGCAAAATTATGAGTCTAATTACCATTGTACCATTTGCTACTTCATATTGGAAGTGTTGCTAATTCTGCGAATATATATATATTTGTAATTGGATTCATGATTACAAAAGATTTTATCTATCCTCATTTTGTACCGACTTCTAAAACTATGTTTAAAAGTCACATCGATGTTGTTTAAAGAATGAATTTATTTTTCACTTTTTAGCGCAATTTATAATTTGAAGTCGGTTCTGTTTTTTTTATAAAAATAATTTAATCAATTCCTATCGTTATGGAGATATATGAAATAGGTAAAGTTTCACCACTTATCAAATTTGTGTCACAGAAAATGGAGAAATTCTACCACTTTTTATGATTCCCTGGTTGCATGTACACTGTTAAAGAAAAAAAAAAAGTGATTTTTGACTCATTTTAAAGGAAGATTTCTGTAGTGCTTCAATACATGGTTTTTCTCTTCAAAAACGGAAATATCACGTCCTGAAAATACGACAAAGGGAACTTTTCCGTTTTAGGGTTGCTGTATTTTCACAACCTGATTTGGATTAACGGAGAAAAAAGAAATGGAACTTCTGTCAAATCTCGGGACAATATTGTCAGAAACGGAATATTTCCGGCAACTCTACTGCCGTACTTTTTCCGTTATTTTCAGGATATTGTTTTACAGTGTACTGACCTTATCTGATGACATTCTCTCAGAAATAGAGCTCTCATTTTCGACGATTCTTCAATCGTCATGAAAATTTCGTCATTTACAACGATTCTTTCCTCGAGCGACCCGTGACTTAAAACAGGTACTACACAGATTTTGTCAATATGAGGAAGGTATACTCGTTGCATTTTTCACGAAGCCATTTCGTCAAATAAGACTAAAGTTTCGCGAGATTTGAGCAAGCGTTTTTGAGAGTGCGACCCCCTTTATATAGCTCTATCCGAGTGCAGAAATATTCTCTGTTAAGTGTGGTATTACATTACAGTTTGTGTTGAAAATAACAAGTTTTCAGTGTAGATGTTGCAAAGCTGTGCACGAGAAGTTTCGTTACAATTGCCGACGGCTACCACTAAAAAAGTGGAAAGAGCATATTTTTTTGTAATCTGGTGCATCCCCGCGTGTGTTTTTTCTTAATCAGTGGATGAGATACATATTTCGATAAATTAGAAATGCTTTTAACTTGTGTTTTAATTAACATAGAAAAAGTCGAACATACTTGTGCAGCAGAAAAGCACAAATGTAAAGAAACAAGCGTACTGCAGAAGAAAAAAGCACCTTACGCTTGTGCAGAAAGAAGTATACTTTAACATTATATATCGTTCGAAAATTTTCGAATGATGATTTCGGAGAACGTTCGTTGAATTTTCCGCCCCTTATTAGATATCTGATGCGAAAAATTTACTTAAAAATTCTTTGCCATTTTCTGTTTTTGTGGTGCAGAGGGAAATTTTTTTTTTTTTTTTTTTCAAATTATAAATTTAATTTAGATGCTGACGGGAAAAAATATAGTAAAAAAATAAATAAATAAAACTAAGCTAAAAAATTTCCTTTATCATAAAATCACTTTAAAAATAAGATATACAGGAAAGTCATGGAGTTAAAACTAAATTCGTTTAATATGAGTCTAGTGGTTAGTGTTTGACCTTTCGGTACATGAGATGGTTAAGTAATGAACTTACCTGTTCTGAATTTCTGCTGCAAAGTTCTGAAAGGTCAAAGCGGGAGAATTCTGTTTAGCTTTCATCTCGGACAACGCCATGGCGGGCACTGCCAGTAAAGAAATAAGCAAACCTAAGAAAAAAAGTTCTAGGAATAAAAATACACAGCGAAATATTTATTTACATTGAATTTTATTTGATAAAAGTTCTAAAAAAAGGTTTCTGATCTGGGAGCTTTTTTTTCTGTTCCCTTACCCAATACGGCTACTGACTCTGATCAAAGAATTCAAGTTCTTAAGGAAGGAGAAAGCTATTAGGGATCTTTCATAAATGATGTCACTCTTCGAGGGGGGAGGGGGTGTTCGTGAGATTGTGACAAAGTGTGACAAGGGGAGGGGATAACAAGAACTGTGACATATCAAGCTTAAACAACATAGCGTAACATGTAACAAAGGGGGAAAGGGGGCCAAATGAGGGGGGAAAGCATGACATCATTTATGAACGGTCCTTAAGAGGAAATCCCCATTTAAGAGCAAAGTCGCGTCCATTCTGAAATATCTACAGAGGAAAGTTTTCTGACTTACAGTTCTACTTGAACCACTTGAAGCACGGGTTTTTTTCCCTCTCCAGAAAAACTGGTAAAAAATAATAGAGTTTTGTTTTTTTTTTTTTTTTTTTTTTTTTGACAGTAAGTGAATATATATAGGCTTGCCATATTTTTGGTTAGTGAAACCGGGACACATTAATATAGGATGGGCATACCGGGGGTCTGGAGGTATGTAATACCACCCAGTAGCGGAGCTCTGGGGAAATTTTTAAAGGATTAAAAGCAAAATGGTGAGTTTAAAGCCTTGGTGGGGAATCGGGAACCCTAAATTGTTAGTCTACCCACCTTTTAAAAATAAGGAATTTTTTGCTACTTAATTTACTTAAAAAGATTTTTTTTTCCTTTTTAATGAGAATTTTTTCTGGTCTACCATCTAGAAAGAAGTGTTAAAAAAATAAAGTTTAAAATACTTCATTAAATTGTTTAATTTAACAATTAATTAATAAGTCTTATTTTTTTAAAAACAATTTTTTGTCCAACTACAAAAACAATTTCCAAAAGCATTTTTGTCCAACTAAAAAAGCAATTAATAAGTTAACAATGCTATTCTTTGTTTTCAACCCACTCATATTTCTGACTTGAATGTACTTTTTTCAAGATGCCTTTGTTAAGCTTGACTTTTTCATGAAAGTCAGCGCAAAGAAAACGCCAAAGTTTATTTTACATACAATCAATGCTCTTGCAGTAACTCATTAATGCTCTGTCAACATCAAGATTCTCAATGTCTTCATAAAAGAGTCATTAAAACATAAATTCATTACTCTTTACATCTTACAGCCGTTTCCGGGACATTGATAAAATTAGGCGGGACACCGGGACAAGAGCAAAATACCGGGACTGTCCCGGTCAAACCGGGACGTATGGCAAGCCTAAATATATAGGTACATTGGAAGTAGGTTTTTGGAAATTTCAGTTGTAGGTGTGATTAGAAAGAGGGAGGGGGTAACAGTTGTATAAAAATTTGTTATACAAATGAAGTGCAAACGGATCTCAGAGGGGCATTAGAAATAAAATAACGCGAAGTAGGAGATCGCCCGCGTGAGACACGGGCATGTGCACATTTGCCGGTAACTTTCGCCCGTGTCAGGCACGGGCAAAGGCGTTAAGGGGAGCGGGTACCATGAGACCATTTTTTCTCTCTATGGTGTTTTGATTTATAATTTTTGTCTTATTTCGTGTTACATCACTTCGTAAGAAACTTCATTTTAAAAAGTTGCTTAAATATCATTTGCAAATTTTAATTTTTAAATCAAAATATAGCATTTTTTTAAAATGCATCTTCTTTTTCAAAAACTGGCGTAAAGTCTCAAAATTTTTTTTATTGATTGACTCATAAAGCAAAACTTTTATGCTTTGAATTTTTTTGTAAGTCAAATAATTTTTGGAAAAAAAAATTAACATAAAAAAAGCAACGAAAAATTCAAAAAATCTACAAAAAGAATTTTAAAAAAAAATTCATTTATCATAAAAGTAGAGCCTAAATTTGTTAATTATAGTCTCAGGAACATGTGGGGAAAAAATCCACATTATAGATCCAAATTTAAAAACGTATTTGCATTTTTAACCGACTTCACAAAGGAAGGAGGTTATACCATTCATATTGTATGTATGTCTTTTTTTTTTTTTTTTGTGGTTGTCCACTCATAACTTCTTACCGGATGAACCGATTTTCATGAATTTTTTTTTAATCGATCGAGGGTGGTTTCCCATAGGTCCCATTTCTTGGTTTGACCATATTCGATAATTAGAGAAATGTTATGGGCTGAAATGTGGTAATTTTTTTGCTTTTTCATCTATAATTTATGACTAAATGAACCGATTTTGATTATTTTTTCTTTGATCGATAGAGGGTCATCTATCTCAAATATCGCACATAACTTTGACTACATCTGTTTTTTTTTAGAAAAAACGTTATGGGTGAAAAATAAGTATTTTTTCATTTTAATTGGAAAGGCTAGGCTCGATTTTTCTTTGTTGGGAAAGTTGTTAATAAAAATGAAACTCATTGTTAACAAGAAGTTCCGTCTAGAACTAGACGAGCCTACTTTCCCGTATACACCAAATTCAAATTTATAATCTAGCTATCTTTTTCTCTCTCTCTCTCTTTCTCATTTAGCTTTAGTTCTTAATTTTTTCAAATATACGTTTTTCAACAGACAATACATATTCGTTCACGCATTCATTTTTTCCTTTATTCAGCCATTCATTTATGCAGTCATTCGTTTACTGATTCAAATGTTTATTCATTCATTTACTCATGTATTTATTCCCTCAATTATTCATTCTTTTCCTCATTTATTTATTCATTGATTCATTCTTTCACTCATTCATTTATTCACTGAGAAATATTCTTAAAAATCCCGATAAAAAAATTTTATAGGAAAATAGGCTCGTTAGTTCTGGGTGAACTTTCTATTTGCACATGTTCTACGTTGTAAGAGCTTTCCGATAAAATTTGTTCCAAGGAAATCGGTCCGTTAGGTCAGGATTTATATAGGATTGAAATTTCCCCGTAAGCGCTATGTTAATTTTTTGAACTGTTCAAAAATGAGCAAAAACTGTTCAAATTGATACTTCACGCCAAGAGATTCTTCCAGTAAGCTTGTTCATTGGAACATGGATCTTTTACCCAGAGTTTACACAATTTGCTTCACTTTCGCCCATAGGCGCTAATGTTCAATTTTTTTGAACTGTTCAAAATTGAACGAAAAATTGTTCAAATCAAAAAGTAAAATATAAAAATGAGATGTCCTCGCCGAGATCTTTCGAATGCAAAAAGAATTTTTCGAATCGGACAATTCGTTCAAAAGTTATTAGGGGGGGACAGACCGACAGACACACTTTTTCCCCATCTCAAAACCCTACTTTCAATTTTTTTATTTTTCAATCTTTATTTAATTACTTCACTTTTTTTTTACTTTTCTTTATTTTTAACGATATTTTTACGATACATTAAGCCTTCTTTCATGCTTTATTATTATTTTTTTTACTTTTATGTGAAAGTAGGCTAAAAAGGAGTTTGTTGCCATTAAGATGTCATATTAAAAGCAATTATAACAAGAAATAGACTGAAGGCTTCTCTGAAGAAGAAATTTTATCCAATCAGTTTTCTTGCTCTAGTGACCCTTTAAAATTGATTTTAAAACGAAATTTATCTTACAAACGGTTAGTTTTTAGAGTCATTCCTTCAAAGGTTTCCCCTTTGATATGTATGTTTTAAAAATAGAGTATTTATATAAAAGCGTATTTACACTAAAAAGAATAGAATAAAATAATTTTTGGAAAAAAATAGAATTGACTTCAAACTATAAATTGCGCTGAAAAGTAAGAAATAATATTATTCTTTAAACAACTTCGATACGACTTGTAAACATAATTTTTGAAGTCGGTGCAAAATTATGATGGATTTTGATGCATGATTCCTTTTGTAACTATGAACCAATTACAAATATAAATAGCGTAGAGTTTGCAACGGTTTCAGTGTAAAATAACGCATGGTGTAGTTATAATTACACCAATTATAATTTAGACTGTCATAATTTTGCACCGACTTCAAAAATTATGTCTAAAAGTCGTATCGAAGTTGTTTAAAGAATAACATTATTTTTTACTTTTTAGCGCAATTTATAGTGTGACGTCGGTTCTATTTTTTTTCCACAAATTATTTTTTAGATGTAATGCGCAAAAAACAAAGTGAGAGAAAACATTCAAGTTTTCGGCTTGCAAAAACTTAATTATTTCTTTATCAAAATTTCAAGTAAGAACCTTTTTTTTTTTCAGTTACAGTCACGATGAAAGTGCTTCTTTCTGCTTATTTTAGTTTAAAAAATAAATATGTGGCTTTTATTCAGCAGTTTTTACTGTTTCAGAATGAAAAGGTGAGGCTCCACACCGTCATAAAATCAATGATAAATCAATAAATTTTGCTTAAATTTTTCTGAAACTTTCAGGAAACATTTTTGGAGATTTATTTTAACTCTTAAGCCAATAAAAAAATTTTTTGGTATTTTTAAACATTTTTGGATGCTGGCTCCCCTTAAGTGGTTAAAAAAAAGCTCCGACTGGCAGAGGGTCAAGAAGGATCCATTCATGTTCAAGGGGGGGAACTGCTGGTATAAGGAATGCGCTTCGTTCTGGTTCGCTTAGCATCGATTTCTGCCGAACTGATGCATATGCCAGTTTACAAATTTAGTTGCTTTTAACTAACATTATGGTTCGTGTGCTAATAAACGCACCTGCAAAACGAACTTTCCTGAAACTGGAATGGATTCGTCCTTTTCTGACATGCGCAGAAACGTCCAAGTGTCAGAACTTCGTGGTTGAACTGTATTTGTGTAGATCAGAGCTTCCTAAAGTCATCCATATGGGACAACAAGGTCCATTCTGTCCTATGTCTGCTAGACAAGTTGTCTATGTCAACGAAAGGAAAAATTGAAGATGCAAATGTACGAGCCTTGTGATATTCTATGTCATTTAAGCCTCGGAAATTAACTCACTTAAGGTTCAGAAATTAAGGTTCACATTTTAAGGCTCAGGAATTAACTCACTGATATTAACCCCCTAACGCATTTGCCCGTGTCTGACACAGGCGAAAGTTACCGGCAAATTTTGCACATGCCCGTGTCTCACACGGGCGTATTGTATATCGCGTTATTTCATTCCTAATGCCCCTCTGAGATAAGTTTGCACATTGTTTGTTTATTAATGTTTTTATGTAACTTTTACCCCCCCCCCCCCCCCCCCTCTCTAGTCACCCCCTACAACTGAAATTGCCAAAAACAATTTATACTATACCTATATATTCATTTTCTGTCAAAATAAAAAATTTTACCAGTTTTTCCAAAAAAAAAAACCCCGTGATTCAAGGGGTTAACGAACTATAATTTATAAAACTATAACAATGTGTAATTAGGCATTCATCTTTGTAATCATAACTACGAGTAAAAGCTTACACTTTCAATATTAAAATCAAGTCGGAGCCCGGTAGGACCAAGCAAGAAAATTTTGATTCATTAAAAGTAAAATTGCGCATGACATGGATATAAAGAATTATATATACATATATATAGTTTCTCTAGGTTGTTTTTTGTCGCTCCACGGTATCTTTTAAATTTTTTTATCGAATTCCATGATTTACCCCTCATTTTAAAGCTTATCGTGCCTGCGAATGACGAAAATGGACCGACAGCCTAAAAATGTACCGCTTCTCTTAAATTTGAGACTTAAAATCATCTAGGAAGAGGTCCTTTAATGGATGCCAAATAGGTGCTGTGTATGCTGTTATCAAGTAAACAAAAAAAAATTCTGTTTTTATCGTATAGAAAATTGGATAGTTTTAGCTGAGTCTGTGTGTTAAAACTTATTCAATTGTTAAGCAGCCTTTACACACACGTTCTTAACCGCGGTCCGGACGGCGAGCCATTCAGATCCGCGGTCAAGAGCGTGCGTGTAAATGCAATTTTAGGACGCTCAAGAACGCGGTTAAGAATGACACTCAGATGCACGCTCATGATCGCGCTCCAAGAAATGATGCATTTTACATACACGTTCTTAACCGCGCATCAAAGTGGGAGGATTGGACAACTCTGTAGGCGACTTCAATGGACCGCCCCGCATCTGAACGCGGTCTTGCGCGCCGATAAGAATGTGGTGCATTTTGCGACACATTCTTGAACGCCACGGTTTTACTCGCGTTCTTGACCGTGGCTGGATGCGCCGCGTTCGGTCGCGCGGTTAAGAACGTATGTGTAAAGGGCGCTTTAGGCTCTACACATTCATTTATATTATGAATGTGCAGGGCCTAACCAACCAACAGTAACTATATCTCGAGTAATGGAACTGTTTCGTTATGGTATTTTAATGCTATGTACATTAATAATACAAATAATTAACACATATTATTGCGATTATTTAGAATATCTAAATACAGCGGGGGAAAATATGTAACAGCTATTTGTACTGATGACATGCCTTCTTTTGTACTAACACTCGTATATATTTTTCTATTCTTCTTCATAACGTCCTTTCTCCCATACGAGTGCGAAATTCTGCACGGGTCGTCTAGTGGTTCTTAAAAACTCTGAAACATTTTTAACGTGAAATTTCTATACATTATGCTCACTCTCGACTGTTTGGCGCCTGGTTTAAAACTTTACCCACACTGTTTTTGAACCTTTAAATATAACTACTGCACTCATTGAAAGCGTCTAGGAAAGGGGGTCCACGAAGTTTTGGAACCCATGGGGTAGATGTTCGATGATTTTTGCTTATCTATGTGCGTATGAAGTACAATTTTCAAACAACATACATTTCTCATATTTTTATGAAACAGTGAACAAAACTAATACTTCAGCACATCTTTTGGTTTTAAACTTAACGGAATTCTTTCACTTCACGTGCTAAAAATATTACATTTGCTTCCATGTCGCCCCTGTCAATCTCATTCATACTCTCAACTATGTTTCGATGAGTTGAATTACTTCGTCAGCGCTAAAATTTTCTGACACTCATTTTAATTTCGGTTAGGTCTTTTAACCTATGCAAATATCCTAATAAGCTCATTTCCCGTTTGATAATTAGTACATGAAATAAAAACTCATTCGTTTCAATAATAAGACAAAATACTTGTTGAATTTTATTTATTACCGACCTCAGTTCATTTCCATAAAAATGGTCTGATTTTATTTGGCTAAAACCTTTCATTTTGCACGTGCATCAGGTTTGCTTCGATTTTATCGGAATGGAGGTGGAAGGGCAGATGAGAGAATAGTTACCCTTTTTTTTATTATTAAAGAATAATGTACCAGCTGAGTTTTATTTTAAATCTTTCTGCACTTAAGTTTGGATTCAGAAAAAAATACCTCAAGATCGAAAAAAAGGCACGCTTACAATATAAGGATTTGGAAAATAAATGTGTAATTTTTTTCGACCCATCCTGGGGGTGTTTATGCATGCGTTTGTAAAGTTTCTTTATGTTTTTTTTTCTTCTTTTTTGTTTTACTCGTATTTAACGTATAGATTTGTAAAGGTGCAGGAAGGTCAACGTTAATATCTTTAATATTACGATATTCCAACAATATCAATTTCAGCCATTGTTACAAAACACAACGAACAAAAATAACTCAACATAAATTTTACTTCTTTGTTGCAACAATACTGTAGCGCAAAAGATGTTATTTCTTCGTTGCAACAATACTACAGCTCTCCAACAGAGCGAATCGTAACCTGATTTTTCACTTTTAAGCTAATGAGAAACCTATTAGGTGGAAATTAGTTTATGCTCTGTGGAAATTTGAATAATTCTGCGAATTTATGAGAATTTGTGCAATAAGTGAGTAAAACGTTATTTTTTATCTTTTATCTACTATTACGTAGGTTTGGTATCAAAGTATTTCAGCATTCATATCATTTTTCAAATGTTAGAAGCGGATCCTCCAAATTTGGCAAAATCTGAGATGGCGAATGGAGGAAACAAAACTGAATGAGATGAAAAGCAAATGAATCTGGCAGTTTAAAATGAGAAAAAAGTTTCAAGAACAAAAGATTAATAATAATAAAAAGACGCGAGTTTAATCACTATTTTCTTCAGCTGAATTTGGCGTGACCATGCTTTTTATATAGCACCTAATTGTAAAGTAAATGCATTATTTTATTCAATTTCAGTCAATGCAGGGCACGATATCACAATGTAAAAATTTCAAAGTCGAAGGTGACGCTTTCGAAATGCCAGTAGAGTTTAACGGAATTACGAAACTAAGAATTTATTAGTGCGAATTATGTACTATATCAATCTGCATTCCTAAATTAGCAGCTTTTCGATAAAATTTAAACTGTCCGGCTGCCACCAATATTTAATTAATTTTTTTTTCATATTTTACTACTTTTTTTATTGCATACCTCGAAAAGAATTTGTAAAAGAAATGAAAATACAGTAGAGTCTATCACTCGCTCCCGCATATTCTATTTTTTCGTACGCAGCGTTTTGCTTTAAAGGTCCCTTTACGAATGCTCTTTAGATAATGTTAACAATACCAAATCGTAACGTTGCTGAAACTAGCAGATTCCCGTACCTATCGTCGAAATATTTTAACCCGATTGAAAAATTAATCTTAAAGTCAACCTTTGCTATCCTTATTACGCATCACTAGATCAAGAAGTAACGGCACGTATCTCAATATCTGTTCAAGAAATGATCACAGAAACGAAGAAATTGATGATGATGCCGATGGACCACATTTGCTGAATAACTCGTAGGATTTGAAATGGTTTTTAATTTTCGGTATTTTTATGAATTAAGCGAAAGATAGAATAGAATCACAAATGTTGAAAATTTATCGTCTGGTATAAGAGTTCCAAAGAAACAATCATTTGAGGTTCTAGTGTAATTTTGAACATTCCTGTAATTATTTACTAGAATAAAGAGAATGTATGATTAAGTCAAATTCGTTTGTTAGAACATTACTGACAATTTCATTTTTAAAATTTATTTATAGATGTCATTTTACTTCTAGGTGCACTAAAGAAAAAGATTATAAAATGGATATCCAGAAAGTCGAAAAGATTTCGACTACTGCCGACAGGAAAAAGCAAAAAAGGGTTCCTGTTCCTGATTTTGAATACGACAGTCTCCTGATTATCCCACCAAAAAGCGGAAATCCAGCTGAAGACGCTAAAAAATTTGAGGCATGCTTGAATGATTTTGGAAAGGCAATAGATGATGCCAAGAAAAACTTTTCTAACAACATGATACGACCCATACCTATCAAAATGAAAACTGATGATGATGTATCACCTCCACCAGAAAAAGATCTTGGAACTAATGGCGAAGAGTATAATCCTGAAATCAAGCGCCTTCTTCAAACTCCATCTGATGCTGAGAACAAGCCAACATTAAATCGACAAAAAGAATTGAAAGTGATTAGCCGTGGAACCCAAACTGAGTTAAAATATGATGACTTCCTCCGTTTTCGCAAGGTGTTGAGAGAATCTAGGACCATCGTGGATAATGTAAAAGCCAAGATTTTCAAACAACAGAACAACATAATGGACAATAAGCCAACAAAGACTGAGAATGTGATTTCAAATTCACGTATGGATGCTCTTAAATCAGCGGCAAAGATTGCGTTGTTTAAGTTTTCGCTCCACTTGTTGCATCATTTAATACAATAGACCAACAAAACATGAGCTCCAATAACACAAGGACAGTTCTAAATAGTCAAACTTTCCATAGTTCCTTCAATTCAAGTTTTTAAACCTTTGAAAGAACTTCATTCATCAGCCTAAAAAATCATACATGAGCCATAACATCTCGGCTCGGGGGTCGCAAAAGGGGAAACATCGGAGGGAGGGGCGACCCCCACGGGGAGTGAAAGAAGCCTACCTCCTCGTGGTACTCCCCGGAAACACTGCTGGTGTAGTTACACACAAACACCAGCAGTGGCTAAAAGGCTTCTAACAGAAATTCAAATTAACAAATAAGAGATCTGGATCAAATATAGAGTGGATAGAGTATTAGGGTTCATTTCAGGCTGCGAACGTGAAAACATTCCAGATTGCAGTCACGTGGCAATATAGGGCAGCTTTTCTTAATGCCCAAGTTTTTTTTAATCATCGTCCGCCTTGATCCAAGTTGGGAATTAAAGGCTTAATTCCCTACACCCGCACTTTTTATTCATGGTGACAGGTATGGTACGAGACCACTTATTGGCGAAACCCGTGGTTAACCTAATTGGCTCTTACCGCCATATTCACCGCCAACCTAACTCCACGCGTGAAACCACGAGATCCGTTAACTCGGAGTTGGGGCTCAGCGCTGCGAGGTTAAAAATCGGTATTCACGGAGGAAAATCAACCTGGGGGTTTCCAACCACGAAGTTAGTCAACTCGACGCCATGTGGGAACGTACGCAGGCCCGTTATTGGTCAAAACTATCACATGATTTTCTTCATGCTTTTTCGCCGCGCAGTGTACATTTCGTTTCCCGTTTTTTAAAATTCCCGTTCTCTGCGGTATAGCAATGAATAAAACACGAGTGGTTTTTAGCCCGTTTGAGAAGGTATTACTTCTAGCACTCGTGGAAAAAATTTAAAAATATTGAAAAGTAAAGAATCCAATAAAATTTTTCTCGGAAAATGAAAGTATATATATATTTAACGAATAGGAAATTATAACTAATTTTATTATTGTAATATATCTCTTTCTGACATTAGAAAGGTAACATTCACAAACGATATACAGTCGAACCTCCATTTAACGAACCTCTATTTTGCGAATTTCTCCATTTTACGAATTTTCTTCTTGGCCGTAAGAATATTTAAGGTTTTCCATGTAAAAAAACCAAGGGCGGATCTAGAAAATCTTCAAGGGGGGGGGGGGGGCGATTTTGGAAATCTCAGGGTTCAATGTAAGGATGGATGGAGGAGATTCTTCATTCCTTTTCAACAGTCCCTCGCCCCCCCCCCCCCTTTTTTTTTCAAACAGCAGGAACAACAAAAACAATGCTAGTGTAGTGCTATTTAAAATTTTACTAGCACATTTTTTCAATGCATATACGTTTATTCAAAGCCCTTATAAAAGGAACACAAGCTGACGTTTTTTTGCTTCTATAATTTTTTCAACGTCCAATGTAATATCTTTATGGATATGCAATAACGCTAATTCAGTGAGTCTATCATCACTCATTCTGCTTCTTAGCCAAGTTTTAACCGAGTTAGGATTTCCTTCAAGCTTTCTCAAGAAAAATGTAGGCTTGTAAATACATTTTCTAAATTTGAGTTGATATGTCTAAATTACAAAATAATAGCAATTATTAGTAATATATTTTCTAAAATTTTCAAAATGTAATACTAAATATGTACTAAAAGAACCATCAACGAGTATGTGCAATTTATATAAACATCTGTAATTATGAACGTTCAATGAAATGTCTCAGACTCCAGGTTTTAGCGTAAATGCTGCAGGAATTTACACCACGTGCTAAGGGTTGGCTAGCTGTCACCAGTTTGATAGGTAGAAGAAAAGAGCAGGGAATCTCTTTTCCATTACTCCGAGGATTAGCAACTCAGCAATACTTAAGGACAAAGGAACAGGGGGAAAGCATAGAGCTTGAAGGGCTATTAGGCTGGGATTCCAAGAACATAAAAAAATGGCTGGTCCCGGGGCACAAAGAGTAAAAACTCACTTAGGAGTGTCGTTGTAGTATCCACTTGAATCAGCCCAAGGGGGGGGGGGCGATCACCCCATCCCCCCCCCCCCCCTTAGATCCGCCGTTGAAAAAAACCTCCAAATAACGAAGCACATTCTCTATTTAACGAACTTTCTTCTGATAATCTAAAAAAAATTCCACTCTATTTTTCAAGTATTTCTTTCTTTAAACACTTTTACTAAAGCTTCTGCACACTATGTGTTAAAATAAATATAAGCATTTTTTTTTTAGAGTAGTGAATAAGTTTAATTCCATATTATAATGGTTATACTTTGTTTTATCCTTTCTTAAGTGAAATAATAAAACTAAACTGCTATAGTTATTATTACATGATATAGCTTTCATTAGTTTAAAAGGAGTTCTCGTGTAGCCAAAGTATTATAAAAAATGTAAATCTCTATTTAACGAATTTCTCCATTTAACGAACTTTTTCGCTGGATTTTGCGACTTCGTTAAATAGAGGTCCGACTGTATATATAATATAGAAATGTATCATTATGAACCAAGCAGTAGTGTATTATTGTATCTTTTAAATTTTATTTGAATATTCTTTCATTAAATCAAAGCTGTAACCAGGGATGCCCACGAACCCCCCCCCCCCCCAAATTTTCGCTATGTAGCATATATTCCTCCCTGAAACTTTCCTCAACATAAGTGTTTCAAACCCTTTCCCCCCCCCCCCCCCCCCAAAAAAAAAAATCTGGCTATGGATTTGCATTATATTCATACGAGTATTTAAAAAATACATTTGATTTCAATTATAACTATTGTAAATACTTTATTCTTACAATCACTTCGTATTGGCAAAGTACAGTAAAAATTTGGTTTAAGTCTTACAACTGCATGTAACGGCAATTCAAAATTATGTGATTTGGGGTTAACAAGGACCCTTTTTCTAATGCAAATATGAATTCATTAATACAAATACATATGGCGAATATTTTGACTTTTTCAAAAACCTTGCAGTTTACCTTTAAACACAAAACTGCTATTAGCATTATGGATTCATTTCATATGTTTTTTTTTTTTTTTTTTTAAAGAAGCTTTTCACATATTCAAAACCTTTGTTAAATTTAAAAAAAAAAGAAAAGAATGTACAAGCAAATGTAAATTGGCCAATGACATAAAACACATGGTAAAGGTCAACAAGTTTATTTTATTCGACATACATAAATCAAAATATTCCACATGAACTTCGCAGGCCCAGAAGTAACCTTGGCAAAAAAAATCAGGACGCATGTTAAAAGTTCAGTATATACATGTACACTTTAAAGTAGAATAAAATTATATCAAAAAGCAACAAGGAGAGAGAAAAATAAATAATTAAATAAAAATACTAAAGATATATTACCCCCCATTGTTTGGTATTTCTGTTCAATTAGGAATCATGATAAAGTTTCAAAATCTTGAATGAAGTAATAGCTCCCGAGAGAAAAACATTATCGGAAACACACAAAAGTGACAAAGAAATCATTGAACAATACCAGTTAATAAAATTAAAACAACTCTAAAGTTGTATTTTTTGTAAGGCTTCTTCAGAAATTCAAGATCGTGTAAAGCGAAGAAAGCTCTAAAATCTCAACATATTCCAATTATCGCAACATCCAGTCCGCCATTGCTAATGTTTACATGTACTGAGCATGCGCTCAAACCTTAACTTTGCTCTGGAGCTTGGTTGAGTTACTCGACCTGGCATGGTTTCGGGAACCTGTCTGCGCGTAGTCAAAGTTGATGGTGAATAGGAAATCCGCGGTAACTTCAAGTTGGAGACCGGTTTCGCGTCAAACCATGAGGTTAGAGTTGACGGTGAATACGGCGGTTAATAACTCAGTAACTCCGCCTTCGTATTGACGGATTAGCGGTTTCTACTGCGTCAGTAAATGTACCAATCAGTGAACACGAGGATGGGTTAATGTAATGCAATATTTTTTATCGTCGTCTGCCTTGAGGCGCAGTTGGGCATTAGAGGGTTCATCTCTTTGAATGAAATCAACATTTCGAAAAGCAATAATTTGCAATAAAAATGAAAATTACTTTAAAATACATTCATTGGCTTTGAAAAGTACGTTCAAAAATTAGCCGTTAAAACAAATCTGTTTTTTTTTTACGTATTAAAATATGTTTATTTTTATCACATTCAAATAAGATTTTAAAAGGTAAAAATTTAATGCGGTGATTGGTACTGGTTTTTATAATTTATTAAAGCTACGTAAATGTTGTGTCGGCACGCAAGAAGAGAGTACTCTTTTGAAAATCATCTGTAGTTTGCACATCATTAACCCTTTAATTACGGGAATATAGTCACAAAACTGTTTGTCTTAACGCCAAAAAAAAAAGTATTCAAAAATTGCCTAAATGGCGATACATCTACTTCTTGCGCTTATGTCATGAGTTTCTTATATGAAAAGGGCAAAACTGGAGAGTTCTAATCAACATTAGTCGTAGACTTCCCGTTTTCGACTTATTCTGATTTTTTGAGAAAAAAACGCCTTCGCCATAGAAAATTTTGTTATTGGCTTTGTTTTGTCATATTTGGTTTGGTTATATTTTGTTTTGTTAGATTTTGTTTTTGTTGTGAATATCTCTCTTTATTGTGTGAGATTCTCGTCTCTCACTCCTGAGATTAATATGAAAAGTGTCCGAGCGGTATATTTGATTCTGCTGGGTGCGTTTTCCATACTGGGATGGTTTCCCGACTCTATGTAAAATTGATGAAACGATATTCAGTCCCAGACATTTATTAAACAC
Source organism: Octonoba sinensis (assembly GCA_038502835.1). Classification (NCBI taxonomy): domain Eukaryota; kingdom Metazoa; phylum Arthropoda; class Arachnida; order Araneae; family Uloboridae; genus Octonoba; species Octonoba sinensis. The sequence goes on from CM076604.1 coordinate 10,886,189, forward strand.
ATACTGATGATGGGACACAATACAACTATCTACATAATATACATATACAGCAAGTCTTTTTACAACATCTTGGATAAGAGCAAGGTTTCTCGCGTCCGTTCTCCGAACAATCTCGGTAGCCAGTCCCCCTTTTGGATTCTTCTCTTCCCACGCCTCTCCCCACCCCCTCCAAGACCCCTTCGGCCGAGGTCGGAGGTCAAGCGGCGGATATTTCAGATGCGTGGGACAGTTCCGGTTCACGACAGTTTTGTTATATTTTGTTTGGTAATGTCAATTGGAAATTTTTTGTTCAAAATCAAAATTCCTATGGAGATGTAGCTTTTTTTGCTTGCAAATCGGTGACACACTGTATCAAAAGCGAGTGGTCCCTATCCTCTTCTGCACCTCTAATTTTGTCATTTTCAATTGATTAAGTTATTACTTACAATGTAAAGAACGAATTCATTTCCATTTGTTCAGCTTTTTATTTCGAAACCTACATTTTCAGCAAAAATTCATCAAATCGCTTATTGACGTCATCCGTACCACAGGAAAGTTTCGCCAAATCGTCTATTGACGTTACCCGTAGTTAAAGGGTTAAAAGGGCAAACACGGCTTTTTGCGACAATTCGAGAAAATATTCATCATTTAAATTACATTGAAATTTCACTAAAGACTTTAATTGTAATTTTTATTGCAAGCAGAAGCGCCGAGTTTCAAAATCTTAAAGGGGAGCTAGGTAGAGCGTTAATATTTTGAAAATCAAGTTTCCTAAGGAGGTTATTTCCCGCTTGAAAAATTCCCCCCCCCCCCCCTCAAAGGATTGTGCCCCGATTATCAAAGTGAAGGTGCTGCCTATGATTGCAAAAGTAAATTATACGTCAATTTAACGGAAACGTTCATATTTTTCTGCTGGCGTGTCAAAAAGTACATTGATAATAAAAATGAGCTTTTAATTCTCAATATATTTTGGCATTTACTTTTCTGTTCATTTATTGTTTTCTTTTAATGAATTACTTAACACTTTACCGACCGGTAGCGGTTCGAACATACTATGCCCTTTCACCACCCGCTCAGCCGCAGATCGTCCGAGACACCAACCAAATCTAACGGAAAGATCAAAAGTCGATTAATCGACGACCGGTTGGTAAGCGCAGGGGAGCAAACGTCGAATAATTGACGGCCGGTCAGTATGCGCTGAGAACAAAACGTCGATGAATCGACAGCCGGTCGGTATGCGCTGAGAACAAAACGTCGATTAATCGACGACCGGTCGGTAAGCGCTGGGGAGCAAACGTCGAATAATAGACGACCGGTTGGTACGCGCTGAGAACAAAACGTCGATTAATCGACGACCGGTCGGTAAGCGCTGGGGAGCAAATGTCGAATAATCGACGGCCGATCGGTATGCGCTGAGAACAAAACGTCGATTAATCGACGGCCGGTCGGTAAAGTGTTAAATGTTGAATTTAAAAAAAAGACTAAGTTTCATGCATCCCTTGTGGGATCTCTGCAGAACCACGACGTTCCAAGGAACATAATTTAAGAGACGCCGAAAAAGTGAACCGAACGACCTACGTTTTTAGCCAAAAGCTCCCTAATTCAGTTAAGCTATTAATTTTCACGGGATGACGTCATAAACGTCGAATACGCAACTGACAACTCCTCATATCTTGATCCCAATTACTTTCTTAAGTCTGAAAGCTGTTCGGGATTCTTAAAGTCCACTAAACACGCAAAGCAAGTTTGAGCGTGTTGGCGAAAGCATCTCGGACATTTATTTCTCCTGCAGAATCATGCTTGTGCAATCATGTTAGAGGTGTGTGTAATCGGTAATTTCCCTATACGCGAAGTCTTTACTAACCATATCAAAGGGGCAATTCTTAAGGAAAGGAGTTCTTCTGAGGGGCTGCCGATCTATAGGGGGAGGGATGCTGAAAGTAAAGGATTAGCAACACAAAGCGTCCACACACTCGCTCTCACGACTGATTTCCTTCCCCCTCTCTAGGCGAAAAGTGTCCCGAGCCCCCACAGAAAATCGTGTAGCAGTGGGACAACATGTGTCCTAGTCCAGGTAAAAAGGGTAACTGGAGATTTGCCGCCATTATGAAAGTAAAACATATACAAAACGTTTTCTTTTTATGCAAAAAAGGTAAAATAATTTTTCTAAAATGTCATTGTGATTGCCATGCTAAATTAAAATCTCCTGGTGTTTTTTTTATTTACTTATTTGTTAACTTTTCAAAAAAATACAGTAGTTGAACGTCAGACCACGAGACTGTATAGAACTTTTTAAAGGTATATATACCGCAACCTTCAAATGAGGCGAAGTGTGTGTAAAAATTTTAGCTGGAAAGAGGACTTACATTTGTTAAATTACCCCCTTCCCTACCCTTACGGGGCTGCTAATTTTAATTTCAACGATTGAACTAATCCCAAAATTTTGACGCTGGTTTTATACCAGTAGCGACGGCAACGATATCTGTGTCTCAGACTTGCTGCGCCACGACAGCTGACACGATTGCTTTATTATTCGACGGAAAATTAAAAAATCCACTTTTTCGACAACACAACTTCATTTTGGAATATTTTTGAAAGCTTTTTATTAAAAGTGGAACATTTCAGTATTTTCCATATACCAGTATGAGTCTGCAGTAGTGTTATACCAGTATGAGTCTGCAGTGCATGAATGAAATAGCTATTATAAAGCTTGCCTAAACTTCTTCCTAACTTAACCAATGGGAAATCAGCTATAATCATTCTGTTTTTCTTTAAATAAATTTCTTCTTTTTTGATCTATCTGAGATAGACATTTTGAACAATTATGTCATTTTGGAAATCTTTACCATCAAATAAACAAATTGCATAATGAATAAGATATTTACCTTTTTTTAGCCAAGTGCTTTTTTTTTTTAATTTGTATTACACATTGCAAGCCATTCATGTTTTATTTCTTTAATGATATTTTGTGAAATAAAATAGATAAGTACAATTTCAAAAACAAAAGTGTTGATATATGAAGCTAAGCAAAAAAGTGTTGATATATGAAGCTAAGCTAAAAAGTATTTCAATTACTTAAAAGAAATGAATGCACAGTAATGGCAAAATAAGCAGAAAAAAATCATCGTTACCAGTGTAAGTTGACCACTAAAGTACTTTTCTCCACCAGACCCCTACCTGTTAGCCGAGGCCTCAGGATTGTTTACGCACGGGGAGAGGTAGTGGGGTCTACGGATTTTACATGCACATATCCCCAAGTATACATGGTGGTCCTCAGTGGGTATAGAACGCGCGACCTTCCGGGCGGAAGTCCGACGTGCTAACCACTAGGCTTCCACGGCCCTGACCACTAAAGTACTGCACCACAAGTGGTCAACTTACACAAGTTTCACTGTATATAGGCAGACTGACACGAGCGACCGGCACCTGACCGTCCCCGGACCGTACGTGTGCATTCAATATAAGAGTTTCGCACATTTACAATTTTAAGATATAAACTAAATGCTAGAGGACCTCATGAAACAAGTATAAAATCATTGCCCGCCTGAACTAAAGGCTAAAGTAAACATTTCTTCCTCGGCGTAAACAAAAGCTCCAAGTCAACAAAAATCTAAATAAATCAACAATAAAAATGGGGGAAATGTTATTAATTCTTACTTTCTTCACGATCAGATCAGCTTCTTCCGTGTTTCTTTTTTGTGGAGGTGATTCAGTGCCCTTTTATAGTTAGAGAAGAACGAAACTGCAAAAAAGGAATCAATACAGACGCTGAACAACACTGAAGCACAATTAGAATTTTACAATGAGTGACAATTATACAATGAAAGATTTTCCAAACACAATCGAGTAAACAAGAAGCCTGAGCAGTATCTAAAGTTTCAGCTTAAGGAAGGGTTCTTATATTACTTCTGATTGTGAAGACAAAGATTGAAAAGGCAAATTTAATCATATACAGTTGGGTGAGTACATTATGTATGTACTCATTATAATTGTCAACTACTTAAGATGTTTAACATGTTCACGCCGGCGCGTACCACCGGTAACCTGCACTAGACTGTCATCAGGCGGTGCGTATCACCGGTGTCCCACACTAGACGTCATCGGCGGCGTACACCGGTGCCCACACTAGACAGTCATCGGGCGGCGGGTACCACCGGTGGCCCACACTAGACTGTCGCATCGGGCGGCGCATACCACCGGTAGCCTGCACTAGACTGTCATCAGGCGGTGAGTATCACCGGTGGCCCACACTAGACTGTCGCATCGGGCGGCCCATACCACCGGTAGCCTGCACTAGACTGTCATCAGGTGGTGAGTATCACCGGTGTCCTACACTAGACTGTCGCATCGGGCGGCGCGTACCACCGGTGTCCCGCACTAGACAGTCATCGGGCGGCGGGTACCACCGGTGGCGCACACTAGACTGTCGCATCGTGCGGCGCGTAACACCGGTGTCCCGCACTAGACAGTCATCGGGCGGCGGGTACCACCAGTGGCCCACACTAGACTGTCGCATTGTGCGGCGCATACCACCGGTGACCCGCACTAGACTATCTGATTGGGCGATGCGTACCACCGGTGGTACACATTCAATTGTGCTATTAGATGGCACGTAACACCAAATACTGTAGAATTATATTTTTAGTTAAGTAGAAAGTTCGTGATCTGCGGCGCACAGAAGGGGGTAAAATTATAATCTAGCCGGCCAAAAACCAGTTTCACAAAATTTAGCGGAGGTAGGAACACACTATCGAATTTTCGATTGGAATAGTGGTGGATTCAAGTTAATGGTCTAAATATTTTCCTTGTTTGATCGAATTAGAGGAAAAACCAGTTTGAACTTATCTGTTGTACTTCTTTTATTTTGTTTCGCATCAAAAGTAAGTTTGTGAGTGCATAGTTCAGTGCTACCTGCTAACGATCAAATTTTTATTATCTCACTCATTATTGGATTGTGAAAGCATAATAACTTTAATTAAAATATAGGATAAGGCAATAAAAAATATGAAAGTTGCGTTTTATTTTTGAGGTTTGTTATTGTGAATTTCAACATTCGATAAGGATTTTGCTATACTTCCCGATGAGTCCCGATAACTTTCTTAGCATGAGTGGTTGTCCAAGTTATGCGGTAAATAAATATTAAATCAATAGCCGCCAATTACCGCCACTCTAGAAAATATTGATTTTTTTTTATCCTGCAATTCTAAATAAAGAAGCGTAATTTTTTTAAAAAATTCTGAAAAGGGATTTTTATACATAGTTAGCTATTTTCATGCTAAATCGTGCTTAAGGGGACTTGGCACCTTTCAAATGTAGCAAATGGCTGAAAATAACGATTTTTTAATTTTTTGCTTAAAATGTGGTTTGACTCTCCTAGTATATTTGAGCGAAGTTTTGAAGCGATGCAACCAATATAAATGTAAGTACAAAGATAAAACAACGTGAAAAAGCGCAAATTCAGACATCCGGTATTTATACCAAATCCGACACATTTGGTATAAATACCGGTGTCTCTCTGGTTATTGCCTTGTTCACTCACAGCTTTCTTGCTTGTGTGTTGAGCGTTTCTTCTTTTATGCACTGGTGAAGAGGCTCCATTTGTAGCTTCGAAATAGCTATTTGCGTTAATTTTATTCTGAATTTGTGCTTTTTCACGTTGTTTTATCTTTCTACTTATTTTTGCACAAAGTTTTTTGATCATTTGTCTTATACAATATAAATGTAGTTAATAAGTAAGAGAACTCAAATATTTCTGATGTTAGTAGGATTTTGTATTCTTTAAACTGCGTTTTCTCGGTTTGTGTATTTTCGCCACATTATAGTACTTAAAATGCTAAAAACCTTCTACATATATTCATGTAGCAACTTGAAATTTTTTTTGAGTGTTCGATCATCTCTAATTTTAATTAGGGATGGAACTTGCTATATATTTTCAAAAAAAAAAATTTAAAAAATGAAAATGTAACAAAAGTCGCTTTTTTTTCTGTGTTCTACCATCGATGTAACTTTAAAAACTCTTTTTCTCAAAAACTAATTAATTAATAGCAAAACCCATCCCTAAAATTGTAAACCATACTATAATAAGTACTTTAAAAAAAATTGGTAAAAAAAAGTCAAGAAATAAAAAAGAAGGAAATTTAAAATTGTTAAATAATTTTTAAAAATTAAATTTTAAAATTTTCTGTTAGTTTAATTTTGATTTTTCATGTGAAAATCATTTTGTTGAACAATAGCACATCATAACATACAAATGAAATAGGTAAAAGTTCTTAAATTAAAAAAAAATGTCAAAAGGTGCTAAGTCCCTTTAAGGGCAAATGTTATTATAAGGCCATCTGGAGTGAGAATTGTTATAATTCGAGACCTTTTTGACCTTATGGATAGCCAGCAATTGCCCAGTTTCGACAAGAAATTAGAATTCAAAACCAGAGGTCCTAGATTTTTTACAATATTTGTTTCGAAATCAGCAGTCTAAAATTAAAAGAAAACGGCGATAAAATATTTTTGGTCGGCTAGACCTGTCAATTACCTCTCTGCGCGGCGTCTCAAAGGATTTCTATAAGAACAACCGTTGCCGCGGTTTCCCTTTGCACATAAGGCGGCCCCGATTCGAAAAGCGCCATCGAACTTATCAAAAATGAAAGAAATAATTTCCATGCAGCTTAAAATTAAAATGAAAATTTAACCAATATTCATTAAAAGCATTTATTTTTAATAACAATTATAATTAATAATGTATTACAAGCAGAACTTTTGTTCAATGGTTTTTTAATCATTAATTAATGAATAAGCAAACATTCGCGCGTCGCCAGGTGAAGCGCAGCATCGAGCGCCGCCTCACAGCAAAAAACATGAAACTCGGCCCCGGCGTGAACGTGTTAAAGTAGATTCCCTCTAGGATAAAACTCAATTCGAGAGAAAAGAATGCATAACCATTATCCCAACATCCTTAGCAAGTAAAAGTAACATCGCAATGCCTTGCTGTCGACACCAAAATATTGAGGGAAAAGTATGAAAAGAAAGTCAAGTAAAATCTGTAAATCCATTTTTACGGCATCGACACCGTAGTGGGAAAGAAGTGAAGCGTACAGATTTAAAAGGCACTGCTGCCGTGGAGCCTGTAGATATTTTTATAACTTGCGCATCAGCAATTTCAGTAAAGTTTAACGGAATTTTATCGTGAGAGTACCCATAATAAAATTGAGAAAAAGAGAGATTGCTTAATGTACAATAATTTAGTTGAAAGAATTAACTTTTACATATTAAAAGAAGATTATATTTGTTTATTTCCTTGTGTTTGAGAACCCCGGCAATCTCCATTAACGCCCAAGTTTTAGTTCACATCTTGCAATAAAAAATTGTTTGGCACAGTGATAAATAAAAGGAAAGAATAGTAAAAATTAAAATATGACCCCTAATTTTTTAAAAATATTTCAATAATAAAAATAAAGCTTAACGTTTCCCCAATATTTTTTGGGACTTTCGAAATATGAGGGAAAATGGTGCTAAAATGCGTAACTTTTGTAAAATATGTGTATAGTTAGTGAGCTGTTAAATATTTTTTGAACTAAGAATTGTGTTATAAACAGTGCATGAAGCGCCCTCTGTTGAGAAACGAGCTATAGACTAAACAGAGATGAACACACGTCTACGATTGTTGATGTTCTGACAGAAAGTGAAATGCTTTATTACTACTACATGTTAGTCATATGATTATATTTTGTGTGATAATCCTGCCATTGACCGTTACTAAATGTGCTTGTCGTTTTTAAAAGCGAGTTTTTAATGAGACTCTGTTTTACTGACTGTACTGCCGAGACAAGGATGAGGCCTCAGATTTACGCACCTGTCTCAGTAAGTACCTAAGCTCAAAGACAAATGAAAAGTGACTCAGACGTAGCAAAGAATTTCGAATTGAGTTTTATTCCTGGGTATCACGGAATAGCACAAAATGAAAGCGAGGTCGAGGTGTAGCCCAGTGGTTAAGATGTCAGGGTTGCCAACAGGAAGAGTGGGTGTACGATACCCGACCTGCCGAAGAAAGACCATGTACACTTGGGGATACGTGCATGTAAAATCCGTGGACCCTGAAGTCCCGAGGGTACCGGTGGGTGGAGATTTTCCCTTCCCTTCACCCATAGGTCTAAAAGGGAAGGTGTCGTATTTATGGAGTCACCATCTGGTGACATCCAAATACATAATGAGCCAAGTCGTACTTTCATCGTTGGGGTGCTCCTCTAGAAACGAAATGGGAGAAAAAAAATTTATTTTCATGCAATTAGGAACATAAAAACAACGTTAAAGATTCACAAATAACATTAAAAATTGAAAATACGTGTTTTTGGGATTAGAAGGAACCCCTTTATAAATGCAAAAATTTAGCTTGTAAATAAATTGTATGCATTGAAAAAAGGATTCCTTGCAACACAGAAACTGTCTACAGTTCTTACGATTACTTTGTGGAGTTCTGTGTCTCAAAGAACAACACGTCTTTCACAAAAAACACATTTTTATTACATTAAACCATCGACTGAAGGTAACCCGACTGCACTCTCTCAATCACACAGCATACGCTTATATGTACAATGGCTGTTGCCAGATTAATTTACATATTCCTTACAACTTGTGCCCTTATAATAAGGGTTTTGTGATTGTACTTTAAACCAAATGCTTAAATTTGGTAAAAACAGCTATTTTAATGGCAGACAACAAGATTTCTTTCAAAAAAAAAACGTGTAATTGTTAAATATATTTTTTGTGTCAATCGTTAATTCAGATTACCTCAATGATCAGTCATGCATTGAATCTAAAGAACCCATTAAAAAATTAGTTACAATCCATTCATTTAAAAGAACTTTCTGCTTAGTTTTTTTATAATTTATCGTTTTTAAGACGTAGTATTAAATTTAATTTAAATCTTAAATTTTGCCTTTTTCGGCGAAAAATAATTACGAAAATAACAATAACAACAAAATAAAAGCCATGTTTACAGCTGACATAGATGCACATACTTGGAAACAGATTTACAATGCCAACAATTGTCACATTTATCCATGTGAATCAAGTGTTACTATTAAGAAAAAGCATACCTCAGGTGGCACCATATCCAATGCCGCGTCCAGACTAGAGCACGCTCTGGGTGATCATGACGCCACGAGGACGAAAACAGGTTTCTGCACATGACCTCAAACATGCGAGCAATTATTGCTCACATGTAGAAACACCAAACAGCGCAGCTGAAAGGCAAAGAGATAGCTACTTAAATAAAGCAATATACGCACATAATCATCCTAAACCTACTAAGCTTTAAAAAGTGTTTTCATCTTTAATATGGTTAATGCTAAATCATCGAAGCACATGGAAGCAAAGGAGCGGAGAGGAAGAAGACAAAATGACGATACCATGTGAAAATGTTGTAAGAAATACCCATCTGTTTTGTGACAAGATATGTTACTGGTCGTTCTAATTGGTGCTGCTATTCAGCGTAATTTGGAAGAAAAAAATGCTTTAAGGCTCTTAACCCCTCATGCATGAAAGCCTCATGAATTTTTGCTTAAAATTTTTATGCAGATTCGTTTTTGTTCTGCAATTTTCATGTAGTCCTCATCTGGAGACTCTAAAGAGATTTTGGAAACTACGAAAAGTTTCATAGGGTAGTCAAGATAGTTAAAAGATTGAGGTATCTTTGAGAGTCCATGGAGGATTCAAAAAAGAAGAGAAAATCCCAGTTTCGAATAAAACTCTATTTATTTTGAAGCATGTATTACGTTACTGTGAAGTTTGGCATTTTTTTACAGCTTCTTATTCCTTATGAATGAAGTTTGAATACTCCGTTTTTCCAGGTTTGTTATTATATTGAATAAATATGGCAAAAAAGCATAAAACCTCTTTATACAAGAACACGAAATTTTGACTATACGGGGCAAAATTTTCGAAAATAAATAATTACTCAACAATCCTGAGATACTAGATTAGTTTTTAGCAAATGAAACCTCTTTTTCCAACACAAATGAATAAATACATGCATGAGTGTGTTAAACGATTCAAAATTTGCCTTCGTTTTGCTCAAATTCTTTTGTCACCGACCCCTCCTTGTATCTCACAACATCGTTCCACGTTCTAATATTCACGAACTTCTAAAAAATTTCTCCCAAAATAAGTCACTGATTTTAACCAACGTACAATGTACCTCGACTAAGATTAAACTTTTGGGGGGGGCTGACTTTTGTCCCCCTACCCCCTTTTTTTTAAGTAATATCAGCTGCTGCAAAATAATCGGTTTCAGATTTCGCACTCCTCAGAGGCAAGCCTTAAAAAACTGAGGTAGCGAGAAGCAAAGGGATGTAAGTGACCAAAAAACGATTCCGAGGAAAATAGGAACACGTTCAAAGTTTGGATATTATGGAACCCCCTTTTTTTTTAAAAAATCACGTTGAAGCGGAGCACCTGTTAGAGCTATCATTAACATCTCTTGCCACAATATAGAATGGTGCTTTCCCTCTCATTTGCACCACTTATCTCCAAATTTTCAATTTTGTCACTTACACCCCTTTTCTTTTGAGCACCTCCAATTGCATGTAGGATAAAACTTTGAAAGCAGTTTAGGTCTTTTCCAAAATGCGTCTTCACATCAACTAGATGTTTGATGCAAAACACTCATTTTAGCAGACGTTAGAAGACTTACGTTTTGAGTAGGTAGCTATTTTTCACACGAGTAGTTGGTTTTTTCCGCAGATGTAACCTCGTCTTTAGATCCTATATTTTCACAAAATACGTCTAAGCAAAATTACAAAAAAGCAGAGGAACTATTCGTTCAAGATGCTTTTTTTTCTAATTAACAAAAACGAAAAAAAGAGGTTTATAACTGCTGTTCAAACATAAGTTATTATTATGAGCGACTTCTAATTAAATTAACAACTATTGTTATTATATTGGATTTAAGTTACTAATAGTTGAACATATCATAACTTAATGATTAAAATAGTTAACACAAGCCAACAGCAGCAAAATTAAAAGAAAACGCGTGTGACACATTTGAAGTGGTTCAATCCTGACATCGCACCGACAATCAGAAAGAAACTTTATCCAACTCTCAATACGTATGAAAGGGGAAGGGGTGAAAATGATCTTCTAAAACACATTTGTGTAATTGAGGCTTGAAAATGACTTCGTTTTGTGGCCTGAACGATGCACTTCTATTTTCAATAAGTACGACGCACTATTTGTATATTTAATGGCCGCAAACTACAAAATCAAAAGCTTCTTCACGTTCATCTTGGAACAACCCTGCAGAAAGATCTAGAAATGCCATTCAGAAATATTTTATATTATTTCTCTAGAATTTTTTTCAGTCGCTCCGCTATATCTTCCTTATTCCTTTATCAAATTCCTTGATTTACCCCTCATTTTAAAGCTTATTGGGCCGGCTAATGATGAAAAATAAACCCACAATTCAAAAATGTACCGCTTCTCTTAAACTTGATACTTAAAATCATCTAAGAAGAGGTCCTGTAATAAATGCCAAATGGGTGTTCTGTTTGCTGACGCCATCTGTTATGAAGTAAACAAAGAAGAACCTCTTCTGTTTTTTTGAGCAGAAAATTGGACAGTAGCTGCGTCTGTGTGTTAAAGTTATTCAATCGTTAGGTTCTACACATTCATTTATATTGTGAATGTGTAGAGACTAACCAACTAACCGAACTATATTTCAAGTAATGGAACCGATTAGTCATTGTATTTTAATGCTATGCATACTAATAAAAATAATTATCATGATTATTGTGATTAATTTATTATTTTGAATATCTAAATAACAGGGAGGGGGGTGTAACAGCTATTTGTACTTATGTGTTCAATTATGTCTTCTTTTGTACCAACACCCCGTTTACTTTATTCTTCATAATGTCCTTTCTCTCAAATGCGTGCGGAACACGGGTCAACTAGTTGTAATTTAATGTAACTTTTCTCCTAATCTTATTGGTCAGAATGAATTCACCACAACGCTCATTTAAGGCTGAAAACCAGGAGAAAAAAACATTTCGCGCAATAAGGAGGTTTAAGAACTTTTTTTTTTTTTTTTTCTGATCATTCAACGTTTCGAAGACGTAAAACTTCTCCTCCCTTTTACTCAGTCACATCGAACGAAGTTTCTCGAGAAAGGTTCATTAGATTCAGTCTCATACAGTTTGCAGGAAGCTATATTTTCAGTAGAAATCTCTCTAAAAAAATCTGTAGCTGGACTATTTTTAGGAGGCAAGTTTTGATCCCTGTATCCACAAACAAATTTTCATTTTTCTATTTATGTAAAGTGAATAAACGAGCAGATGTCATGCATGCATGGGGAGCACACATAGAATATAATACAGTCTTAGCAAAACACCTATCTAGAAGCAAAAGTATGCGTGAAATTTCGTTCAAATCAAACATTCGCATAGTTAAATTTCACTTTCTCACATTCTTTCATAGAATTCTGCTACTTTTTTCGGCAGGGGGAGGGGAGTAGGGCATGTGGCGACATTTACAGAGAATTGAAACTATTTTTGTGGCTTTTCTTACTGCACGAACAAGCAGAAACCTTATTCCAGACTCCCTTCAAAAAGGACTTTAGGGACCTTAATCTTTTTTAATAAAAAGGAAAAAAGAAAATAACGACAATAACAGAAATTAATTCAAAGTAACACAAAGAAAACCACAAGTAAAATTTACTCTAAAGCAGCCTTTCCAAGTTGGTGATTCCGATCCCCCGAGGTTCGCGGGATGTGTGAAGGGGCTTCGCGAAAATAATATTGCCAATGGCGGATTTCTTAATTAGTAACGTAAATGAAATAGTGAAGTAATAAATTAACATACAAGATTAGAATGAAGTGTAGAAACTATTTTTTTATAAATCATTTTCCCGATGATGCGGAAAAGTTCTGGACCTGCATAAGAAGCCTAAAATTTGAAAGCACTTAGTTTTACTTTAGTCTGATTTCGAAAATGTGGATCACAAAATGGTAAGGATATTCTTTGCTTTATTTTAAATTTTGAACGTAAGTTTCTCCTACCATTTCCCACTTTTACAATGCTAGTGAGAAAAAAAAAGTCGAAAATATAAAAATTTACTAAAATGAAACATTTTGTTTAGTTTCTCATATGTAGACCCAAAATTGGAACCGAAAAATATTTACTGATTTATTCTAAACGTTGAATGTAAAAATTTCATGCTATTCCACCACTTTTTCACACTATCAGGAAAATAATTTAAAAAAAACACTTTTACTAATGTTTACTTCACAATTAATAATTCAAAAAGAATAAATAATTTTTTAAATAATTAAAAATATACTTTAAATTCTTGCAGTTATTGTTTTAGTTTTATTTAAACGTTAAGGTTTTACTCTTTTCTTTTTTTTTTTTTTTTTCATTTCTTGTTATGAACAACTGCGCGTATGTATAGAAAATAATTGTGCTAGCAAATTTTATAGTTTTGTTCCTATATACTAACGACTAAAGTAGGGGTTTCGCCACTTTCTTTCGGATTTTAGAACGAGTTAGGAAGGAAGAAAGGTTAGGAACCACTACTCTAAAGTCTCACCCGAACTTAGTTTAGGCAACTTTCTTTTGAAGGGGATACCTTAACTAAAATATCTAATATACCTTTGTCATATTTTAATTGGAATGGAACCCTTTCATTAATGGCGCATTTTTGCAAGATCGATTAATGCATACTTTTTCGGTGCAGAACAATTTGAGCTGCTTTCTTGGGGAGTGCACGCCCCAAATTTGTACGTTGAATAGAACACTAGAAAACAGCCAGTAAGCAAGTCAAAGAGAGCTATAAAAAGTAGTTTCTGAAACGCCGGAAATAAAATTCGCGAACTCTTCTTTCTGAACGAAATGCGTTAACGCTAGCCCACAATTAAGGATTTAATACTCTGGACAAACTAAGCGAATGTAGGAAAGTTAGTAATGTACGAACTAGGGATGTAACGAATAGTGATTTGGCCGAATAGCCGAATACCGAATATTCGGCAGCCGAATATTGGAATTTCTAGAAAATCGGTGTAATAGAAAGTATTTGTCAAATTTAAAATTATTCACAAAGTCAAACACCAAATACACACAATCTATGACGTGTATGATTTAATTCTGTCTGTTAAGAATTTAAAATGAACATATTTTCTCTATTGTTTTGAATGTAATTATACTAAGAATTTCACCCACAAGTGGAATAGAGATGACAGGTTTTATGGAAGTAAGCATTAGCATTATTTTATTAATTATTTAGCTCAAATGAGACAACTACTATTACTTAGTGACCTTGCCTTGCTCAAAACTGTTTAATGAAGATATTTCAAAAGTTATTAAAGTTAATATTTTTATTTTCTGGGTTTTTTTACATACCTATTTTTAAAAGATCTATTAAAATTTAATACACTTAACTGGAATAAATTTTTATTTTCAAAAACCCTAATAACTTATGCTATCTAAGTATTGATGATATATTATCTTTTCTAGCTTGTCACATTTATCTCTTACCCAAAATTCAATAAATCAGTGTACCCAAATAAAGTCTGACTTCCACTTTGTTAATAATAACAAAATAAATTTCTCATATTCTCCATCATAATTAATTATTGCCAGCTTTTGGGAGCAAATACTAAATATAAAATACAATAATACAACTTTAAAATCTGTTTTTGCTAAATCAAGCCTAAAACAAGGTTTAAATAAATTATTTTTTTATTTATAAATTATTTTTATTAAAACTATATACTAATGTATCGTTTTGCAATAATTATAATGCAATTTTAAATGTGTAAAATCTACTAATTTCTTTATTTTTTACATTTCTACTGCAGCAGGCTGCTATTCGGCCGAATAGTCCATCAATATTTGGCCAGACCGAATTTGACCTTACCCAGTATTCGGCCAGGCCGAATATTCGGCTCGGTGATGAATTGACTATTCGGCCAAAAAGGGCCGAATAAACCGAATAGTTTCCGAATATTCGTTACATCCCTAGTACGAACTACCACAAAACCAATAATACGTCAAGTAATACCAATCAACTTTTAATAAACGAAATAAAATAAAGAACGTCTGCTTTACGCCAGCACGTCTTGCCGGTGTGTCGATTACATCTTCTCTCTAGAGTCTAGAGAGACAGTCTAGACATTCACGCCCAAATCATTTGGCGCTTCTTGGAACAGAGCGCCGGTTACAGTTTACAATCAGACAGAGAAAGAAACATGGGATTTGGTTACGATGAGAATGGCATCCCACAGTAATTTACTAACATTTCAGTAGTAATGCAACACGATAGTCCTAGTAATATCATAGGCGACAGCCGTAAACATACGTCCGTACAATCATAAGGAAAATAAGCACAGAAAAGTTATTATTAGGAAAATAAACGCGAATTTGGCAAATGTACATTTCAAAAATATTTTTTAAAAAAGTCATAAATAATCTTTACAGTTGAAGTTTAATTGAAATTCCTTTTCCCCGACTTTGTTTGGGTTTAAACATACCATTTGATGATATAATATTATACACGAAATTAAAAATAGAACAAAAGGCGAATTGATCGAAATCGTCATGCCCCCAATTGCGAAGATTAAAATTTTTAAATACTTCGCCATCATTTCAAAAATCCGATGTTTTTAACTAAAATTTAGACAATTTCCACTAATTAGAAAGAAGTTTTCGACCACAATATTTCATTAATTTCAGTTTAAATGTTAGTAATTTTGTTTCATTCTCAAACACAAGGATCAGGCATTACCTTATTAAAGCGATTCTAAAACGCATCGCTTTGACGTCTAATCCATCGTATACGAGAAGAAATTTGTACCAAATGCCTTCACGCGCACACACAAACATTTTATTTCAACCCCCCCCCCCCCCCCCTTTCTTCCACGCGCAGTAAAAATTCATCCCTCCTGCTCTCTTTCATATCATCTTTGTTTTAAAATATTTTACAAATAAACGTAGGTAAGCGGCTAAAACGCAAAACATACGAATTCGTGTTGGGATAGCTTTAAATGTTGCACGAGAAACTGCAAACATGCTTATCCAAACAGCACAAAATTCACCCATTTCCCCAACCTAGCAAGTTTCGCGGATTTTAACACATTTGGGAACTATCAAATGTGTTCAATCATTATAGCTGTGGTTTTGCTTCATTGACGTTATAACTAGATTAGAAAGGTACAAAGTAACATTCACAATAGTCCGCGGTAAGTTATTTAAAAATAGTATACTAAACACAGAATAATGCCTTTATTGGTAAAGCATTATAATAAGAAATACAGAATGATAACCCTCAATATAAGCTTCTGCACCGTGCTCTCCTTCTTAACTCAATTGCTGAATTTCATGTGGCATCTTAGCGGAAACAATACCCCCCCCCCCCGGCTATATTATAACATCAATTTGCTCTTATCAGAGGGTCAAATGTACCCTCGCTGCACTGCAGCAAGGATATCCATGTAAAAAAAAAGCTCTATTTTACGGCGTCGATGAATTTTGAAAATTATTTCTATTTTAGAGGTAAGGGAAATATCAAAAACTATTCGCGCTAAAAAGACGACAGCATGCATAAAAATGTGAAAATAAATGAAAAATGCAAAAATAATAAAATAAAATACAAATAATAAAATGAAAATAAAAATAAGTACAGAAAGTTATCTTTTTTGCTTTGTTTTTAATGATATTCCTTTTTTACTTCGTGTACTTTCAACTGGATTCGTTTGTTGCTCTCTTATTGGTACCTTTCCTGCTACTTCTACTTCCACTTCACGCTGCCTTTATTCTCATTGGTTCACAGATAATTCTTAGGCTAAAAAAGCTTTGTTTTTGTTGTTTTGTCTGCTTCATTTGGATGCTTTGCACCTAGAAGCTCCCTGTTGCATTGGAAAAGGGATTCCAAGCAAACCCCCCCCCCCCCCGAACATTCCCGAAACATGTCTGCATTTCAATGCTGATTTGTGTTTTCTTAAGGTGAAATTATTTTTATTACCGTTTACTTGCACAAAGTTAAATTATTATTATATGCATTAAAGGAGTTTAACATTTTCGTTGTTTGTCTTTCGAGAGAACTGCGAAAGAAAGCGAGGTGTGCATAATTAGTTCATTTTTGCCCCCAAACGTCAAAAATTTTTTTAACAGTTCAAAAATGAACAAAAACGGGTTCAAAAAGTAAAATATGGACAAGAGATGTCCTCGCCGAGATCTTTCGAATGCAAAAAAAATTGTCATATCGGACAATTGCTTCAAAAATATTAATTGGGCAGCAGCCAGATCGATAGAGACATTTTTTCCATCTAAAGAACCCTACTTTCAATTTTTTTCTTTTTCAATATTTAATTACTTAATAGTTTTTCCTTTTCTTATTTTTAACGATTTTTTTTACAATGCAATAACCCTTCATTTATACTTTTTTCTCTCTTACGGGAAAGTAGGTTAAAAAAGGGTGTCCTCCTCCCCCAGAGATGGCAATTGAAGAAATAAAGCTTTCATCTGATGGACGCGTCAAACGTTTAGACTCTAATAACGTAAGAGTGTTTATTAGGAGAAAATCACAATACCGGGCACAGACCTGCTCGTTGCTTTCTTTGCATTGGGTCTACGTTCGCAGTGAAACGCGTTTTACAGAGCTCGTTTATTTATTATGGCATTAATCTTCAAATAAACGAAAAAAATAATTAATAATTAACTTTAAATGCACAAAATAACAGACATGTGTTTTGCGGTTACTTTTTTTAATTGGAAAAGGGGATAATTGTAACCCGAAAATACGTGTCTGCAGTTTAAAATTTCTATTTCGGGATCATTCATAAATGATGTCACACTCCGAGGGGGGGAGGGGGGTTCGTGAAATTGTGACAAAGTGTGACAAGGGGAGGGGGTAACAAGGAGTGTCACATCATGCATTATGCAACATAGCGTGACGCGTGACAAAGGGGGGAGGGGGTCCACTGAAGTGTGACATATTGTGACAAAAGGGGGAGGGGGGGTCAGATATTTGGGAAAAAAGCGTGACGTCATTTATGAATGACCCCTTCGTGGATTTACATTTTAAATTTTTTTACAATGTGTGCGCGTGCGCTTAGCTGTAACAATACATATACAACCAAAGTAATGAGGATTATAACCCCCCCCCCCCTTTTTCAAGAAACTATTCTTCTTGCGTCACTTCAGGTGGCTATTGTACATACTTCATTTTAGCTGATTATTAGATAAAACTCCTGATTGAACTTAGATTTCATGCATGCGAGACTACGAGTTTCACTCTTAACTACTAATCGATAACTTACCTTTGAGGTCTCCAGTAAAAGCAAACTTCATTTGCATAAATACGCACTGGAAGATTGCTATGCCAAGCCATGTTATTACTTCTAGAGTAAAAGTCATTCGCCCTAAAATGCGTAAGTATCGACCCAAGCCTGCGTGCGCATCAATTTGTTTTTAATTCCTTAACGGTCGGTTAAGAAAACGGTCATAAAAGTGCCTTTTTTTTTATCCCTCAAAATTATATAAAAATATGTGTGTGAACAATATGTATGTTCATTTTTAATTTTGATTTGTTTTTATTCTGAAATTTTAAACACTCCAGCCCGTAAATATCACGGGAGTGAGAAACAGTGGGCGAAAGCCCGTCATTTTCACGGGAGAGAAAGGGAAGGGGTTAGTCGTGAGCGTTTTACAACGGCAAAATATATATGTAAATAGGCAAATGCAAATCAGTTAAGTACCACTACCACCGTTTGGTCCCCCTCTAACTTTCGATGTCCATACTACTATCTACAATCTACGATATTTGCACAATACTCTATACCTTTTTCGCCACTTATAATTCAAAGCAGAAATGTAAAGAACAAAACTGAGAATATGTAACCTATTAGATGTATATCAAAGCAAACTAATACTAATCTTAAGGTCTCAGTTAATAAATTTCCAAAATGTATGCATAGTATGTATATGTATGATAAGCCAGTCAGATTATTTTGTTTGACATTGTACTAGACAAACATAGTACGGTTTGAAGCTAACAATGTCTAATGAAATATAAAGGGAGATAATAAGTGCGGGGACTGCGCATTGTGCTTCGAAGCAACGCTTTGTAAGTTTGATGATTTGCATTAGGGTTTTGACCTCTTGATTAAATTGAAAATTTTGAATGTTTGTATTTCTAATTTATTCAATAATGGTAGGACGGCATGAAATTTTTCATTCTATTACCTATACAGGAGAAGGAGTGTAAAAAGATAACATTTATGTATAATATATGTAACAGATGCATCAAATAATTAACTTCGTGGTCAGTTAGTCGCACGAAAGAGAGATTACAGCTAATTGAAATATTCAAACGAAACTGTTGGCAAACAGAAAGCTAAAATATCTAAAAGCTGTTTAAAGATTCAAGGGTTAACTTTAAAAAAATTGATGAGTTATTGTTGAATTTCGACCGCTGGTTGAACTCGAGTCAATATAAATCGGTTCGTACCGGTGGTTTTTTATCAGTTTTATTTTGATTTATCTCACGATTTCCTTCTCTGGTTACATTTGATTCAAGTCTGATAACAAAAATTCCATCAAATTTAGAGAGTGAATAACTTAAATAGTGGATTTATGTAGATTTAGCCAATATAAATGTGAAAGCACATTTGAGATGCTTTTAAATTCGAAGTACTAAAACGAATGTAGATTAATCGATTTGACGCTGATTCTACTGAAATTGATCAGTTTAGGGCAAGTGATCTCTAAGAAATCTGTGTTCTAGATTCTATTGAATTAGATCAGTTTAGGGCAAATGGTCTCTAAGAAATTGTTTCCTACCAATGTTGTGATTTAAAGAAAAGAAATTTTGTCTGACCGAATTTGCATGGAACTGATTAAAAAATGTGTTATTTTGATTAATAGTATTCATTTTGCTTTGTACCGACTAATTCGTTTCGTGAAAAGTGTCCTGACAGAAGTCAACTTGAAACGTTGTTGTAATTTAAAGAAAAAAAAAAAAGTTTTTATCTGAACGTATTCGCACGGACCTGATTAAAGAATGTGTGTTATTTTGGTGAATAGTTCATTTTTCTATTGCTTTGTACCGACTATTCATTTTCATTTTGCTTTGCACCGACATTCATTTCATTTCATTTTGCTTTGTACCGACTAATTCGTTTCGTGCTAGGTCACTCACCTGAAATCTTGGCAAAAATAAACAGAGCAAGCCTTAAGACTTGTGCGGATCACATTGAGAGTACTTTTTTTTTTGGGGGGGGGGGTAGATCCCTTCCTGATTTGTTGCAGCTTTGGTATACCCCTCCCAAACCTGGTCGTGGAGAAAGTCACCAGACCTAAAATTTTCTTTGTTGAGTAGTTCATAATTTTGCACCAGAATACAAATGAAACATGCATAAATGATACATATCTACGTGTATATTAATTTTCAAAATGAAAACCTGTATTTTAAGGTACACATGCAAAGTTTGCAACCTTGCTAAACTGACAAGCTTTTTTTTTTAATGCTTACATTTTTTTTTCCTGGAAAATTTTAAGCAAAGGCGCTTTAGGGGGGGGGGAGGGTAAAAGTATTTTTAGGGACGACTCAAGGGTGCCCTTTTTGAAAAAAAACAGTGCTCTTTTCAGAGTTCCCCCTGGCGGCCCTTTCATCCTGGCGTCAGCACTATACAAGTTAGGCCAGTTGAATTTTAAGGATATTTTGTTTTAAAAATACTCAGTTAAAAATTTTTAAACTTAACTTTGTTGCATGTGGGCAATTTTGACTAGAAAATAGAGTAGTAAATTTAGTAAAATTATCTGTAAAACTAGGTAAATTTTTCCTAGTCTTGGGGGCGGGAAAAGAAATTCTCACAGCACTTTTTTTTAACTCTAGACGGGGGGGGGGGGTGAGGGTTTGTGAGGCATCTGGAACAGAAGCCAGCGGATCTGGCAACAGAGCTTACCACTTAGGGGTCATTCATAAATGATGCCACGCTTCGAGGGGGGAGGGGGATCATGAAATTGTGACAAAGTACGACAAGGGGAGGGGGTAACACGAAGTGTGACATCCTGCTTATGCAACATAGCGTGACATGTGAGAAGGGGGAAGGGGGTCCGTTGAAGTGGGACATTTTGTGACAAAGGGGGGAGGGGTTTCAAATATGTGGGAAAAAAGCGTGACATCATTTATGAACGGTCCCTTATTTAGGAAAGCTACGGCCGATGCATCATTTTCACACTATCTATATAAATTTCTCGTGCATTTTTAGAAAGTTTTTTTATTTAATGCCAAAGGAATGTAATAGACGTATTCGATTAAAAGAAAGTTACGATATTTGCACTAACCTGCAATTTCGTTTGCAAATCAAAGATAACTTCTCTCATCTCCGGCCGAGTGGCAGTCTGGCTTTTTGTCTTGAGGAAAGGAGAAAGACGATTAACGAATCCAAATGTTCATGTCCCCAAGGAACTTCCTTCACAAGCCGAGTATGATACGTTCCAGAAATGTCTACCTCCTGTGCATCACCCTGTACAAGAGAAAAGTAGAAATTGTACCATTCAAGGTCCTTAACTATCTTATACCATAATAGAAAAGTTCTAACTGCAACTTTCGCCGGCAGTATTTCATAATCACAAAATTTAAATCTTAAAAGATTCGTAAGTAGTGATTATAAATGGTCATTAAAAATAGAGAACGAAATACAGTAAAACCTGTTTTTATGCGATTTTGTTTTTGTGCGATTTTATTTTTGTGCGATTTTTTTCGTGCAATTTATTTTTATGCGGTATATGAATCTTAGCGGCGTTAGCCCCAGTTTAATGTTTCCTATCAATGTACATATACATATTTAAAAATGACAACTAATTATAATTTTTATTTATACAGCAAGCACATGGTAAGTGCCCATGTGCTTACTGCATAAATAAAAATTATAAGAGAAGGCTTTGATAATTTCGGCGAAAATGACCTTGCCGAGATGATAGAGGACCAAACTATCGATGATAGTGACATTATCAATAGTTTGATAGATTATGAAAATAGACGAGAAGAACCGGAATCTATTACAGCAGATAAAATATATGCAGGGATCCAGATTTCTAAAAAATTGGAAACTCATTTTCTTAAAATAGATAACAATGCGGAAAGACGTTTAAAATTCCAAAAAGAACTGAGATCTTGCATGTCTCACTATCGTGACGTTTACAAGCAGTGCGCCCAGAACCCCCCCCCCCCCCCCCCCACCTGCCATTTTCTGGCCTATCGTATTTTTAGATGTCCCCGAGTGCAAGCCCTCGGGAGCAAATGGGGTTCCGGGAGAGCTCGACCAACCGCAAATTTATGAAAACCATTAAAAAAAAATATAAAAAATACAGGTTATTGTAAAACACTAAATCATAGTAGACGTTTACAAGCAATTGACCAGTCGACCGTCGTCACAAAAACTGATTACTGACTTCATGGTACCAAAAAGGAAATCAATTGAAATCCTATCTTCAAGCGACGAAAGCGATATTCAACCAATTCGTCACAAGAAGATGCGCCTTTTGGATTACGACGAGTAGGAGCAAACTATTTAATGTATAATTTGAATACTTCTCCAATCTCCATGTATATGTACAATGAAGAATTAAATATTTTTACAATTTCTTTAGGTCTAATTTAATATTTTAATTTAATTGAAAGCATTCTCTCATCTATTTCGTAAATCATGGATGTATTTTCTAAGTCCGACTTTTTTTATGCGGTCCCTATCCACCGCATAAAAAAAAAATTAGGTAGTATATCGTACAAATTTGTTTATTATATGTAAGAATTTATAAAATTGTCGAATATATTTTTTTGTACGATTTCTTTTATGCGGTCCCTATCCACCGCAAAAAAACAGGTTATTACCTTTGTTCGGCTCAACATGCAGTGTACGAAGCTTGGCTCTGATCTCCTACTACTCGCAACTTCAGGTACGTCCATCTAGGAAGCAACTGGATACGTGGCTCCACAGCACCGGAAAATTAAACAAGAAAACAAATATATTAGTATTTTACACAGTACAATAATAGTTACTCGCGTCAATCAAATGTAGACATGAATAAGAGTCCCCTGACACCCTAGCCACTATGCCACACTGTAAAAAAAATCTTCTGAAAATAACGGAAAAAGTACGGCAGCAGAGTTGCCGGAAATATTCCGTTTCTGATAATATTTTCCCGAGATTATATGATAATATTTCCCGAGAGACAAAAGTTCCATTTATCTCTTCTCTGTCAATCCAAAGCAGGTTGTGAAAATACAGCAACCGTAAAACGGAAAATTTCCGTTCTCGTATTTTCAGGCCGTGATATTTCCGTTTTTGGAAGGAAAAACCATGTATTGGATGGAAATCTTCCATTAAAATCAGATTAAAAACGAAAAAGGAATAAATCTAAGTTACTTTTTTCTCTTCTTTTTTTTTTTTAGAATGTAGGAATGCATGTGTAATAAGCAAACATATTAAATTCATACTGAGATCAAAGAGTAAGTTATGTAAAACAACAGCATTAAGTGGTCTAAACATGATAATTCAATAAATTTTGAAAATAAAAAGGTGACATTTCGGATAACTAGATCTTTCGTGCATTGTTCCAGGTTTCGGATATTTGAAAATCGGTGAGATAGTGGATCAGATAATCGGAGTAAGGGAAAGCCGACAATGGACATTAAAGAGAAATGTGAAAACCACATACAGTTCTATCCCAGAAAAAAAAAAAAAAGACCTGGCAGAATGCCGAGAATGATCCATTCATGTTCAAGGGAGGAATCGCTGGCATAAGGAATAAGCCGTATTCTGTTCTCGTTGAAGTTAGTTTAGCATACCTGATTACTTCCGAACTGACGTTGTCTTCCAGTTTAAAATTTTCTACAACATAGATGCAAATGCTATGATTCTCGAGCTAATAAACGCCCCTGCAAATTTAGCTTCCCTAAAACTCGAATGGATTCACCCGTTTCTGCCATGCGCGTCCAAGTGACCAGACACGTCCAAGTGACCAGACACGTCCAAGTGTCCAGACACGTCCAAGTGTCCAGACACGTCCAAGTGACCAGACACGTCCAAGTGTCCAGACACGTCCAAGTGTCCAGACACGTCCAAGTGTCCAGACACGTCCAAGTGACCAGACACGTCCAAGTGTCCAGACACGTCCAAGTGTCAGAACTTCATACTCAAACTGTACACCTTCTGCTACGATTACAGCACTTGTTATGTAGCGTGACAAACTGAAGTAAAATCGTCTTGACAGTAGTCGGTTCTCCGCTGGACCCCCCCCCCCCCTACGAGTGCTCATATCTGTGATATTCTGTCCACTGATCACTGGATGTTATTACCGATGCGCCAAAGTTTTAAATTAACAAAAGATGCAATCTGATACTATACAGAATTTCCAGAAATAAAGAAAAAAATTTTTAAAAAAAAGAGCGTGACCTTTTTCTCAAAGCAAATATTCATCCATCTCATCTTGAAGTAATTTTGGTGCTACAGTAAAGCTCCGTTATACCGCGCCTCAGTATACCGTGGAATCGGATATACCGCGGTGACTATCATGTCCCCCGACGTTTAAACCACCCTTTATCATTGTCATTTAAAGGTTATTCTTTATTTACTATTGTAAATAAAAATAGCGTACAGTTGAAATGGAGTTCAGGCGGCTAGAGTTGTCCTTTGCTCAGATAGTTGCTAGTAGGTGGCGTTACCTGCCTTGGGTAGTCAAAATGTTGCGTTCAATTTGGTCAAAAAGTGTGTGAAAAAAATATTATATTGATATGCATTGCATTTATTTAATTTGTACATAACTAATAATTTTATAACTAATAATTTTATAATGTAAATTACTTTTTAAAATGTTTTTTTAATTAAATTTAAAAAAAATAGAGCGTAACCTTTTTCTCAAAGCAAATATTCATCCATCTCATCTTGAAGTAATTTTGGTACTACAGTAAAACTCCGTTATACCGAGCCTCAGTATACCGTGGAATCGGATATACCGCGGTGACTATCATGTCCCCCGACGTTTAAACCACCCTTTAACATTGTCATTTAAAAGTTATTCTTTATTTACTATTGTAAATAAAAATAACCCGAGCACACAAAAATTCTAACCAAAGAGCTGTCATCCCCCACCACGCACGCTAACAGATAAAGTGGTGATAGGCCTGATGTACACTTTTTTCACGCTTTTTCTGTCTTTCAACCTAGGAAAACTAATTTGTTTTTCAAATGTCAAAGAGCCAGACTTACATTTGGGAGCCCCCAACGTGCAAAGTGATTTTGTTTTTAAATTACAAAATGTTTGAATGAAATCTGGGGGCACCCAAAGTGAAAATTCCTTGTGTTTTTTAAATAAATTAATCATACAAAATTTCTGTGAAGCAACAGAATACTAACAGTTTGTTTTTGAAAGATGCTATTTTTAAATATTTTTCTTAAATATTTTAAATTACAAAAAAAAAAAAAAATATATTAACCAAAATAAGGGACCCCCTCAAAGTAGGGGCCCTAGGCTCGGGACTCAAGAGCCTAATGCTAAATAAGGCCCTGCTTTCAGTGTAACTATTTCAAAACTCTTAAAATCTGTAAATAAAATTTTTGGTGCGTGGAAAAAAAGAATTTGACCTTACAAAAATGTGAGTTTTTTTTTAATTAAAATATATTTATTTGGTATTGTAAACGTAGAGCAGACGCAGATACTGCGTTGCCAAATTCGCGGAACGAACGTTGATAGGTTTTAAAACAAGAAATTACATAATTTATTACGTAATAAATATAAACTCCTTGTTAAAATGAGTTTTTTGCCATTAAGAAGAAATATTAAACGCAATTATCATAAGAGTTTGAGTGAAGGCTTCTTTGAAACAATGTAATGAAAAGAGAGAATAATACAAATACATAAGTCACGATCAGAAACAGGCTCAGGGCCCAGCTAGGCCGGTAATAGTCCATTTAGCAGTCCCCAATGAACATCAAGAGCATTCTTTAACGTTTTTACCCCGCTGCAATTAACAGTCGCTTCCGGTAAACTATTCCAATTGCGTATAACCCTATTGAAGTAGTCATTTTTCCTCATTTCAAGATGAGCCTGAGATTTGAAAAGCTTAAAACAATGACCTCTGGTTCTACTTTCAGCACATAGCGGCTAGTCCATCAACATTTCCCATTTACTGAATTTAAACAACTGAATCATGTCCCCCCCCCCCTTATCTCAAGACTATACATATTGAGCCTAAACTCAAAATTTAAGTCTGAAAGACCACTTACCAATCTAGTAGCCCTCCTTTGAACCCTTTCTAATAAGGTGATATCCTTCTTTAGGTACAGAGACCAAAACTGAACAGCATATTCCAAATGAGGTCTTACCAAACTTCTGTATAGTGGCAATACAACTTCCTTAGACCTATTCAAAATAGCCTTACTGATAAACCCAAGCATCCTGTTAGCTTTGTTACAGACTATTTTATTGAACGGCCACTCAACTTAGTACGACATCGGTAGAATTGCAAGTGGCTACGATTATGAGCGCAATGGACCCTGCGGCGACGATGATTTACAATACGTTTGCTACTCGATGATACAATCGCCAAATTTGATGAACAATACTTATGTAATTACATAAATGTCATAATGTTTTACATGCTAAATTTAATGACTACCGTCGAATTTCGACTGGTGGGCGAACTCTAGTAATATGAAATATAGGTGAGTTAGAAGTCAGGAATTGGAAAAGTCCGGATAATTCCGGACTTGTCACGATATTTTTAGTAGATATTTTAAGTATATTAGTAACTGTCTTACACGACACTTTTTTTTCTTAAGGAAATTGAACATTTTTCACTGTTTAGAATTTTTTTTCTTTCTTCTAATCTGAACAGTAATGATAGCAGGCTGAAATATATAAACATATTCCTCATAAATTTGGAAAAAGTTGAGGTTACTAGCCAAGAGAAAGCAACGCATGCCTATTTTTTTTTTCTGAGGCGTTTTCACAGAATGGAGCATGTATAGCAATACTTTACTATGAAAAGGTCACTCATTAAAATCACAACAAATTATCTTGTAATTATACAAAATGAAATAATAGAAGATCACACTTATTGATCAGTTCTTTCAAGAATCATAAATTAGAATGCACATATTTATTTGTTTTGCTTTGAGAAACTCTCAATACATTTGATCCAAAAAAAAAGATGAGAGAAAATTGTTTTTTTTACAGCTAGAGCATCTTAATAATTTTGAGGCTTTCTCCGTTCAGTAATCATCTAATCAAAACGTTTTCATTTAAGGAAATTGTACATTTGTCACTGTTCAGAAAAGCTTTTTTTTCATCTCTTCTGAACAGTAATGATAGCAGGCTGAAATATATAGAAATAACCCTCATAAATTTGGAAAAAGTTCAGGTTACTAGCCAAGAGAAAGCAGCGACTGCCTATTTTTTTTTTCTGAGGCGTTTTCGCAGAATGGATCATATATAACAATACTATGAAAAGGTCACTCATATTGAGTTCACAACAAATTTTCTTGTAATCATACAAAATGAAATAATAGAAGATCAAACTTATTGATCATTTCTTTGAAGAATCATAAATTAGAATACACATATTTATTTGTTTTGCTTTGAAAAAACTCAATACATTTGCTCCAAAAAAAAAAAAATGAGAGAAAATTTTTTTTTTTACACCTCGAGCATCTTAATAATTTTGAGGCTTTCTCCGTTCAGTAATCATCTAATCAAAACGTTTTCATTTGAGGAAATTGTACATTTGTCACTGTTCAGAAAAGCTTTTTTTTCATCTCTTCTGAACAGTAATGATAGCAGGCTGAAATATATAGCCATATCCCTCATAAATTTGGAAAAAGTTCAGGTTACTAGCCCAGAGCAAGCAACGCCTGCCTATTTTTTTTTTCTGAGGCTTTTTCACAGAATGGAGCATGTATAGCAATACTTTACTATGAAAAGGTCACTCATATTAAAAACACAACAAATTTTCTTGTAATCATACAAAGTGAAATTAATAATAGAAGATCAAACATATTGATCATTTCTTTGAAGAATTATAAATTAGAATACACATATTTATTTGTTTTGCTTTGAGAAACTCTCAATACATTTGCTACAAAAAAAAAAAAAAAGATGAGAGAAAATTGTTTTTTTACAGCTCGAGCATCGTAATAATTTTGAGGCTTTCTCCGTTCGGTAATCATCTTAATTAAAACGTTTTCATTTAAGGAAATTGTACATTTATCACTGTTCAGAAAAGTTTTTTTTTCATCTCTTCTGAACAGTAATGATAGCAGGCTGAAATATATAGCCATATCCCTCATAAATTTGGAAAAAGTTCAGGTTACTAGCAGAGAGAAAGCAACGCCTGCCTATTTTTTTTTCTGAGGCGTTCTTACAGAATGGAGCATGTATAGCAATACTTTACTATGAAAAGGTCACTCATATTAAAATCACAGCAAATTTTCTTGTAATCATACAAAATGAAATAATAGAAGATTAAACTTATTAATCATTTCTTTTAATAATCATAAATTAGAATACACATATTTATTTGTTTTGCTTTGAAAAAACTCAATACATTTGCTCCAAAAAAAAAAAAAAAAAAAAAAATGAGAGAAAATTGTTTTTTTTTTTACACCTCGAGCATCTTAATAATTTTGAGGCTTTCTCCGTTCAGTAATCATCTAATCAAAACGTTTTCATTTGAGGAAATTGTACATTTGTCACTGTTCAGAAAAGCTTTTTTTTCATCTCTTCTGAACAGTAATGATGGCAGGCTGAAATATATAGCCATATCCCTCATAAATTTGGAAAAGGTTCAGGTTACTAGCCAAGAGAAAGCAACGCCTGCCTATTTTTTTTTCTGAGGCGTTTTCGCAGAATGGAGCATATATAACAATACTTTACAATGAAAAGGTCACTCATTAAAATCACAACAAATTATCTTGTAATTATACAAAATGAAATAATAGAAGATCACACTTATTGATCAGTTCTTTCAAGAATCATAAATTAGAATGCACATATTTATTTGTTTTGCTTTGAGAAACTCTCAATACATTTGATCCAAAAAAAAAGATGAGAGAAAATTGTTTTTTTTTACAGCTCGAGCATCGTAATAATTTTGAGGCTTTCTCCGTTCGGTAATCATCTTAATTAAAACGTTTTCATTTAAGGAAATTGTACATTTATCACTGTTCAGAAAAGTTTTTTTTTCATCTCTTCTGAACAGTAATGATAGCAGGCTGAAATATATAGCCATATCCCTCATAAATTTGGAAAAAGTTCAGGTTACTAGCAGAGAGAAAGCAACGTCTGCCTATTTTTTTTCTGAGGCGTTTTCACAGAATGGAGCATGTATAGCAATACTTTACTATGAAAAGGTCACTCATATTAAAATCACAGCAAATTTTCTTGTAATCATACAAAATGAAATAATAGAAGATTAAACTTATTAATCATTTCTTTTAATAATCATAAATTAGAATACACATATTTATTTGTTTTTCTTTGAGAAACTCTCAATACATTTGCTCCAAAAAAAAGATGAGAGAAAATTGTTTTTTTACAACTCGAGCATCTTAATAATTTTGAGGCTTTCTGCGCTCAGTAATCATCTTAATCAAAACGTTTTCATTTAAGGAAATTGTACATTTATCACTGTTCAGAAAAGTATTTTTTTCATCTCCTCTGAACAGTAATGATAGCAGGCTGAAATATATAGCCATATCCCTCATAAATTTGGAAAAGGTTCAGGTTACTAGCCCAGAGAAAGCAACGCCTGCCTATTTTTTTTTTCTGAGGCGTTTTCACAGAATGGAGCATGTATAGCAATACTTTACTATGAAAAGGTCACTCATATTGAGTTCACAACAAATTTTCTTGTAATCATACAAATTGAAATAATAGAAGATCAAACTTATTGATCATTTCTTTGAATAATCATAAATTAGAATACACATATTTATTTGTTTTGCTTTGAAAAAACTCAATACATTTGCTCCAAAAAAAAAAAAAAAATGAGAGAAAATTGTTTTTTTTTTTTACACCTCGAGCATCTTAATAATTTTGAGGCTTTCTCCGTTCAGTAATCATCTAATCAAAACGTTTTCATTTGAGGAAATTGTACATTTGTCACTGTTCAGAAAAGCTTTTTTTTCATCTCTTCTGAACAGTAATGATAGCAGGCTGAAATATATAGCCATATCCCTCATAAATTTGGAAAAGGTTCAGGTTACTAGCCAAGAGAAAGCAACGCCTGCCTATTTTTCTTTCTGAGGCGTTTTCGCAGAATGGAGCATATATAACAATACTTTACAATGAAAAGGTCACTCATTAAAATCACAACAAATTATCTTGTAATTATACAAAATGAAATAATAGAAGATCACACTTATTGATCAGTTCTTTCAAGAATCATAAATTAGAATGCACATATTTATTTGTTTTGCTTTGAGAAACTCTCAATACATTTGATCCAAAAAAAAAGATGAGAGAAAATTGTTTTTTTTACAGCTAGAGCATCTTAATAATTTTGAGGCTTTCTCCGTTCAGTAATCATCTAATCAAAACGTTTTCATTTAAGGAAATTGTACATTTGTCACTGTTCAGAAAAGCTTTTTTTTCATCTCTTCTGAACAGTAATGATAGCAGGCTGAAATATATAGAAATAACCCTCATAAATTTGGAAAAAGTTCAGGTTACTAGCCAAGAGAAAGCAACGACTGCCTATTTTTTTTTTCTGAGGCGTTTTCGCAGAATGGATCATATATAACAATACTATGAAAAGGTCACTCATATTGAGTTCACAACAAATTTTCTTGTAATCATACAAAATGAAATAATAGAAGATCAAACTTATTGATCATTTTTTTGAAGAATCATCAATTAGAATACACATATTTATTTGTTTTTCTTTGAGAAACTCTCAATACATTTGCTCCAAAAAAAAAGATGAGAGAAAATTGTTTTTTTACAGCTCGAGCATCTTAATAATTTTGAGGCTTTCTCCGTTCGGTAATCATCTTAATTAAAACGTTTTCATTTAAGGAAATTGTACATTTATCACTGTTCAGAAAAGTTTTTTTTTCATCTCTTCTGAACAGTAATGATAGCAGGCTGAAATATATAGCCTTATCCCTCATAAATTTGGAAAAAGTTCAGGTTACTAGCCCAGAGAAAGCAACGCCTGCCTATTTTTTTTTTCTGAGGCGTTCTTACAGAATGGAGCATGTATAGCAATACTTTACTATGAAAAGGTCACTCATATTAAAATCACAGCAAATTTTCTTGTAATCATACAAAATGAAATAATAGAAGATCAAACTTATTGATCATTTCTTTTAATAATCATAAATTAGAATACACATATTTATTTGTTTTTCTTTGAGAAACTCTCATTACATTTGCTCCAAAAATAAGATGAGAGAAAATTGTTTTTTTACAACTCGAGCATCTTAATAATTTTGAGGCTTTCTCCGCTCAGTAATCATCTTAATCAAAACGTTTTCATTTAAGGAAATTGTACATTTATCACTGTTCAGAAAAGTATTTTTTTCATCTCCTCTGAACAGTAATGATAGCAGGCTGAAATATATAGCCATATCCCTCATAAATTTGGAAAAAGTTCAGGTTACTAGCCCAGAGAAAGCAACGCCTGCCTATTTTTTTTTTTTTTTTTGAGGCGTTTTTGCAGAATGGAGCATGTATAACAATACTTTACTATGAAAAGGTCACTCATATTGAGATCACAACAAATTTTCTTGTAATCTTACAAAATGAAATTAATAATAGAAGATCAAACTTATTGATCATTTCTTTTAAGAATCATAAATTAGAAAACATATATAGATTTGTTTTGCATTGAGCAAACTCGCAATACATTTGCTCCAAAAAAAAAAAAAAAAAGAAAGAAAAAGATGAGAAAAAAAATTGTCTTTTTACAGCTCGAGCATCTTAATAATTTTGAGGCTTTCTCCGTTCGGTTACTATCTTAATCAAACCTTTTTTTTTAAAAATGAAATTGAACATTTGACACTGTTCAGAAACTTTTTTTTTTCATCTCCTCGGAACAGTGTCCTTAGCAGGCTGAAATAATTAGCACAACCCCTCACAAATTTGGAAAAATACAGGTTACTAGCCATGAGAAACCAACGCTTTTTTAAAGTGTTTCTTTCTTTTTTTTTGAGGCGTTCTCGCGAAATGGAGCATGTATTTAAAAATGATAAAGTACTATAAAAAAGCTTACATGCAGAGTGACATTTATAATGGATTGTCTTGGCAGTAATACAAATTGCAATCTTCTTAAGAATAATAAATATACATCGGTTCTTCTCAAGTAACTTTTCTCAGGACACCAACTTTACTTTGACACAAAGGAATTAACATAGTTGGCGAACAATGGTGTTCCCGACAGCTTAACTGAACCTTTAACTGGAAACAAACTTCGAACCTCGGTTAAATTTCATGAATCGGGTGCATGCAGTTGTTTCGGATCCGACCAGGCCTCCCCCGCTCCATGCAGCTTCTTCGGCCCAGTTGCTCGAATCCTAATCCAACTGCCCTGATCCAGAAATCATATTTTATGTACTTAAGTTATCTTTTTACAATATCTGTGGTACACAAAATCAAAGTAGCGTTCACAAAAAATAATACTAATGCAAAATTGCAATATTCACCAATTTATTAAAGTACTGCAGCTTCAGATACTGTTGAAGCATTAGAACATGTGTGAATGAAAAGTGATATGGAAAGAAGATATCAAAGTAAATAACCGTAGTAAGAATAAAATTTAAATTTTCCAATATTATAGAATATTTTTTATCGTCTGGCAGATTTTTTCTGGGTCAATTTTTAACTTTTTTCATTCACAGAAATTTCCAATGGAATGTTTCATGCTCCATGTATATATTTTTATTATTTGAACTTTTCCTTTTAGTAACCTTATTTCAAGTAACCTATTTCACGTTAAGCAAATTTTGAAAACTGGTGTTCCGACCAACAATCAAAACTCCAAAGTGAAGTTAGTATCGAAAGTATTATGCTATTTATATAATTTTATAATTATTCACCAAATTTAGAGATTTTCACGTCGAGTTTATTTCGATCATCCCTAAATCTGCAAATCATTGTCGCCGAAGGGCCCATTGCGCTCAAAAATGTAGCCGCCTGTACTTCTGCCGATGTCGTACTAAGTTGAGTGGCAGTTGAGTAAAATTTAAATGTTAGTTTCCCTACACTATTCTTATTTTTCATTTCAATGTTTCAGAGAAGCCTTCATTCAAACTCTTATTGCAATTTTTTTTAATATTTCTGCTCAATGGCAGCAACCACTTTTTAACAATGAGTTTTATATTTATTACCTAATCATTTACTCATGTTGCCATCTGCTATCTACAACAATATAATATTACAATTGTAAAGGAGGATTTCCTGATAAACGAAAAGGGGAAATAATGACGAACTGATTCCAAAATTTAATTCATATCACTAAAACTTCACAACTAAATTTAAAAAAAAGTAAGAGAATCGGATGAGAAAATGTTTTTTGACTTTTTTGTCTTTGTCTATTTATATATAGATTCTTTATAAATTTTTTTTTTATGGCACCAAATACTTTTTACACGGTTTTCTTTAACTTGATTTGTCACGGAAGTTTGCTACGCGGTTTTTGACCCACTATTTCTGCATAAAATATCTTCAAACTTTGCACACAAGCTTATCTTCCGATGGCCACTACAGTATTCCATCCATTTTGTAATTTATTATAACGTTAATTAGGGGAAAAAATATTATTTTGTCTCTGAAGAAATTATCAGAATTATTATTTGTCGAATGGCAACGATAGCTTTGTTTGGATAATGCAACGATGTTATTTAACTTGATTTGTTACGGAAGTTTGCTACACGGTTTTCGACCACTATTTCTGCATAAAATATCTTCGAACTTTGCACACAAGCTTATCTTCCGATGGCCACTACAGTATTCCATCCATTTTATAATTTATTATAACGTTAATTAGGAGAAAAAATATTATTTTGTCTCTGAAGAAATTATCAGAATTATTATTTGTCGAATGGCAACGATAGCTTTGTTTGGATAATGCAACGATGTTATTTAACTTGATTTGTCACGGAAGTTTGCTACGCGGTTTTCGACCACTATTTCTGCATAAAATATCTTCGAACTTTGCACACAAGCTTATCTTCCGGTGGCCACTACAGTATTCCATCCATTTTATAATTTATTATAACGTTAATTAGGTAAAAAAATATTTTTTGACTCTGAGGAAATTATCAGAATTATTATTCGACTACTATTACTGCATTTTAGTTTTTTTTTAAATAAAACCGTCTAACTTAAAAACATTTTTTGGAGATTTAATATTTAAAACTTGTTGTATATCGGAAATAGAAGACGGATATCAACACAAGGTAATTAAATCGGGGTAAATGTACGATTTCGTGCTGGTGTACTTAAAGTGGGATAAATATAAGAACGGGATATAATAGAGCTGAAAAATTCATTTTAAGTCTAATAAAGCAGGAGTAAAATGGCGTTTTATTGTGTAATAGAGCTTCTCCTTGTTTTTAATTGGTTCATTATATTTGTAACTTCGACCACTGTTTGAGAATAAAAACTTCGCATTCCATTTTCACTTGGATTTCTATCATCCCGAAATTCACAATATGCATTGATAAAGATGTTCGGTTTATTCCCGAAACGCGTGTTCGCGATATGCTTGCAAATTCAGCTTCAGCAGTCCTGTTTACTCTTTTCCTTTTAGTAACCTTACCATAAGTAACCTATTTTAAGTTAGGAAAATTATTAAAAATTCTCGAGAGAAATTTTTCGTATAGAAACAAGCATTTTTTGGATGTCAAAAATTGAGAAAATTTCTCATTTTTTAGTTTTTATATGCCGTCTCTTTCCATTTTTATGCGTAAAATAATGGTTTTTGGCTTTAAAATTTCTATCTAAAGTCTACAGTTTTGTTATAAAACATTTTTTTTTATTTTAGTAATGGAGACAATTTAGTAATGAATACACAGAGAATCATAAGCGAATCATTGATAAAGTTGAGGAAGTTATTCAAAAAGATAATAGTAATAAATAAATAAATAAACGCCCATATTGCGGAAAAGACAAAAATACCAATCAAAAAAGGAATTCGCAAAGTGTACTTTCCGAATAATAGAATCTATTAAATCAAATATTGCACTCCTATTTTATAATGGAAGAGGATATTTATTGATCGCAATTCCCATTTGAAAAGAATTCCACTTCTCGAAAACGTTTTATGAAACACATCTTCTCTCTAATAGAGTAAGAGATTCCTTTTCAAAAGATAGTTATTTTAAAAATTAGCCCCAAATTAAAGGTGATATAAAATAAAATTAATATAATCTAACAAGCTCGTAATACATCTTTAATGAAGAACTGAATCCTTACAACCAGGGGCCGCGCGGATGGGGGGAGACCAGCGGGACCAGTCCTCCCCTTCACCAGAAGGCATCGAATATACGGTAACTGACCGACTTTTAGGCATCCGATACTGATCCGATCACTGCACTAAAGATCCGATAATTCACAAAATAAAATTTGATTTTTAAAAATTTTATTACAGTGCTTTTAAAATGGATAAATTAAAACCTTCAGAAGTGTTTGGAATTTTTGGGATGTTTAAAAATATGTTTGAAATTTATGAGTTTTAACATCAGAGCCAGTTATTCCTCCCCTCCGCGAATTCCCGGGTATATTATTGCTTTGAGCACAATTGTGCTGAATCACCCGCAGTAAACTAAATTCCGGACTTTATATTTTTCACTTGTGAACCGATTCAAAATCTAGTTCGCTGAAATCTCGGAAAAGACAATATACGTGCTTGGTTTCGAACTCCACACTATTTAGTTTAACGCTTCATCGCGCGTCTTCACTGATTAACACAATCTTATCAGGGGACGTGCCAGAGGAAATTCCAATTAATCAAGATGATCCCTTCACAAAATTCCAATTAATCAAAATGATCCCTTCACAAAATTCCAATTAATCAAAATGGACCCTTCACAACATTTCAAACTATCAAACGGACCCCTGCAAAACTCCGACCTTCAAATATCGTAATTTTTTACAGAACATTTTTATTAAATAAGCGTTATCTAACGATTAAAAAATTTATCACTATATGTTTAAATTTTGCATTTTCACAAAACTATTTAATTTTTCATAAAAATCTTTTTAAAATTCACAAAATAGGACCGTTATAATGTAGAATTGACACCTGCTTATAATATCTATTTTACATCTTTCACCTAGTCCGTATTAACAGGCAATTAAAAAGAAAGAGGCCGAATAAAGAAAAACATTGACCCCCAATTGTACGACAATAAAAGGGACATATTGGGATCGGAAAATAGTAGGCGATAGTGATCAAGTCATCTTTTAAGTTCACAAAAGCAAATAATAGCTGCAATCAGCCGTAAGAGATTTTAGTAAAAGCTGTTGCAATATACAAAAATTATAGCTGATGTAACATTACGAAGTGAAATTTTTTTATGTGCACTGGAAGACTGCCTGATTGCTGCCTTCTTGTTTTAAAGGGGGTAAAAATGATAAACCTATATACTTTCTACTACTAATATTTTATTATCAACTTATTATATACCTTTCATCATCGTCAGGACACGCCTTAAACATGAATAAATATATAGTCTGTTATTTCAGAAACAGTACGTTTTTAAAAGCTAGTGTTAAATACTCTGACGCTTTCATCATGAACCGAAAACTTCGATCTTATCAAAATCATAGGAAACATTTATATTTAAGTAATGTATGTAAGAAAGGGGGAATATTTTCCTTTAAATATGGGTAGCACTAAAAGTTTTAGAAAATTGGTCAAACTATAAAGCCCTTTTACTGCTAACTCGCAATTAGACACAGGATTTTTGTTTTTGGAGAAACGTATTAGTCTGCATTCAAATAAAGCAATGGTTTACATTTAGACAAACAATTCAAAACTTCCTATGATAAATGCAAGGCTAAATCATTTATACATTTTCGCGCAATGATTGTGTACTCTATAAAGTAAATAATATCGAAAATTATATTTCTTTACTAAATCAAATTCAAGGCTTAATGCATCGTGAAAATACCATTAGAAATAAAAAAAAAAGTGAAGTAATTAAATAAAAATTGAAAAATAAAAAATTTGAAAGTAGGGTTTTGAGATGGGGGGAAAATGTGTGTCTGTCGGTCTGTCCCCCCCCCCCCTAATAACTTTTGAACGAATAGTCCGATTCGAAAAATTCTTTTTGCATTCGAAAGATCTCGGCGAGGACATCTCATTTCCATATTTTACTGATTTGAACAATTTTTTGTTCAATTTTGAACAGTTCAAAAAATTTTAACATTAGCGCCTATGGGTGAAAATGAAGCAAATTATATAAACTTTGGGTACAAGATCCAAGTTCACATGAACAAGCTCACTGGAAGAAGTTCTTGGCGTGAAATATCGATTTGAACAATTTTTGTTCATTTTTGAACAGTTCAAAAAAAATTAACATACCGCCTGCGGGGAAATTTCAATCCTACATAATTCCTGATCTAACGGACCGATTTGCTTGGAACAAACTTTATCGGAAAGCTCTTATGACGTAGAACATGTACAAATAGAAAGTCCAGAGCTTAAGGAGCCTATTTTCCTATGAATTTTTTTATCGGGATTTTCAAGAATATTTTTGAATCAATGAATGATTAAATGAATAAGCAAAAGAATGAATGAGTGACTAAATACATGAATGACTTAATAAATGAATGATTGAATGAAAATCTATTAACCGTTGAAAAGGTATATTTGAAGCAATTAAGAACTAAAACTAAACGAGAAAGACAGAGAGAGAGATAGCTAGATTATAAATTTGAATTCGTTGTATACGGGAAAGTAGGCTCGTATAGTTCTAGACGGAACTTCTTGTTAAGTTCTGATAATGTACTATTTGGTTTTCACAAAAAGATCTTCGATGGAAGGAGTGCGCGATTTCATTAGTTAAAACAAGCGCGAGAAAAACAGGTTTTCCTCAAATTAACGGACGAGAAAGTTACAGTCCTCATCATCTAATGAGGCAGTGTTTCCCAACCGGTGGTTCGCGAAGTGTCGAAAGGGGATTCGCGAAAATAGTATTGCAATGGCGGAATTTTTTTACTGCTAACTTAAAATAAAAACGAAATAATACATTTACACAAGTATGAAGAGAGAGGGTAAAAGGATTTTTTTAAAACATAAATTGTTATCCCAATAATGCGAAAAAGCTGTGGCCTGGAATGGAATGCATACGTACAAAGTTTGAAACTCACTTATTTCTACTGTTACCTGATTTCGAAAATTTGAATTTTAAAGTGGAATCGAAAGGAGATTCATTGATTTATTTTAAACATAAGTTTCTCTTACCAATTCCCATTTTTTTTTCCCTCGCCGGTTCGAAGAAAGAGTCGAAAATATGAAAATTAACTTGAATGTAAAGTTTTCCATTACTTTCGGCTAATCTTATATATAAGCCGCTTAAGTATCTGTTCGTCGCCAATAGCTTATTCCGAATTTCTTACTCCGAGAAAACTGCATCGTGCTACCATCTACACAATTGTTTCTAAAATGAAAACGACTAATAATCAAAACATTTCTCTAGCATTTTAAGTGAGGCATCGCTAGATTTGCAGTCTCCGTTAAAAATGAATGTAAACGCGAATTTAATTTAATCCTTCTTTCTTTGTTTTAATTTAATGTATGTAAAAAGCGCAGACGATAAATAAAGTGGCAGCGCTCTTTTTTCCAGTTTCGTTAAAACTATTGTCTTGACGATGATTACGTTGGCTATAAATAATTATTTTTCACAAACAATTTGATTATATAGTAAATAATTTTATTTTACAGATTATTATAACTTAGATTTTTTTTTTTTTTCCAGTAAGAATATTTTTTTACGAAATTATATGTTTATTATTTATTCATTAAACTTTACTGCTCTACTCGATAAATATCTCTGATTTTATGTGCATTTCCGGTTAATGGGATAATTGTGTACAGTAAAACCTGTTTTTGTGCGGTGGATAGGGACCGCATAAAAAAAATCGTACAAAAGAATATTCGAAAATTTTATAAATTCTTACATACAATAAACAACTTTGTACGATATACTACCTAAAATTTTTTTTATGCGGTGGCTAGGGACCGCATAAAAAAAGTCGGACTTAGAAAATACATCAATGATTTATGAAATAGACGAGATAATGCTTTCAATTAAAGTAAATAATTAAATTAGACTTAAAGAAATTGCAAAAATATTTAATTCTTCATTGTACATATACATGGAGAAGTTTTCAAATTATACATTAAATAGTTTGCTCCTACTCGTCGTAATCCAAAACGCGCATCTTCTTGTGGCGAATTGGTTGAAAATCGCTTTCGTTGCTTGAAGATAGGATTTCAATTGATTTCTTTTTTGGGACCATGAAGTCAGTGATCAGTTTTTGTGACGACGGTCAACTGATCAATTGCTTGTAAACGTCGCGATAGTGAGACATGCATGAGCTCAGTTCTTTTTGGAATTTTAAGCGTCTTTCCGCATTGCTATCTGTTTTAAGAAAATGCGTTTCCAATTTTTTAGAAATCTGGATCCCAGCATATATTTTATCTGCTGCAATAGATTCCGGTTCTTCTTGTCCATTTTCATAATCTATCAAACTATTGATAATGTCACTATCATCAATAGTTTGGTCCTCAATCATCTCGGCAAGGTCATTTTTGCCGAAATTATCAAACCCTTCTCCTATAATTTTTAAATATGTATATGTACATTGATAGGAAACATTAAACTGCTGCTAACGCCGCTAAAATTCATATACCGTATAAAAATAAATCGCACGAAAAAAATCGCACAAAAATAAAATCTCACAAAACCAATCGCACAAAAACAAAATCGCATAAAAAAAGACCGCACAAAAACAGGTTTTACTGTATTTATAATATTTAGAATAGCGGTCATTTCCTATGACCGACGGGCTTACTAATTTCTCGTATACAGAACCCAAAGTGGAACCCGGAAGGTAATTATTCATTAATTTTAAATTTTGTACTCGCATTTATCGCATTTAAACTTCTACCCGAAAGTGGAACCGAACGATACTTATTGATTAATTCAAACTTTGAAAGTATATTTCTCATATCATTCCGCAACTTTTTCGCAGAATCAGGAAAATAATTTTTAAAGATATTTTTTTGCGAATACTAATGTGTACTGCCCTCTTATTAATTCAAAAAGGGCTAATAATAAAAAAGTAATTTTCATTTTTATTTAAACTTCGTTTGCAATTATATTTTCATTTCTTATTAGGGAGCATTCATAAATGATGTCACGCTTCGAGGGGGGGAGGGGGGTTCGTGAAATTGTGACAAAGTGTGACAAGGGGAGGTTGTAACAAGAAGTGTGACATCATGCATTATACAATATAGCGTGACATGTGACAACGGGGGGGAGGAGGGTCTGCTGAATTGTGACATATTGTGACAAAGGGGGGAGGGGGTCACATATATGGGAAAAAAGCGTGACATCATTTATGAACGGCCCCTTGTGCAATGGAAAATAATGTGCTAGGAAAAAAATAGTTTTGCAACTCGTTACTAACGACTATAGAAGGAGGGATCGCCATTTTCTTTTGCGTCTTAGAATGGGTCCGCAAGGGAAAAAAGGTTGGAAGCCACTGATCTAAAAGGCGATCCACCTGGCAAGGGAGGAACTACTCCATTTCCCCCGAAGGGATGATGCTATCTGTCAGTTTATAAATTTAGTTGCTTTCAACCAACAGGGACGCAAACATTCCGATTCGCGTACTAAATAAACGCAGCTGCAAAACGAACTTCCCTAAAACTTGAATGGATTCGTTGTTTTCTGCCATGCGCAGAAGCGTCCAAACGTCAAAACTCCGTGGTCCAACTCTGTAAGAATTATCTGTAACAATGCTCTCTCTCAAGGTCAAGCCTTCCTCTCAGAGTTAAACTGTCATTTCGCGAGAGATGAGTTCAGACATATTTCGCTGAAGTTCTGCAGTACAGATGAAAAACCAACTAAATTATAGACACTATACTTATGTAATAAAAATTAATTTCACGTTAAGAAAGCACAAATAAGCATTAAAATGCAGACATATGCTTCGGGATTGCTTGGAATCCCTTTTTCAATGCGACAGGGAGCTTCTAGATGCAAAACATCCAAATGAAGCCTGCTTCATTTGGATGTTTTTATTACAGTTTACTTGCGCAAAGTTAAATTATTATTACTATGCTTATGTATTGCTTGAAGCTTTTAGCTTTCAAAAAGCAATGCTTCCAGCTAAATATGTTAAGTGCGGAAACAGAAACCAACCATGCTCTCAGAAATAGAGCTCTCACTTTTGACGATTCTTCAATCGTCAAGAAAATTTCGTCATTTACAACGATTCTTTCCTCGTACGATCACGTGACTTAAAGTTACTACACACATTTCGCTAGTTTGTCGAATGGTTTACTCTGAGCATTTTTCACGAAGCCATTTTTTCAAATACGACGAAAGTTTCGTGAGATTTGAGCATGCGGTTCTGAGAGCTAATATCTAAAACAAACACAATAAAATTAGCAAATGAGAAGTGGAGGGGAGATATCTTTTGTCTGTCTCTACGAAAAATAAAGCTGCAAGTAAGTCTGTGTGCCTCACGTAAGACCAAGACAGTTCGGCCCCTTTTCATGGAATTGGGACCGGGATTAGCTTGGGGGATGTGCACCTGTCCCCCCCCCCCCCCCTCTCTTCAGAAATTGGGAAATTTTACACATAACACATTACTACATTGTGCAACGAAATGATTTATTATATAAAACACCATTCCCAAATGCTAGCTGAATCGTTTGAAAAGTATTTTAATGAAGACTGCTCATGCGAATGTATAAGAAATCCATGGAAAACACGACCCGTGTTACATTTTGGCACACTATAGGCACAACTTTGGGGGCGCCCACCCGCGACAAAAAGTTTTTAACCATAAAACTTTGGAGGCCCCAAAGCAGGGACGGACTGGGACCCCTAAAAGGGCGGTGGACCAACTAACCAAAAGGGCGGCAACCAAAGGGCACACACACATATATATAGGATGGTATCTGCGGGACAAATGAGGTTTTAATGCTTCCTTTGGAAAATTTGAAATCCTAATATCAGTCAATCAGTCATAACTTCATGGCATAACTTGGCTTGTTTTGCATGAAATGCTTATGCTGCAGTCATATTTGAAATTTTGTTTTAACAGGAAAACAGGGGCGACTATTCTAATCTGGGCTTAACTGATTGGATGAATACATAATTTGTAATAAACAGATAAGTTAAATACAAAATTAATTTCAGGATTATATTAAAATATAAGGTTGTTCTTACTTTTTACGTTTGTTCGTTTCTTTTTTCCTTTCTTTTTTTAAATAGGTGGAAATAAAATGATTATTAATTAATACAAGAACAAAGGAATCTACAACGAAAAGAAAAATTAATTACTGAACTTTTGCATAATATTTTTCGTTTATTTTCCTTAAATATTTCTACACCCGTTAAAATTATTCTTTAGGCACATGGAGAGAGGCACCACATTTACCATCATTGAGAAAACGAAAATGGAGCAGTTCTGTTCAAAGAATCAGGCACCTTAATAAAATACTTAATCTGAGTTGTTTCCAGTTTTTCAGAATTTTAACAATAATTGATTTGAGAAGTAATTTTTCGCTGGATTTTCGAGGAAAAAATATTTACATGAGAGTGCTTTGCACATAGGAATATAGCGTAAATCAAAACATACACCATTTCGAAGAAACCAATTCTAAATAATAATAATTCAAAATTGCTACTTTGTACTGCATATTATTTTATATATTATTTATTTATTAGCAATGTTCTCATATTATTATTATTACTCAGAAACACTATTCAAAAGAATAAAACTAACAATCGGTTCACATTTAACGATGACAGACTTTGCACAGTGTCACTGAAATTTTATATTTGAATCTAATATAAAAATAATATCTATAGTTTGATACTTTTAGTTATTGTTTGTAACGGATTTAAAATATGAAACAAGCAATATATGTGCAGTTAATATTTTGATGTAATCTAAAAGTAGGAGTAAAACTAATCTACTTTGACCCTTAAAAGCCTATTTCTTACATTCTATTAGATAATTGTCCCACAGTGTACCAGTCGGTAGAAGCTTGGTTCCCGCAGAACACCAAAATTGAAGCAACACTAATTAAGGTCAGTGTTTGGAAGGGTGACAACCTCTTGCGGCTGGTTGCTGCGGTCCGTGTACGCTAAAGGGAGCTGGTGCACGTTAAATAGGTCGCGGCTCCAATATCCTCCACGTAAAACGATACCTCTAGGGGTGCCAATCCCAGGTGACGGTCTCTCATCTGTGAGCTGATTCAAAAAATTAAGAGACCTTTCAAGGGGCGGAAATCGGACTCCTGCCTACAAGGACCCCGTTAGACTCAGGAGCAGCGTACCCATTCCTCCGCACCACGCGCAAGGACACGACAACAACAAAATATCAGTTTTTTTC
This sequence comes from Octonoba sinensis, assembly GCA_038502835.1. Lineage (NCBI taxonomy): Eukaryota > Metazoa > Arthropoda > Arachnida > Araneae > Uloboridae > Octonoba > Octonoba sinensis. Next base: position 10,929,800 of record CM076604.1, read on the forward strand.
TGACATTAGTAAAGTTTCTGTGGCAGCAGTTTATTTGGAGTAATGGTTAAGACAGTTTTATTAATGAATAAACAAATGTTTAGCATATTAGTTACGTTTATGACACGTTAAAAATTGTGTGTTAATAAATATAATCATATCGATTTATTCTTGTGAAATATAAAATTTGTATAAATTATTTTATAAAAATAATAAAAAATTTCAGGAAAATTTAAATGTTTGATAAGAATCATGATTTTTTTAAAAATGATTTAAATCACCGATTTAAAACATTTGATTTAAATCACCGATTTAAAACATTTGATTTAAATCACCGATTTAAAACATTTGATTTAAATCACCGATTTAAAACATTTGATTTAAATCACCGATTTAAAACATTTGATTTAAATCACCGATTTAAAACATTTGATTTAAATCACCGATTTAAAACATTTGATTTAAATCACCGATTTAAAACATTTGATTTAAATCACCGATTTAAAACTAACTCCCTGGCATTGCAGTTCATGTTGGACCATGGCCTCCCTAACAATTTTCTTCAAAAGCCCTCCGTTTTTCTCTTTTTCATTCCAGTTTCGGATATTTAGATTTTCAAGTCTTTCTCCACCTCGTCTACCTAATTTTTAACCTGCCTTCCTCTTTTCCTTTGGCCCTGAGATTGTCCCTTGAAAATCTTCTTAGTGCCTCTGTTTTCCTCCATTCTTTCAAGGTGTCCCAGACATTGTACCGATTTAAAACACTCGATTTAAATCACCGAATCCTGTAATTCTAATTGTATGAAATTAATATGTTATAAATATATATATTAACTTTACTTTTAAGATCGTTGCGACAAAAGAAAAACTTGTTATTTTTTGTTTATCAATATAAATAAATAAAAATCGAAACAATAGTCAAATTATATTAAAATTAGATGCAGAATCTTAAAATAAAAATAAGCTAAAATCAGATTTGAACTGAGTCAAATTAGTCTGGTTTATAGCGAAATCCAGAATTTGAAAAAAAATAAAAAAGCTCAAAATAAAGTACCGGTGTAGAGTTCCACCTAATAGAAAAGTGTACAACGCCTTATCGACCTCACTGTATCCCTACTTATGCATTTAAATCTCTCTAGATTAAATATTTTTTATTAGTTATTACCAATGAAGTGTCGTATCACTTGTTTATTGAAATTTAGGACATAACTTTTTGAAGAATAAATGAATTTGTTTCTACTGTAGTAACTGCATCCGCGTGTTTTATTTTAACTGAACATCGCCCATATGCCTTTTTAGATTTGAATATAGCCCCTCAAAATCGACAACCCAACAAATTGGCCAGAAAGTCGACCTCTCTAGCAAAAAGATCTCAATGGCGCAGTGTGCACCATGACCTCCCCCTCCCTGTGAGCACCCCTGGGACTAGTCAAACTTTTACTTAGAGAAGGGAATCCATATTCTAAAACGGGCGCTTCGACTCAATGTGTTCGCGGATCCTCATAGAACTATATACCATAACATATTCTCAACTGTCCCCTCACCCCTTACCCGAGCCTTATCAAAACGTATCCCTGAAGCTATACGTCCTAAAGCCTTCACAAATGTGGTTTTGCGTGGGAAAGACGTTTACCTTTATTTTAAATCAAGAATTTTGTCATCACGGATTAAAAGCAAGTTATTTCATATTATTTCTCTTACTGTAAATTATTAGGGTGAAAATGTCGCACGGATTTTTTTTTGGGGGGGGGGAGGCGTCTAGATGAAAGGGCGCACCGGGACATGTCCCGGTGGGCCAGTCCGCCCCTGCCCCAAAGCGAAAAAACTAATTCGTTTTTCAAATTTCAAGGAGTCAGACTAACATTTGGGAGCCCCCAACGTGCAAAATGATTTTGTTTTTAAATTACAAAATGTTTGAACAAAAACTGGGGGCCCCCAAAGGGAAAATGCCTTGTGGTTTTTTAATGATTTAATAATACAAATTTTCCGTGAAGCAACAGAACACTAACAGTTTGTTTTCGAAAAATGCTATTTTGAAATATTTTTCTAAAAAATTTTAAATTACAAAAAAAAAAAAAAAATAATAATAATAACCAAAGTTAGGGGGCACCCTCAAAGGGGGGGCCCTAGGCCGGCCTCATGGTAAATAAGGTCCTGCCTGCAACCCTATCAAATGAACAACACAGTCGTTAATAAAACTATCATGTGACTCAGGACTGAAGATCGAATTTGCCCAATTAGAGTTGAAAGAATTGTCTCAAAGTTAAAAATCATTTACCGTTATTGTCAAGAAAAACATTGCTGTTTTTAATTCCGTTCCCAACCACTTAATCTTTGTGAAACTGATATTTCCAACGAGATATTTACTAAAACTAAATGTAGACGCAACTTAAATGTCGACCCAAATTTGAGGTTAAAACTAACTTCTACTATGCCAGATATCATCTGGCTTGTATCTACCGTGCAGTAGAAACTTTGTTTAATTTTGCTTTTTCATTTTATTTCTTTTACATGATAAGTATTTTGAACTTAAAGACTTATTTCTACTGCTGTTTTGGAGGAACGTGTTAAAAATCTATTTCATATATTTCACATATTTTATTTTGTATATACATCTTTATTTTAATAAACGCTTTTCTAAGTATTAACTATCAAAAATGGTGTAATTTATATTACCTAGTTGCCCTACATTTTTTCTATAATCTATTAGTATTCTATTCTATATAATAAAAGTTATATTAGCAGTGGTACACAAGTGATTTGCAAGAAAAATAGTGGTACGCAAAAAAGAAAAAAAAAAGAGGGGGAGAATCACTGCTCTACAGTTTTTTTTTTTTTTTAACTGTTTATTATTCCAATGGGAATTTCGTCACAGGTGATATTTCCGTAAAAGAAATTACTCATGGCGAAGGATGCATAAAACTCGAATTACCGTCTGCTTTTGTCGTCACGATCGCAAAAAACGAACCTTCTTCAAAACAGTATTTAAAATATTGGCCAAAGAAAATTAAATGAATTAATAATTCGTTGCAGACGATATTTTTGTCAAGGAAACTGATCAAATTATAAATATGAATAGAATTCACGGTTAAAAATAGCAAAACGTGTTTGAAACGGGTAACATATTTTCAAAAAAAAAAATACGTAGTTTGATTTTAGGTTTAAAATATCTGTTTTGTTACCATAAATAGCTATGTCGAAAGCTTTAAAATAAGTTTTAAAGTATGATAGGTGTAGTTGAAGTTAATTTCGTGCCTATTAAAATATCGTCTTTCTCCCAGTTTTAATAGCTATTGTAGAACACAGGTAGATATCGTTCGGACAAACTGCAGTACAATGGAATGTTAATTTTAAATTCTTTTAATGTACAATTTTAGATTTAATCTACAATAAAAATTGTTTTTGATGCAGGAAATGTCGAAGCATGGCGTCTGAACTATGATGTTTGTGACAACTATAAGTAAGGTTGTTTTTTTAATTTTTCAAGTTGCTATTAAGTAACAGCTTCAATTATTTTGAATGCTTATTGAATGGTGTTCCTTAATTATTTGATATGTTATGAAAGCGAACTTTTTATTCTTCAAGTTTCAGAATTTTTGTGAGTAAATAAGAATTTAATTTTTTCTTGCTACTATTCATATTTTTTTTTCTTCCAGTGAATTAGCACATATGTTACTTGCCTATTTGAGCTCGGATGAAAGGTTTTTTCCGCTTTCAAAGTTTTGCTTGCTGCTGTTTGTTTCTGCAAGCAAGAAACCTTCGTCTTTCTGTTTTACCGTCAATGAGTAATATAGATAGAATTAATTATACTAAAAAATTCATGACTTTAAACTATTCTAATGGCTTATGATCGACCTTTTTGTGTGAGCACTTGAAATAAACAAACAAAATGCGGTCTTTTTCAACTAGTTTCTTTCTTTTTTGTAATGCGTGCGTCTTGCAAAACAAAAAGTTGCTTAAATGCGTAGGACTACCAGTCGATTGTCATGGGGCTCTTAATTTTTAATCCTGTGAAATGCTATGAGTTTTAATGAAACAATTTACACATAAAAAGTTACCACTTTGTATACAAAGACAAACCGGCTGGTCTTTTCACTTTTTAACACGGGTGTGGCCTTGCAGGTAACGCTAGTAGTAAATAAAACACTAAAATGCTGTTACATCGCGATTTAAAGTATCATAAATGATGACTAACAAAACTAAATTACGCATTCGTTAGATTTTCAAAACTACAGCATAATTAGACATTTAAAATCAAAAAGAGAACGTTGCAGATTTTCTTCACGGGAAAACAATACAAAATAAACGGTGAAACCAAGCCCGTCATTTGGGAAGTCAGGAAGGGATATCGCCGCCCCCCCCCCCTCATTTTAATGTATTTACAGCAGTCGATCCAGCATTCTTAACGGTATCCATTTTTGTGCGAGTTTTAAAAAGATTTTTGTGAACAATCAAATAATTCTCTGAAAAATTCAAAATTTAAATATACAGTGTTAAAAAAAATGCATTCTTTTTTCCCCCCGCTCATTTAATAAACAATTCTATAAAAAGTACTATTAGGTAGTTCGGAATTTTGTGAAGGGTCAATTTGATCGACTGGAATTTTGTGAAGGGGCCGTTTTGATTAATTAGAACTTTGTGAAGGGTCCCAAAACGGACCTGAATATCCTCTGCCGCAAATTTTGACTTATACATGAATTTTGCTGTTTTTTTTTTTCATATGCCTTTATAAGTAATCGACTTTACACCCTCGCCCCACCCAGGGGATAATTTTGAAATGACGAGCTTGAGTAAAAGGGTGTACCATTGCAATAAAAAAGAAAAGCAACGTGATTAAAAAAAACCCAAACTGCAAAAATATTGCATACGCGTTTTCGGTTACCACTTTCTCGATGAGAAAATGTTTTCAGCTTTGGTATCATCCATAAATGATGTCATGCTTCGAGGGGGAGGGGAGTTCCTGAAATTGTGACGAAGGGAGGGGCTAACAAGAAGTGTGACATCATGCATTATGCAACATGACGAGCTTGAGTAAAAGGGTGTACCATTGCAATAAAAAAGAAAAGCAACGTGATTAAAAAAAACCCAAACTGCAAAAATATTGCATACGCGTTTCCGATTACCACTTTCTCGATGAGAAAATGTTTTCAGCTTTGTTATCATCCATAAATGATGTCACGCTTCGAGGGGGAGGGGAGTTCCTGAAATTGTGACGAAGGGAGGGGGTAACAAGAAGTGTGACATCATGCATTATGCAACATGACGAGCTTGAGTAAAAGGGTGTACCATTGCAATAAAAAAGAAAAGCAACGTGATTAAAAAAAACCCAAACTGCAAAAATATTGCATACGCGTTTTCGGTTACCACTTTCTCGATGAGAAAATGTTTTCAGCTTTGATATCATCCATAAATGATGTCACGCTTCGAGGGGAGGGGAGTTCCTGAAATTGTGACGAAGGGAGGGGGTAACAAGAAGTGTGACAGCATGCATTATGCAACATATCAAAGGGGGGAAGGGGGTCCGCTCAAGTGTGATATTGTGACAAAGGGGAAAAGGGGGGTCCGCTGAAGTGTGACATATTGTGACAAAGGGGAAAAGGGGGGTCCGATGAAGTGTGACATATTGTGACAAAGGGGAAAAGGGGGGTCCGATGAAGTGTGACATATTGTGACAAAGGGGGAGGGGGTCAAATATATGGGGAAAAAGCGTGACATCATTTATGAACGGCCCCTTCGGACATTAAGCAGCAGCCACAATGAAGTCGGTTCACGATGTGAGAAAGGTTGTTCCAAAAGGTGTGAGATTTCAAAAGTTTTGCGGTAAGGGAACATTCATAAATGATGTCACGCTTCGAGAACATTTGAGTTTGTGACAAGGGGAGGGAAGGGGTAACAATAAGTGACATTCTAGTTTCTATAAAAAGATTTAAAATCAGCATATTCGTTCGTTTTTAAAGGTTTTTTTTTTTATTTTCACAATTTGATTTTAAAGTATCTGATCTCATTTTGTATCGGAAACACCGATGCTGAATAAAGTCGAAAAATTTACTTCTAGTGAAAAGTTCAAAAGGAAATCTTCTTTGGAATTTACACTTTTAAGCTAAAATAGTGCAATTATTTTTTTCAGAATTTTAAACAATTGATATATTTTGTTACTAGCGGTACCCGCATGGCTACGCCCGTGTTAAAAAATGAAAAGACCAGTCGGTTTGCCATTGTGTATATAGTGATAACTTTTTTAGGTGTAAATTATGTTATTTTATTAAAATGTATATATAGCATTCCAAATAATTAAAAATTAGCTGCCCACGGCAATCAGCCAGAGATCCTACACATTTAAGCATTTTTTTTTTGCAGAACACGCACAATAAAAAAGAAAAAAGGAAAGAAAGAAGCGAAACAAAACAAAAAAGAAAATATTTTCAAGAAAACGCATTTTGTTTGTTTAGTTCAAGTACCCACACAAAAAGGACGTTTATAATAAATTATAATAGTTTTAACTAATAAATTTTTACTATAATTAATTTTTGTCTATTATTTTTGACATTAAAGCCGGGTTCAGACGCTACGTTTTGTACAACCGTTTGTCTACTGAACCGTTTGTCTTAATACTGAACGAAAACGTTGCAGTTTTTTATGCGTCTACATGGTGCAGAGATATCTGTATATTTCACTCAGTTTTGTGCGATATCGTCATGAAGGAGGTACTACTCTGGTCAATTTTGGCAGGGTGTCATGTTAAAAAAAAAAAAAAAAAAAAAGACTGGAACGTCTCAGAAGTACCCGGCGTTCAAAGGTGTCAAATGATTATATAAAATAAATATTTTTTGTTGCCTGTGCGGGGGTTCGACGACTGCAATCTCTTTATTTTCATCCATGGTATTCCTAGACTGCCTTGGTGTCTCCTGATCCCATTTAGAAAATGTAACAAATCAGGTTTCGTCTCCAGCCCCAGATCGAACCGATTCATTAACTTCGGTAAACACTTCTCAAAGAATTAATTATTTACAACTGTTTCTCTGTTTGCGGTTGCATTAATTTCTTTGAATTTTTCCACTAAACTAATAAGCGTCCCCCTTTTTATCCCTGTCACTATACTCCTTGGCACGCCAAATGCATGGGAAACTTTCGCATAATCCAATAAATTTTGTGAAAAACTCCCGAGAACATCGCCGAAAGTCGGCCATTGTCGCCTGACGAATTGAAACTGAGAAACAAAATGAATCGGAAAAGGGTGCTACCGTCTACATGTGCCGATTTGTCTGCACAGTTCAAAGACATCTATGCTTTCTAGCTCAGTTATTTTCGCTGCAACTGTACAGTCTTCGCACCGGACTCAAAACTGCGCATTTTTCAAATCTATACGCAACGTTTTATCTGCAACGTGTTGAACTGCGGAGATAAAAAATTTTGCAAAACGTAGCGTCTGGACCCGGCTTAAAACAGAAAGACGAAATTTTGTAGCTTGCAGAAACAAACAGCAGCAAGCAAAGCTTTTAAAGCGGAATAAACCTTTCATCCGAGCTCAAATAGGAAAATATATGTGCTAATTCACAGGCGAAGAAAAAATAAATTAAAGTATAAATAGTAATAATAAGCTGGAATAACAAAAATCGCTATAAAGGATAACATTTCTTTTAAAAACCCCTGCACAGCATGGAAAATGGTACATGAAAATACATGTAAAAATAAGGAAATCAAAATAAAACTATCAACCGCTTGTGAGCAGCAGGAAAAAAATTTCAATTCGCTCTAAAAAAATAATCAAAATCCAAAAAAAGAAATAAATAAATTAACAAGAAGTTCCGTCTAGAACTATACGAGCCTACTTTTCCGTATACACCATCTTAAAATTTATAATCTAACTATCTCTCTTTCTCGTTTAGCTTTAGTTCTTAATTGCTTCAAATATACCTTTTCAACAGTTCATACATATTCATTCAATCATTCATTTATTCAGTCATTCATGTATTTATTCACTCATTTATTCATTCATTCTTTTGCTTATTCATTTGATCATTCATTAATTCAAAAATATTCTTGAAAATCCCGATCAAAATATTTCGTAGGAAATCAGGCTCGTTAGTTCTGGATGAACTTTCTATCTGTACATATTTTACGTCACAAGAGCTTTCTGATAAAGTTTGTTCCAAGCAAATCGGTCCGTTAGATCAGGATTTATATAGGATTGAAATTTCTCCCTCCGTAGGCGCTAGGTTAATTTTTTTTTGAACTGTTCAAAAATGAGCAAAAACTGTTCAAATTGATATTTCACGCCAAGAGATTCTTCCAGTAAGCTTGTTCATTGGAACATGGATCTTGTACCCAGAGTTTACACAATTTGCTTCATTTTCGCCCATAGGCGCTAATGTTAAATTTTTTTGAACTGTTCAAAACTGAACGAAAAATAGTTCAAATCAAAAAGTAAAATATGGAAATGAGATGTTCTCGCCGAGATCTTTCGAATGCAAAAAGAATTTTTCGAATCGGACTATTCGTTCAAAAGTTATTAGGGGGGGACAGACCGACAGACACTTTTTCCCCCATCTCAAAACCCTACTTTCAAATTTTTATTTTTCAATCTTTATTTAATTACTTAACTTATTTTTGACTTTTTTTTATTTCTAACGATATTTTCACGATACATTAAGCCTTCTTTCATGCTTTATTATTTATTTTTTTACGGGAAAGTAGGCTAAAAATCGGCTGCTCCTCAAAATGCTAAAAACCGCAAGCAATAAATTTTAATTCGATAAAAGAAAAAAGGATTAATAGTCATTCGGTATGGTAACAATTAAAATTAAAGTTAATTACCGTGAAAGAATAATTTCGAACTGCAGAGAAAAATGCTTATAACTTCTTTTCTAGGTAATTTAGAGGCTTCGAATTTTCGCACACAGAGCGAAACTCCTTCCGGATTAGTTTTTTTACGCGCTTTTCAACGGTATCAAGCTCGAAACAATGCGATAATTCCTTCCCATAGAAAATGACTATTTTATGAAACTTTCGGCTATAAATTGGAATAAAAGAAGAACAAATTCGAATTTCAGAAAAAACTCTCCGCGGTGCATACTCCCATCCTCCAAACTAATTTCGTGGCAAATTTCATGAAAATCCGCTGGACGGTCTGGGCCCTACGCCGGACGCAGACAGACACACACACATACTTGCTGCTTTATTATTAGTACAGATTATGTACTAATAATCTTTTCTGTTGTAAACCATAATATCATTTTGTACAAATTAAGTACACAGCATATAATCATCATTATTATGGTTATGCTCTGAAATGTCATTAAAAGCTCAAAAATAAAATTAGAAATAACCTATTGCTTTTTTTCTGAACTGCAACACGGAAAATACATATAACAGTAAAACCTGTAAAGTTGACCACCTTCGTAAACTGACCACCTAAGTTGACCACTTTTGTCGGGAACGGAATCAGCAATATATTATATAATGTAGAGAAACCTTTGTAACTTGACCACTCAAGTTGACCACCTGTCTATGTTGACCACTTATGTACGCCAAATTTGGGAGGGAGTATTATAAGAACTATTGGTAAGTTGACCGCCTAATTATTAACAATATTTATTTATCTACTTTTGCAAAGGTAAAAAAAAACTAAAATAACTTCTCCAGGATATATTTTATGTTAAAATAGGAAAACTACTATGATCACTCTTATTTCTTAAAATAAGTTTCTTCTTTTTCTTTGTTCTGATACAGCCATTTTGGAAAAAATATATTTTTATAGGAAATCTTTAGCATCATATAAGTCAGTGTTTCCCAACCTTTTCTCTCTTACGAACCCCTTCTAAGACCCGAAAGAAAATGGCGAACCCCCTTTTGTAAGGGGTGACAAGACTACAAAATTTGCTAGCACGTTTATTATACAATACTTCATAACAAGAAATAAAAACATGATTATTGTAAAGCATCTAAGTTTAAATTAAACTAAAATACAGCTTCAAATATTTTTTTTATTATTTTTTCATTATGTGTTCTTTTTGAATAATTATTAGAGCAATAAACCTATTGTTCCTAAAACAAATTTAAAGACTCTTTTCCCGATAGGTTCCCCTTTCCGATTAAAATATAAAAAATTCAGTAAAAATTTGGAAATTTAAAGACAATTAAATTTACATATTTTAAAATTTCTAATTCCGATAATGCAGAAAAGTTGCAATAAAGTGTGAAAAATATGAGTTCAAATTTAAAATTCATGGATAATTACCTTCTGGTTCTATTTTAGGGTCTTTATAATGAAAAATTGGCCTAAAATAATGCAAAATTTAACATTTTATGTAATTAATTTTCATATTTCCAGCTCTTGCGAGGAAAAAAATGGGAAATGATAGGAGAAACATGCGTTCTAAATTTTAAAATAAATCAATAAATATCTTTCGGTACCATTTATGATCCAAATTTAAAAAATTAAACATCTGAAAAACGCAATTTATTAAAAAAAATCATTTTTCTACTTCTTAATTACGTATGTAAATTTATCATTCCGTGTTTTCCTTTACGTTAGCGATAAAAAAAAATCCGCCATTGCAATATTATTTTCGCGAACCCCCTTTCTGCACCGCGCGAACCGCTGGGGGTTCGCGAACCACCGGTTGGGAAACGGTGATATAAGTAATTGACTTAATTAATATGTTATTATATTAATGTTAACTAAGTACTTTACTTTTGAAGTATAGGATAGATTGTAAATCCTTCGAGTAAAATGTCTTTAGTGACATTTTAGATAATTGTGGAAAAAAAAGCTAATCACCATTTTGGAGTAAAGTCATTACATGAAGCTATATTTTAATCAATTACAAATGAATAAATGCATAGTTTAGGAAATAACAAAAAAAAAATTCTCCACCCTCCATAAGTGGACCACCTGTCTAAGTTGACCACTGAAGTGCTGCACTGCAAGTGGTCATCGTACACAGGTTTTACTGTACTTCCGAAATACAATTCGTAACAAAGAGTAGTGATGGTCGAATAAATTGGAAAAATCGTGCGACACTATGAACGGTGCCTTAAAATGCGCGAAAAATGCCGTAAATTACGCAAAAGTATTCACTTCGTACGTACAATATTTCTACATATTATCACAAAACTAACACACATATTCACAAAGTGATAATTACAGCTGAACCCGCTTAACACGAAATGCCAAAATTTCGAGAATTTGTTCGATTAGCCGTTATTTGCAACAACCGTGAATAGGTAAAATTGTGTAAAAAGAACTATTACAAATGCATGTTTATATTTTTAAAATAATTACTACTATTTATAATACAGTAAAACCTCTCAATAAGGGACGCTAAGGGGACTGGAAATTTTGTCCTTAAATAGAGGTGTCCCTTCCTCGGAGGTCCATAATGGGATGCATACGCGTTTGGTGTATTTACTTGATTCAACTTTTTAATAATAAACATGCGTTATCATCTAAGCTTAAATACTGAAAATGTTTCATGCATTCAAATAATAAGTTGAAATTTACAATTTGTTCATTAAAAAACTAAAATTTTATTTATTCAAAAAAAAGAGAAAGAGACATGCACACTACAGACAAATCCATTTACAGTAATGCATAAATAACAATACAACAATAGAAAAAAAAAAAAGAGATTAAGATTTTAAAAGCTCACGACATTTGGACTTAAAAACGGTAAGAGACATATCAAAAATGTCCAAACCCGCAGAAAACTCATTAAAAATTCTATAAAATTTATACAAGGAAAAATTACCAATATAATTATGTTTTACAAAAGGAATGACAAACAAATTGTAATTTCTAAGACACCTAGTTGGTACATTAATGCGGATAGAATCCAGGATATCATTACAGTCAATCGCATTATTAATAACTTTATAAAAAAAGAGTAAACAACAAAGATCATGACGAGATTTCAAACTTGGAATATCAAAATAATCACGAAGAAAGGAAGAAGAAATATTCCGTACATACTCTCGATTGGACTTTAAATATAAATACCGGATAAATCTGGATTGAACCTGCTCAAGAAGTTTCATTTTATTAACATAGCATGGATCCCAAATAAGACTGCAGTACTCTAAATTAGAGCGAACCAAACTAAAGTACAAGACCCTGAGTGCGCTTGTATTAGTAAAATCTTTAGTACAGCGCTTAAGAAAATCCAATTTTCTATAAGTTTTGGAAACAATAATTTTAGCATAAATGTCGTATTGGCAAAGTTTTGTAGCTTACAGAAATGTATTCGAAGTAATCTACGAGATGGATTTGTTTTAAAGTACGAAATTCGGGCAATGCAGCATAATTTAAGTTTCGTGTACTTTTTCCAATCCTTGCATCAAAAACTTGTTGGTAGCCGGGTACTGTCTGTCAATGCTGAGAATACATGTATTCCATAGTGCAAGAGAGGGAAAAGCCTTTACAAGCAGCTTTTAGCTAGCACTTTAAAATACACTTGTTTCTTTGGTCATGCTTCTAGGACTCAGGCTAGTACTTTCAGAAGTTAATTTTTAGAAAAAAAAAACTTCAATTTCCAGTAAATTTTTCTTATCTATATAACTTAAATTTTAGAAACTTCTCTGTGGATGTCCCTTAAATAGAGTGTCCCTATTCAAAGGGACTGGGACCAGAAACAGTGTCCCTTAATTAGAGGTGTCCCCTTTTCGGAGGTGTCCCTTAAAGGAGGTTTCACTGCACAAAGTCAAACAAATAGTGAAAACAAATGAATTATTTTTACTAATTATACAGTTTTAAATCTTACCAGTCGTATATTGACCAAAAGTGAACTTCATTTAAAAATTTGACTATTTCAGAAAAAATCCTTAATGGTTAGTTGTTTTTTTTTTTAGGTACATTAAATTTTACCATATGCGTACTTGGTGGTTTACAATGGCTCAAAATAACCAACCGATTACTATATAAAAAATAATTATTATATAGCAATCCAGAAAATGTTTCGTGAATAGGTCAGAAATTTTGTTCGTCTTAGCCGAAATTTTTATTTTCGCCTTCGTAATATGCGTGAGATATTTAGTGTCATTAAATAGTAAACCAAACTTTATGAACACAATGTTCGTTTTAGCCGTGATTTCGTATTAACCGTGTTCGTATTAAGAAAGTTCAACTATATTTCTATTTAAAATGTCAATTTTCGCATGCCGACACCCCCCTATATATACCTATGTAATATAGCGTGACAAGTGACAAAGGGGGTAGGGGGTCCGTTGATGTGTGACATTTTGTGACTGTTTGAAAAAATGAGCGATATCATTTATGAACGGTCCCAAAACAACGTTGATTTTCTCATTGAGAGCAAAACAAAATAAATGAATAAGTAAAAGTAAGCAGAAGAAAATTTGGATATTTTTAGAGTTGCGTATAAAACGTTTGAAAAACATTCATAATTTTCAGAAGGCAGTATTTTCATAATGAAGCAACTACATCCTCACGTCAACGTAACGGAGAGAGCCAAATCTATCCAAAACTCAGAATCTTTACCTTCTAATTTCGTTATTGAGGGACTCTTGCGTATCTAACTTTTTTTTTCCCAGTTTGGGTTGAAGTAGTGATAAAAAGAAAAACACAGCATTCATACAAAATACAGTCTAAAAACACACTAAACATAAGATGACACTACCTGCAGTCACACAAATAATTTATGTTTTCTTAATAAAGGGCTTTATATTTTTGAATTTTTTTCGCACACAATAATGCAAAACCGACAGCAAATTAGTAAATGGAAGCACTGGTACTAAATTGACGTTACTAATGTAAATGTAAGGGTAACTTATTTATAGCCTGCTACATATTTTTTAATATTTTCTTTTTACTTGTTAAAATTTAGAAAATATATATATATATATAAATCAACATATAATAAACAAGTCAAAAATTATATATAACACGTATAATAATCAATCTTACAATAGAGTAAAATACATAAATAGGTTTTAAAAAAATAACTATGCATACGCAAATGAATTTTTTATGAAACATACAAAAGCATAGAAAATAAATTGCATAAAGCAGTGGTTCCCAAACTGTGGTACACGTACCACTAGTGGTAGTACCAACACGTACCAACTGTGGTACACGCGTGCAGGCAAAAAAAATCTATCTATATTCTATTGATCTTCTATTCTATATAATAATGTTTTATAGCAGTGGTACGCAAATGTTTCGCAAGAAAAATGGTGGTATGCAAAAAAAAAAAAGATCGAGAACCACTGGGTATAAAGTATATATAAATAAAGCAAGAACGATAGAAAGTGGTAATATTACGACGCGTTTTATAAGTGGAAGAAACGGAAGATGGTGGGCTTTTCAGAAAGCCCATCATCTGATTTGTTTAGGAATTAAAAAAAGAAACAATGTTCGTATTTCTTTAAGCATGTACAATAAAAAATAAACAATAATTTTCAAGAACAAATCAAGTCCCGTCCTCCATTCAGGAAATTGTTCGGAGTTTTTTGTTTTTTTTTTTTTTCCTTTTTCTTAATGTAAAGAAACTCTTTTAAATACATTTTGAAACATTGAGAGTGAACACGTATTTAAATAATTTTGTTGCTCACAATCAATTACAAGGTAATTTGCAAAATAAATAAAGTATAGAAACGGGATCATACATAGATGATGTCACGCTTCGAGGGGGCAGGGGGGGGGGGTCGTGAAATTGTGACAAGGGGAGGGGAGTGGGTAACAAGAAGTGCGACATCCTGCTCATGCAACATTGCGTGACATGCGACAAAGGGGGAAGGGGGCCCCGTTGAAGTGTGACACTTTGTGACAAAGGGGGAGGGGGTCAAAAATACGAGGGGAAAGCGTGACAGCATTTATGAATGGTCCCAATGAAGAAATAAAATAAATAAAAAGAAATAAAATAAAGAAGGAAATAAATAAAAATAAAAGATCATTTTTCTTAAATTTAAAATTTATCCTTTTATGCGAAAAACCGTACAGGAATTCGTAGATACGTCTTACGATTTAAAATCTGCTGCTAAAAAAACAAGAAAAAGAAAATTAACAGAACAAATTGGTAATTGGAATTGAATAAAAAGGAATAACTATGAAACATCGCAATCGTAATAACGTCACATGACATCAAAAATGTCGAAAGAAACTTACCGTCTTGGAACACCTTTCAATGGCACCAGCAATTCTGCTTGCCCAAACAACAGTACTTGGCGAGTAACACACTACTTTGCACAAGATGCCCGAGTTTCTTAACTTAACTATACGAACTTCATAAATAGGTAACAACAAATAAAAAACAACTCAATTCAAACGCCACTTACGACATTTTTAACTCAGAAAAAATCCCGAACTTTCAAGTTAGGCCGAGATAAAAAATTTCCCCACCACGCAGCTACGCCATCGGATCAAGCAATAGCTGTGGCGATCGAAAAAGGAAAAAGATAATCTCGTTTTCTCTCGACCAATCAAATCCTTCCGTTGAAATCTTATCGTGATCTTATGCAAATGAGAGGTGCTGTCTTTGCCAATCAGATGATTCTTCATTCGAACGAAAAATAAATTTCTCTGTGCATTCTAAATTGCATCGACTTGAGAGAGAAAACTTAAAACTGGGGAATTAAGGAAGAATTTTCACGTTGAATTCGACCTTGATTTCTGCAAACAATTTTTTTAAAAAGGGAGGAATTGTCCAATGACAGGGGTCAAATTATAACTTTCCAACAACACACATATCGGTTGACAAAATGTAGAAGGACTAGAAAAATTCATTTTGAATAAATTTTGAGTATTTTTTAGAAAATACTTCTAAGTTAGCCAAAGGTAGATTACAAAAAAATTTAATGTTTAAAGTTTGTTTCTTTCAAATTCTTTACAAATAAAAACAATGTTTTAATGGCTTAGTTTATATGCTTCATTACTAAAATACACCTAGATTTAATCATACAGATGGTTTTGAAAAATGTTTTTCGATACATTAAAAAGGCTTTTTAAGAACTTAGGAGTGAAACACGCTTGTGATTTATTGTTTTGAGGTTGTAGTATATAAAAATATAAGTAAATACGTAACATAACTGAAAGCAAATAGCAGCCGGATATCCGGACCCAAAATAACAACAAATATCTGGTGGAACTTGTATCCGGTTGAACTGATATCCGGTCTGGATATCCGTATCTGGCAGAAAAGGTGCAGGATACCGGTATCCGGCAAAATCACTATCCGGTTCAACCCTAGTAATGATACTGTGTTTTTGTTAAGTTGATGGAAAAAGAGGTTGTTTTATTTTAATTTTCTTTCCTTTTTGGGCGTGAGCGTTATCCGGTAGGGGGGGGGGGGGATTTCCCGCGGGACGCATTGACTTAGATTTTTTGCACCGTCCTCTTCAATTTCGGGGTAGATAATGCGCTATAGTGCGTCAGCGGCCTGTTACGAAAACTAGACTAATTGTATCGAATTTCTAAGTTAAATATTAAATATACTCTTTTATTTATGCTCAAAAGCATCACAGATATGGCAGGCGTCATTCTAAAAGATAGTGGATACGCGGGAGGTAAGGTCTCATTCTAAAAAATAGTAGATAATGTGCACTTTTTTTTGGGGGGGGGGGCTGATTGGTGGTACTTAATGGTGAAAATAGCGGACATTTGGCCAGGGTTCGTTGATTTAAATCTTGATTTAAATGATAGGTATTTTGTACCTCAATTCAAGAAATATAAATTACTAAAAATTACTATCGACAACTAATAGTTTCTCAACAATAATAATCTACTTCGTTTTTTATTCTTATGCCACACCATCTTATACTTCTTAACCCCTTTATAATCGGGTATTTTCAAGAAAACGGTCATAAAAGGGCCTTTTTTTTTATCCCTGAAAATCATATTAAAATATGTGTATGAAGAATATATAATTCATTTTTAATTTTTGATTTGTTTTTATTAAACATTCCAGCCCGAACATGTCACGGAAGCGAGAAATAGAATGCGAAACCTCAGCCCGTCACTTTCACGGTAAATCCATAAACTGGGGATCCGGTTTTATATCCATATTTTCTTATATCCTTAATTTTCAAAGGTAATCTGTAACGATTACAACATCCATCAAGAATATTTTTATCATCGGGATCATTCATAGATGTCACGCTTTGAGGGGGGAGAGGGGTTCGTGAAATAGTGACTAAGTGTGACCATACTACTCCCATTAGAATAAGGACAACAGCCTTTGGAATCGCCGTTTGATTAAGAACAGCAGTCCCCTAAAACTCTCCTTTATATACATCCACTATAATTTCACAAAAAATTCCCGTTAGAAGGAAGACAACAAATTTTAAATAACTTAAGAGGTCCCGGTAAAAATCCTCATCCGAAAAATAATTACAATAGTCGTCATTATAAAAATAACTTCCTTTGCAATAACAGTGAAACCTGTGCAAGCTGACCACTTGCGGTGCAGCCGTTTAGTGGTCAACTTATGACAGGTGGTCAACTTATAGAGGGTGAAGGGCTAATTTCGTTCCTGACAAAAGTGGTTAACTTACAAAGGTGGTCAATTTAACAATTTTTACTGTTTATTGTTATTAATAAATAAATGATATCACGCTTCGAGAGGGGAGAAGGTTAGTGAAATTGTGACGAGGGGAGGGGTAACAAGAAGTGTGACATGTGACAAAGGGGGGTAGGGGTCCGTTGAGGTGTGACATTTTGCATACCAGCCAACCCCTTTTTTTTGAAAAATGCAGAAGATAATCTAAAAATTTGCAGGAGAAATTACGTAAAGTGCAGAAGATTTTAAGCGATGCCAAATTATACCATGGATGATTACAGTAACTAAAGTTTAAGTTTAATTACCCTTACTGAATATTTACAATTATTTTAGGTTGACATTCTCAACAAAACACATGTTTATAAAATAAGCGATTTGGTGCAATTATACCATAAAGACATCTTTCGCCATGATTATTAATAAGGCAGTTCAACACCTTTGATTATCGATTATAAAACAAAATGCTACAAATTTAAAAAGTAAATACTGGTAAACAAACGAATTTCCTTATTATGTATTGTGCAAAAAATCGCCACGTTTAAATATATCGCCATGGGGGAGAAATATCGCTAAACTGGTAAACCAGACGCTGCACCGACGATAGTTCGATTTCAGACTCTTTTCCAACGCATGTGCATCCTAATCTGGATGCGACTAAAGAGTTGCGCGTCATACTTTATTACTCTTATAGCAAAAATGAGAAAGATCTGATCATTAGTGCAGACCAGCGGAAAATAGACACTAAATGAGGAAAGCTTCTGCAAAATGAGGAAGGGTTGGCAGCTATGTATTTTGTCTCAAAGGGAGGAGGGGAGTCAAACGGTATGGGGAAAAAGCGTGACATCATTTATGAACGGTCCCTAGTAAATACATCGCATTTCTGCCTAAAACTCATAATAATCTTTTTATACGTTTAATAGTTTATTATTCGTTCAGAATAAAACTTCATTTGCTTTTCCAGTGGGGAGGGGGGTGACACCATAAACTGCCGCACCTGGGGGACAACCGTACTAGGAACGCCATAACAATATGCGCAAATGTTGTGTATTTAAGTGGATTTTAGAACAGCATTCAGTCAAGTTCTACTTTTTTTTTCATTTACTATAACCACAGACCGTAGATAAACTTCTAAGGATCTCTATTAAGGATTTTTTCTAAAATTTTTAAGTTTTAAAAGGTAAGTTCACTTTTTCTCAATGTACTAGTAAGATTTAAAAGTATATATTAGTAAAAATAAATCACTTGTCTTCACTATTTATTTTACTTTGTATTATAAATAGTAGTAATTATTTTTTAAATATAAGCATGCATTTCTAATAGATTTTTAACACAATTTTACGTATTCACTGTTGTAGCGAATCACAGCTAATACGAACAAATTCCTCGTATTACAACAGACGTTTTACAACAGAATCCTGTGGCTCTACTCAAAGTAGAGCCAGAGGAAATTCAGCTCCATTTTTGGATCCTTTACTAAATTCCAATTACTAATAAAAACGGACCCTTCACAAAATTCCAGTCAATAAAAACGGACCCTTCACAAAATTCCGAGCCACCAAATCTTGCGTTTTTGCACAATTTTTATCTATTAAATATTTGACAAAAAATAATCATAAAATTTATCACTGCACGATTAAATTTTGTACTTTCACAAAACTATTCGATTTTTCAATAAAATCTTTTTAAAATTCACAAAAACCGGACCCTGTTGAAAAAGCTGGATAGGCGCCTGCAGTAAGGAAGCAGTAATAAAAAGCATTCTGCTTTGTAACACAATACATAAGCATTTTTCCTGAAAAATGTGAGGTGAGAGGAAAAGATGAATTATCACCCCGAAAAATTTTTTCAAACAACTCCACTCCTCTCTTTTCCCCTCAAGAAAATGTTGAAAAATAACTACATGGATTTTTTTTTCCTTCAATTTATAATCAAGGAGTTAAAATCCTACTGTCAAAGTGAGAGGAAAAGTTTGGAAGACATCGAAAAGGCAATCCCTCCTTCTTCGTCAGAAAAAAAAAATTAGTCAAGCAAATACAATTTTAAAAAGAACATAGGGTGGAGGGGAGAGTGTTTAACGCGTTCCATTCCATTCAGAAATAATGATAATGAAAAAGAGAAATTTAAAATAAAACTAGCAAGTGGTTGGAAGCATCAATAATAAACACACAATGGCTTTTTAATTAACTGAAAAAACAAACACGAGTTGCAGTGAAGCTAATTAACATGTGGGAACTCATGAAAAGTAAATAAATTGCAAGACTAGAATAGTGATTGAAATCCATTAGAGCAGTGGTTCCCAATCTTTTTTCCCCTGTACTACCATTTTTCTTGCAAACCATTTGCGAACCACTGCTAATGTAACTTTATTATATAGAATCGAACCCTAATAGATTATTGGAAAATTCTACGACGACTAGGTTATTTCAGTCACACCATTTTTTATAGTTAATGCAGAGAAAAGCGTTTATTGAAATAAAGCTGTATGTATAAAATAAAATGGATGAAATATAGGAAATATTTGTAATACCTACTTCCAAAACTGCATTTGAAATACGTCTTTAAGTACAAAATGCCTAATCATGTAAAAAATGAAAAAAGAAAATTAATGAGAAGGTTGCTGCTGCATAGCAGATACGAGCGAGGATATATTTCGTTCCGTAGAAGTTAGTTTTAACCTCAAGTTGGGGCCGACTTTTAATTTGCTTTTATCGGGATCATTCATAAATGATGTCACGCTTCAAATGGGGCTCGTGAAAATGTGACAAAGTATGACAAGGGGGGAGGTTAACAAGTGTGACATCCCTGCTTATGTAACATTGCAAGACACGTGACAGAGGGGGGAGGGGGGTCCGTTGAAGTGTGACATTTTGTGACAAAGAGAGGAGGGTAGTCAAATATGTGAGAAAGACGCGTGACATCATTTATGAACGGTCCCATATTTGTTTTTCATAAATATCATATTGGAAAATGGAGTTTCATAAAGATGAGTGGTTGTGAATTGAGTTAAAAATAGCGATGCTTTTCTGGACAATAACGGGAATTCATTGTTAGCATACTTTCCCGTAAAAGTAAAAAAAATAATAATAAAGCATGAAAGAAGGCTTAATGGTATCGTAGAAATATCGTTAGAAATCAAGAAAAGTCAAAAATAAGTTAAGTAATTAAATAAAGATTGAAAAATAAAAAATTTGAAAGTAGGGTTTTGAGATGGGGGGGGGGGGGATGTGTGTCTGTCGGTCTGTCCCCCCCTAATAACTTTTGAACGAATAGTCCGATTCGAAAAATTCTTTTTGCATTCGAAAGATCTCGGCTAGGACATCTCATTTTCATATTTTACTTTTTGATTTGAACAATTTTTCGTTCAATTTTGAACAGTTCAAAAAAATTTAACATTAGCGCCTATGGGCGAAAATGAAGCAAATGATGTAAACTCTGGGTGCAAGATCCTCGTTCCAATGAACAAGCTTACTGGAGGGAACTCTTGACGTGAAATATTAATTTGAACAGTTTTTGTTCAATTTTGAACAGTTCAAAAAATTAGCATAGCGCTTACGCGGAAATTTCAATACTATATCTGATCTAACGGACCGATTTGCTTGGAACAAACTTTATCGGAAAGATCTTATAACGTAGAACATGAACAAATAGAAAGTTCATCCAGAACTAACGAGCCTATTTTCCTATGAAATGTTTTTATCGGGATTTTTAAGGTTATTTCTCAATGAATAAATGAAGGAGTGAAAGAATGAATAAATGACAGACTGCAAGAATGAATCAATGAATAAATGAATGAGGAAAAGAATGAATAAATGAAAAAATAAATTAATGGGTGAATAAATACATGGATGGGTAAATGAATGAATGAATAAATGAATGGCTGAATAAATGAAAGAAGGAATGACTGAGTGAATAAATATGTATTATCCGTTGAAAAAGGTATATTTGAAGCAATTAAGAACTAAAGCTAAAGGAGAAATAGATAGCTAGATTATAAATTTGAATTTCGTGTATACGGGAAAGTAGGCTCGTATAGTACTATAGTCTGTGTAATTAGAATCGGCGGTAATTATTTGCTGTCTGTTTGAAAAAATGCTGAAATTTCGTTGCGTGTGTTACTCTTCGGGTAACACACGTAACAAAATTTCAAAAAAAATTTTAACATACAGCAAATACATATATATCTTCAAATTTCTTTTTGCTTACTTAGAACACATGTACTTTTACTAGCCAAAATTCAAAAACCTAAAAAATAACCCAACAAGTTTGTTAGAATGCTCGTTGAAGTTGAAAAATGCTGTGTAAATGCAACGTCCGTTGCCGTGGAATGACCCATTAGGGGTTGTTCATAAATGATGTCACACTTTTTTCCCATATATTTGACCCCTTCCCCCTTTGTCACAATATGTCACACTCCAGCATACATCTCCCCCCCCCCCTTATCACGTGCCACGCTATGTTGCATAAGCATGATGTCACACTTTTTCCCCATATATTTGACCCCTTCCCCTTTGTCACAATATGCCACACTCCAGCGGACACTTTCCCTCCTTATCACGTGTCCCGCTATGTTGCATAAGCATGATGTCACACTTCAGTTTTCACACACAAAAAAAAAAACTTAAACCAAAATAAATAAAATACTGTTCTAATGAGTCATCCGAAAGTGACGTGAGTGGTAGACTAGGTGGCCTAGACGACGCGACTGCTAGACACCATTTTCAGTTCTGTTTAGAGGCACGACATTCTGTTCGGAGAGTTTTGGCTCAAAGTTGAAAATGAATTCCCGATATTGTCAAGAAAACCATTGCTGTTCTTCATTCCGTTCATAATCATTTATCTTCGTGAAACTGCTTTTTCCAGTGTGATATTTATTAAAATAAATAAACAAATTAAATGTCGACCCAAATTTGAGGTCAAAACTAACTTAACCAGATATCAACTCGCTTGTAACTACCAGCAGCCAATTTTCTCATTATTATTATTATTATTTTCTTTTTTTCATTTTTTACGTGATAGGTATTTTGTATTTAAAGAAGAATTTCTAACGTTGTTTTGGAAGTACGTGTTAAAATCATATTTAATGAATTTCATATATTTTATTTTAAAAATACAACAGTGGTACGCAAATGGTTTGCGGTGGAAATGGTGGTACGGGAAGAAAAAAGATTGGGAGTCGCTGAGCTAAGCAATCTGGTATCACAGCTGTACAGCTGGTGGTGAACTCCGTGACGTAAGACATTCTTCATCGAGTGTGGGATTAATTCGTTTATGGTCTGGCAATCCGTGCAGTCCAGTGGGCAAGAAGGAAGGAAGGTTCCGTAAAACCTGTCAATTTAACCAACTTTGTAAGCTGACCACCTCTCTAAGTTGACCACTTTTGTCAGGAACGGAATTAGCCCTATATTATATAATGCTGAGAAACCTTTGTAACTTGACCGTCTAAGTTGACCACTTCTGCACGCCAGATTTGGGTTGGAGTATCATAAAGAAAAAATCTTTGTAAGTTGACCGCTATTACATTACTATATTTATTTGTTTATCTATTTTTGGAAACAAAAAAAATTAAATAGCTTCTCCAGGGAATTTTTCATACACCATCATGTCGTTGTTGTTGTCGTGTCCTCGCGCATGGCGAGGAAGAGTGGGTACGCTGCTCCTGAGTCTAACGGGGCCCTTGTAGACAGGAGTCCGACTTCCGCCCCTTTGAAAGGTCTCTTAATTTTTTGAACCAGCTCCCAGATGAGAGACCGTCACCTGGGATTGGCAACCCCAGAGGTATCGTTTCACTTGGAGGACATTGGAGCCACGACCTATTTAACGTTTTTTCCCGCTGAATGACTTTTCAGATCAAAAATAATACCAATTTAGAAAGTTTCCGTTTGCTAACTCAAGATCGGAAGGAAAATATTAAAACTTACCTAATTACAGTGCAATAGCGCAAAGAGGAGTAAAAAACAATATATACACATAAATATAAAAGTATCATTAGAAATATATAATATATATATATTAAGTACTTTCATATTGTACGTTAATTGGGATTTTGTAGGAATATTGATAATATAAGTCAGCAGAAGTCACTTAAAATTATGTTTATAATCCTTTAATATTACTGTTATTAAACTGAAAAGGTAAGTTAGGGAAGGAAAATTCTATGCATTTTGATACTAAATGAGTGATGCGTGAATCTGAATTTTTCAACTGCAGAAACTGAAGCACATCGCTCTCACAGTACATTGGTAAAAAAGAAAAGAAACACATTGCACATCTGTAACTATTTTGTGATTTTCTTTCAAGGCTATAGATACAAAAGACTATCCCGTTGCGTCTTAAACCCCCCCCCCCTCCCCAACAAGCTCACATCCCTCCGTTTTCTCGGAAGCTTAGTTGCCGAAAGCAATAGCAACCCCTCCACCAATTCCGAGAAACTCCAGTTCAATTTTGGCTACAAGTGCAGACGATTGACACCCCTAAATGACGATTGACAGATGCATCCCCCCCCCCTTATCACGTGACTCTCCGTTTTTCAGTTTCTCAACGAATATGAACTAGCGGTGTACCGTGCTCCTCTCCCCGAGGGTCTTGTCCTTCAACGTCCATCTCCACGATTTTGCCCGAGGAAAGGGATGAGGGGAATTCCACATCTTGTCGCCTATGTTGTTCACACGAAGTAAAAAAAAAAAGATTTTTCCAAGCCCACAACCCGATTGACTTGACATTATTTCCACCAAGTTGAGGAAAAAAATGAATAAATCACTAAATACCCAATGGGGGGGGGGGGTGAACCCCCAAACCACCCCCCCCTGGTTACGCCCTTGCTTTTAAGAGATATATTCAGAAATCTTTCTTACAATTTTGGGGGCCCAAGGCCGTTGCCTAATTGGCCTTTTTGGTAATCAAGCACTGGATATAATGTGTGCTTGTAAGAGTTCGTTAAATCGAGAGTTCAAATATCTTATCCTGACAAGCATCTATAACAGCTAGTTAAAGACCTCCTTTGGTCTGTTGCTACTTTAGCACGCTTGTTTGCACGTGCAATAAAATTAAAATTTTAACTAAAAATTAATAATTAGTTCATCATTAAATGCGAATAGATTAGTTAATTAACAACCTGAATAGAAAAGCATAACAATTTAATTACGGAAATAATAATAAGAAATACATGTCTGTATAATAGATTACCAGACCAAACCGCGTGCACGCAAGCACAAAACAGACGACAGACTGACTGTTTTTAATCACATGTGGAGAGCTTTTTTAGACTGTCCATATGGTTACAGTTTTCTCGCCAACTGGCGCACTAGGGAAAGTTCTTTATTGCCCGCGTTGGCATAGATAGTGAGTCGCTGCACTACCATTCACGACAAAGTCAATTTTAATTCTCTAATGACTTGGGAATAACTACTGCGTAGATAAGGGGGTAATTTTATGAAGAACCGCCCCCCTCCCCTGGAATCTGGGCCTAGCTACGACGCTACAGGGAATAATTAGAACTAGCCCGTGAAGGAAATTAGAAAACAAATTCACTAGCACGACTTTCACTTCTCACTATTGCAATCAATCTTGTTAAAAAACAAAAAAGCGATTTTCTTTGAAATATAAAATGAAATCAGAGAAATAAACAGATTGCATGTTATTAGTTTCAGCATTTTTTCCAAGCAAAAAAAGGAAACTTTGAATATATTACAAATAGGGTAAGGGGGCCGTTCATTTATGATGTCACGCTTTTTCCCTATATATTTGACCCGCCCTCCCCCCTTTGTCACAATATGTCACACTTCAGTGGACCCCCTCCCCCCTTTGTCACATGTCACGCTCAGTTGTATAATGCATGATGTCACACTTCTTGTTACCCCCTCCCCTCCCCTTGTCACACTTTGTCACAATTTCACGAACCTCCCTCCCCCCCCTCGAAGCGTGACATCATTTATGAATGATCCCTAAATGCCGCAAAATTTTAATATAGGTTTATTAAAAGTATGCAAAAATGTTGGATTGAAAGTATCGAATTCATCAGGACCTACAAAACAATTTCTGATAGCAATTCCGTTTTTCTTTCATTAGTACATTTACTTAGTTAAACACTTCATAATGGCCATTTTTGTTACTTTTTACTTTCTTATATGAAAAATAAAAACACGTTCGTTGTGGTTCTACAAACGCGAACTTGATCTAATAAAAATATAGTACGTGTACTTTGCATTCTGCAGTACAACAAACTGAACTTTTAAAACTCTGCTCGAAATATTAAAATACAGTGGAACCCCGCCATTCGTCTGCCACTCTATTCGTATAACTCGTTACTCGTCCAACTTTTTCAAATAAAATTCAACTCGTCATACGTACGCTTGCCCCGCGATTCGGACGGCGACAGGGTCAAGGGTTTTTCATATTGGCTTTTTTCAAGAAAAAAAAATCGAGACATTATGCTTTTTTGAACTCGTCTGGAAATAATCTGGCGTTTTGTATTTTTTTAAATGTTAATACTTTTTGTGATTTTACTGACAATTTTAAGTTTCTAAAGGGAGCAGCAAGAGGAAGTGGTGGGAGTACTTTCTTCTTCAGAGGAGGAAAGTAGTAAGGAAAGCATTTCCTTTGCAGAAATTAAAAAGCTGTGTTACCACTGGGAGAAAACACAGAAAGTGGTGGGAAAATGACCTCCTAACATTGCTGTGGTCAACGGGAGCGTCAACTTGTTCAACGACAATGTTGTTGGCCATCTTAGAAAAATTCTGAAAAATCGTCAAAGGCACACAACATTGGACAGGCTTTTAGAGGAAGAAACCCAAGATTCTTTTAGTGAAAAAAGATAGAAAAAAGAAAGAACCGCAGAAAGCGAGAAAACACCTGAAGGGGATGTTACCTGATATTTTTGTCGAAAGTGATTCCTCTTTCAAGCAGTAACATCAACATTTCTCTTCCTCCTCTCAACATTCCACTTATGTTATCAACTCACCTCTGTACCGGTAAAGTGCAGTTAAATTTTTATTTAGGTATAATTTCATGTATAGAGTACTGTATATTTGTTTTTCATAGGTTGAAATAGGCAACCATCTGTGGGTAGGGATTGGATTAATCCAATTTACATTATATCTTATGTGAAAAAAGAATTCTCCATTCGTACAAATCGCCATATGAACTGTCTCCTGGAACGAATTGTGTACGAATAGCGAGGTTCCACTTTACATTTCTTTTTAAGTTTATGATGTAAAAACAGAGGAAGAATAACTTTCTGTTATTGCTTTTAAAAGACCATTTACCTGCTGGAAGCGAATGTTCGAAACGAACTTTTCCTTAAAAGTCTATAAATTTTTCTTTTGCTCTTTTATTTAATTCGACTGGACCGGAAATAAATGACTCAATCTCTCAGAATGCTCGTATATTTCTAGCATAAAAAGAACTTTTAAGGCATAATGGGGAAGATAAAACGCTTTCCATCATGAATCAAAATTCAAAACGTGCACCTTGAAATCGAGTTATTTTGGTTATGCGATGCGATTAAGGTGGAAGTTGTTACAGACCACGTGACCTATGGCAGCTAGACCACAACCAACAACTCGCGGTGACCAGAGGCGTAGCTAGAGGGGGGGGGGGGGCAGGCCCGCTTCTAGCCCTCTGAGCGCCCGCGTGCAAAAACCTATCGTGTCGCCCCTTCGATGCGGAGGTGGGGGGGGGGGGGGCGAGCGGCGAGGGATGCCTTCATCAGCATCATTACTATTTATATATATATAGATAACAGTGTATTTTGTTGGAGACAAAAAAATAGAATTAAAAGGTTATTGAATGCTCTACATTCATTTCTTTCCAGCATCTGTTGTTTTTTTTTTTTTTTTTTTTCCCCGAATGGTAGCACTTACCTATTCTGCCGTAAATGAAGCATTGAACGTATCGCACCTCCAATGCACACAAAGACACAGCTCAAATTGACTATTTGACGCTCTCAGAACAGAATTTAGAAAATTTTGACCTTAAGTTTAAATATGGACGAAATTGAGAGGAAGAAATCGACCCACCTTCAGAACGCTTTGCCTCCAGATGAAATTCCGAATGCAGTGCCCAGATGGGCACTGCATTCGGAAAAGCAGTATATACCTTGCTATGTAACATTGGCGCACAATAGGGGGTTCGAGGGTTCTCCCCCGAAAATTTTTCGAAATGTATGCCTTACAAATGCTATCTAAGGCTATTTTTTATAGCGTTGGGAAAAGCAAGAATTTGGGGTATGGCCCTAGAAATATTTCGAAATTGAAATCTAAAACCCGTAATTTTAGGCTAGGTAAGAGGGGTTCAGGTACTTTTCTTTCTTTGGAAAGTCATATAATCTGATGCCAAAAAACTGTAATTTCAATCTATATTTGGAGACATTAGGGGATTCGGACTCTGCTCAGAAAATTTTAGAGGTCCTAAAAGCATAGTTTTAAATTCGTATGGTTTGGTCATGTCAAGATGAAGGTGTGACACCTGTAAAGCACCTTGAATCCACAATTGCTTCAGTTAAATCTGAAATGTCCAAAATAGTTTTCTATCAGTCATGTTAATAAGTATTAAGCGTATCTATCATGACAATATAGGAAATTCTTCTTTACATAGTACTGAGCGGATGAGAAATTTATTAAAAGCTTTCGAATGAAATTTTTAAAAAAAATCATTGCGGACAAAATTTTTTGGATTTAAATTTAAGTACCTATAATTAACTTAATTCAAATTAGTGAGAAACGAAATAAAATTTACTTAACTTAATTAAACAAATAACGGTCCATTCTCTGATGAATATTTCGTTGTAGAGGAGACATTTAACACAGTTTTTTTTTTCCTTATTAAAAAAAAGAAGCATTTCATTTATTCTTAAATTTAAGTGAAGTATCTAGCTAAGCAAGGTTCACGCTAGGGAAATATACAAGGTGAGATTTACCACCTTGACCAAAATGTTAAGTGGGGTTTAAAAAATGTAAGTGGGGACTTTTCCTTTTGGTTTCGTTTTTAAGAGTATTACTAAAATGGTAACTACGTAATAAAAGATGATTATCTAATCTATATGGCTCAGCAAGGAAAAAAAATTAATAATGATAAAGTTCACACAAAACGGATATTTCACAAAATTGCGATCGCAAAAATGGGTGCTTTATAAAATTATAAGCATGAAAAAGATCCTTAAATAGCCAAAATTTACTAATGTGTGATTTTCCAAAAAAAAAAAAAAATAGTTTAATATTTTCTCTATTTTTTTTCTGATACGTCATTTTATCTATTGATGTTTTTCCATGAAAATAGTATAGAAACCAGCATTTTCTTGTAACTCGTAAAAGTGAAGGTTTTTCAATGTTTTCCGCTTCTTAATGATTCCTGTGAGTTTGAAAATGCATTGTTCAAATATAGTGCGAAAATTCAAAAGGAATACTTTGAAATAAATGAAATTTCGTACTACTATGCAAAAATGGCTCATTTTTACGATCGCGATTTTTGCGAGAGATTTGATTTTATTACCGCTTTTTTTTTTTTTTTTGAAAAGCATGGGTTTTACGTTTTTGGACAATTAACACTTTTATTCTATGAGAAAAACATTCAAACTTCACTGTTTGATTCCTTGAAACCTTCTTACATTCAATATTTTTAAATTCGCTCGAATTTTTATGCGCTCAATTATCTGTATAATTCATGCATATGGAATTCTGCCTTTTACACACTTTCCTAATAATCGAGGCATTTTAATAGATATTATAATGATTGGTTAAACACATGCCATTCATCTTTTATAAACTGAACTAAATAGTCCAATAAAAGGACTTAGACATAGGAGATATGTTAACGAGAGCTGATACTTTCACATGCATCTTTCTTTCAATCCTGATTTTCTGAAAAGATTAATTTTTTTTGCGATCGTAAATTTCGAAACGAATTCATTCTAGAACATAAATAGATCCTTCTTTTCATTAATGAGGATAAGATGGCAGTTGAAAACTAACATACTCTTTTCAGTTGTATCGAATATCAGATTAAAATAGTACTAGTTTCACGATCTTTTCAACTCGTGTCCGCTAGTTGCGTTACAGCGCATTAAACGAACTTTTTTTGAGTGGGTTTTCAAAAAACAACGCCTAGCGCGAACCCTGAGGTAAGGGGTAATTGTGAAATGAATTTATTCATTGATTCATTCTTTCACTCATTCATTTATTCACTGAGAAATATCCTTAAAAATCCCGATAAAAAATTTCACAGGAAAATAGGCTCATTAGTTCTGGAAGAACTTTCTATTTGTACATGTTCTACGTTATAAAACCTTTCCGATAAAGTTTGTTCCAAGCCAATCAGTCCACTAGATCAGGATTTATATAGGATTGAAATTTCCCCGTAAGCGCTATGTTAATTTTTTGAACTGTTCCAAAATGAACAAAAACTGTTCAAATTGATATTTCACGCCAAGCGCTTCTTCCAGTAAGCTTGTTCCTTTGAATATGGATCTTGTACCCAGAGTTTACATCATTTGCTTCATTTTCGCCCATAGGCGCAAATGCTAAATTTTTTTGAACTGTTCAAAATTGAACAAAAACTGTTCAAATTGATATTTCACGCCAAGCGCTTCTTCCAGTAAGCTTGTTCATTTGAATATGGATCTTGTACCCAGAGTTTACATCATTTGCTTCATTTTCGCCCATAGGCGCAAATGCTAAATTTTTTTGAACTGTTCAAAATTGAACAAAAAATTGTTCAAATCAAAAAATAAATATAGAAATGAGATGTCCTCGCCGAGATCTTTCGAATGCAAAAAGAATTTTTCGAATCGGACTATTCGTTCCAAAGTTATTAGGGGGGACAGACCGACAGACACATTCCCCCCCCCCCCCCATCTCAAAACCCTACTTTCAAATTTTTTATTTTTCAATCTTTATTTAATTACTTCACTTTTTTTTTGACTTTCCTTATTTTTAACGATATTTTTACGATACATTAAGCCTTCTTTCATGCTTTATTATTATTTTTTTTTACTTTTACGTGAAAATAGGCTAAAAATGAGTTTTGTTGCATCATTATCAACATTTCTTAGTTACTTATTTCCATTCACATGCAGTAAAAAATCCTTCAACGAACTCTCTTCTCATTACACGACGGTTTTTTATTTCTCTGCAGCAAAAACACTGAGCCTCATGTATTAAAATAAAACTCCTATTAACTACATTACCATCCATTATCTTATTAAGATGTTTGTTTTGTGATAAAATACAGCTGAAACAATATATATATTTTCTTAATTTTAGAAGGATAAAGCTTTGATATCCTATTTTTTCTGCTCTTTGATCAAGATGTTCCCACAAGAAAACGGTAAGCTCAAAGGTGCCCCAAAGTGTGAAAGATTGCATTCCCCTGCTCTAACGGACATCATCAATTACTGAGACGAACATTATTTTGTCATAATTAGATAAGAACTAGATAAATTGCAAACACTATTTCGAGAGGTAAAAAATAAAATTCGAGAGTTAAATCTAAGTTTCAAGCTAATTATACGAGTTGTTAAGAAAGTAAATTAATATAAACATTACTTAAAAATGTTACTTTTCGTCATTTATATAAAATGTTTTACGTTTTACAACATAATTTTTATTATCTAGTTTCCTTTTTATCCTTTCTCTCTCCCCCCCCCCCCTGCGGTTGTCTTATTCGGTTCTGGACCACTAATAAATTATACATCTTTGAAGCATCGTTTATAAAATGTTTTTATTTGGTAACAGCCAATATAAAGCACGAGCCATCAGCAAAATCTGTAAGTAATTCTAGAGAGCTGAAAATTTCTTTGAATTCTCAGTGTCTCCGTTATATTCTTCAGTTGAAAAAAATGAATAAATAACTAAATACCCAATGGGGGGAGGGGTTTGAACCCCCAAACCCCCCCCCCCCCCCCCCGGGTTTCGCCCTTGTTTTGAAGTCTTATTATGTTCATATTTCGGCAACAATCCGATAAGTTAAAAGAATTCTATTTTTGTCATGGTCTAAATATTTGTAGAGCAGAGGAGGGGCGGAGCATTGAGAAGGTATAAAAGGTAGAGGGAAGGTAGTCCTACATTCTTGAAGCGGGGATCTAAGGTCATGTGATGACTTTTGACCAGTGAAGTATTGGAAGAAAACTGGTTTCCTTGAAAAAGTTTGAAAGCATTGGCGCAAGTAGAGTCACGTGATTTAAGATCTTGGCTTCAGCTTTTCTTAACGTAAGCATTGAACTTGCTCCCTCCAGTACTAATCCATGCTCTAAGGGGCGGAGGCATCGTTTTGAGAAAACAAAAGAAGCCTATCAAGTGTCACAGTTTAATATTTTCAAAAAATTGAAATTAAGGATTGATAGGCTGAATTTGCCGCCCCCCTTTCGCATGGCGCCCGCGTGCGGTGCACGCGTTGCACACCCGCTTACAGCGGCCCTGGGGGGGGGGGGGGGCAAGGAGGGACAGCTGCCCCCGGGCGCAGCGTCAAAGGGGGCGCCAAATTAATGTTAATTGATTTTATTTTTAAATGCGAAAAGAAGATTATTGGAACTGAATAGGTATGAATATGTTCGACAAAAAAATGGGAGCATCGCAAATCATATCGGGAAATGACCGTATCACAGGAGTGCGGGAGAAATAGATATAGTTGGAGTTGGTGTGCTTTCTAGGGATTGGACCCGTGATAAATCTCTAGGGGCTACGGGCATTTTCTTTCAGCAGCAGAGATAAAAGAACCGGACGCCTAGAGAACCCAGGAAAGGTCACTTGAGAAGGAAGAAAAACAAATAATTTTGCGAGCCCAAAGTGTCTCATATTGGCCTTCAAAGTGAATGGTCGATAATAAAAATGCAATCTACGAGAGCTGCTTTTTAGAGCTATTTGGGGCAGGGGACAGGACCGGCGCTGGGCTGAGGCGGTGAGGCGACCGCATCAGGGCGCATAGATTTTTAGGGGCGCATTGGCCATAAATATTGACTGCATCTTTTAAAGTAACAAACAATAGTTTTTATCTCAAAAAAAAAATCAAACAATATTTAAACTATTTAGTTTTACAAATGATGCATCAAAACTTCATCTATCAGTTTTGCATTAACTGTTTACTTTTGATAAAATCAAACGCAGCAACGCATCAGGAAAAACGTTTGTGTTTTCTTTCCTTTGTTGAAAGTATATTTTTTTTACTGGGTTATTTCTTGTTTTGCTCATTATCCTTTTCTTCTCCACAGCGACAGGCGGCTTCAATATATTTGGAGGGTTTGCAGTTTCAGAAAGTATCTTCAGTTGTTCCCGGGCGCTGAAAACCCTAGCTACGCCTCTGGCGGTGACGTCACATGGAAGTATTCCATTTGTTCAAATTTATTAGGAGGAGGGGGAGAGACACACAGACCAACAGACACACATTTCTCAATCTCAAAACCCTGCTTTCAAATCTATCAATTTTTTTATTATTTTTAACATTTGTTTAATTACTTAAATTATTTTTGTCTTTTTCTTATTTTTAATGATATTTTTACGATGCATTAGTCTGCCTTCTTTCATTCGTTTCTCGTTTTGCTTTTATTACGGGATGTATTTACTTTTACTACGGGAAAGTAGGCGAGAAATAGAACTCCGATAGTCACGTTCTGCGCAAACAGATAGTTCTGCTTGCGATCGCAAGTGTGCACGTTTACTACTCATCTATTATTTACCTCCACGACGTTCTTTGCCATATTGTAATGGCAACATTTCATCAAAATTGTTTCTTATGTCATCTGTCGTGATGGTCTTGTGATTAGATTAATATTTTTGTTTTTATTGGTGAAAATTAGCTGTTGGATCTTTGTGTCATATTGTCTGCTCACATATTTTCGTTTCGTGTTAGTCATAACAGTTAAGCATTCCGAAGGTGTAATTGCATTCTCTCGGTATGTTGTAGCAACAGGATAAGTTCAGTCAGTTCAGTTTATTATAAAAAAAAATATGAACAGTTAAATATTCCCTCAATGAAATATTTTTCAACAAAAAGCTATTTATTCATTTCTACTCTATTTTTTGAAAGTTCGTTGTGTATTTTTTTATCTTTCAATATTTATGAAGTAGCTGCAGCTAATAAAGCATTGTTGAGTTATATTTTGACGTGTATCGTAATGATATGTGCAATGCAGATTATCACTGCTTGTTCTGTTTTAAAAATTGAAGAAATAAGTACCGCTAATTGAAAAATGAATTGTGTAACGTGTTTTTTAATGTGTGTGTGTGTTTTTTTTTTAGTCATTGAAATGAGAATGAGATTGACTGTAAAGTTTTTACTTTCGTGTGTTCTGGCATACTTATACTCCCTTGCGTTTTGAATGGGCAAAATTTTGCTACCAGTATTACAATTAATATCTTTAACTAAAATTATTTTCTACTTTTAATGTTATGTACTACATTTTAATTAAGAAAATCACTAATGCAAGGAACAAAAAGGAGGAATTGTGGTTAAATCTAAATGGTTTTTATAAGCTTTAAAATGTTTTTTTAGTTTAAAAGCATTTTTTGTGAAATGAGAAAACTTACTATGGTGCATTATACTAGATTTTTAATGAGAAGAATTGTAAAATGGAAAAGTGGGCTATTTTATGAGCAAAAAAATTGCATCTAAAGATTTAAATAAGCAGAATTTTTTTTAAAGTTCTATATTTTAAACTTTTTCTTTCAATTTTATAGATGTAGTATCAGTTATCTCCCCCTCCCCCCTTTTTGAACCAGATGTTTGTAGCCAATCATTATTATTTTATTGATATGCTTTGATTATTGATCTCTTTATTATTGTGTTGCATGTACATCCATTATTCAAAACTAAGTAATGCTTCAAATGGTAATTTTACTGTTGGTACTTTAATAATTAAAAGTAATCCTAGAATTTTGCAACATTATAAATATTATGCTTCTTTTTAAATTCTGATCTAAAAGTTCTAGTGCTATAAGGCAATTTTGCATCAACAGAGTGTTCACTCTTTTGTTGAAGAAACATCAAAATTCTTATGCAGCAATGGTACAACACTCATAGTAATGCTGCTGAAAGAGATGGTACCAATCTCTAGGTTTGCAATCAGAAGAAACCAACAGCAGCCCATTAGAAATATATATATATTATATATATATATAGGCTTGCTAATATCTGATTTTAAAGACTTCATACTCGGTTGTTTCTAAATAATTTTTTCTTTATTTCGTTTTACATTGGTATAAGAATCTTAATGAAATATACTTTTAGGCACTTTTGCTTCATTTAATGCAAATAGTCAGAGGAATTTTCTGTAAGTACAGTTTTAAGTTGAATGTAATATACTAATTGATCATGAATTGATCGACCTCAATTTAAACAAAGTATTTCAAGTTTACACAGAAGCAAACTAAGTTCTTATTTTTGTTGTTGTTGGTGGTCTTAGCATAGAGTGGTAAATTATTTGCAACATGATTGTAGGATTTTTTATTTTTCAGGATTTCCCAAGGTTAAGTGAATGCCAAGTTTATAACTCAAATCAGAAGCAATGACAGGCTTATTCCAGTGGTCCTCCACAAATTTTGACAAGTTGTTTGGTAAGATATGCTTCTTAGACATTATTTTTGCAGAAGGCAGAAGGACAGCAATTCAAAAATTTAAGTCTTTCACTTGTTATGTGACAAGAAAAAGACTTTTTTTTTCAGCAATCATCAACTGTGAATTAAATGTAACTTTCATTTTTACTTTATTTTATTGTGAAATATGGTTAATTTAATTGAAGAGACAACTATAGTTTTATTTTGATATGGATACCCCCATTTTATCACAATCATGCTGAAAATTGCATAACTTTCAAAGTCCTGTTTGTATACTGACCAAAATTCTTAATCGGCCGTCCTTCTACCAGATTTGACTTGGTCCTACATATCAATCTACCCTTGGCAGATTCATTTTAAACCGCAAATGAGCCAAAACTAATTGCAATAATATGTAAGTACCTAATAGCACTGGAGTTAAAAGCTAGGGGTGGGCGCTTGAGTTTAGTGAGGGTACATTGTTCCCCCATTAATTACATTACTATAAAAAACCCCTTTTATTGAAGTGTTTCGAATTTTCAATCAATTTTGAGACATAGTAGAAAGGTTATTGTTTTATTTTTGGGATGAACCAGTTGTGTTAAATCACACAATAATTGTATTTCCATTTCATTCGAAATATATAGAAAAAGTTCAATTGGTATGATTATGGTTTTAATACATTATCTGTTATTTGATTTGAATGACATAAAGTAACATTTATATTATTTTTTTAGTATGTTTCTCTAGAAGTAGTGTTATAAATACAGCACAATAAATCACGAAATTGTTTGTATAGACTTTTGTCCAACTGCCAAATTAATAGAAAAATACTTATGTCAAGTACCTATCTGAACTTATGGCCTTAAACATTTTTCACCTATACTTCCTTGGGCTACATACAAAAATTTTGCCTATGTAGTGATAATGATAATTACACAGTTTAAGTAATTAATTGAAAAGCTAATTTGCGATTTTGTATTGTTCCTGATACAAATTCACCCCAGAAAAAAAAATTATGTTTGCCACTGATGTTATTGTTTGTGAAATCTGGTAAAAGTTTAAAACAAAAGAGTTTAATGAAAGATAATGTGTGTACTAGGGATGCACTGATTAATGGGCAGTAATCAGTAACTGGACACTTTACTGATTATTTATATTCAGCATATTTTTACTGATTAACTGGAGAAAAAATTGTTTTTTTAGTCATAATTACTTTTTGTTTTCCAAAAACGAAAAGCCATGCTAACTGAATTTATCACTTTGTAAATTTAATTTTGTAGAAGATAAGATGTCATGTAATATAATGAAATAATATTAAAAAATAATATTGGCACTGGCACTAGTGTTGTAAAATTCCCAGGGATTTATAGATTGGGGCCAATGTCTAAAAACCATAAATGTCCTGGGCATTTATGTTTTTTTATAGAAGTACTGATTATTGTTCAACAGTCAAACAAATTTTTATTAATAATTGGAAATACTACAAACCTGATAAATATAGTGTAATCTTTTGTAATTTATTTGTTAGAAGTAGTTATTAGTATTGCCCCCTGCAGATATAAAATGTTTTTTTATGTTTTGGTTAAAGTGATTTTAGTTTGAGTAACATTTGAGTTGGTTTTTGACATTCTGTCAAAAATAGGCTAAAAGCATTAAATTGCTTACCACTGCTACCTAATAATAATAAAATTAAATCAAACACAAATGAATTGAAATTGGTTATTTTTTTTCCTTGGCTTCATCTTGTCGTTAATCTTCGACATTAAAATCTGACCATACCCAATTCACCAAACTCTAGAATTTCCTTTTTCATTTGCAACAGGGTTTTCTTAATTTTTGAGCCATTTTGAAAATTACATTGCTTTCTTCTTCATTAGGAAAGTTTCTAGAGCAATTCCCAATTAGCCATCTTCTGTTCTTAGTGGAACCTCTGTAAATCATAACATGAGTAGAGGTTTCAGGAAAATTTCATTTTCAAAAGTCTATTCCAGGAATACCCCTCTGCTAAGTTTCAAGAAAATATGAGATGGTGAGGTTTGGGCCATGTTCAATTGACATAAAGTGACCCACTGATAAAATTGTAGGAATTTATAAGTCCATTATACTGTTATCAATGAAATGTATATTTTAAAATAACTGTAATGTTATTTGCAAGCTGTAATACTCATTAGAAATATCAAATTATAAAAAAAATATTTTTATAATTGCTCAGATATTGGGCACTTAAAAATGTGGGCAAATGCCCACATAGTAAATGAACCGCCCAGTGGGCATTATCCCCCCCCCCCCCCCCCCAATAATTGGCACTGACATTATTATAAATAATGAACTTTTAAACCTGCAATGCAAAAACATAAGCATTTTGTTATATCCGGATATAAGCCTATTTCTACAAGTTCATATAGCTATGCTAAATAATTTTTCGCTTTCTACATATGATACTGGTTATGCTTATAGGTTTCAATGCTCATTTAGTCCCCCAGACATGGAAATTTTCCTTTCCCGGATTTCTACTATAAGAATGGATCTGATTTTGGTTGCAATTAATTTGAAAAAGTTTTGTTAGGTCATTTGAAAAAAAAAAATATGGAAATGGAGAAAAATAAATTATTAGCTGAATCTGAAAAGTCGAGAATTGTAAATTAAAAGAATGGTGATGGAGACATTGTAGTAGTGAAACCTCTCTGAGCGACCACCCTGACGTTCCGTGAAAATTTGGCTGCTCTGAAGAGTTAACAATCAATAAGGTACAGTTTTTTGTAATATGAAATAATAAACAAGTCTTACACATATTTCTAATTTAAAATTAATTTTGAGATTTATCTAAAGAGATATTTATAACTTTATTTAAGAAATTTTTCACATTTACAAAAAATTGTAGAATTTGAGACTGTTCTAAGTTTTTACATTTATCGGAAACGATAATGTTTTCAAGTTTGTTTTTCAGTTTAAAAAGTAAATCTCTAGCTGATTTGTTTTCCATTGCTTCAGAAATTCCAATGACTTGGTCTATTTTTTCTGAAGTCTGTTAAGTTGAAAGTTTAGCTTGCTCACTCTCACAAAACATGTCGGAAAATTCCTCGACAGAGGCGGAACTAGCGCAAAAATTCATTTCTAAAATCATATATACAAAAATTGATTAGTAAATTCAAGAAGAGAGTGAGTATATTTTTCTGCAAGAATGCGATGGACGAACCCACTCGGAGGCCGTTCAAGGGGGGTTGGGTGGCCGTTGCTAAGGGTTATTTTAACATTAAACCTGTGGGATAAAAATTCCGTGGAACGAAAAAGCGGCCGTTAGGAGGGGTGACCGCCATTCACAGGTGGCCGTTCCGAAAGGTTTCACTGTATTAAAAAATAATCATAATTAATTGGCTGATTACCTTCTTCCAATTAATCAGCCATCAGGCTATCGGTAATTGGGCAGTTTTCTTATCAATATATGCCTATCACAAGCAATAGTCGAACCTCATTCTATTGTTTGATTTTTGAGAAGAAGAATATTTGTATTTATTGTGCTTTTTGCTATTGAAAAACTAATGCAAAGTAATTTTTCCCCCCTCATAGAGAAAGCAACAAGTCATCTTCTTTTAGAGCCAGATTGGGAAAGTGTTTTGCAGATATGTGACTGCATTCGACAAGGAGATGTACAGTAAGCAAAATGATTAAATTGTCTGAAAAGTTATTTAACTAAGCAAGGACTATTGTTGCAAGTTCTTCTAAAAATTATCGAAATGTGTTTACTATTACTTTTGCTGTTGGAATTCATAAATTCATGACATGTTAAGTAGAAGTTGTATAGGAAAAAGGCACCCAGTTTAAAGCTGCTAATACTATGTTAAAGAAACAATATATAAATGAAGCAAATATTTTCAAATAAACTATAATTTCTATTTCAAGATTTCATTTTTAATGGTGTATTTTGTTTTTCCCGCTTCTTTCTTTATTTTATTTCTTTTTTTTTTTTTCTTTTTTTTCAAAATTTCTTAGTTTTACAAAAAAAAGCAAAATTTTGTAAAATTAAGCATTTTTTTTAAAGAAGATATTCTTGAATAAATGCAACTTTAAAATATTAGAGAATCTCAAATTTTAAGTATAGAATGTAATAGATTTAAATCATGATTCTGTAAAAAGTAGAACCAGGGTTCGCGCTAGGCCGCGCGATTCCCGCAATATTTTTTGAAATCCCGCTCAAAAAAAGTTCGTTTGCGCGCTGTTCTCGCAACTAGGGGACACGCGTTCAAAACATCGTGAAACGAAACTACTATTCTAAACTGATAATTCAATACAAACTAAATGGAGTATGTTAGTTTTCAACTGCCATCTTATCCTCATTAATGAAAAGAAGAATCTAGGGACCCTATTTATCATATATAATAACATGGGGGAAAGATTGACAACTACTTCATTCCTTGGGATTATTGAACAATTTAAGCCCTTTGTGAATGCAGACTTATCTTCATTCATTCTATTCACAGAGGACAAAAATAAAAAAAAGGGAGTGGAAAAAGGGAATCTTCCTTGGTCACAAGGTTACAAGAGAATGCTGGTTTCTAAAATATAACTGTTTTCATTGAAAAACATCAATAGATAAAATGACCTATGATCAGAAAAAATAGAGGAAATATTAAACTAATTTTTAGGATTTTTTTTGTAAAAATCACACAAAGAATGTTGGTTAAATAACCAAAATACCAGAGGATCCATTTCATGCCTAACATTTTATAAAGCACCCATTTTTGCGATCGCGAATTTTGTGAAGGATCCGTTTTGTGTGAACCTAGTTGATGTTTATTTTTTCTTTACTGATCATAGCTTAGATAATCATCTTTTATTACATAGATTGTATTGGATCATGATCAGACAATTTAGTAATATTTTTAAAGACAAAAACTGAGAGAAACCCTGAGAACCTATAAAAAGTAATATCATAAGAAAACTTAAGTATTTAAATGGATGAAAAATAAAAGTTTGGGTTTTATTTTTATTTTCACTGGCTATTTTAACGTGTAAATATTGTATTTTATGCTAAAGATCTTATCTCTCTTATCTAGGCCAAAATATGCTGTATCTTGTATCAAAAAGAAACTGTATGCTCAAAACCCTCATGTTGTCCTGTATACATTGCAGGTAAAAATTTATTCTTGGGAAATTTTTTTTTTAGATAGTTTTTGCACCTTATTTCTTTTGTTTTATATATTTAGATAATTTTTACTTCTGTGTCATGATTGGGTGAAAATGTAAAATTTAAACCATAGATAGTCTTATTTAGCAGTATAGAAAAAAAATCCTCCTATAGAGATTTTTAAAATTTAAGCTTTTGAAAGATATAAAATACAAAAGATAACAAGAAGTTCCGTCTAGAACTATACTAGCCTACTTTCCCGTATACACCGAACTCAAATTTATAATCTAGCTATCTCTCTCTCTGTCTTTCTCGTTTAGCTTTAGTTCTTAATTGCTTCAAATATACCTTTTTCAACGGTTAATACATATTCATTCAATCATTATTTATTAAGTCATTCATGTATTTATTCACTCATTTAATCATTCATTCTTTCGCTTATTCATTTAATCATTCCTTAATTAAAAAATATTCTTGAAAATCCCGATTAAAATTTTTATAGGAAAATAGGCTCGTTAGTTCTGGAAGAACTTTTTATTTGTATATGTTCTACGTCATAAGAGCATTCCGATAAAGTTTGTTCCAAGCAAATCGGTCCGTTAGATCAGGAACTATATAGGATTGAAATGTCCCCGTAGGCTGTATGTTAATTTTTTTTGAACTGTTCAAAAATGAACAAAAATTGTTCAGATCAATATTTCACGCCAAGAACTTCTTCCAGTGAGCTTGTTCATGGGAACTTATATCTTGTACCCAGAGTTTACATGATTTGCTTCATTTTCATCCATAGGCGCTAATGTTAAAATTTTTTGAACTGTTCAATATTGAACATAAAATTGTTCGAATCAAAAAGTAAAATATGGAAATGAGATGTTCTCGCCGAGATCTTTCGAATGCAAAAAGAATTTTTCCAATCGGACAATTCGTTCAAAGGTTATTAGGGGGGGACAGACAGACAGACCGACCACCACATTCCCCCCCCCCCCCTCTCTCAAAACCCTACTTTCAAATTTTTTATTTTTCAACCTTTATTTAATTACTTCACTTTTTTTTTACTTTTCTTTATTTTTAACGATATTTCTACGATACATTAAGCCTTCTTTCATGCTTTATTATTATTTTTTTTTTTACTTTTACGAGAAAGTAGGCTAAAAAGGTCGATCCAGCGTTTTTGAACTTGCTCCGTTTCTTTTTGTGAATTTTAAAGAAATTTTTGTGAAAATTAAAACTTTAAACATGTAGGACTGAAAAATATTATTTGCTGCTTTTATAATTTGCCGATTTTAATTTTGTAAGCTTGAAATTTTGTGAAGGGTCCGTTTTGATAACTAGAATTTTGTGAAGGGCCGAAAACGGACCCAGATTTCCTCAGACGCACCCCCTGAATATGAAATGATTTATTAAATTTATGGTTATAAAATAGTAAAGGCTATAAAAATAACGTAATTATTTTAATTATATTTTTAAAATGGGGTTTAAGAGTTAACCCTCTTGAAGCCTTCATCTTGAGCAATGCTTGTGAAATTTTTCTTTTTTTTTTTTTG
This sequence comes from Octonoba sinensis, assembly GCA_038502835.1. Lineage (NCBI taxonomy): Eukaryota > Metazoa > Arthropoda > Arachnida > Araneae > Uloboridae > Octonoba > Octonoba sinensis. The sequence continues at coordinate 10,971,476 of CM076604.1, forward strand.
AAAAAGAAGAACTGATTCACTAATTAAAATGATTATATTTTTAAATAGATCATTTATCTTGATTCCATGTAAGTGTTCATATATCTTGTCGGCTACTCTCCAGATTATTAGGGAGACTTTCGAATTGGTGCAATTTCTTTGATTTAGCCACCTCTTGGGAAATATGTTCTAAAGCAGAAAAATCATAAAGTTTTTGTCCATTATTCGTGTTATCTTTAATAATACTTGATTTGGGAAGGGGGGGTACTCTTCTTTCTGTAATGTAGCATAAATGATTTTCCAAACTGAATTTATTGTCGGTATTCATGTGTTAAAATTTTATCATTTATCCTACTTGATGGATATATTATTGGCATATTTATTTTACAATTTTACACAGCGAGAACTTTTTCTTAAGAAAAAGTACGGTTTAACATAAGGCGATTTTTATAATCTAAACTTAATGTTTCTGAAAATTTGATCTAGGGAATGGACTCGACACAAAATTTACTAGAATCATGAACAAGTTGCATGGTAATGCCAAAGTAACTGAGCTGTAGTTGTGAAGCAGACTCAACTAATTGCAAAGCAGTTCTATAAGCCACTGTGGGTGCCAGGTTTAATGGCGGTGCTGGATTAATTTGCAAGCAAAATAAGCAAGTGCTTAAGGTTCGTAGAAAAGAAGGGGCACGTCAGAAAAATTTTATTGTCTATTTAAATAGCAAAAATTTAAATTTGTAATGTGTGTGTTTTTCAAAAACTCTTTTTCTTATTATGTGTCCCCCCCCCCCCCCCCGAACACCCAAAAAAGGTGTCACCCAGGGTGGAGCGTCCCTTCATAGGGACGCTAGTGATATATATATATATATATAAAATTCTTATCTATGTAAGGTTACCAAATAAATAATATAACAACACATGTTGCTGAAATAATTTTACAAATTAGAAGTACTTTACTGAATAATAATTTACTGGTTGAAATCTGTATTTTGTGTCTTGTGCATATCTTGAAGTTACCAAGCAAGTTATGGAAGGATCTAAATGCACCAATTCAATTTTTTGTTGCGTTTTGTTCAGGTTCTGGAGTCTGTGATGAAAAATTGTGGGTCTCCTGTTCATGTAGAAGTGGCCTCCAGGCCTTTCATGGAAGAGCTTAAAGACTTGGTAAAAGTGTGTACCATTCTTACAACATTTTTCACCTAGTTTATATGTATTAAGTATTATTATGACAAATGCTGTATGTTCCATCAAGTCTACCTTATGACTGTCATAGCAAAACATAATTATTGCTGAAAGATTTTCAGCGTAGGGACAGATCCGGGAACAATTTCTGGAGGGAGCAAAGGACTGTGAAAGGTGGTTCTCCCTCATAATGTTTTTCACAATAAAGTTATCATTACAAGTGTTTTTATGTTTTCAGGGTCCCTAAAAAAGGATTTACCCACAAGCTTAGAAAATTTGTATATTCATTTACTTAGAATAAAAACATATAGTATCTTTCTAATGTTTTATTCTAAATAAAAACTGAACCATACAAAACATTTCGCCAAAGGCCGGAACTATGTTACTGAATGATGTAAATAATTCTGTTAAAATGGAATCGTAAGGCTATTCTACTTATAGAAATTTATTTATTTTCCGTCTATATATTTTAATGCCTCCATTTTAAAAAGATGCAATCTTTTTGCAACCTCTGTTAGAATTGGAATATTTTCACCATTGATGTTTATTAAGCTTTATAAAAAATAAATGAACTTAACTTTTATTTTCAGTAAAATCTTGATTTAAAAATTTTTAAACAAAATTCTGTTCTTGTTAGGAGTGTGATTTTTCAAATGTCGAAACGTAACTGCTGAATTCAGGTTTATTTTTTTTTTTGTGTCAATTATTTAAACTTTTGTGATGTGTAAATAAAATATCTCTAATGATAAACTTGTGTCAAAACAAAAAGTTTCATGTAAAACACATGTGTATTAATTAGAACATTAAATCTTAGAATAAATTCTCATTGTTTAGTTTGAAATTTGCTTAGTGCATCCTATTAAATTCTTTTTCATATTTAGTAGCAAATGTAGTTTTCATTCATTTCAAAATACGCAGTTTTTGAGAGCAAAAGTCTTTTTCCAAAATTACCTAATCAGATTTTTAAATTTGGTGCCTAATATTATTAAAGATAGAGGATTTTTAAGGCTATATTAAGGCCTAAGAAATTTATATCAGTTTATTAAAAGTAATGAAAGTGGCAAGCCCCCTTCCATTAAAAAGTTCAGGAAATTTTCCTTGAATTATCTTTTTTTTTTTTTTTTGAGCTATGCACACAAATCTTATGCATGTTTGAAAGTTTTATAATTTGTTATATCTGTTTTGAATTGCAGTCAACAACCAATGACAACGTGAGGAGTAGAATTTTGGAATTGATACAGATCTGGGCTCACGCTTTCCGTAACGAACCCAAGTATCGGGCTGTGCAAGACATTTTCAACATGCTCAAAATGGATGGCAAGTTTTTTTTCCTTTTGCCCTAAAATTATGTTGAGGATGTTTGTACGAACAATTTTATTAAATTGAGGAGTTAATTTAGATTTATTCTGTATGTTCATACCGAGACCTCCGTTATAATACAGACCTGTCCATTTAATTACTTTCCTATAAAGTAATTATCCACAATTTTTGCTCAATGCTTAGCGCCATTTTCTTTTTTCTTCCGCACGTTCTATTTATTTAGGGATTTTGAAACAAAACTACTGTTGTCATAAATTTTATAAATCTCTCATTTGAAAGCAATACTTACAAAAATTAGGGAAAATTATTTTCCTATTTTTAGGTTTACTTAAACTGGTCAGGTGATTATTTCGGTTTATAAACACTTCTAAAATTGAAATTTTCAATAACTAAGCAGTCATTCTTATTACTATTCTTTGACTGAAATTCAAAATCGTGAAAAATGACATATACAAAACAGCACGCTTTGAGGCTCAATACGTTGCGACCTCTTGCAATTACAAGCAGACTGGCAATATTATCAAATGGACAGGTCCTCATTATAGCGGAGGTCTCGGTTGATACAATCGCCTAGCTTATGCAAAGGTCGATCCAGCATTTTATAACAGGGTTCATTCTTTGAATTTTAACCCCTTAACGGTTGGGTAATTTTTAAGAAAATGGTCATAAAAGTGCCCATTTTTTTAATCCCTGAAAATTATATAAAAGTATGTGTATGAACAATATATATGTATTCATTTTTGATTTGTTTTTATTTTGAAATTTTAAAGACTCCAGCCCGGAAATATCACGGCAGCCAGAAATAGAAGGCGAAACCTCAACCCGCCATTTTCACGGGAGCGAGAGGGAAGGGGTTAAAGAAAGTTTTGGTAAAAATCAAATAATTTTGTAAAAATTGAAAAATTTAAACATATAGTGATGAAAAAGTTTATTATTATTTGCAGCTTTTATGGTGTAAAAAAAACACAGTTTGGAAGCTTAGAATTTTGTGAAGGGTCCGTTTTGATTGATTTTAATTTTGTGAAGGGTCCCAGAAACAGCTGAATTTCTTCTAGCGAGACCCATGTCGGGTCATTTTATTAATGCCAATTTCGTGAAAAATGTTTTTTCACAGAATTGGTGATACATTTATTGTTAAACAATTCAGCAGTTCCCTCATTTCAAATGCATTATTTTGACTTATAATTAAATTGCCATGTAATAGAACGCTTATAGCATAACCTCAAAAAGGAAAGAGAAAAAAAACATGCTCCCCACCCACCCACATACACAAAAATAAAGAGGGGAAAGAAAAATAGAATGGGGGGGGGGGGAGAAGCCTTCCCGACTGAATTTTCAAGAATAGTACTGACAAATTTTACTCAATAGTGCCAGAATTGAAATAGGGATACAATTCCAATGATATAAAATGATTTCCATTAGGTGTGTTGTCTATAATTTTAAAACGTAATCATTCTAAGTATATTGTGGTAAATCTTTTTGCCCCACGATATGTGATCGTCTAATGATTATTTCCTTTTAGGCTATAAGCTACAAGTGCTGAAAGAGAGCGATGCTATGTTTATGGCAGACACGGCTCCTGACTGGGCTGACGGGAATTGTTGTCATCGCTGCAGGACACAATTCTCTGTTGTGCAGAGAAAGGTATGAATAAATTGCTGTAACAACGTCTTACCATTTATGAAAATCAATCCACACAAAAATGGAAGGGTAAACTCAAACAGCATTAAAAAGCTTGAAGACACATTAAGCAAAATTTAAAGGAAAAGTTTTAAATGTTTCGATTGCATGTTATAGTCTAGCCCAAACACATTAGCAGGTGTGACAAATGTTTTTTATTTATTCATTTTTTTATGGACAGCAACCATAGCTTGTAGGCATTGGGTGTATACAGGTCAGGGGGGATATCGGGATATATACTCGACTCAAAACTCTGATATTTAGTGGAAGACATCTAAAAAACATTAACTATTAAATGACTCCCAACATGTTCCCCCCTAAAAAAAATATGAATATGCTATTGGCTGTGGTTATTACTCAAACTCACTTACACCATTGAAAGTGCACATGTGACTTGAGCATGTGAAATTCACCAACTTTAAAGATTACCGTTAATTTAAAAATTAATCTTTAGAATTGTAATGAAAAAAAATAAATAAGGAACATTCTTTAGAGGACTTGGAATTGCAGTGGTGCCGCTAGACTTTGGAAATTAAGAGTCCTAAGAGTCCCAGAACTTCCAAATTTCCAAAAAATAGCATATCATGGTTTTAAAGACATAAACTAAAAATAAAGTTTTTATGACAAGATTTTTTTTCCGATGCAGTTAGCAATTGATTCAGTAACAATTCAACCAAGAATTAAAACCAAAATCCCATATTTAGAAGCCCAAAAATCAAGGGATATCTTTTTTATAAAGACATACTTGCCAAGTCTACTGTTTTTAACGGGAGACTCCCGTTTTTTGCGTCTGTCTCCCGATCTGCCGTTTAACACAATTTTCTCCCTTTTTTTGTAATTTTCGCTTTAAAATAAATGAATGAAGCTTCAATCTTTTTTTGCTCAATGGACGGCACTCGGGATCGTAGTTATTCGCCGAGTAGTTTTTATGTAATTTTCTTGTATTTTGACGAAATTCCGTATTTTTGGTATTTTTGAAAAGTCAAAATTTCGGTTCCGCGAATATACGTAATTTTGGTACTTTTTCCTCTTTTTAAATGAGAAAATTTTGAAGCAGCATGCGTAGATACTTGCTTTACGAAACTTTTACAAATTAGCAGTAAAACTTCCGCATTTTGTCTTTCATATGCTTTCAAGGGTCAGTCCCGATTTTTTCAAAAATCCGATTGCATCCACTTCGGTAAAAGTCCCTCGTTCTTGTGTACTATCTCATTCAATCTCTTGGACATCAATACCTTTTGGTTTATTATTATTTTTAATATTTTTTACGATTTAGCCTCTGTAGTAGAGGATTTGCCCATCTCCTTTTGCCACACCCACTCGAAATTTCAATGAAATATTTTAGCCGTTTTTAAAAATTTTGGTGATCATTTAGTTAGTTGTAACTATTAATATTGCATCCTTATTAATAATCTAGTTTTTAAAATATTTTTTGCATATAATTATTATTTTTTTTTTTTTTTTTTCATTCTCTTAGGGTTTGGCTTTTTTTTACTTTTTGGTAATCATTATATATATTTACAAAATAGAAGAATAAAATTTCTTCCTATTGTCATCGAATATAAAACTGAAAAGTGAAGTTTCGTCCAGTGCTGTCAAATGAAAATCTAGAGAACATCCTGTTGCTCATCAAAAATAATTTTGCTAAAAAATGTTTCGATCAAACATTTGATGATAAAATTTTATCAAATACTACTGTAATGAACAGAAAAAAAAAATCTTTGTATTAGTCAGTTTTATTCTTCATTTTGTGTGTGTGGGGGGGGGGGGGCTTCATTGAAAAAAATCTCCTGTTTTTTTTTCCTCCAAGGTTGGCAAGCATGTAAAGATGATGGAGAGACACATTCATAATGCCGATTAGTTTATTATTTAAACTAGCACTTAGTTTAAGAGTTGAGAGTAACACACTCTGACCTGTAGTGGTTTTTAAAAAAATATTTAAAAACACAATGCGAGCTGATGCCATTTCCCCACTCACTCATCATCTAAAAAAGAATTATTTCATTATAAAATAGGATTGAATTAGAAGCATTTCTTTACTGTTCTGTTCTTATTTTAAATTGTGCTATAATTTTTTATTACTGTAGTTTGGGTTTTATACACTATCAATAAACTACATTGTTAAGCGATGCAGAAAATCAAGAAATTCAGATATTTGGGCAATGGATCAATATTTTTTTCAAACTATTTTTTTTTACATCTACAAAATAAAAGTTTAAATCTTACCTGGAGCTCAATTAATAATGTATGACTTCTGCTATTTCATCTCTGCTATCCAATATACCGTGCGCATTTGCATCTTGTCCAAAGAAGCACATGTTGATATTTGTTTCCGAGTTGAATTTGAATTATTGTTATTGAATAGAATTTGAATTTAACACTTAAAATTTAAAAAAAAAGTGCTGCACCTTTTCTTTCAACCCATTCTGTGTGGTAGCTTTAATTGTATCACCCTAAGCCTACAAATAACCCTTCCAACATTGACTAGTTGTAGCTGATTTTGTCAAAATAAGTTTACTTCTTTCATGCATTAATGTTGAAGTTTTTAGTGTCATCTTCTTGGCTTTAACAGCTGCACATTTTTTATGTACTCCTTTTCAAAATAAATAAATAAATAAACAATAGAAAAAGAAGCGTTCATTTTATGCACAAAATTTTAAAATCAAAGGCTAGAAACTGTTCTTAACCCCCTGGTTTTTCCAATGCTACTGCTTCTTCACTTGATTTTAATTTATCATCGCATTATGTTTGAGTTTTGGATTCAGAAAATCTGAAGAAATGGGCTGGTGTTATGAACATTGCATGGCGATTATGTAGTTATTTTAATGCTTCTGATCGCTGAATTTCAAATGAAGTATCCTCTTTTTCAAATCTTTAAAAATAGAAACAGCTTCCCCAGTTGAAAGAATTCTGTTCTACATCTTGTCCAAAACTGCACTAACTTTTAACTTTTATCAAGCCAATTTTAAACTTCAAAGTGAAGCGAAGAGAGAGAGAGAGAAACTACACTAACCGGCTTTGGTTGTTTCAAATAAAAGTTCTTTATTTAAAAAATACTACAGAATCAGCTGTAAAAAGAGAAAAGAGGTTTTTTTTTTTCGTCTTTGGGGTGGGCTGGGCCGGGTTGATTGGTTTAAACCACCTTGGTATAAACCATGGTTTAAACCAAAAGGTTTTTTTTAAAAAACCACTTGGTTTAAACCAAATCTTTTTTCATTTATTTTGCACATTATTAAAAATTGCAAAATCCAATTTATGCAGAATTTACAAGCGCAGCACTGGATAATTAATGAATTTGTAAATTAACAAGCTTTTTTTTATCCGTACAAATTTTTCTCATCTATCTACATATCAAACTATTTGGGTTTTTCTAAAATTACCTCTGAAAAAGCTAATTTGAGAAAAACTCTTCTCAGTCATTATAAAAATTGAATGATATTACAATTGTAATTCCTGGAGGTAAGGAATATATATTAGAAATAATAAAGTATCTTCATAATGACCAATTTGCAAATGTATGTTACAGATAGCAATTTTTAAACCAAACCTTTTTCATTTATTTTACACATTATAAAAAATTGCAAAATCCAATTTATGCAGAAATTACAAACACAGCGTTAGATAAAAAATGAATTACTGAATTTGTAAATTAACAATCTTTTTTTTAATCAGTGCAAATTTTTCTTTTTTTTTTCTAAATTATTCTCTTCTTTCTTAAAAATATATTTAATCTTTAATCAGGAAAAATAAAGTTTGTACATTGTACTACTTTTATAAAATTGCTTTTGCTTTTATAAATATATTTAATCAGGATAAATAAAGTTTGTATTTTAAAAAAGTAAAAATAATGGTGATAATTTCTGAGCCAATGTTGAAGATTTCTATAAGTGTTATTGCTAAATCCAGTAAGTTTAAGGATTTTTTACTTTTAAAGCAGGGCTGGCAAAGTTTTGGACACTATGGTAAAATCCACGGTAAAAACCATGGTTTTTACCGTCCTGTCCAAAACCCATGTGTCCAAAACTGTCCAAAACTATATTTTTCAATAAAATTGTATTTAATTAAAGGAATGCAATAGTTAACAAATTAATGCAAATAAATATTAATTAAAATATAATATTTTATTTTTATTAAAGCTTTATTTACTGGATGTGAATAGTTTTTAAAAAAATATGTTTAATTTAAAAAAAAAAAAGCTAATACATATCATGGTTCTAAAATCTCAAAAATCTCTTAGTTATTGGCATGTTTTATTTGTGTGGTACATTATCATGAATTTCTCTTTTAATTGGTCATTTTTTAAAAGTGCTTGAAAAAATAGTTTCACTCAACAGAATTGACTAAAGTTGAAATTTTTAACATAGTAAAAATAATAGTTTTCACACCACAGAACTATTGGCTAAATTTAATTTCTTTTAACATAGTAAAAATGAGTTTTCACACATCAGAACTATTGGCTAAATTTAATATTTCAACATAGTATAAATAAAAGTAATAATAAAATTTAATTGAAAAATAATATTTGTTAACATTGTTTATAAAGTGTGCAGCAATTAAAAATAGAAAGATTTTCAAAGTACCCAATTTGGGAGTTTTGGACAGTTTCGGACACTTTCAGACAGTTTTGGACACTTTTGGACAGTTTAAGACGATAAAAACCACCTGTCCTGTCCAAAACTAGTTTTGGGCGTCCAAAACCCCAACCCTGTTTTAAAGTAAAATATATGTACAGTAAGAGACTTGTAATCACTTGTTGATATTACTGATACTGTAAATCAACACACATTATTTTTAATATATGTTTCTTTTTTGCTTATTTTTTATTGGTTTCGTAAAATATGCTTTTGTGAAAACTTAACCCGCATAATAATTATTTCTTTAATAATTTACTGAAAGTTCTGTATAAGTAGAGTATTAGAATATGTTAATACAGTAAAACCTTTAAAGTTGCCCACCTCTGTAAGTTGGCCACCTGTCTCAGTTGAGCACTTTTGGTCAGGGAGGGACTTAGCCCTATATTATTTAATGTAGGAAAACTTTTGTGATTTGACCACCTGTCGAATTGACCACTTAAGTACCAAATTTGGGTGGGAATATTATAAAAAACCCTTTGTAAGCTGGCTGCCTAATTATTACTATATTTATTTCCTTATCTATTTTTGAAAAGATTAAAAAAAAACTTAAATAAGCTCTAAAGGATAATATATTTTATGCTATAATGTTAGACTAGTATTTGTCTGGATGGATGAAACAACAATACATAAAGTTTGCCTAAATCTTTTTGTAAGTTAACCATTCGAGAAAACTACCTATGAGCACTCTTTTGTTCTCTCAGTAAGTTTTTTTTTCTTCTAATTGATCTAGCCATTTCGAAAAAATTTTCAGGGAATCTCTGCAATCAAATAAGTGAACTAACATTTTTATCTTTAACTAAGTGCTTCAATTTTAAAGTTGTATAGGATGCATTGTAAGTCATTCAGATTAAATTTATCTAATGGTATTTTAGATAATTGTTTAAAATTAGCTAATTACTAATTTTAAAGTAACGTTAATACCTGATGTTATATTTTAATGAGTCACAAATGAATAAACTCATAGCGTAAGAAATGACGAAAAAAAGTCTCCACCCTCTATTAATACCACTAACTACCACTAAAGTGACCACTAAAGTGCTGCACCGAAAGCGGTCAACTTACGCATGTTTCACTGTAGGTAACTTTCTGAAAAAATAAAAACTATATCTATAAGGTAATTAAAATTCAAGGTTTTAACTTGGTTATTTAATTAGTTATCAATAAATTAATTACTAATAACATTAATTCGCAATTAATGATCTAAAATCTCCATGATTTTCCAAAAGTCAAATTGTTTTTCCTACAAATGCTATTTAAGCCAAAAAAACCCAGTTTAAACCAAAAAAACGGGGTGTTTTTTTTTTTCAAAAAAAAAAAACAGTTTTTTTTTTTTCAAAAAAAAAAAAAAAGTTTTTTTTTTTTTTTTTTTTTTTTTTTTTTTTTTTTTTTTTTTTTTTTTTACCCTGGGGGTGGGGGACTTTTTTTTTTAAAAGAAATTGAATTTGCGTTTAACATTTTCAACGCACCTGTCTTCTAACCCATTCTGTTGCACAGTTTTAATTGTGTCATCCTAAAACCCTTCATCATTGACTGTAGTTGTAGCTGATTTTGTCTGAATGAGGTTACTACTTTCATACATTAATGTTAAATGCATTATAATTTATATAAAATACTTCGAGAATTATTTTTTGTGTGTGTGGGTAGGGGGGAAGAGAGAAAAACCTGGTTAAAAAAAACAATTGGTTTAACTTGTGGTTTAACTCATTTGTTTTAAACTCTTTTGAAACATTCACTTTTTTCTCACTTAAGGGTGAGTAGTATCAGGGATGTAACTGGGGGGGAGGCAGACTGGGTCTGTGCCCCGAGCACCAGATTTTCGGGGCTCTAAATTGACTAAGAGTGCATATATAAGTGTGTATTTTTTTGTGTTTCTTTGGGAGTGATGGCTAAAGCCTGGTCTTGCCCCTGTTGAAACAAGACCTAATTACGCCCCTGTTTAATATTTTACTGAGTAAAGAAAAATACCTCAACTCTTTGCTCCAAATCAAAAACTACAATAAAATGTCCAAGTTTTATTTTAAAATAGTTATTAATGGAGAAAGTTAGATGCTCTCTTTTTATTGTTATTATTATTGCAGCATCATTGCCGTAACTGTGGTCAAATCTTCTGTAACAAGTGCTCCTCCAGGAGTTGTCCTATTCCACATTTTGGTATCGAGAAGGATGTTCGAGTGTGTGAAGCATGCTGGGAAAAATTAAACAAGTATATATATTCCTCCGCTCTAGTGTGTCTTACTATCAAGCATAGGGATTTAAATAAAATTATAATTTATTTCTCTGAAAAGTATATTTAACTCGCATTTTGCGTTAAATGTTTTTGTATTGCTCATTTGGAGATGTGTCGATTTTTATACTTTTTAAATTTTTAACAACTGTGCCTTTTCTTGTTTTTCTTTCTTTCTCCAAATGCAAAAAGAGAATTCATCATCACTTTTAAATTGATGTCAAATAAATCAATTGTGTATTAAAAGTGAACATTCGAACAATATAAACTAGTCATTTTCTCCCTCGCAGTGCGATATTTTAAGAACATTATTCTTTTGCATTTCAATAGTTGATTTTTTTTTTATTTAAAAAATAAATTTAAATATATATATATACTTATTCTACTGATGAGGACTTGAAAAAATTGATCTTTAAACTTGGATAATTGTTAGAAATGATATAACAGGATCTAAAACTGTTAGTACTTTAGCACTTAGCTAAAAGGAAGTCTTTTTTAAAACCTTATTACTATGTATTATGCTTACATTCATTAGTTATTAATGTGTGATATGCTTTTGTGCATACTTATTTGCTGTTATTCAATATTGCATCAAACATTTTTATTTTATTTGTGCATTAGACCTGGTGGACCAATTAAACCAGCATCACCAAATCTAGAATCATCTCCCCAGTCAACTGCCCAGGTGAGTGGATATTTTTAAATTCTTGTAAGTCCTTTTGTGAAGCTAGAATTGGCACCCTATTGGAGCTTTATAAAGTTAGCTGATACAAAAGATACGTAAAACAAAGGTGGCATTTAAAAACATGCCAAAAACTGTCTGGTAAAATACACCTTTCCTTATTAAGAAAGGCTGACCAATGAATGAATGCTGAAGCAAAATTTTATTTAAAAAAAAAAATCTCTTTTCATATAACCTGTTATCTGATGTTTATAACATGTCAGATAACATACTCTTTTAAGGGGGCACAGTACGAAAAATTGTTGAAAATATCGAATTTTTTTTATTACATATTTTGTTAGATAAAATTGTTTTAAAGCCTTGCGCGAAATTTCAAACTTATGTGAGCATTATTTTAAAAGATATTCCAATTCTGCACTTAAAATCTTTGAACACATTTTTCTCTGCTTTGTAGTTTTGACAAATGAGGTGTAGTAAAACCTAGGTTCGAAATGAGTGGCTGTTAATCGTATGTAGCAACTAAAAAATTCCTGTTTGCCGACCGTGATTTCACATCCAGTCGTCACTTTTGACGCCTAACCTTTCATAAAAGATTTAGTTTGACAACCACAATTTTTCACCAAGTCGTCATTTTAGATTTATTTATACATTTTTAAAAATATAATATAACTTTGTAAAATTATATTTTTATATACATCTACTAATCTTCTGTATTTTGAGTTTTTACGATACCTATGATGACTATGGTAACTCTTTGACCTTCAAATTTTTTAATAGGGAATCTTTACTTACAAGTTATTATTATTATTATTTTTTTTTTTTGTAAGTAGCACTAGATTGTGAATAACACTTGAAAAAATAGTTAAACCAATGAAACTTTTTTATTTTATTAGGCGCTGATTAAAATAAACATTTATATTGAATCATGAACTTAAGTAAAATTACCGACTTCTCAAAAGTTACTAATATAAATCGATTTTTTAACATTTTTATCTTGTAAATAATTTTTTCAGTAAGGTTGTGATGTGTTGCGATATTTTTTTCCAATTGCGCAACTGTCTTCATAGTTATCAGTTGTGTCTGCCCAAGCTTTATTTTAAAATTATGCCTAGCAAGAAAGTTTTGGCAACTGAAACAAAACAGTTAGGTGCCAATGATGCCTAACTTTTACATCCTAACTTCGAACCATGAGTAAAATCCTTGAAGCTTTTTTTTAGCTAAAGATTCAGCTTTGAAACTTTGTATGTATACTCAATAAAAATTCTCATGGGTTTGACTCTGAAATTTGTAGTTTGTTTTTGTTTAATTGTTGCTTTTGATTTTCTTACTTTTTTTCTGAGATTTTAACAAAAATTAAATATTAAAATTCAACTAAGTTTCAGATAGTTAATACCATGCTAACTTTTATTCTAGGATGTTTATTAAGTATTACAAAGAAAAAACCATTTGGAAAAAAAGATATAATTGAGAAAGTTATAAAAAATTTAAAAAATTAAAAAAAGCTATTTTTTTAATTTTAAATTAATGGTTGATTGCAATGAGGTTCCACTTTCAAGTTTCATTTCTGATCATAACTAGAATTAAATGCATGCATTATTTTTTACCTGATTGTTAAACAGAAAAAAAATTGGAAGGAGGTACTGCTCCCAGTGGTGTAGTCGGGGGATGCAGGGGGACTATGTTTCCCTACCTTTTTATTTTAATACAAGTGTCCCCCCACATTTTTTACATTTTAACATAAGCGTCCCCTCACTTTTGATTTCAATTGCTTATCTTCGTATGCGTACGCGTCCCCCCCCCCCCCCCCCAACTTTTGTTTCAGGACTACACCACTGAGAGTACCCTCCTTAACAAAGTTAGTTAGATTGCACAACATGTAATATATTATTGCTTTTTTCTGCCCTATTTGAAGAGTGTTTAAAAAGCATCTCACTATTGTATGGTTGTAGGATGTTCCAAGCAGCAATCGCAAAACTGAGCAGGAGTTGAAAGAGGAGGAAGATTTGCAGTTGGCCATTGCACTGTCACAAAGTGAAGCCGAAGTGAAAGAGGTACGTTTTATTGCTGTGAATGGTTCATAGTTGTCTCTTTTGAGTATTTTCCGTATAAGGAACATGCGATTGAGGGTACATGATAGTTTAAAAGTATTGATAGATATGCAGATCGGCCACTAAGTTCTGACACTTGGGCGCTTCTGTGCATGGCAGAAAAAGACAAATTTATTCAAGTTTGTTGGAATTTTGTTTTACAGGTGTGTTTGTTAGCACGTAAATCAGAATGTTTGCTTTGCTGTTTGTTGAAAACAACCAAATTTGTGAACTGTCATATATCATCAGTTCGAAAGAAATAAAGTATGCTAAAAGAACTAAAACTAGAAAAGAATATGGCACATTCCTTATACCTGCAGTTTCTCCCTTGAACATGAGAGGATTCTTCTTGAGACTCTGCCAGACAGAAGTCTTCTTTTAGCGGTAGAAATATATTGTGAATAATTCATAATTTGAAATTTATGTTTAAATATTATCATTGCTGTTTTTATGAATAAATGGTGTAGTTAAAGACTATGTATTACTTTTAATAAATAACAAATTGCAATATTTCATTTTAACTTGGGAATTTTAGAGTATATATTTTAAATTTTCAATTGTGATCATTTGCAGACGTGACATACACAGAATTATTGAAAATGGTTTCTTTTGAATTTTCAAATTTCTTGTTGAAGACTATGCGTTGATTCTTATAATCATCATAAATTGGTAATGTTAATTTATATTAGTGTAGAGTAATGAAGTTATCAAATACAGCAAAAAGAAGAGGGAGAGAAAATACAAATACCAAGTAATTTGTGATTCTTTGGTATTTGTATTTTCTTTCTTCCCAAAATATAAATAAGGTTTGGATTATAGCATATGCATATAAGTGTATACTTGCTTAGAATTAGGTTAAAAATAATGATTTCACTTTTGGAACAAATCGACTAATCTGCAGATATTTATTGCGAACAGTGTGAAAGTTGTTTTTACAGTTTTCAGTAATAGGATCTATTCAATACATTTTTATTAAAGAACTCGAATGTAATTTTGAGAAATATGTATAATATAAAAACTTTTGAATTAAAAATATACTAAAAAAAATACAACTATATGTATTATCTTGTCATGCTATTTTTCCAATATTTGAAATGTTTATTTTTTCAGAAGAAGAAAGCATCTACAAAATTAACATATACCACATTTAATCCACCTGAGGTATGATCATCATTTCTCTTACCTTAAACATTTTTGAGTTTTGATCACTAAAATGTATATTTCTTCTCGTATTTGCAACATGAGCATAAGTGTTGGTCCTCTTAAATCCACTGTTTGAAATCAAATGCCTGCCAACTCTATTTTTGCCGGAAAATGAAATGTTAAGTTTTTTTACTAAATGTATGATTTATTTTATTTTCATTCAAAAAATAATAAAAAAAATTGAGAAATTATGCTTCAAAAATCATGAATGAAGCTCAACACTAGCACTTCATCTCTTAGACAATATTTAAGCATGTTACAGTCCAGAAGAAAGCTTGAAATTGTCCTTATAGCATATTTCTTTTTTCTGTGCTTCCAGATGGGAAATCTCATGTGGATATTTGGATCAGTTGATTTGAAAGCAACAGGTGGATTTTTCTGGTAGACTTTTGTATGTACATGCGTTAACAAAACAAAAAGTTACGTTAACCAAACATATCATGTGCATGAACAGAGAAACTTTCCACTGGTTGATAGATGTGTTCGCTGTGTTTGTGTTTGGAGCTTGTTGTATCAAACATTTCTTCATATTTTGCCGGCTCACTAAGTTCTCAAAATGCTCTGATCAAAGCAGAGTGCATGTTCAAGAAGTTTTTAGTCTAACATAACTGACCTATAAAATGTGCAGACCATGCTATGTTATTGTTTAAGAAGATGTTTCTGAACTCTAATATTGCAAAAAAAACTGATTAACCAAGTACTCTGCGGCTATTAGCTAACTCCCTATTAGTAAGCTTCAAAAAATTGAATTGGACTCGCAAAATGTGCCATTTTTGGTTGCAACCGATGGGAGTAATGAGTTTATTTGTCAGTCTTCTGGTTTTTTTTTTTTTTTAATCTTCCGTTTTCTTCCATTATTTTTTGTCATAAATCTTCCTTTTTTTCACTTGAAGAGGTTGGCAGGTATGAAGTGTTAACACCAAAAGAGAACTATAATGCACACTTTCTTTCAGTATTTTGTTGAAATTGAATGATCAGTGGTGGATTTTTTCTGGGGGGTTGGGCCTTCTAAAGGGATAAAAGACATTTAATTATGCCAGCAGATAAGTTTTTTTTTTTTTTCTATATTTTAGTTGATGATTTGGTTTTAAGGGATAATAATTTTTTCTAATAAATATGATATTTTCATGTGCACAGCTCAATTTTTCGACATACTAGCATTAATCCAAAAATGTTTCATTTTTGTGATCAAAGGTCTTTTCTGAAATTTGGTATTCCCTAATAGAATTAAATGCTTTTTCAATCTTTCAAAAATGCATAATTTTCTTAATATTTAAGCATTTCAAAAAGAATTTTGCAAATTATGTGTGTTTACATTCTTCTTTCAAGCAATTACTCTTTCAACCATCAAATATTTGTAAAATATTTATGTTGAATAAGAATAATATAATATTCAATTAAATGGAAACAAAATTAAGAGAAATCATTAAATGCGTTTTGTCTTTTCATAGAACTACTAAAACTAATTTGATACTTTATTTTTGTGCTGCAAAATTTTTTCACACACAACAATGCCCTTTTTTTCTTGTTCTACAAAACAATCAAAATTAAATTTTGGAAATGTTTACCTGCTGTTAATTTGTTATTTCTAATATTTTAATGTAGCATTCATTTTTGTTTTGAATAGATCTACTTTTTATCTATTTGTGTAAGCATTAATTTTAAAATATTGTTTGAGGAAATTTTTTGAAAACTCTGGAAATCAGGGGGAAAATTAGGGAATTTTGCTTCAGAGATTCTGCATCCACCCTGTACTTATTTATTAAAGTAAAGAAGCTTGTTACAACATAAGCATATGCTGGACCATCATTAATAAAACTAAACAAATTGAAATAAGTAAATTAAATCGGGAACTACGATTTTCTTTTCTGTTTTTAGTTTCCTGCAGTGACAGGGTCTAAAGTTGACGATTAAGTTTTTGTCTATTGCGACAGGTGTCAAACCACCGTATTTATTTGGTTTATTTATGTAATAATGTCTGGTCTGCAGGAGATTGTTGCTGCCCCCGAGAAGAAGCCTAACTCTCCGTCCACTTCTGAAAACGAGCTGGATCGGTATCTCAACCGCTCTTATTGGGAGCAGCGTCAGCAGCAGCAGAAAGATGAATCTTCTGTCTCCTCCCCTCCCACTACCAGCCCCACACCCAGTGCCCCTTCCGCCACTGCCCCCAGCAGCGAGTATCGCTCCCCCAAGGCCAGCGAAGTGAGTATGGAATCACGGCTGAAAACATTCAGTCTTTTTTTCTAGAAGTTGTGATACCATGAGACCTTTTTTTTTTTTTTCTATGGTGTTTTTATTTACAAGTTTTGTCTCATGTCATGTTATGTCACTTCATAAGAAATTCAATATTTAAAAAAAAACTGATTTCTTAACTATAAGGGGCCATTCATGAATGACGTCACGCTTTTTTCCCATATATTTGACCCCCCTCCCCCCCCCTTTGTCACAATATGTCACACTTCAGCTGACCCCCCTCCCCGCCTTTGTCACGCGTCATGCTACGTTGCATAATGCATGATATTACACTTATTGTTATCCCCTCAACTTGTCACTGTCACAATTTCACGAACCCCCTCCCCCCTCGAAGCGTGACATCATTTATGAATGATCCTTAATTTGAAAATTTTAATTTTTAAAAATTCCTCTTCTTTTTCAAAAATTGGCGTTAAATCTCATAATTTTTTTTATTGATTCATTACTTATAAAGCAAAACTTTTATGCTTTGAATTTTTTATAAGTCGAATACTTTTTGAGGAAAACAATAGAAACTGAAGTAATGTAGAAGAAACAATGAAAAATTCAAAAAACATAGAAAAAGAATTTTTTAAAAAATACTTATGCTATTATAAAAGTAGCGCATAAATTTGTTACATATAGTTTTAGGAACATGTGGGGAAAAAATTCACATAATAGATGTAAATTTAAAAAAGCCTTTGCATTTTAATTGAGATGTAATGAGCAAAAAACAAAGTGGGAGAAAACAGCGTTTTAAGTTTTCGGCTTGCAAAACTTCAATCCTTTCTTTGTCAAAATTTCAAGTAAGGAACTTTTTTTTTCAGTTACAGTCATGATTAAATTGCTTCTTCTTGCTTATTTTATCTTAAAAAATAAATATGTGACTTATATTCAGCACAGTTAGTTTTGGAATGAAAAAGTGGAAAATCTGACCGATAATATAAAATCAATGATGAATCAATAAATATTACTTCAATTTTTCTGAAACTTTCAGGGAACATTTTTAAAGATTAATTTTTCTGCTTAAGCCAATAAAAAAAATTTTTTCGTGCTTTTCAACATTTTTTAGTGCTTTTCAACATTTTTTGGTGCTGGCTCCCCTTACTAAAAGAACAGAATATTCAGAACTAAAATACTTTTTCAACATAGATTTAAATATGTTTTTCAATGCTGCTTTGTTTAAAAATTTACTGTGTGATAGTGTTGCTAATTATAATAAATTTAGTAATAAAAATATGTGTGATTACTACAGTAATCTCAAATGAGATGAAATAAGTCTCAATAAAGGGATGCCTTACAAAAACAGCGAATACTGTGCATTTAAATACTGGACTTTTAAAAATGTGGTATGGTTTGATTGGTGGTTGGATTAATATTGCACAAAATAAGCTGATGTTCTCGGATGCAACTTAAAAGTATGTTTTTTAAATTTTTGATTTTTAAATATATTTTCTAAGTAATTTGTTTAAATTAGATGCTTTTACACTTTATTTAATTCTCGAAAAACAATTTGTACAGAAGGTGTAATCAGTAAAGTAGTCTTTTTTTTTTTTTTAAATATCTTGATAAATAGTATTTGACTACTTAAAATACTCCTAAAATATACTTTATTTAATTCGGAAAAAACGACTTGTACAGTAGTAATCGGTAAAGTAGTCTTGTTTAAAAAAAAAAAAATTTAGATGAATCATGTTTTTGATAACTTAAAATACTCCTAAAATATCTCTTCCTTCTGAAATTATCCAAAATACTTATTTTGAAATTTGATTGTGAATTCTGCATAAAATTTTTGCACGATATGGTGTTACAAAGGCTTCATTGAGAAATTGATCACAACTCCACATGTCTTGCTAATTGTTTTCTGTTGCTTAAATGTGGTTCATGCATGTTTGTAAGATCTTGCAGGAAATAGAGAATAAATATTACTATGGTTTCTGCTTGATGTAAATTACATCTCATAAAATAGATTGATTTGAATAAAAATAAAAGAACTGAATGATTAACGGACTAAATGAATTTATTGGGCGACTGTTAGTTGTAAAAAAATAAAGTTCAGCTAATGTTTTGATTGTATTTGTTTTGAAAATAATTTAGACATACTTAAAGGGATGGCATTTTTGTTCACAGCATTTGGGTTTAATACTTAATTAATGCAGTACCCATACTTGTTCTGCCACTTTACCACATTTACTTTAAATTCAGTTATGCTGTTAAAAATAAACAAAAATGTTTCCAGACTAAAATTTCATATAAAAGGTAATGTTCATCAACCAGAAGCCATCTATTGAATTGCCTTGATGAGAAATGAATAGGAGGATCCCTATGAAGCCCCAAACAGCAGGCCCCTCATTTGGGCAATCAGGGAAGCAGTTGGCCCTTCCCCCTGACTTTTAGAAATACAATATATTTATACATGTTTTTATCTATATGCATTGAAAATATACTTTGCCCCCCCCCCCCCCTCGAAAATTTTGAAATGATAGACTTGCCAGATAGGTTGTAACTAATTAATGTCTTAAAGTAATTAAAAGTTTTTTTTTTTTTTATGAATTACAAAAGAAGAGCTTTTGTTTATGGTAGAATTTCATTTCTTCTGCAATTTTTCCGAAAATGAAAATAGTTTTTACAGTTTTATACAATACAATAGCAAAAAGTCCTGAACGATTCCCTGAGGGGTGTCCATTGTTTAGTTACTCTGCACAATGATTAAATAAACTCCAGTGCATTTTATAATAAATATCTGAGCTGTATCAAGTACATTTTATTAGCATTCTTGTAAAAGTCATCAAGTCATTGTGATATTGCCAATTTAAAATTTTAAATAATCATGAAAAATAATAAAAATCATTACATAGGCTCCCACAGTAGATTTATTTATAAAACATTTAAATTGCAGGTTTCGCGCGATTCCCGCAATATATTTTGAAAAAAAAAAGTTCGTCTGCGCGCTGTTCCCGCAACTAGCGGACACGCATTTGAAACATCGCGAAACGAAACTACTATTCTAAACTCACAATTCAATACAAACTAAATGGAGTATGTTAGTTTTCATCAGGGAATTTGTAAAGTAACAAACTCTTTTTTAAATCATTGCAAATTGCAGGGTTGGAAAAAAACCGGGTTTTTTTTTTTAAAAAACCAAAAAAAACCGGTTTTTTTGGTTTAAATAGCATTTGTAGGAAAAACAATTTGACTGTCGGAAAGTCATCGAGATTTTAGATCTTTAATTGTAAATAAATGTTATTGATAGTTAATTTATTGATAATTAATTAAGTAACTATAAGTTAAAACCTTAAATTTTAATTACCTTATATAGGTGCAGCACTTTAGTCGTCAAGTAGGAGGGTGGAGATTTTTTTTTTTTTTGTCATTTCTTACGCTATGCGTTTATTCATTTGTGACTAATTAAAATATAACATCATGTATTAATGTTACTTTAAAATTGGTAATTAGCTATTTTTAACAATTATCTAAAACACCATTAGATAAATTTAATCTGAATGACTTACAATGCATCCTATACAACTTTAAAATTAAAGCACTTACTTTAAAGTTAAATGTGTTACTTTACTTATTTGACTGTAAAGATTCCCTAAGAATACATAATTTTTCGAAATGACTAGATCAATTTGAGGAAAAAGAAGAAACTTATTTAAAGAACAAAAGAGTGAGGCTCAAGTTAGTTTTTTAGAATAATTAACTTACACAGAGGTTTAGGCAAGCTTTATATTGATGTTTCATCCATCCAGACTAGGGCTCTACCGATGGCATTTTTTGGCCGATGGGCCGATGCCGATTGTTGGCCGATTGTTCCAAGATCGGCCGATGGCCGATGGAAAAACTTCCCTTTAAACCACGTGTAGAATGCTTGTCAAAAATGTCATTTAAATCATTTATTTATTTTTATGTTTATAAAAACATAAATGCCTTATTCAAGCACCATAAAAGACTTTGGGGGAAGTTTACATGATACAGTAACTTTGAAAGTTCGAACATTTTTCCGATTTCAGTTTTATTAATTTTTTTTTTTTAAAGAGACTTGCTTAAAATTGCAACATTTCATGTGAAATGCAGTTAAACATCTTTAACTGAGCAATAAATAAATAAATATAAGGGCTCGACCGATGCACCAGTGCCGATAGTTAAAAAATCTAGCCATCACCGGCATTCTTCGGAAACTTCGGAAAAGCTTTGGCCTATCGACCTTGAATAAAATCTAAATGCCGATGCAATGCCTATGTTTTCCGTATGGAAAAATATCTTCCAGACTTTAATTTATTTTTACTTCAGAATGAAAAGTACCAAAAATCACTTTCCTGTATCTAGAAAAAAAACAGGACAATTTCCCGATCGCAATATTATTTTTCGATCTTATATTCCCCTAATCCGTTACTTTTCAGATATACTAATAGTAATACTAGTAAATACAAAACTGAATAAATGTAGAATAAACAATCAGAAGAAAACAAACATCAGCTAAAGCGACCTTGTAAGGCACGTGCACGAAGCAAAGATTGGTTCCGATTATTCATCGTTTTAACTCCGTTTTTTAGTTCATGGTAGAGTTTTACATGAATCCCTTGATTTTGATGCAGAGGAACTAGAACATTTAGTATTCTTTTTTTATGAAACTCATTCATTTTTAAACGAGTGCAGTATTTTGTTTGAATTAAAGAATTACGTACGGTTAGACCAGAGATGCACGACGCGTTTTTAGCTACCAGTTTGTTTAAAGTTGGGATTCGATACTGGTAAAGAAAATTTACAAAAAGCCTTTTTTTTTTTTTCAATTTGCGCCTTCGCAACCAGTTTTTTGCAAGACAAAATACCAGGGGTCAAAACGGACGAATTTAAAATTAATAACGTGCAGTTTTCGTTCTCGTATTTGAGAATGGTCGATTTCTCAACGGCAGTTTGTATAAAAAGCAGTGTTGCGTTTCAAATTGAACCCTCCAACCCGATTCAAAATACCCTCCCATAACCGACAATTTTTTATATGTGGCGCTACCTTCTGCGAAAACAATGTAACTGTTCAAAATTCCTGAGACTCGAATTTGCTTAAATTATATGTCTACCTTTTTAACGCTATTTTTAAACACAAAATTAGTTCAATTTTGCAATATTTTGGAAATATTTTCTTTTTTATCAAATTTAAAAAAAGTTCTCACGGTGACGAAACCAGGTTTATTCTGGGAAGAGAGGGCTCTGGAGTCTCAAGGGTTTAAACTGCAATTCTTTTTGCACAAATTAATGTCGACAGTTATTGCTGCACGCCATTGCATCCACTGAGCTAAATAAGAGAAACCTGGAGCGAGGACTGGGCGGTCGAACCAATTCACACCCTTTTCAGCCATCAAGGCAAAACGCGCAAACTACCAATTCGCGCAATGTTAAAACGGCTAACTTTAAAGAGCTCTCGAGCTCTTAATTCTTTTCCGATTTTTCTAAAAAAATTTATTCTAATGCCTGACATATAATAATTTAAAATTTCCCATAGCATTTTAGAACAATTATTCATACATTTTTTCACGATAAAAAACATTTTGCGACACTTTTTATTATCTTTGAATGCTATATGGGAGTGTGCGACTATGGCAGGTTTAAAAAATGTTTATTTAGACAGGAAGACACCCTGATTAATTGATTTACTCTCCTTGACTACTGATGAATAAATACTTTACACAGTTAAATTATAAATCTCATAAGAAGTTTCAGTGAGCAGCTTCGAACAGCATCAATATAGCGACTTTTATTCCCAAAAACGATAAATGCGTTTTTAGAGTTCTTACACTTCTCTATTGCACTTAAACATAATACAATTAAAAAAGAAGAAGCACTTAAAATAAGAAGAAAGGAGTCATTTTTTGGAGATATTATAGGATAACATTTTTATTTAAAAAAGTTTGCAAATAACTGGAATGGAGCATGTCATTTTGAGATGAATCTGAAATGTATAAGCATTTACAAATTTTATATTTTACAAGTTTGCTTGCCTATGACAAAGTTAAATATTTCTCACTAATGGAACATTTCATTTATGGATATTAAATGTAAATAAGAATAATAAAGAAATACTACTTATTTTTTTAACCATGCACTAATTAAAAATATAGCTGATCAGTGCATCTGCTGGGAAAAAGTGTGTGCTGTAATTCAAAGTTTTATAAGCACATTAAAACTCTTTGAGTGCAGATGTTAATTTAGTAACAAAAAAACATAATCATAATAATATTTATCATGATTTTTTAAATCATGCACAAATAAAAATTTCAGCTGATCAGTATATTTACAGGGGAAAAGTGCTGCAATTCAAACCTTTATGAACTCATTAAAAATCTTTGAGTGTAGATGTTAATTTAGTAATAAAATAATAAATAAATAATAAAATAAATGTTTTTTAAGAACAGCCACAATTTGACAAAATAAAAATTAACACACGCAAAAATCAAAATTTTACTCAAATGAAAAGTTAATTCAAAAACATCAAAATTATTATTGAAATTTCCATTAACTAGCAAATTAAAATAAAAGCAAAAAAGGTACATGATTTAACTATTTGTGTAACTGATATTTTCACTTATAATAAAATATTACGTAATAAGGTTTGACTATCGAGAAAACAGGAGACATATTTAGGCTATAATGCTAAAAGAAAAAGTTTTTCACCAATGTAATTAAGTTGTAATATTATGATTTAAGGTAAACTTTATTCATCCAAAAACAATTTTGTGTACATTATGGGCATAGTAATTAAATTTCGGTGAAAAAAAAGCCATTCAAAGATAGAATACGAGAACAAGGCATTTAAAGTTTAAATAGGCAATTCGACATCAAAATGAGCTCTAACACCGTTTTCTTTTTAAGTTTCACGAATTTATTTTTACATCCCTTTGCACAACAGGATGCAAACGTATTGCTAAATGACGAAAATAAAATTTTTTGATAAACTATGATAAATTAAACCGAAATTTGTAACAATACACCATACGAGCCAATGCTTCCACAATGGGAAGTCGGCGATGTTTTGCCTTGATGGTTCGAGCACTGTATTCATGCGCGTCGGCTCGCAAGCTGCCCTGTTGAAGCATGGGGAGTCCTCGCTCCAGATTTCTCTCATTTAGCTCGGTGATTGCATCACGGAATTTTAGGACACGAGAACTATACACATGAACGATTGTGCTTCGTTTGCAAATCTACGGATCCCAACCGTTATGGCAATTGGTTCCAGAAAAAAACGAAATACGCATGCAATATGTAAGTGGATCTTGATAATACTAGTAATTCTTATTAAAAAAACCAGTAAATAGTAGCGAGCATGCCGAAAGAAGATTAAGAATGAGCAACAATTTAATTATTATGATTGTTGTTGTCATTCTCGTTCTCGCATATGTGGAATTATTTTTTTCTTTCAATAACTTGTTATAAGAACTGGGATCCTCATTTTTTGTGTCGTGCGTTTACGAAAATAACTCGCAGCAAAAATTAAGTTGGTTTGTTTTATTTTTCACTTATTTATTTACACATGAATAGTTAATCTATAGCGGTTGGGATCCGTAAAAATGCATTTTAATGGTAAACGGTGTGCTGATTGATTAAATGCTACAAACATAGGGTCAGTTGGGGTAATTGTAAACACGGGGTAATTGTAAACAAGCTTCATAACTACACTTGTGGTGGTTTTGAAAACTTAACTGCTTGTGAGGGGATAAACTGGCTGCATAGGGAAGACATTGAAGCAGTTTCGTAAGTTTCGAAACAACTGTGGAGGCGTCACTATTGTTTGAAAATGGCACAGTGAAAAAAGTTGTTTAACAAAATTTAGTGATCTTACATTTTCCTCTCCAGCTCATCTACAAAAGCGATGCAAGCGATTTCAACCATTTTTATTTGTCATATGGAATGCTGCTAAAAACATTTAGCTATGAATTTAATCCTCTCTGTTATTTTTCATGTGCAAGTTAGGTGTTTACAATTACCCCATATATTTCGTACTCTGGGGTCATTGTAAACACTTAAATTTATCCTATTTCCAATATTTAGGAGGGACAATAAGTATTTTATTTTGATGTAAATTATACTTTTGTGTCTATTTTACATAACTGTTGTTGTTATTGCTCATTCCAATTGGAAATCCAAGCCCCCTTGCAGGGCGACCATGAATTAAGGAAGCTCCTACTGATTATTAATGAGCTCCGTTATAATGAAGTACACTTGGCTCAGAGGGGCTTAATGATTTTGAAACAGCTCCCAGATGAGAGATCGTCACCTAGGATGGTCCCTCAACGGAAATTATTTCTAACTTGGTGGGCATTTGAAGCGACGATGTATTTTACGTGCACAGCTCCCTTTAGCGCACTCGGTCTCAGAGTAATCAATCGCGGGAGGTGGTCACCCTCCCAAGCGTTGACCACGGCCAGTTGTGCTTCACTTTCGGTGTTCTATGGGATCCAAACTTAACCGACTGATCCACTGCGGGACAAATTTTACATAAATTTGTCGCATTACATGCTTTTTTTCAAGATATTTCTCGTTAAATGATCTCAGTCGACTCATAACATAACTCAGCGGACCACATGCGGCCTGTTGGCCGCAGATTGAGAAGCATTGCTCCGGAACTTCTTAAACCTTCAAGAAGACTGTGTATGAAGCAAATTTCCCTTTGCATCAACCTTATTCGAATTTAAATCACTGTTTAGTGTTTACAATTGTGTTTACAATTACCCCAGATCTCTGGGGTAATTGTAAACACGAGCTCATTCGTTAACAAATAGTCATAAAGTCAAAATTTTTGCACACATTTACTTACAAGAAGTACAGTAGTGGCTACAATGCTCACAATTTTTTCTCTGAATTCATTTAAGAGGTAGGGAAGGATCAAAAGTTAAAACATTGAAAAAGCGTTCACAATTACCCCAACTGACCCTACCAACAATATCACAAAAGCATCCAAATTTAAGCAAAAAAAAACAAAACAAATTTTGTAGCAGCATTCCTGCAGATATTTTTCTTGCTGAAGGAACATCAATATTTCTTTCCCTCTTCTGTTCTTCTTCTTTTGCTATATGTGTGAGAATTATTCTTAGAATAATTCTCGCTGACTCGGAACAAAAGAGCGAATTCTGTAGAATCGTCGAATGAAGTCACAGAACAAGATATCCGACGGCTTTTCCGAGTACTCCCTCCGAATGTCTATTAACTCCAGCACGAAAATTGGGCATGTTGGGCATAAATAGGCAACCGGATAATAAGAGCCTGAGCTGATATAAAATAAGCGACACCCATTTGTTATCAAAACGGTGTAAAACAAAATTTGGCATAGTTCTAAAATTAAAAATAGTATTTGTTTTTTAAAAATCTTTAAAACTTCTGTTGTAAAAAACTAAAATATTTATAAAATCTGCCAAAAACTATTAAGGAGCCAAAAGAAAGCCAGGAAGCCATGCAAATTATTCCAAAAGCCAAATGTTTCGTATTTATCTTAAAAATAGCCAAATTAGCAACCCTGGCTCCCCCATGATGGCGAAAACTGTTTTTAACTGCTGTGCTGCCTCTTATTGTATGGAAATAGAAAACTAGCTATGGAGGAGGAAGACAGTTAACGACAGAATGTTTTGTGGAAAGTTGTATTAAGTTTTGTGGAAAGTTGTATCAAGTTTTGTGGAAAGTTGGAAAACATCGGCCTGGCATCGGCTTTTAGATGTTTTTTAAGGCCGATGGGCCGATGTTTTTCTGAATTTAACATCGGCCGCCGATGCCGATGGCCGATGGCAAGTTTGTTGAACAATCGGCGCCGATGCATCGGCGAGGCCGATGCATTGGTCGAGCCTTAATCCAGACAAATACTGGTCCAACATTATAGCATAAAAATATTATCCTGGAGAACTTATATGTTTTTTTTTATCTTTGCAAAAATAGATAAAGAAACAAATATAGTAATAATTGGGCAGCCAACTTACAAAGGGTTTTTTATAATACTCCCACCCAAATTTGGTACTTAAGTGGTCAATATAGAGTCTATATTGAGAGTCTATATTATAGACAGGTGGTCAAATTACAAAGGTTTTCCTACATTAAATAATATAGGGCTAATTCCGTTCCTGACCAAAAGTGCTCAACTTAGACAGGTGGCCAACTTACAACGGTGGTCAACTTTACAGGTTTTACTGTATTAACACGTTATAATACTCTACTTATACAGGCCTTTCATCAAATTATTAAAGAAATAATTATTATGCGGGTTGAGTTTTAACAAAAGCATATTTTACTAAATCAATAAAAAATAACCAAAAATGAAAGATACATTAAAAATAATGTGGGGGTGTTGATTTACAGTATCAGTAATATCAACAAATGATTACACTATAACACTTATACAAATCAGCAACATTGGCTTAGAAATTATCACTATTATTTTTATTTTATTTTTAATACAATTTTTCCTTATTAAAGAATAAATATATTTTTAAAAAGAAGAGAATAATTTTGTAAAAAAAAGAACAATTTGCCAGGGTTGTTTGGTTTAAACCATGGTTTAAACCAAATCTTTTTTCATTAATTTTGTACATCATTAAAAATTACAAAATCCAATTTATGCAGAAATTACAAGCACAGCACTGGATAAATAATGAATTTGAAAATTACCAAACTTTTTTTTTTTAATCAGTACAAATTTTTCTCATCTCCTATCTGCAGACTACCTATGTCAGACTATTTGGGGTTTTCTAAAATTAGCTCTGAAAAAGCTAATTTGAGAAAAACTCTTCTCAGTCTTTATAAAAATTAAAATGATATTGCAATTGTAATTACTGGAGTTAAAGAACATATATTGGAAATAATAAAATAACTTCATAATAAGTATGTTACAGATAACAATTTTTAAGAAACCAAATCTTTTTTCATTTATTTTTCGCATTATAAAAATTGCAAAATCCAATTTGTGCAGAAATTCCAAGCACAGCATTAGATAAATCATGAAATACTGAATTTGTAAAGTAAGAAACTCTTTTTTAAATCATTGCAAATTGTTCTTTTTTTACAAAATTATTCTCTTCTTTTTAAAAATATATTTATTCTTTAATCAGGAAAAATTGTATTAAAAATAAAATAAAAATAATAGTGATAATTTCTAAGCCAATGTTGCTGATTTGTATAAGTGTTATAGTGTAATCATTTGTTGATATTACTGATACTGTAAATCAACACCCCCACATTATTTTTAATGTATCTTTCATTTTTGGTTATTTTTTATTGATTTAGTAAAATATGCTTTTGTTAAAACTCAACCCGCATAATAATTATTTCTTTAATAATTTGATGAAAGGCCTGTATAAGTAGAGTAATATAACATGTTAATACAGTAAAACCTGTACAGTTGACCACTGTTGTAAGTTGGCCACCTGTCTAAGTTGAGCACTTTTGGTCAGGAACGGAATTAGCCCTATATTATTTAATATAGGAAAACCTTTGTAATTTGACCACCTGTCTATAATATAGACTCTCAATATAGACTCTATATTGACCACTTAAGTACCAAATTTGGGTGGGAGTATTATAAAAAACCCTTTGTAAGTTGGCTGCCTAATTATTACTATATTTGTTTCTTTATCTATTTTTGTAAAGATAAAAAAAAACATATAAGTTCTCCAGAATAATATTTTTATGCTATAATGTTGGACCAGTATTTGTCTGGATGGATGAAACATCAATATAAAGTTTGCCTAAACCTCTGTGTAAGTTAATTATTCTAGAAAACTAACTTGAGCCTCACTCTTTTGTTCTTTAAATAAGTTTCTTCTTTTTCTTCTAATTGATCTAGTCATTTCGAAAAATTATGTATTCTTAGGGAATCTTTACAGTCAAATAAGTAAAGTAACACATTTATCTTTACCTAAGTGCTTCAATTTTAAAGTTGTATAGGATGTATTGTAAGTCATTCAGATTAAATTTATCTAATGGTATTTTAGATAATTGTTAAAAATAGCTAATTACTAATTTTAAAGTAACATTAATACATGATGTTATATTTTAATTAGTCACAAATGAATAAACGCATAGCGTAAGAAATGACAAAAAAAAAATCTCCACCCTCCTACTTGACGACTAAAGTGCTGCACCTATATAAGGTTATTAAAATTTAAGGTTTTAACTTAAAGTTACTTAATTAATTATCAATAAATTAACTATCAATAACATTTATTTACAATTAAAGATCTAAAATCTCGATGACTTTCCGACAGTCAAATTGTTTTTCCTACAAATGCTATTTAAACCAAAAAAACCCGGTTTAAACCAAAAAAACCGGTTTTTCTGGTTTTTTTCCAATTCTGCAATTTGCAATGATTTAAAAAAGAGTTTGTTACTTTACAAATTCAGTATTTCATGATTTATCTAATGCTGTGCTTGGAATTTCTGCACAAATTGGATTTTGCAATTTTTATAATGCGAAAAATAAATGAAAAAAGGTTTGGTTTCTTAAAAATTGTTATCTGTAACATACATTTGCAAATTGGTTATTATGAAGTTATTTTATTATTTCCAATATATGTTCTTTAACTCCAGTAATTACAATTGCAATATCATTTTCATTTTTATAAAGACTGAGAAGAGTTTTTCTCAAATTAGCTTTTTCAGAGCTAATTTTAGAAAAACCCAAATAGTCTGACATAGGTAGTCTGCAGATAGGAGATGAGAAAAATGTGTACTGATTAAAAAAAAAAAGTTTGGTAATTTTCAAATTCATTAATTATCCAGTGCTGCGCTTGTAAATTCTGCATAAATTGGATTTTGCAATTTTTAATAATGTGCAAAATTAATGAAAAAAGATTTGGTTTAAACCAAGTGGTTTTTTAAAAAAAAACCATTTGGTTTAAACCAACGTGGTTTAAACCAAACAACCCTGGTTTTCATTAATGAAAAGAAGAATCTAGGAACCCTATTTATCATATATAATAACATGGGGGGGAAGATTGACAACTTCTCCATTCCTTGGGATTATTGAACAATTTAGGCCCTTTGTGAATGCAGACTTTTTTATCTTCATTCATTCTATTCACATAGGACAAAATTAAAAAAAAGGAGTGGAAAAAGGGAATTTTCCTTGGTCACAAGGTTACAAGGGAATGCTGGTTTCTAAAATATACTGTTATCATTTAAAAACATCAATAGATAAAATGACATATGATCAGAAAAAATAAAGGAAGTATTAAACTAATTTTTAGGATTTTTTTAATAAAAATCACACATTAAAGAATTTTGGTTAAATAACCAAAATACCAGAGGATCTAATTCATGCTTAGCATTTTATAAAGCACCCATTCTTGCGATCGCGAATTTTGTGATTGATATGTTTTGTGTGAACCTTGTTGATGTTTATTCTTTCTTTGCTGAGCATAACTTAGATAATCATTATTACATAGTTTGTATTGGATCATGATCGCACATATTTTTAAAGACAAAAACAAAGAGAAAAGTTTCAACTTAAATTTTTAAAATCCCACCTAAAATTTTGGTCAATGTGGGAAATCCCACCTTGTATTTTTCCCCAGTGTGAACCCTGAAATTGTATTATTTGTTTTATATCCTGAAGTAACAAGTTGTAAATTCTATTTCACTGCAGTAGTCCATCATTTTTTTTTTCTTTGTTGAATTAGCGACTTTCACCCAAATGCTGACAATATAACTTACATCGAGAAATGCATTTTTTTTTTTTTTTTGCCATGAATGTATGCCATTGTCGTTGAAATGACCCTCGTTTCAGAAGATGCAGAATGGTGATGCCGACGAGCTGGCAGACTTTCTATCGAACCTGAGAACGACGGTGGAGATATTCGTGAATCGGATGAAGAGCAATTCCAGCAGGGGGAGGCCGATTGCCAACGATACTCACGTCCAGTCCCTTTTCATGAATATCACCCAGATGCACTCCAGACTGCTGAAGCATATGACAGAGCAAGATGACCTGAGGGGTGAGTCGTTTAATGTTGTCCATCGAATCCAGTTATTCAGTCCAGGGCCTGATTCATGAGAGGGCAATCGGGGTAGGCGCCCTGAACTGTCTCGGGTTAAGATTTTGAATGCGACTTTTTCAAAAATCTGTAATAACAGCAAAAATGAATGCAGATTTTCTTTATTTTTGAAAAAGGAGTGTGTACTGTTTTTCTTTGCTGTGAGGTTAAAATTATTTTATTAATTGCTGCAAAGATATTAGCCTCTCATGCATGCAATTACAGTCGAACCTCTATTTTGCGAATTTCTTCTAATCCGTAAGAATATTTAAGGTTTTCCCATGTAGAAAAAATCTCCAAATAACGAAGCGCATTCTCTGTTTAACGAACTTTTTTTCTGATAATCTAAAAAATTTCCACCCTATTTTTCACGAGTATTTCTTTTTTTAAACACTTTTCCTAAAGCTTCTGCACACTATGTGTTAAAATAAATAAAAACATTTTTTTTTTAGAGCAGTGAATCAGTTTAATTCTAGATTATAATGGTTATTCTTTATGTTTTATCCTTTCTTAAGTGAAAGAATAAAAGGAAACTGCTATAATTATTATTACATGATATGTTCTATTTGTTTAAAATGAGTTCTCATGTAGCCAAAGTATCATAAAATATGTACGTCTCTGTTTGACGAATTTCTCCATTTAACAAACTTTTTCGCTGGATTTTGCGACTTCGTTAAATAGAGGTCCGACTGTATTTATTTCTGTTAAAAAAGAAAAATTAATATGCTGCAAGCCAATTTAGTATCTCAGGATTGTAGTCTAATAATTTATTTTTGGAAATTTATGCTCTGTATCGTCAAAAATGTGTGCCCTTGTATAAGGACGTTTTATGCTTTTTTGTCATATTTATTCAATATAATAATAAACATGGCAAAACTGAATATTCAAACTTCATTTATAAGGAATAAGAAGCTATAAACTAATACCGAACTTTCCGGTAATGTAATGCATGCTTCAAAATAAATAAACATAATTTGGTTTGAAACAGATTTTCTCTTTTTTTCCTTGAATCCTCCATGTACTTCTACATAGATCTTAATGTTTTAACTATCTTGAATACCCTATGAAACTTTTTGTGGTTTCAATGAACTGTGTGGAGTCTCCAGATGAGGAAGGCTTGAAAATTGCACCACGAAAACGAATTTGCTAAAAATTAGAAGCAACAACTTATGTCACCTCATATGAGGTTTACATGCATGGGAGGGTTGAAAAATGTATTGATATTTAGATTTACCGAGTCTCCTGCTTTTTAAACAAATTTTTTCATGACTTGTATTTCAGCCTGGAAAAGCAAATGTCCTGAATTTAGTTTCTCCAGGCTGGCAGCTATTCCACGTTACTTACTCCACTTGAATCTAAAGAAACAAAAGCTGCTGAATTTACAATTCCGAAATGTATCTTGGACTATGTCACAAAAACTTGATTCTTATCGCTCTGAAATTAAACGAATCTAAAACAAATTCCACTAGTCAAGTCGATTCAAACCCTTCTCTGGGACTTCACCTCTAATGAGTCCTGTCTGATGTAATTTTTTCTCAATCATGTTTTTTAAAAAAAAGTTTGTTTGTTTGCTTTGCTTATAATTCACAGCAGAGTATCATTTTTTAAACAAAACATTAAGTTCACCTCTCTGGTGTATCTTTTCAATTTTTTTTTTTAACACAATTTTTTAAAAAATCGGATTTTTTTATATTTAAATCAGATTTTTTTAATTTAAATCAGATTTTTTTTAATTTAAATCGGATTTGTTTTATATTTAAATCGAATTTATTTATTATTTTTTTTATATTTAAAATGAATTCTTTGATTTTTTTTTTTTTTTTTAAGACCTTAAATATTTTGGATATTGATTATGTTAATTCATAGAAACAATATGGCATGTTAATCAATTGCAAAAACGCATTTTAAGCTACTTTCATAGCAATAAATGTGTTTTAATAATAATATTGATAAACAAATTTTTTTACAAATGCATGACTGAATTGAAACTTAACCCTACCAGGAATAATAGTACACCCATAAGTACAGAGAAACTGAACAAATTGAATCTGAATTATTTTGCTGTTGGAAGCTGGAAAAAGTAGCAATTGTGTGTACTTAATTTTTGCATTTGTGTACTTTAATCATTTTTCTATTTTATAAATGAAAAAGCCTGAAATATTTTTACCCATTTAGTAAAATCATATATGCACACCATTACTAAAAACTAAAACTTTTTGTTTTAATCAAATATCTTTATTGAAAACTTCTATCATAAAAATATCTTAGAAGGAAAAAAAACCTTAAACTATCAGGGGACATGGATGAAACTTTAAAGGATACATATTCTGAATTCTAACAATTGTTGTTATAAACACTATCATTCTGAGTTATTTATTGTGTGGCTTTTATTAAATTGATCTCAAGTACTATTTTTAAGATAAAAAAAAAACACACAATGGTTCATGATTACTATGAATTTTAATTTGAATGATTGAATGAATGATGCTTTGCTGTTAAGATGCTTGAAGAATACGAGTAATATTGTAAAATTAAAAAAATAGTAATTGGTTCTAAACTTATGAAATATGTTATGCACACAGACAGATGGACCCGGAAGTTTTGTTTAAAACAGTGGCTGTAAGTGCAACATACCGTATTTATGCGAATCGTTTTTGGCCAAATGTAGTATTCAAAATTGGGGTGCACATTAGATTCGAGTGCAAAACTGGTCAGCGGTTCGCCGATGACGTAAACCAAATTTATTCGCCGACAAACAATTTTTTTACTATTTAAAGTTTTAAAATGGGGATGCCCATTAGATTTTGTTGGCGCATTAGATATGCATAAATACGGTATGTCCTTTTTACAACACTTTCTAACATTGTAAAATCAATGAGTTTTTTGAGAAAAAAAATCACTTGATTTAAAACGTGATTTAAATGAATCTGATTTAAATCATCAAACCCTGATCTTGAATGGGACATAGCTTTCCAGAAAAAATAATTCTTTCATTAAAAAAGCTTAATTTATTTAAAAAAGCATTTAAAAAAGACAAGTTGCCCCTTGCAACATACAGCACATCACATCTCTTCCATTTTAAACACATTAGCAGCATGGCTATAAGGTTAAAGTTCCAGTTTGGAACACAGTTGAATCTGATTGGCCAACAAGAAGCATACCTTATGTAAATGAGCATTGCCTTGGACCAATCACCTACACAGTTAAAGTCCTGGACAAGCTGGATGAAAGTTTAACTTTATCTAGCTTTAATTCTATTTTACTTTAAATACTAATTTTTATTCATTTGCTGAATCAAGAATAAAATCATGAATGAATCTTAATAATAATGTATTGGTGCATTTACCCTTTTTAAATTGTGAAATTTATTTCTTTTTTTCTTTGAACGGCTTTTAAATTGTTATACATATTTATTTATATCATTGAGAATTCGAGTATGTTTAAGGCATGGGCGATACTGATCCGACATTTCCGAAAAGCACCTGTTCCAAAAGTTTTCGAGCACCTGTTCCAAAAGTTTAAAGAAAAGAAAGTTTTCCAATTTTTTTTTTTAATTTATGAACCTTAAGATTTCTTTGACATTTAATAGCTGTGCTTTTCTTTCTACCAACAGACAAGTAAAATGTTTTGTGCTATTTTAAAAACTTTCAATACAATAACTTTTTCCAGAAAAAAAAGGCTTAAGACCTTTCATTTAATTACTTGAAGGATTATTTTTGACCTTATATTTATATATTTGCGTACGTACTGTTGTGTCGAAGAGGGGATTTAAATCAACAAACCCTGATCTTGAATAGGACATAGCTTTCCAGAAAAAATAATTTTCATTAAAAAAGCTTAATTTCTTTTAAAAAGCATTTAAAAAAGACAAGTTGCCCCTTGCAACATACAACACATCACATCTCTTCCATTTTAAACACATTAGCAGCATGGCTATAAGGTTAAAGTTCCAGTTTGGAACACAGTTGACTCTGATTGGCCAAGAAGAAGCATACCTTATGTAAATGGGTATCAATTAAAAATAAGAAACAATATACTTAGGTTAACTAAGTATATTGTTTATTATTTTTAATTGATGGCTCGTATGTTTTTCGAAAAAATTTTTTCGCTTAGAATCACCCATGGTTCAAGGCTCAAGGAAATGGGAGGATGAGGCAATTGGGCAATTTTTTCCTCTTTGGAATTATTCTACCAGTAGCGTAGCTAGACCCAGATTTCAGGGGGGGGTTTCTTCGGGAAAAGTGAGCTAATTTCATGGTTTTACAAGAAAAATTGCCAAAATTCCAGACAATCTTCCCCATTTCAGGGGGGGGGTTTTATCCCCAAAACTACCCCCTTATCTACGCCAGTGTATTCTGCAATCTTGTAACTATTGGCATTGTTTCGCAGCTTATTACGAGCGCCTGCAGGACAAGCTGAACCAAGCCAGGGATGCCAGGGCTGCCCTGGATGCTCTGCGTGAAGAGCACCGAGAGCGTCTGAGGAGAGAGGCGGAAGAAGCGGAGAGACAGAGGCAGATCCAGATGGCCCACAAGCTGGAGATCATGCGCAAGCAGAAGCAGGTACCCCTTTATTTTGTTCCTCTGCGGCATTTGTTGTGATCCACAAAGTTTGTGCCGTTTGGGACCAATTGCAATTGACTTGTAAGGAAAAGAGGATTAAATATGGATTTTAAAAAGGTTGGTTGTTGCCATATATTGAAAGACGCACTACTCTTATTTGAATATTCCTGCAGACTATTTGTCTTCATTCAGATTTTGTGTATCATTTGAATATTTTTCGCACATTTCCTTCGTTTAACCTTTAACTACGGGTGACGTCAATAGACGATTTGGCGAAACTTTCCGGTGGTATGGGTAACGTCAAAGAGCGATTGGATGAATTTTTGCTGAAAATGTAGGTTTTGGAATAAAAAGTTGAATGAATGGAAATGTATTCGTTCTTTACATTATAAGTAATAATTTATTCAATTGAAAATGGCAAAATGAGAGGTGCAGAAGGGGGTATTGACCATCCCCTTTTGATACAGCGTATCGCCGATTTGCAAGCAAAGAAAGCTACATCTCATAGGAATTTTGATTTTGAACAAAAAATTTCCAATTAACATTAGCCAAACAAAATATAACAAAACCGAGCCAATAACAAAATTTGCTCTGGTGAAAGTTTTTTTCTCAAAAAATCACCATAGGTTGAAAATGGGACGTTTACGACTCATGTTGATTGGAACTCTCCAGTTTTGCCTTTTTCATGTAAGAAACTCATGACATATACCTAAGAAATAGATGTATCGACATTTATGCAATTTTTGGATACTTTTTTTTTTTTTGGCGTTCAGACGAACAGATTTGTGAATATATTCCCGTAGTTAAAGGGGGTTAAATAATTCTGATGGATTTTATTCTGGTCCGATATGACGAAAATTGTCCGGAACAGTTTTTTTATAATTAGTACCCTTAAACCTAGTGTAAAACAATTTAAAATAATATTTATTGTAGTACAAAAAAGAGACATTTTTTTCTGTGCGGAAAAGTTTTTTATTTAAAATTAGAAATTATATCCCGACCCCAGGAGAAGTGTCTCACGACCTCATTTGGGGTTAGTACTCATAGATTGGCAACCCATGATCTGAAGTTTTAAAGATTTTCTTTTTTTGGGGGAGGATGATGTTTGAATTTCTTCTATTTTTTTGATTAGATGAGGACAATCTTTCTTGATGATAAACATAACATTTTTGATTTACAAGTTCTTTCTCTTTTTTTTTTTTTTTATTGGTAGGTATTTTTAAGTTTATTTTATCTTTTATTCCGGTTTTTCCTTGTCTTAAAGTTTTCCCCCAGCTGTATTATATTATATAAATTTAAATAAATAAATTTTGAGATGGTTCACTTTGTGTGTATACTGTATATATATATGAGGAGCAAACAGTAAACTTGTTATGGTTACAAATAACAATATACTTACAACAACAGTTAATGAGGAGGTCAAACGAAAACCAGTCACTTTAATTTTAATTTTTTTTTTTTGGAGAAAACACGGTTTGTCTGTCTGCTCCTCTTATATATATATATATATATTTATGTGTGTACTTTTTGCTTCACAGCGAGGTTTCATGTGCATTAAAATATTGAGAAAACATACTTGTCTTTGGGGCAGTTCATAAATGATGTCACGCTTTTTCCCATATATTTGTCCCCCCCTCCCCCCTTTGTCACAATATGTCACACTTCAGCGCACCCCCTCCCCCCCCCCTTGTCACATGTTGCATGATGTCGCACTTCTTGTTACCCCCCCCCTTTGTCACATGTTGCATGATGTCGCACTTCTTGTTACCCCCCTCCCCTCGTCACAATTTCACGACCCCCCCTTCCCCCCCCTCGAAGCGTGACATCATTTATGAATGTTCCCTTTGGTAATTGTAGAGGAATTAAATTTTTGATTTAAGAGAGTTAAATATTCACTTATTAGATCCGTTTCGGTACACAACAAACCACATGTGCTTTCTTTCTCTGCATTCCAGGAATACCTGCAGTACCAGAGGCAGCTGGCCATCCAACGCATGCAGGAGCAAGAGCGGGAAATGCAGATGAGACAGGAGCAGCAGAAGGCCCAGAACGTGCAGCCCCCCTATCCTGCCCCACAGGGGCAGCAGTACCCCCCGCCCCATGCCTTCGTGCCCCCCGGCGCCCCGGGGTACGGCCCCGTCATGCAGCAGCCCCCCAACGGGGTGGAAATGGGGCCCCAGCAGCCCGGGTACCATCCTGTGCCAGTGCCCTTCAAGCAGCCCCAGATGCCCAACGAGTATCATCAGAACTATAACATGCAAGGTGGGTGCGAGGTTCTCTTTCACATTGCTGACCTAGTACGGTATGGGGACCCCAATTTCGGGATCTCGAAATCCAGAAAACCCGAAATCCGGAACTTTTCAAAAAACATCGGCAGCTGGGAAATTTTAAAAAAAAACTTTTGTTTTTTGAAGGAAAAAAAAATCAGGATTTTTAGAATCTTTTTTTTTTTTTTGGAAATAGGCGTTTTAAAAAGAAGGAAAATAAATAAAATGTAATAAACATGTTTAAGATCGAAAATGTTTTCAAAAAAATTATTATTTCTTGATTTTCTGAAAAGGGTTCGGTTTTGGGATTACCAGTTTCTTTATTGTTGCTTTAATTTTGAGTTAATATCATTAAATTTTGCTTTTTAAAATTTCATGTGGTTTTCTTGTATTTATTTTTTTAAATGAGTTCTAATTTTCGCGCACGATACAGAATATTCGCGAAATTGAAAATCCGCTTTTCTCGCATTTTTTCGATAGTCTGATCTTTTACTTTTCTCCACCAGACGCCATAACCACTTAGCCGAAGCCTTTGGGTTTGTCGTAACAGACGTCTGGTGGCCGTCTCTGATCTTTTACTACAAATTTAGTGGTTAGAGAATATAAAATAACGCATCAAAATTTGACAGAATTCTTTTCTTTTAAAGAGGTTAAAATAAGTTCAGTTTTTGTTTCCAAAGGGTTTTTATTGGAAGCATAAATTTTCTGTTTAGTGTTTGTACATTTCATGAGTACCTAAAAGTTTTGCTTATAATCGCATAAGTGTATTCATTTTTTTGTAGTACAATTTTTTTAAGTATCCCTCTGTAATCAATTGTTAGACTAACAAAAAAAAAAAAAAAAAAAGAAGTTAGACTACAGAATTTTTTTTTTTTTTTTTTTTTTTTTTTTTTAACTGCACAATTTACAGTTTACTTCTGAAATTGGTGTTGTTCATCAGCCGTTTAAAGGTCTTCTACTGTACTTCTTTGACATACCACATTTTTAAGATAGAATTTTAAGGTGAACAAGATACGCCTTATCCTCCTCAGTCTCAGTGTCTCCTGTTGGAGACACTAAACAACACTTTCCAAAAATGCAGCCAAAGTAAACGACATGCATCGATGTTGCTCAGAATCAATTCATTTCCTTGTTCGTAGATGGGAATACTGAAAAAAAGGTTTCCCATTGATACTTTTTTATTCATAGCTTCTTTACGGTCAAATGAAGATGACGTTTACTATAGAAAAAAGAAAATTACGCGGTCGTGTTTCGGAAGGTGTCCGTATTTTTAATTGTCTAGTAGAAAATTATTAAACAAACTGTTAAATTCCTTAAACATGGTGTTTTTATGTGACATCAATAGTTTCACACTCAAACGTTCCTCCTTTTGATTTTGAACGTTATTGTTACAGTGCGGTGGAGACATTGGGTCAATAACTCAAAATCATTTGATTTTAAATAACTAGAAAAAATCTTTCAGCTTAGCATAGATTGTCGTTAATAGTTAGACTTAATGGTTACTGTTTTGTGATGAAGATTTTATACTGTCCAAGAATAACTCGTTAAATTGAGATTAATTATAGCTTTCAAATGGGTGTACGTCAGTTTGTCTCAGTGTTTGTGTCAGTTTGTCTCTGTTAGGCATTGGGACAAACAGGCATACATTTTCTCCAAAATAAAAACGTAGTTAATTTTTTGAACATTTTTTCAGTATTTTTTCATGTGTTCAGTTTCAATTAAAACAAAAAGTTTAACAAGTTATCTTTCAGAGTTGGACTTAGGTCTGAGGCGGTTATTCAGCAGAAAATACAGTAAGTTGCCAAACAACCAGCTGCTAATTCAGGGGCAGATATAGAATAACATTTTAGAGGGGGTCGTGTCCAA
This sequence comes from Octonoba sinensis, assembly GCA_038502835.1. Lineage (NCBI taxonomy): Eukaryota > Metazoa > Arthropoda > Arachnida > Araneae > Uloboridae > Octonoba > Octonoba sinensis. The sequence goes on from CM076604.1 coordinate 11,011,400, forward strand.
GACTCGGGTTCGGAAATTTTCTCGCTAGCTGGGAATAAAGTGTTTGGGTATAACCATCTCCTTATATCTCCAGTGCCATTCCACTTTAATTTAAACGGAAAATTATAGAGCATCGCTTATATGACGCTAAAAGGGACTACCGAAAAAAATTCCTATAAAAGATAACGTTTACAATCGATTAATCCATCTGGCTAAACGCAAGAATTGGAACCACCAAAACGTCGTAATAAATGAATACAGTATGGGACCTCAAATCCGAAACGCTCGGGACTGCGATCTTACCGGATTTTGGGTCCTCATTCAAAAAATTTTGTAAGTAGCATCAGAGCCCATACAATTTGCTCTGGAACATTTTATTAGCATTTTGCTCATTTATAGCATTTTTATTATCCTATATACTCGCCTATAAGTCGCGAAATTTAGCAGAAAAAACAAAGTTGGAGTAGGCTTACATTCGAGGCAAAGTATCGAAACATCTAGATTTTCCCCGATGTTATTTTAACAGTGGCGTACATAACGCCCCCGCAACCCACGAGGTTCAACATATATGACTAAATGTTTTTATACATATTTTTTTAGCATTTCTTTTCCACTAATGCAATGTCACTCCTAAGCTTTCTAAGTAAATTTCTTTGCTATTACGGCCACATAATGCATAATTAATCCCCTCTCACTTCCTCTTTCCAGTGTACCTGCATATTATAGTGTAGGGATCTCTCACACTTATGCGCGGGCGCAAGAGAGCGCCCAAAAACGCGCATAAATGAAAACCCAAAAACCTCAAAAGAGAGCTAAAAGTAAACCATCAGTTCAGTGTACACAGTAACTGCTAATTAATATTACATTATGCATACAGTCATAGTGAAAAATAGGAAAAGAGATTACATAGTGTCAAAATGCAAGTACGTATAATGCAAGTTACTAAGTACCTACTGTACATTTCTTTGAACTAGAAGAATATGAAATTGTACCCAGATATCATTTTGTACTTAATATTATTCCCTCACAAAATAAATTACAGTCGAGGATTGTTTTTGTTTTCGTGAATTTTTAAGAAGAGTTTATCAAGGCAGGAAAAGTTCAATCGTTTTCAGAATTGACCTGCTGGAAGTTCGTTCAGAGGCGTAGGGTTTTCAGCAGTCAGGAACAACTGAAGATTTTGCGCGCCCCCCCCCCCCCCTTTGCGAGAGCTTCTGTTAGCCGAAATGCAATAGAAAAGGGAAAATAGAGACACAAAATGAAAATTTCAAATTTTTTCCAGAGGAATTTAAATTAAAGTCCATAGCTTTGAAAATACTCATTTTTTCTGTCACTGATGTTTTAATATGTTTTTAAGATTCGCCAGTTTAACTTTAAACTCTTTACATGCTGTATACCTTGTTTCTTGTGATGAATGTATTCACTTTGATACAAAATACTTGTAAGTTTTTTTTTAATTAATGGTTCACAAATGCTTGGTACTTTCAACTTTGTACTGAAGAGGGATGGAAATAAATGAGATTGTGATATGTACTACCTTTTAATGAATGATGTTTTGAATCCTTTTTCATTGCATCTCATTGTCTTTAGAACAATCTGAAATCCGCCAAAATGTTTTCTCAGTTTCGGGCCCCAAGAAACTGCTTCAAAGTAAAAGTTTTCTATGCTGCTAGCTATTGGGCATAATGGTAAACCAAATTCATCAAATGTTTGAGAGCATGTCCTCAATTAACAATATGTTCAATTTTTTAACTCCCAAAGCATTAACAGATCTATTAACGCTTTCGAGTGCACAGATAAAGAACTTGTGGAATCGGTGACTAAATTTTGCGAGAAGAACCAAAACGATGTAGCAATCACAAATTATCATTTTGCGAAACATTTTGGCAAGTGAAATAGGAGAGAGAAACTTGACAAATAAATATAGCTGAAGCTGCTCATTTAATAAAGATAGAGAACAATGTTTTATCATCTAGGTCTCCCAGACAAATCTCGCATTGCCTTTTATATCTTTCTTACTTTACCAGTAACCATCAGCATCATCAGATAGATTATCCAAACAGAAGCTAATCGAATTTTACCTCAGAAGTACAATGACAGAAGAAATATTGAGCGGTCTTGCTGTTTTAAGCATAAAAAGCACTAGGATTCATAATTTAAACATCAACAAACTTGTTCAAAAATTTCTTAATTGTAAAAAACAAAGAGGAAAATCTATTAGCACAGGTTAATATAACATAGATTTTCTTGTCCGATTAGTGTCTAATTTGTGAACAAATAGTTTGTTTCCCTTGTATCATTACTGTTACTTAATTCACTTTATAAATAAATGACAGAACCCTTCACGAAATTTTAAATATTACTTTAAGATACTGTGTTATTTTCTCATATTATTAAGATAAATTTCATTCCGAACTGGTAAGTGCATGCAATCTTTCAATTCGTTACGTTTCCGAAAATCCGCCTTTCAATGATAAATATGATTTTACTCATCTTAAATAAAATTAATGGTTATAAATACTCGAATATACCTTCGCCGTAGTGTTTTTGTTTCAATCTTTTGCAATAAGCCAAAGATAGGCGCACTTCTAAATCTTACGGGGAGGCGCACCTAAGTCTATGTACGCCACTGTATTTTAACCTCCTTAATTAAACACTAAAAGAAAAGAATTCTGTCAGATTTTGATTTTATATCCTCTAGCCACTAAATTGTAGTAAAAGATCAGATTATCGGGAAAATGCGAGAAACGCTGATTTTCAATTTCGCGAATGTGCTGCGTCGCGCGAAAATTAGAGCTCATTTTTAAAAATGAATATAAAAAAACTACAAGAAATTTTAAAAAGAGCAAAATTTAATGGTATTAACTCAGAATTAAAGCAACAATTAAGAAAAACTAATCGCAAAAACAAACCCTTTTCAGAAAATCGTGAAATAATTTTTTTTGAAAACAGCACATTTCCGATCTTAAACATGTTCATTACATTTTATTTTCCTTCTCTTTAAAACGCCTATTTCCAAAAAAAAAAAAAAAGAAACGATGAAAAGCATTTCCCGACTTTTTTTCAAAAAAAAAAAAAAAAAAAAAAGAAACAATAAAAAGCATTTCCCGACTTTTTAAAAAAAAAAAAACTGCTTTTTTTTCAGCTGCCTATTTTTTTTTTCCGAAAAGTTCCGGATTTCGGGATTCCGAAATTGAGGTCCCATACTGTATCATTTAAATGATCATCGTATAAAATAAACAATGCTCCACTATTTTCAAATTTTATTTATTAATTTCGTAGAATTTCTTTTACATTACAAAATATTGTCTATAGTTTAGGGGGCATGACTCTCCCGGGTCGTACCTGCCCCCGTGCTCATCGGCTCCCATCTTTCTTTTCAGTGACTTCAATCATGCCGTCGATTCCACTACCAGCAAACTTGGCCGGAGCCCCGTACCCCCAGCAGCGTCCCGGACCCCCCATGGGCCCTCAGATGATGATGCACCCCGCCCATATGGGCGTGGTGCCCCAGGGCATGGCCCCCCAGCTGCCCGTCTCGGACGCCATGCCCCCCCCTCCGCCGCTCCAACAGCAGCCGCAACAGCAGCAGCCCCAGTCGCCTCAACACCAAGTGCAGCAGCAACCCGTGGCGCCGCAGTGCGATCCGCTCATAGTGTTCGATTGATGGTGCGGTGTCTTGGCTTGAGCCGTCGGGTCGAGTGGAAGCGTTTCGGGCCGCCTGCGAATAATTGTTTTTTGAGGGTTTTGTGGAGTGGAATGTCGTCCTTTGCAAAGTACATGAAAGCATTCCGTATGATTTTGCATGAAATGTGCCGATGAAGTCGTACGAGTGTCGTGTTTTCAGTCAAATATGCACTTTGAATGTGCGGTAAATGTTCCTGCGGTGTGACATTTGGCACCATTCATCGGAACAGATAATTGACTGCTAACTGCAATTAGTAAAATGATGGCAACTGTTTAAAATGTTAAATTCCAAACATGTGTATAACAAAATGAAGTGAAAGCATAAACAATCAGAATTATAAGCATTCATTTTTAAAATTTAAAAAAAAAAAATTGTTTTACTTGTTTGCTTTTTAATTTTAAATAATATACATACATATATTGTTTAAAAATGGATATTTTTTTATTCTAATAATCATTAAAGTGTAAGCCGTTTTATTCACGCATTTCTTTTTTACTTTAAGGAGGAAAAAAAATTGAGATAATTAAAAAAAGAAACTTTTATTTTTGAGTCCATAAAAAAGTTACTTTAAGACCTTTTCTTGTTCTAGTGTACCAGTATAGTTAACTCTAAAAGCCGGAGGGGGTGTAATTTGGAACTATTTGGCTCTTGATTTAATTTAAATATTGTGAGTTTTTTTTTAATGAGAAAATAAATGTTATGACATGTGAAATAGGATATTTTCCACCAGATAATAATAATAATTATTATTATTATTATATGGTATGCACTTAATATGTGCATTATTGGTTGAAAAATTCTTGATATTAAAATTTACAAGTTTATTTTATTTAAAAAGCAAGGAAGTGCAGGAACAAACAAAAAAAAACTTCAGCAAAAAATTGAGAAAATATTTTAAATTTCTGTTTTGGTTGATAAAACTGTTTTTATTATTGTCTGGGGCTTTGAAGAAAAAAAAACTATGAAAGTAAAACGTAACGTTTATGGATATCATTTGTGATTTGTGTTCCATTTTTATAAATTTCTTACACCTCATGTACCAAAAAAGGAAAAGAATATGAAAAAATGAGTACAATAATAAATGAGCGCAATAAAAATATGATAATATTAATAAAATAAGCCATCAAGAGTCTGAGCATTTTACAAAGTGTTTAAAAGATCAAATATATTTAAAGATTTTTAAAAGAAATCATTTCTATGAAACCTATTCGACTAAATGGATTTTCTGACAGGTAAAAAGTGATTTTTTTGTGCAAAAAAGGAAATTAAAAATGTTTAAAAATACAAAATTGCAAGGAAATCTGCAGACGCGTTTCGGGGACATAAAGAACCCCTTTTGCAGCGTAAAAAAAAAAAAAAAGCTTAGAAATACAAAGGCATGTGATAAAACTCAAAAAGCTGACAAAAAAAAAAAAATATCTTTTATCACATGTCTTTCTTCATGAGCCTACTTTTGTTTTCCAGTGAAAAAAGGGTTCCAAAGTGTCTGCCATTTTTAAATACATTTTATGTTTTATATAATGTACTGATATACTATTGAGAGATTTTTTTTTGTGCATTGGATTTTTTTTTTTTTAATTGTCTGCTTGTCGGTGTCTTCTAAAATGAGAAAAAGGTCCAAAGCTTTCTGCTCTCGCCCGCCAACTGCTCAAGTCAAACTGTGATTCGAAATGTTAAATATAGCGAATGACATTGCGACCTTTCCGATGTGATTTTTTGTTTTCCCGGGGGTTTGCTCGCTGTACATAATTGCGGAGCAATTAGGGATTTATCGACTGCATCTGCTTAGAATATTTAATTCTCCTTCACCGAAGAAAAAGAACAGAATGCCTGATTAGAGAGAAAAAAGAATAAATTGGAGTGTACATATTTCTTTCACCGATGGAGACTTGTCTGTCCTGTGATTGATTCGGTTCTTTGATTGGCTGCAAGACATGTTCTATTTTCTGTATACAATTTAGTTCTTTTAGTTATAAAGTTATGTTTTTCTCAAGCAACGTCTCATTTTATTCACTGGAGATAGGTTTTCGGTTTCAGGTGGTTTCTAAAGTGAGAAGCGACTTAGAAAGAAGTGGGCTACTAACTATAATGGATCTTTAAACAAAGGATGAAATCAGGATGACTTTCTTTTCCAATTTATACAGTCGACTCGCGTTGTGGCGACCACATCTTGACTCCACTATTTGCGTGGTCATTTTATATGATTGCTAGGGTTAGCATTTTTCTCGGCAAAGAGGTATTTTTTCCCCATGACGGAGGCAAAAAAAAAAAAAAAAATGGCTAAAATGACAAAAATACTTGTTCTAAAATTTTGCGCAGTAACGTATATAATTTAATAAGTTTAAAATTCTATAAATAATTGAACTAGTTTTTGGGTGTTTGTCATGTAATTATTTTGTTAATTCAAAAATATTATAATTAAAACAACTATTTAATGAAAAGTCTTAAGTTACATATTTGAAAAAAACTTCTGTTATGTCTTATAAGATAACTTGATTTATTTTCTTCCTTTTGATTTTGCAAAGAACAAATAATTATATTCATTTCTTTCTAATTCTGAAATTCATTAATGGCATATTGTCAAATACCTCTATTATGACGTCAGTATAAAAGTAAAATCCCTCCCAAGTATTGTACCCCAATTTAAAATAGGTCATTAGAAACTGAAAAAGTAACAATAAAAATTTAATTTTCTATACATTTTGGCTTGGTCTGCAATAAATTCAGTCAAGTTCAATAAATGAAACGAAATGTTTGTTTAAATTATATTTAATGAAAAATATTTCACAAATTTCTGTACAAAAAAAAAATACAAAAAGTATCAGCTCTCTTCGAATGTCTTCAATGTGACTCTAAAATGGAAAATATGAAGGAAATTTACACACAGTTGAAATAGTATGAAAACATAAAGTAATTAATTTATCAAAAGAATACACATAAGCATAAAAGTAAAAACTTATAGAAAGGTCAATCCATACCACTTCATCCAGGATAATGAACCCATTGTCTTGATTTTTTTTTATTTGTTCATTTTACTATCACGATAACCCCTCTAAATTTTTTTGTTGCTCTCCTTAATAATTTTTGAGATATTAATTTTCCAAAATGTGTTTAAAGAGATGTCTTCGCTTTACAGAGAAATTTTGTGCTAGCGACGTAGTTCAAGCAAAAAGTTCATAACTTTTCCATGGTTATCACAAAATTTTTTTTTCACTGAAATGTTCAGAATGACTTACAGAATTAGACAAAATGCTTTTAAACAAATACCTATAAAATGGTGCAGTTAGTATCAGCCCAAAGTTGGATTTCATAAATATTTTGAAGGAAAACATGAAATTTTAAAACAGCAATAAAACTAAAAGGCACTGCAGTAACCAAAATATAATCCTCGAAGTATAAACTAAAAGGCTCTAAAATAAAATTGGTGTCTTTTTTACTGCCAATACATTTAATTTCACAGTAAACAATTAAAAAGTATGTACAAAATAGCTTTCACAACATCATAAGTTTTCACTTCTTGTTATAAAATACTAATTGCTTTAAAATCATAAAATACACACAATATAATGCAAAATAAGATTATTTTTTACAAGAAATAAGTTCATAATTTAATGTTTATAAAGTTTTTAAAAAACATAAAATTGAGAAAGAAAAAGAAGTCACTGAATTGTGATTTTTTAAAGTATCTAAAACATGATGCAGGCTCATTTCCTATTTACAACCTGTTGCATACCAAATAACCAAAAGTAACGTTTATTTTTAAAATAAAACTATTTTAAATAAAAATTTGTGTGTGACTACCAGGGCTGGCTTAAAACCAGTGGCTATAACTGGTTTAAACCGGCATGGCAGAAACTAGTTTCTGCCAGTATGTGGCAAAAACTGGCAGAAACTAAGAAATAATACTAATAAGGACTTTAATCCGTGATTCATAATTCACACATGCATTTGATATGTAAACAATTAGGTTACAAATTTAAACTAAAGATAATGAATGTTATGCAAAGTAGCCAAAAGTTTCAAAATGATAGTATTATATAAACGAATGACTTTGTTTATATAATACTAATTTTCTTTCACTTGAAAAAAAAAATCATAATGGTAATCTGATGCTGTACAAGTTTATCATTGTTTACAGTTGAATTTCTATTTAAAGGTAAAAAAATTGCAAAAAATTCTATGATATTTTAACAAATCGCTTTTCAAAGTATTTTAAATAAATAATACAATGCAATGGCAACAACTTTAAGATTATCTATTATGTACAAATAGAAATGGTTCTTGAGAAAAATATATCAGTAAATAATTGAAGCACATAAAATATCAGAGAAAGTTTTTAAAATGAAATATCTCTAACAATTATTTTGCGAAATTACCACTCCAATTCAAATATACTATCACTTTTTACACAGAGCATTTCATAGCATACGACTCATTTTGCTAACCTTTCTGAACCCAGACTGTTTCTTAATTTGTTCTGAATGCAAGAAAAGCTTCAAAATATTCTTTCAAGACCAGCATTTCTTTGCTGGCAAGGTCATTATTGTGGATGCAAAAGTTACTAAATTAAAAAAATCTTAATTTTTACCAGTATTCGTTTTTAAAGACGACACTATTCATTTTTCTAATACAAATTTATTTTTTAATTAAAACTATCCACAATATATTTTATTTGTTATTTATTCTGAATAAAATGTACTTTGGGAATTTAATACTACTAAACAATTCTCAGATAATGTCACAAAATGTGTTTTGTGCCAGTTTCTGCCGGTTATAACCACTTTCTGCCACTGGCACGGCAGAAACCATTTTCTGCTGGCAAAAACCAGCCCTGTGTATGACTACCCTTTTTTATGGTCCTCGAGTCTGTTTTAAATGTTTTTGCACTGAAGATCGATTGAAGTAATATTCTGCGGATAATACAATGGCACATTCTACCTCGTGCTTTTGTAACTGGAGGATTGACGCACGAAATCACACCGCTGATGGGAATACAGCTTTTGTGGGCCAGTGAAAAGATGAGCTGACATCAAAATGCAGGGTTGGCAATCTTTTTTCAGGGGGTGGAGAGGCAAGAGGGAGTGAGCTTTACAAATTAGGATTTTACAATACTAAAAAAACTTCAATTACCATTAGGTAGTTTTAAATTTGTATCCGACGGGAGAAGCCTTGTTCAGGTCGTTAAATTTGATTTTCAATAGGAACACTAATGGGGGTTCCCCAAAGTAGAAGGGAACCGTTAAGGGTTCCGTGGTCAAAAAAGTTTGGGAACCGCTGGTCTAGATTATTAAAATTTGGCATACCCAGTAGTAAGTACTCGGAATATACTCATACTATATCGAGTAGTTGTAATAATTATAGTAATTACATAACTCTCATTAATGAAAAAAGCAATTTTTTAATTTATAAAACATGTAACAAACTTTGTAACCATATGAAAAGAGAACATGAGGTAGAGTTAGAAAACAAAGCTTTTGCACTATTCAATAAAATTTTACTACAAGCAGCAATCGTTTTCGAATGCCTCTAATATAATAAAGAACTATAAATAGATTGAAAATTATTTGTAATTTTGTCTTGATTAATTATACTTTCCATTCATTTTGAAATAATCTCTACTTTAGTAAAATTTTTGGATCTTAAAGGACTAGGGCCAGCCTAGCTGGACCCAAACCTATTGCTGTCGTTACTTTTTGCATTTGTATTGCATAATTAAATGTTATATTGAAGTTAATTTAAGAAACTGTTATGTGCTCAAGATCTATATTGCTTTTCCAAAAAGTGTAGTATACAATGCTTCGACTCTAGAGCCTCATCAATCCAAAGGAACGTTTCAAAATATAGTTGCTTCTACAGAAATGTTCTAGTACTAATCGAGTGCAGCCTCGGGGAAAAATTAAAGCAGATCATTTGATGATAAATAAAGTGGAAACGCGGGGGAGAAGGAACATTATTGTGTAAATATAGCTATGGCGTAATTTCATGTATCGAAAGTCTGAAACCAATTAAATTCTTGCAATCTCCGAAGTTCTTTTTATGCCGAAAAATAGGGCTAAATTTTTGGATGAATTTTAAGATGTGACTTGGGGTTTGTATCATAACATTTTCAGAAGATATTCGTTTGGGATTAAGAAACATGAAAATCAGTCAACACATCATGACGTAAAAAAGATAGATTATAAAGGCAAATGTGGAACAACCCACAATCCTATATAACAACAATATATTTTTGTTGATTTTTATTAGCAGTGTTTCTTTCAGACCTTTTGCTCCGGGGGGGGGGGGGGCATGTTAAAAATTAGTAGGGACGGTGTATACTTAAAAAATCGTTACCTTCATATATATATATATATAATATATACATGACCAAAAATGATGATGATAATGAGAACTTTTTTATAATTAGGATATATTCTTGATACTATATACAGTAGGTGTATTTTCAGACTATCTTTCATGAGGTTAGGGGAGTGTTTTTGGGGGGCTTCTGCATCTTAAATTTTTGTAACTGGTCTTACAACTGTAATGTTTAGGCTATCTCTGGAGAGGGGCGTCCGGGGATTTTTTTTAGCAGGGATTTTCTCTCCCCCAGGAATTTATTTAGCAATTTAACTCCTGGAAATGCAATTTCAGGCTCTTTGGGGACGTTAGAGGAAGGAGTTTCAAGATTTCTTCCCTAAGAAAATTTTCGAAACTGCAGTCTTAAAAATGAAGTTTCAGCCTATCTTTGTCAACGTCACTGGATGCAAGGGTTTGAAGGCTTGAATTCTTCCTAACAATGCAATTTCGAGATTCTTTATTAACGTTAGAGGAAGTAGAAAGGAGTTCAGTTATTCTTCCCCTGCAAATTTTTCAAAATAAATTCTTATCTTTTAGATTACATTTGGTGTCGATGAGTGTTCGATGTCTTTTCCCGAAAAGTGTAATCTCTCTTCTCTTTTGTTTTTTTTTTTAATTGTGATATGAATTCTTTCCCAAGGGGAGGCAGTTGGCTTGCTCCGAGGGAGCAAGCCAACTGCTAATAATTCGGTTAAGAAAGATGGTGAGATTTAGAAAATTTATTACAACAGTTGTTTTGTTTCAAAATCATAAAATAAAAGGAACATGCAGAAGAAAAAAAGAAAGTTCTCAATGAGGGAGGGCGCTATCCATCCAGAGAAAATTGCGAACGGTTCCCAGGTATATAGTTGAATGGACAGGTCTGTGTTATAACTTGTTTTAAAGAAAAGAATAATAATCACCTGGTTTCTTCAATTTCACTTTGAAGTCTATCCCTCATGGTAGCACTTGTTGCTTTTTTCTTTGCTTCTTCCAGTCCAAGAATTTTATTTTTATACCCAGGAACATTATGGAACACTCGTATATGCTTCCCGGTGGCCACCGTCAGGTACAGCCCATCTGGCGAAAACAGTAACGCTCGCACTGGCTCTGAAATTAATTCCATCGGTTAATGCTTGAGCAAATACTACACATCAGGCACTTAGAAGCAAAGGGGTGTAAGTGACCAAAATGAAAATTTTGAGATAGCTAGTGCAAATGATAAACGAAACACCCTTCTGTTTTGTGGGAAGGAGATTTTAGTGGTAGCTTTGGCAGATACTGAAAAAAAGCGTGGCTTAAAAAAATGACTAAATAAAAGCTGCATTCCGTTTGGTGGCAAAGGGATGCAAGTGCACTTACGTCCGTTTGCCTCTCAATAAAATTATTTGATTTTTCAGTTAGTTTAAATACGCGATGCAGGCGATCTATTTACGAAACTTAAAGCGGAGAAGAAGAGAAAAAATAGGAAAATAATTCCGAATTGTTGGATAATAATTATAAAAACGAGGGTTAAATCGTCTGCAGATTTTATTTTTGTCATGTTTTGTTTTCGGCAATTGGCGGTTCGTCTAATGGCAATGATTTTTAGTTTGTTGATAAATATAATTATTCGGAATTTATATTATGCAGTTTTGAATGGAGCTTATATCACTAACAAACGATATTTATTACTGCATAAATTAGCAAAATGAACAAGACACGTTTTTCATTGAGTGGCAAAGGGGTGTAACTGAACTAGTTGGAAGCAAAGGGTTTAAGTGAAAATAAGCTATTTTTTAAAACAATCCTACGCCAAATCTAATCATCAGAAACACTTCACACTTCATACACAGACTATAGTATCGTATCGAAACACAAAATTTAACTGTAACTGGTCCACAGAATATATATATATATATATATATAGATTAGTTGTTATTTCACAGTTCTCTGCAATAATTTTCAAATTACTTTACAAAATAATAGACTAACACTCACACAAAAAATAAACTTTAAAATTTATTTTTGATGCGATTAATAATTATATTTGTTTCCCTTTTGTACCCATTATGTATAACAGGCAATGTGCAATCATAATTTCAACTATATTTGGTGAAATTGAAAATTATTGACAACAAAACAGCACATCAGCATGTCTGGTCATGCAATAAAATAAATGATGCAAAAAAAAAAAAAATGCATATCTTCTTGTGGAAACTTGAAAACGGCTACCATCAGCAAAAATTTTTATAAATTTAGTAACAAAATTGTGCTGCACTAAAAAACAATCACCAGTCATTTATTTATGATTTTTAATACATATTTATTATTTCAAGTAGCTCCCTCTTCCCCCAAGAATATGCCACCAAAAGACTTAGAGCCCTTAAAACATTCCCCTTAAATTTCAATTCAATAGTTTGTGCTATGATCCTTCCCCCCCCCCCCCCTTCTCCAAAGAAAACTATACGAAATAACAAAATGCTGTTGAGTTGTATCAGAGTTGATGATAATTTCAAATGTAAATCAGACTTTCGAAAAACGTTCCGTCATGACTTAAGGCAGAACTAATTAAAGGACTATTAAAGCTTTGTGAACTGACTTTAAAACATAGTTAAATTAAAGATAAAACTATTACTAAGCCATTATTTTTCAAAAATTTGAAAATACTTTTTCCTCTTAATTATTAAAATGTGTAAAACCAACACAAAAAATAATAAAAAAAAGCAATGCCCCCCAAAAAAGGGCTATAGCAGGCAATGCGTTTGTATGTCAGAAACTCATTTGTAGTGTTAATTCAAAATAGAGGTGCATTATTTTCTTCTATACAGATTATATTACTAATTAATTACAGAAATTTGAATAGTTGAATTTTGAGGACAAAAGATTTTAAGCAAATTTTAAAATATGATAATAAAATAAGATTTCAGTATATCAGTAGCGTAGAACAGCCTTCAAATTTTTGCAGCTGCAACAAAATGTTCCATCCAGGGTTCGAAATTAGGTTATAAAAGTTAGGCGTCAGTGGCACCTAGGTTATTTGTTTTAGTTGCCAAAAATGTTCTGCTAGGCGTCATTTTTAAATAATTCATATTTCTTGGGCAGAGATATCAACTGACAACTATGAAGGCAGCTGTGAAACTGTTAAAAAATATCGCAAAACATCACAACCTTAATTAAAAATTATTGATAAGTAAGAGAAAAAAATGTTCAAAAATGAATTTATGTTCGTAACTCTTGAGAAGTTGGTCATTTTGCTTACATTTATTCATCTAGTATAAACGTTTATTTTAATCAGTGCCGAATAAAATAAGTATGAGTTGATCTTTTTTAAGTGTTATTTACAATCAAGTGTTACTTACAAATAACTAAGTAACCCTTTATTTTAAATTACTTTAAAATGAGTAAAAATTCACAATTCAAAAATTTGAAGATCAAGAAATTACCGTAAAAACTCAAAATACCGTAGTTTAGATGAAAATTGATCATAAAAATGTACTTGTATAAAGTTATATCATATTTAAAATATAAATAAATACATTTTAAAAAATGACCGTGTAAATAATGGTCGTCAAACTAAAAAATTTACGAAAGGTTAGGCGTCAAAAGTGACGACTAGATGCGAAATCCCGGTCGTCAAACGGAATTTTTTAGTTGCAAAATACGAATAACGGCCGCTAATTTCGAACCCTGGTTCCAGCTCCAAAGCAAGTCATTGTTTCTTTTAAATGTTTTTCTCATTTATAAACAGTCCCTCCTTGAAAGAGTGACAAGAATGCTCCACTGTACAGTCGAGATCGCCGAGTGGAATCGCCAACTTGCCAAGGAAAATTATTCTAATAAGCAAGATATTCCATTACCCGGGATGACAGAAACCATTTGGTTTAGTACACTGAACATTTGTTGCATTGAGCGGGATATTATTTTAACTGTTATGCCACTAAGCGTGTTCGACTGTATGTGGATAGCTCATTTAAATTTCCCCCCCCCCCCCCCATTAACTCCTCCAGTAATTTGAAAATTATTGCAGAGAACTGTGAAATAACAACTAATCTATATATATATATATATATATATTCTGTGGACCAGTTACAGTTAAATTTTGTGTTTCGATACGATACTATAGTCTGTGTAATTAGAATCGACGTGTCAAGGTGACACCACTCAACCATTTCCCCTTCTGGTCGTCATGGTTTCTGTGCTAGAAACTTTTTCTCCACTTGGTCTGGCGAACATAAGTAGGTTTGCTGTTTTAGTTATAATAATAATAAAAGGATTCAAATCAGATTTATTTCTCAATGGCAAAAATAAATTGCGTCAGATAAAGTAATCAAAAATTTTGAACCAATCTAAGTCTTATTCTACTATTTTTATGTGTTTCAGAAAGCTATTGTATACCTCATTTATCGTATTTGATATTTTGTAAAGGTTAAAATCTTATCTAAACATTCTTGATTTAATTTATGAGAAATTGAATTGCATTTACTTAGCATCAAAGAGAAATAAATGGAAAATAAATTCTTTCTCATTACTTTTTCTCAATTATTATAATATTTTGAATCGGAGGTGTCGTAATGCAATTGCCTCGACTGCAGTGCAAAAAAAAAAATCTGGCGCTGTTATCTTTTCTGCAGCTGTCATGGCAACGCAGTAGGAAACGCGACCTCGATGCGCCTATTCTAATTACACAGACTATAACATCATGCAAAAAACAAACAACAGTCAGAAATGTGTTTAATGATTAGCCTAGAAAAGTAACAATATTTGTATTTATTATCGTAACTTACGGACTTTATCAAATTTATTTCAATTTCTTAAAATATATTTCCATTCGACTCAGTTTTTAATTTCCAATTCGAGCGGCAACACATTTGTTGGTTTATATCGAGGGACCATTCCCAAATTCGATTGCCGAACTCACAGCCCGCAGATGTGACTCGGTTTATAAAACAATTTCCGAGTTCAAAACTACGATTAATTCCCCCAAATCATGTAATAGTTTTCCAATATTCTAACAATGCCATTGATGTAAATATATTACACACACTACTTACTGTTTTAAAAGGGACATCAGAAAGAAAAGAAAATACCTAAATGAATGTCTTTTAAACGAGTTTGTAATTCCCCTGTGACTGCAGAGTAAATCGTTACATCAGATGAAGTCGTTTCGGCAATGGCGACTGTCCTGCCATCTGGCGAGAGGGCCGTCACGCATTTTGAACGGGAATGATGCGGATTGGTCTTCAGCAGGTAGGGCTCCTGGCCCTTATCGTATTCAACTGCAAAAGACAATATCAAATTTATGACACAAACTGATAAAAGAATTCAATCATGATTTCAAACTCACAATGAAAATGTTACTTTTTACTGTAAATAACTGCCAATTTGCCATCCACAGGGGTTGCAGATGTCCTATATTTTTGGAAAAAGTGGGAAAAGAAACCTATACTGTCTTGTATTTTAAATTTGTCATATACTATCATAGCTGCCGACCCTTCCTCATTTTGCAGAAGCTTTCCTCATTTAGTCTTCATCTTCCACTTTTCTGCGATAACGACCAGATCTTCCTCATTTTTGCTAAGAGTAATCAAGATCATGTCACTCCACTCTTAGGGCCCATCCAGATTGGTTGTGGAAAACCGAGTCTGAACCGAGCTTCGACCAATGACCTCCGAACCCGAATTATCCTCGGAGTAGCTTCTGGTTTACAATTTCGCCATATTCCCTCCCTCATAGTGATATATTTTTTTTGCACAAGAAACAAGAAGCTCATTTGTTTACAAGTACTTACTTTTGATAATCAAAGGTGTTGAATTGTCTTATTAATAATCATGGCAAAATATGTTTTTATAGTATAATTAGACCAAATCCCTCATTTTATAAACATGTGTTTTGTTGAAAATGTCAACATAAAATAATTGTAAATATTCAGTAAATTTAATAAAACTTAAATTTTAGTTACTTTAATCATCCATGGTATAATTTGGCAAAGCATCAAATCTTCTGCATTTTACGTAATTTCTTCTGCAAATTTTTAGATTATTTTTCTTAACAAGTATGAATTATAATGTTCATATACGGTACCGTCTGTGTCTGGAATTGACAGTGGCACATGGTGGTTATTACCAACGAAATATAAAAATACATTTCTGAAATTTAGTGAAAACTCACATTTTCAGAAAAAATTGATTGGATTTCAATAAAAAGCACTAACATCTAAAATTAGTTGGAAAGACACAAAACCAAATCATTAAAAAAATGAAATAAGAGCGTCAAAGCTAAAAAAAAATCAGCCAATTTTTGTAAAAATTACAAAAAAAATCATTACAGTTGGCAGGCATGGGGTATATATAGCAGAGTTCGTGATTTTTTTTGATTTTTTAAAAAATATATAAAAAAAAATAGATTTTTTTTTTATTTAAATCGGATTTTTTTTTTATCTTTTGAAAAAAGACCTTAAATACTTTGGATATTGATTATGTTACATTCATTGAAACAATATGGCATGTTAATCAATATGAAAAAATACATTCTAAGCTTTTTTCACAGCAATCAATATTTTTTAATAATAATAATGATAAACAAATTTTATTACAAATGCATATCTGAAATGAAACTGAAGCATAATAGTACTCATAAGTCCAGATCAAATGAACACATTTAACCTGAATTATTTTGCTTTTGAAAGAAGAAAAAAGTAACAATTTTGTGTTATAAGTGAACTTTAAAATTATTTTTCTATTTTATAAATGAAAAATCTTGAAATATTTTTACCCATTTAGTAAAATCATATGCTCACACTATTACTAAAACTGAAACTTTCTGTTTCAATCAACTATCTTTATTGAAAACTTCTTTGATTAAAAAATATTTTAGAAGGAAACAAACCTTAAGCTATTGGGGGACATGGATGAAACTTTAAAGGATACACATTCTGAATTCTAACAATTGTTGTTATAAACACTATCATTCTGAGTTATTTATTGTGTGGCATTTATTACATCAATCTAAAATACTATTTTTAAGATAAAAAACACAGAATGGTTCATGGTTATTATGAATTCTAATTTGAATGATTGAATGAATGATGCTTTGCTGTTAAGATGCTTGAAGAATAAGACTAATATTGTAAAATTAACAAAATAGTAATTAGTTCTAAACTTATGAAATATGTTATGCACACAAACAGATGGACCTAGGAAGTTTTGTTTGAAACAGTGGTTGCAATTGCAACATATTTCATTTTTACAACACTAACATTGTAAAATCAATGATTTTTTTTTTTTTTTAAATCACTTGATTTAAATCAACGAACCCTGATATATAGCAATAAAAAATTCTGCATTTGCAAGACTTCTCATTCTGTTTTCTAAATTCCAAATTCATACAATATTTTTACATTCATGAAATGGAGGGTTAAGCATGGAGGGAATGTTATAAAAAAAGAAAACATACTATTTGTATCCCAAAGTTTCCAAGTCCCATCCTTAGACACCGTCACCATTCTGTGCCAAAAAGAAACCAAGAATGAAAAATACACACAATAAAAAATTTTACATAGCGACAAATGTGAAAAATATCATGCACATTAAAAATAGATTATATATAATAAAAAGTAACCCTTTGTACTACAAAAATAAAAATCAAACATAAAAATTGCTGATACGTGTTTCGAGGTTACAAGGAAGCCCTTTTCAATGCAAAAGAGTAGGCTTCTAAATGGAAAACACTCTTTTTGCATTGAAAAAGGGGTTCCTTGTAATTTCAAAACACGTGTGCTTAATTTGTTTATTCTCAAGTAAACAATACAGGTAATTCCATGTCAAATCAACCAATGGTGAAAACCTTGCGTCTTTGGATTTCATTTCTTTTTGGCTCAAATGGAGTATTCATATGATAGATGAAAAATACCAAGTTTTGTTTTTTTTTTATTCATTCGTTTTTGAGTTATAAATTTTCCAAATTTTGACAAAATCATAAATGTTGAATATTCATGAAACTTTAGACAGTTGTTATTAAGAAACTATCTGACCTAAAAAAAATATAACTTTTTCTGTTTTGTTCAGTATTTTATGAGGTTTTATAAAATATATAACATGACACAGCTATTAAAAAAAAAAAATTTGTTTTGCAAATAAAAAATTTATAAAATTTAATATAATTCAAAATCAAAATTTTAATTTTTTTGAAAAAAAAATATTGTACTTGGCTTTTTTTTAGCAACATGTATGCAAAATTTCAGGATGGTGTTCCTGTGGTATCATGCTAAAAAAAAAAAATTTCTCTTTGAACATTTACATTCATAAAGATAATTTTTTTTCCCATCATGATACCACAGGAACACCATCCTGAAATTTTGCATACATGTTGCTAAAAGGAAGCTAAATACAGTAAAATTTTTTCAAAAAAATTTAAAATTTCGATTTTGAATTATTTCAAATTTTTTGTTTACAAAACATTTTTTTTTTTTTTTAAGTAGCTGTGTCATGCTATATATTTTATAAAACTCCATAAAATACTGAACAAAACAGAACAAGTGTCATCTATTTAGGTCAAATAGTTTTTTAATTACAGCTGTCTAAAGATGATCAAACAAAGCAAAATTTATAAATTTTTAAAGTTCTGACAAAATTATAACTTTGGAAGGAATTTTTGAAAAACTTCAAAACTTCAGTTTTTTCATCTTCAAAGTAAGTTAAACAGCCAAAAAATCATTACAATCTAAAATACTGACCCCAAAAATTATTTTTTTATTGGTTGATTTGACATGGACTTACCCATACATACAAGCACAGTTCTGTATTATTTGAGTAAACACTCATACGTATTCTTTTTTAACCCCATTCCTGACAACCTGGCATGAACCCGCAAGCCCTTTGGTGCAAATCAGGGCCAGGGTTGCCATATTGGGTGATATGTAGTGGATTGGACTACTTTTTGCCATGGTGGGCAACCTAAAAATTCAATAAGTAGCCCGGAATAAGTAGCCAACATGAAATTTGCGCGAAACCTTTTTTTAACTGGCATTTTTTAGGCATTTAAAAAAAAAAAAGGATCACTAGGGGAGGAATAGATAACCAAATTAGCAACCTATGAGCTACATAGTTTGATAATTTGATGTCAATGAGTCTAGCTGCATCATGACGTACAGCATGTACGTCAATGATATTGCAGGAGGTATACAGCTTGGTGTATGAAAAAATATCCATGGGCTTGAAAGGCTAAAAGGATCATTAGTAGAAACTAAATTGGCAACCTATGAGCTACGTACACCAACGATAATAATTAACTAAGTGTAGGAAGGTGTAAAAATTAGTTTATTCATTGAACTTTTTTTTTTTTAAGTGAATAATAAAATTGTACATGTAAGAACCAAAACTTACCTAGATGAGTCATTGGAGAAACTAAAATGATATACTCCTGACGTGTGTCCTTTCAATTCAAAAGCTCTTTTTACTTCTTTAAAGTCTCCCGTTTTGGAAAAGCAAACTTCCCATACCCTTACGTCAGGGGTGAAACCTAAGGAGTAGGGATAACACTACAGCGCATATTGCTAATAGGAAGAATCATATACTGATAATAAAAAAAGTTAATATCCCAGCTTTTTTTTTTTGTTCTTCTTACTTATTATAGGTAAATTTGAAAATTTATGAAGTTATCTTAACTGTGAACATGCCAGACTGGGCAATACATGAAAATTATAATTCACTCTTTCGAGAGTAAGTATTAATTCTGAAGAGCAAGTATTAACCTTTTCACTACAGGGCTGAGACAACAGTAGTCCCAGAGAAAATTCACTTTAATATTTACTTTAATATTAGCAGTATAAATATGGTATTCTCACTAGATTTTAACCATAGTACAATACCTGTACTAGAATAAATTTTATTTTACAGCAAAAATGTAGCATTAAAATGCCCATTAACTAATATATAATAGCAAAAAGATGCGGTAAAGAAAATTTAAATTCTTTATTAGTCTCTCATACTCAAAAGGTTAAGTAATATTTGAACTTAGACAGTGAACAAAATCAGAGCCATGCCAGGGGAAGACCACTGAATGCGTGTCTCCGTCTTTTCATTACAGTCAATCGCCATCATTTGAGTATTAAAATCAATCATTCAATCTACAGTGAAACCCCAATTTTACGTCCCCTGAATCTACGTTTTTTCCATCAGGTCCTAGTTTTTACGTATACTAATAATGCTCATTTAACGCCGATTGTAAGTGCGTTATATATGAAATTTCCCGCATTTTATGTATTCCCGGAAAAGTGAAAAAAAGATAAAATGTTCTAAAATGAGCAACATGTTTCCGTCTTTGCTTTTTCAAAGCAATCCACGTTGTTGAAAGTCTTACAAATAGTGAAAGACTATTTTCTTTCTTATAAAAACCAGGAAAAAAATTTGCAACGTATTTCAATCCTAGAAGATGCTGCATTCACTTTGAACTTAATGACTAAAAAGCAATCCACTATTATGGATTATTTTCAACCTAAACGCCAGGAATCGCATCTAAATGTGTTAAAATTATCTTAAAATGGGATGTGTAATAATGTTCTTTTCGTAAAATATAGATATTATACCTTTTGAAAGAGTCATCTTTACTAACTTTAGTGTTTTTCTATTTGATTTTTGCATTCCAGTATTTAACGTATTTTACGTTTTATTTACCCAGTCCCTTGAGAAACGTAAAATCGGGGCTTCACTGTATTTACGAATATCAACTCATGCATAAATTTTAACTATTTCTTATGATATGATGATTCTGGAACACTTCATAAAGTTTTTTAATTCAACAGCAGTTTCATATGCCACCTTTGAAAATTCAAATATCTGCTCGAACAAAAATGCAAAGTGTGCAATAGGAAGACTTCCACATCATTAAGGGTAATACAATTTAAGTTTCCCCAACTTTATTTTAAAAGAAAAAAAAAGCACACAAAATGTAATATTATCCTTGTTATACTTTTAACTAATTGAATATTTAGTGTAATTCATTAACTATGAAAAATGATAGCCGCCTCTGGACATTAGCAGTTGATTCGTTCAGGGTTATTTTCGAGGACGTTTTCTTAAGTTTCAGGGATTATGTCGACTTGGAGGATGTTTGTTTTTAGGTACTCCAATGCTTCAGGTTTGTTGATATTGACATGACTCTTAAAAAAACCACACAAAAGGAAATCCTATGGTGTCAAACAGCGTTGGCAGAGATATATCACTTGATACATACCATGATAGTTATAAGCTATTCAACACAGGCATACTATTTCTGAATTAATGTTAAATCAATAAATGAACCTAAATATCTTTACTTCTAACTATAAGGATATCACAAAAGTCACATTAAATGTGTTTTAAAATTTAAAAATTCATCTTATAATTAAATCGTTTATTTCGAAAAGGTAGCAATTCTGAAAAACAAAATTTTTTTCAGCAGATAAAAAAAATGACTTATGAAAAGTTGGAAAGCCTTAAGGGTCTGATCATTTACTATTTTATTTTAGTAGGTAATCGCAATGCAATACTGGTAAATTAAAGCAATTTTTGATTAATTATGCCATAAAAACTAACAAATTATTATTGAGAGTTCTTTTTTTTTCAAAACGCAGATGTTACTTTTTCGAAATAAATGACACCTCGTAGTATTATAAAGTTAAAAAACTCAATTTGACGAAGAATTTTAAACACTGAATTAGTGCAAGATGTAGTCCTAATCCAAACAATAATTTAGAAAAAGAATTCGACTCATTTGCATTTTTGAAAAATAGGTTTCATCTGCAGGAAATGCAAATAGTTTGAGCTCACACAGGTACTGGGGCTCTGATTTGGTTTATGCCACTCAATGTCTGTTTTTTTTTTTTTTTTTGGGGGGGGGGGGGTGGCAATTCCCAGTTCTTCCCAGATTTGTGTAGCTTCAAGCTTTCCAATGAGGTATAATACTTATGGAAGTGTTTGTAATGATTTTTTACAAATGGTTTCAAGT
Source organism: Octonoba sinensis (assembly GCA_038502835.1). Lineage (NCBI taxonomy): Eukaryota > Metazoa > Arthropoda > Arachnida > Araneae > Uloboridae > Octonoba > Octonoba sinensis. The sequence goes on from CM076604.1 coordinate 11,033,349, forward strand.
TAGATTGAATTCACCAGTTGACTTTACCCAGCTAGATGAAGAACATTAGAAATCAAGAACTTGATAATTTGATTCACAGAAAATGTCTATATCTGTTGACACATATCATTAAGTTACATACCTGATGAAGCAATAAATCTCCCACATGGTGATACACAAGCGTAGTAATTATTGATGTGGTGAGTGTCAACTGATGAAAGCTTTTGACCTGAAATTCCAATACATAAATATTTTTAAAAAAACTTGAACCCATAAATTGTTCACATTGTTGAATGTTTATAGTTTTAATGCATCTTTCACTTTGAAAATTATAAAAGAAGTATTTTTAAAAGAATGTAATTAATCTCCTCTTCATTCACAAGGTATTTGTTGCACTTCAATTGTTTAAATCCATGGCTTTTGCCTGTAATGATCCATGACTTAAGGCACACTTTTTTCAACAAAAATATATACAGTAAACTGGTCGATTCGGCATTTTTTAACAGGGCTCATTTTTTGTGAAAAATCAAATCATTTTATGAAAATTGAAAATGTAAACATATAGTGATGAAACATTTTATTATTATTTGCTGCTTTCTATTAATAATCATCTGAAAAGTACGATTTGGAAGCTTGGAATTTCGTAAAGGGTCTGTTTTGATCAATTTAAATTTTGCGAAGCATTCATTTTGATTAATTGGAATTTTGGTAGGGTACAGACACTTTGTTTTCATAAAGTGCAGATTCATTGCTATTTATTTTAATGCAAAAGTGAATCATTTCTATGTCAAGAAATGTCAGTCATATGTCATTTTGCCCTTCCTAAACAGCAAAAATTTTCTACTTCACTATCTTTCTCGGTTTCTATTGAGGGGTGAATTCTCTTAGGTATGGGAGGTCGAGTGAAAGCCACAGAAAGGGTTCAAGATCTGTCTTGCTTGCCCAGGAAAGGAGGACAAACAATTAAGTGGACAGCTCAAGAAACTGTTCTATCTGCTAAGCGAATTAGGTTTCTGGTTCATTCATTTTAGAGTTCCTGGCTTTGAGTATGCACGCGTCATCGGAATGGATCTTTTTCGTCAAAACCCACGAGACGTCAAAAGTTATGACTAGATGCAATATTGTACTCATGAAACTAAAAATTAATGTTTCAAAATAAGACTAGCGAATGCTAATTTCAAACCCTGAGCACAATCATGCAAAAACAAATCTTTTAAATTTTAGTAAAAACAAGAAGCGGAGGGGGTGGGCAATTGTTCCTCTTGAATCCTTCTCCCATTTGTGCCTACCGCCTCAAAAATGGGACAGTTCTTAAGATGGGTATAATTTGTATAATTATGGGATGAAATATTCTTTTTGGGTGGAAACCTCTCCCTAATGGATTTTCCTTTAAATTTGAAAAAACTAGTGGAAACCCATTAGTAACATTGTGTAACTAACAGCTAGAAAGAATTTGTTGCTTTAATTTTATGCTATTTTGTGATGTCCATGAAGAAAAGGCGAGTCAGAAATATTCTTTTTTGCTATATTTGAGTAATTTTTGTTTTGCCGTCGAGCTTAGGCATAGAGACACACATTTCCCAAAAGTTATGTATTTTAGTACCATTTTTCTCATATTTTGAGCCGTCGCCCCCCAAAATTTTGGGGGGGGGGGGTTTAATTTGTTGCAGTATTTAAAAAACCTTAAAAGGTTATTTTCTTATTCTTCCACCCCTTTTAATCAGGGGTTGGGCCCAAAGGATATATAGGTCCATATTCGGGATTTTCACAGAATTGCAATCGATCAACCCGATCTCTCACAAATTTTCAATCAACCAAAACAGACCCTCCACAAAATTTTGAGCTACCAAATTTTACTTTTCACAGAATTATTTAACAAATAAGTGGCAAATAATAATAAAAAAAATTATCACTGCATGTTTATATTTCAACTTTTACAAAATTATTTGATTTTTATCAAAAATTGTTATAGAATTCACAAAAAAAATGGACTGTGTTAAAAAATGATGGATCGACCCCTGCTTTTTTACTTTCAAACTTTATTTATAACTATCAAGCTATTTTTCATAGAAGATTTAAATGAACAAAAATTTTCACATTAATGGGTTAGTGATGCATACCTTTTAGATCCCAAATAATAATTGTAGTGTCAGCAGAGCAGCTCATTATAAAATGGCCATTACAAGCTATGCCCACGTTGATGATGTCGACACTGTGCAGTTCGGGAAATTTCAGTATGGGTTCCACGTTACCGAGGGTGCCATCGCTCTTTTTCCCGACTTTATACACTTGGATGGTATTGGCGGTTGCAACAGAAGTTATGAAAGCTTTGCCGTCCGGACTCCATTTGACGTTGGTGGCATGGTCAAATTCAACATTGGCACGTATCGATCTGTATTGAATATAAACTTCCGTTAAATTCAATATTGAATAGGAATACAAATATGATACGCAAATTGTAATTCGAGGTGGTAAAAATTAGCAATCAGGGTTTAAAACTGGGGGTGGGAATGAAATCTTTTGCTGGAAACAGAATAATTTGTATTTTATTTTTCCATTGCGTAAAGTTACCAATATGCCGACAGGGTGGCTGTTGGGCAGAAACCCATAATTTTATTAATTCTCAGCCCACTAGTAAGGTTTGAATGTATTTTAAGACCTACTTTCTTTTCTGTGGACGGCTTGTAAGCTAACTGGTCTTGGGGTACTCTTCGGGCATTCAAACCACATGCGCCAAGTTGAATGGCGGATGTGATGGATGTAAACTTCGCCACGATGCTAGCCCGGTGTTGCCAAACCGTGGCAACTTTGTTGGAACTTGCGTGGAGAGAGGGTCAACCTCAACGAATCTGTAAATGAGGTTGAAGTAGAAGTTATTGAAATGACGTCATCATCACGTCATTGGATTTGGCAAGTATAAAGGGAGGATGAGTGCATACGGACTTCGATCCACTTGATCCACTGGATTCAGTCTCCGACTGGTTTCATTTTCGGTCGACCTGTTGGTCGTTGCTCCTTCTCATGGAGTTAGTCTCCTTGCCATGAAGCTACTGGATTGACAATAGACTTTGAACGTGGTCGAAATGTTAGACCGTGGTTAAGTTTTGAAATTTTGAAGTGTCTTCTCTCCCCGCTTGTCACGTTCCAGTGATTGTGAAAATGTTTCAGGATCTAGTGATGTTTTGCTTTTAGAAGAGTGGAAATTTTATTTTTATATTCATTTTAAACGGGTTTCTAGTCTGAATGTCAACCATCAAAATATTGTTTTATCTTCATAATTGTGTTTTACTAACTTCGAGTTACCGGTGAAATCATCTGGAATTCGTACAACTGTAAGGGAAGTTCTTGGACTATCTACATGCTGACTGGTAGATTCAACTGAACTAGTGTTCGTTCCAGTGTAACCACGCTATACCATGGACTAATTCTCAACAGTTGTGAATTTGATGTGATTATACTCATGACCAAGTAAAAGACTGTGATATTTAAATTCTGAAATTTGAGAAGTTTTTCAAGATGGTTTTTTGTCTGACTAGACATTGTGTTGTGATATCCATCGGATGTTCCTGTGGTAATGTATATTTTACTGTATTATTAAATGTTAAAATGAATCCAAATTTTGTTAAAATTGTTTTATGTTTACCTCCAACTGACACCACCTCTGACAGCTCATGTTGGGATTTGAATTCAGAATCTTTATTCTAAATTTAAATTAACTTGTTCTTAAAAGCCCAACAAATTTGGTAGCAGAGCGTGGTTGAGAGTGTTTTGCTCTGGTGTCAGTGTTTTTGGAAACAAGTAAACAAATTGAAAATTATGGATAGAGACTATAGAAACATAGTCAAACTTAATTCCTGCAACTGGGCAACATGGTCCAAAAACATGAAGATGGTATTGATCGAACGTGATCTATGGGAACTTTCCCAAACAAAGTTAAGTGAGGATGCGACTCCCGAGGTCAAAAAACGTAGAGGCCAAGCAGTGGCACTAATTTATTTAAACATAGAAGAAGATTTGAAAAAATTAATTGATGATATTGATGACCCATTTGAAGTATGGAGCGCACTAAAATTAAATTTCGAACCACCATCTTTGGCCAGAGTTGCCGGGTTGTGGGAAGAGTTTTTTTCATGCAGGATTTCCGATGGTGAAACCATTGCCATATATGCCGCCCGCCTGAAGAGTATCCTCAGACAGTTGGAGGATAATGGGTACAATATGGACGAGAAGTTAAAATCATTTCAATTAATTAGAAATTTACCGCAAAATTTTAGGGGGGTCGAGATGAATCTGGAACAGTTGGCAGCTTGGAGATTCTGATGTTTAAATTGGCATATTGAGCCCCATAGCTGGAAGAAAAAAAATCCAAACATGGAAACACAATATGTAAACTTGTTTCAAGGTATCAACAAACTAGAAACTCACTTCTCCATGGTTCAGCTCATCATTAACCAGTGCTGTGACTGTCCTTCCATTACCATGAAAAAACTCCCAAAATTATATTTTTGGGAATTTTCGACTCTGCCTAATTAATGCGAGCCTTAAACCTGCAGTGTGCAAAAAAACTTGCAATTCTTGACCCATTGTGTTCAAAGTGGGGTAATATATCCTCTTTTTTTTTGGTAATGGAAGGACATGTTCAATTTAAGTAATTAACACACTACTTTTCTGGAATGGATATTTTTTTTAATTTATTAAATAAATGAAAAGCTTAATGGAACTCCAAAAGTATAACAGTTATTTTATTTATTAAACTTTCATAAATCAATGAACCAAATTTATAAATTTAATTAAAATTAAGTTATTCAGCTCTAAGAAGGCGTGAAATAAAAGTAACTTTGAGCAGTTTTTGAAACAAATTATGACAAATTCAAACTTATTTTTATTTTCAAAAAGCTCACTTATTTGTGAAGAAAATGATGTATTATAAGTGGTCGAATACTATTTTTTCAAATTTAAGTGCCATCTCCCTTTTTCATGGAATTCACCACTTATATTCACAGCATAACAAAATTTTGTTTAAGCAAAACTGTTCAAGAATTATTCGTAAAAGGGAAGTTTTTCTTTCTAACCCTTTGCTCCCCAGATTTTGGAAAACATAAGCAAATAAATGTATTACCTGTGATTTTTCTCCACAAACGTTTTAACGGTCCAAAGCATGACGGATCGATCTGCAACCACATTTTTAAAGTTACCAAAAGTTACAACTATAATAATTTGCATGAATATGCTGAAAGAAATAAGTCACTGCAGATTTTGACCAAACAAGTGTTAAAGAGTAGTGCATGGAGAAAAACAAAGGTTTCAATAATAAAGGTTTGGCCTTGGCAGATGGTTTGTGTTCAAATAGAACAAAGTGTACAAAAGTTAATCTACATTGCAATAATTTTATGACCATGCAGTTCAAAATACTAAAAATTTCCCCTAGAGAAATTAACTTAGGGAAGCATTTTTTTAAAAAAAAAACATTCAAAACTACAAGTGATCTCCCAATCTGACACCGCAAAAAAACAAACGAGAATGCCAAGAAAATAATTTTAATGGTCTCCTGATGCCAACAGTAAATACATTCTCTCTCCACAATAATAATTATTGCAACCATAATTATAATTGTATTCAGCTAGGGAACTAAATTATGTGCGACTCACATTACATTACCACTTTAAAAAAAAAATATTTTTCTGATTATCTTTTTCCAAATTCAGTAACCATATAAGAAAATTATAATTTGCAGTTTATGATTTAAAATTCGCGAGATGATTTTTTTCTTTACATTTCCTCTGTCAGAGCTTATGAATTGTAAAGATTACAATGTAGCATTGAAATTGAAAAAGTTTCGATTCTGAACAAAAAGGGGGGAAATGCTTACATTTGCATACATGAATTATTGAAATCAAAAAGTGGGAAGAGCTTATATTATATTAAAAGTCAAAAAAAGTGGGGGGGATGCATACATTAAAAGTTAAAAAAAAAGTGGGGAGGATGCTTACATTAAAAGTTCGTTTAAAAATTGGGAGGGAGCTTGTGTTATGTGTAAGTAGGAGGACGCCATTTCCATGCGTTTCCCCTGACTACACCCCTACTTACCCTTACGTTTGATGGAAAAACATTTAGCTTCACAAGCAATTCAATGTTCATTATATAACATATAACACATTATATTTCTCGCCTAACATAATAAAATTCAGAACTATTAGGCAAAATAATAGTTTAAGTAGTTAATCACAACAATTGTAATTCTTTCAGGTAAAATTTCTTGTGATATGACAGTGGGACTGGAATGCACAAATTACATGACTGTACGATAATCATAAATGAAAGGAACAATCAACACGAACCATTTGCGCAAGACGCCAATAATTTTCCATTGGCACTGTAATCCATGTCTAAAATTTCGCCGCTATGTCCTTTCAAGCTTGAGATCAACCAAGGATGGGTATAAGTATCTTTCACTTCCTTCCTCTTCACTTGGGCATGTTTAGCGTCCTTTTTCTTCGGTTTCTGTTCCTTGACTTCATTGCGTTCTTTTTCCTCCGCAACTGAAAAAAGCAAACTAATTAACATACACTTGTAAAGCAGAAAGAGGATAAAAACTGAAAATTAATAACCGATAAGAACTAATACAAAATGCTACTGGAAAAAGATGCTAGATTTATTATCTTTTTTAACTTTGAGTCACTCATCAGATAACTCAACTTGTAGTGTAAAGTCAATTTCTCTAGGCAGGGATCAATACAGCATTTATAAAAGGGTCCTGTTTTTGTGAATTTTAAGAAAACTTTTGTGAAAAATGAGATTAATTTTGCGAAAATTTGATATTTAAACTAAGTGGCCTAAAAAATTTTATTACTAATTGCAACTTATCAGCAAAAAATACAGTAAATTTCACAGTATTTTTTTACAAAATTTCCCTCCAAATCTTATTTTTTAAACATATGATTTGGTAGCTCGAGATTTTGTGAAGGGATGGAATTTGATGGATTGGAATTTCGTGAAAGGTACATTTTTATTCATTAAAATTTTTAAAAGGGCCCGAAAACGGACCCAAATTTCCTCCGACGTGCGACATGCGATGATGTAACTTATATTTTATAAACTGAATCTTTATTTTATGAACACAAAATGCCCTTAAAGAAATTGAATTTAAAAAAAAAATACTTTAAAAAACTGAATTACCATCTCATTTCATTCTTCGCAATCAATAATACAAATATTTAATCTGTTGATTCTAAATGTATTGCATATTTTGATCTAAGTATACAATGACACACTTTTTAAACCCTTTTTTCACCTTATTACAATTTCTAGACCTACCTTTTCCCCCTTCGAAGCATGATATCATATGTGAATAATCCCAATGTGGCCAGATTTTCAAAACTAAAAATCAGGACATGTGGAGGAAGGAGGCAGCAAGCATATATTTTTCAGTGATTTTGTATAATACACAAACTAACGAATTTTTAATTTGACATTCAAAACAAATTTAACGTGAGATCCCCTCCCCTTCTCTCCTAATTTACCTTCTTTTTCCACATTGTCAGAAATGGATATTTTATTCTTAAGATTATCATTAGAAATGTATTTTTGTTAACCCATCTCATATCTCCTGGAAAAACCAATGCAAACTAAGCAAATTAAACGTGGAGTAAAAATTCCAAATCTTTACTTCATTTTGCAGATTTTGAATAAATTATTATGAGAGACATGATGAATTCTTGGCTTTGCCTCTCGAATACAAATGAAGATCAGCTATTCTATAAATGGTTACTTAGGAAGAATGACTACAGTAAAATTGCTCATTAAGATGATTTTTTTTTTCGTGACATCATTAAGCTTTCTGACAATGAATACCCATAAAAACCACCAAGTGAAAATATCTAACTTTTTTTTTCTTGCAGAAAAGTGGGACTTCGAATGAAACACAGCGAGACAAAAAGCCAAACGTCTGGTCCCATTAAACAATCCCTTGAAGAAATATAAAAATATTCCTAACTGAAAGAATCATAACAGTGATGCATCAAGAGAGAACAGCTGGCTCAATATAAAAAATATTACACAAAAGTATGCGCTGTTCTATGCACACAATATTCGGAATGTTATGCATATAAGATTGGGAATGTCTGTAAAGCATGGAGTGAATGTAGCTTTCGAACTTAGTCTACTAGCTTGGATGAATCGTTTTACGCGAACAAGTGGGGCTCCACCGCCCAAATTGTTTTGACGGAGTGGAGTGTCTCGCCAGGACTGTTTTGACGAATTCGATCTGAGAATTTGCAGCTTGTATCCTGTCCTAAATGATCAAAATTAACACTCGTCAATTGATAAATTTCGAGGATGAAAACTAGGTATTGAAATATTACTTTCAAAATAAGATAAATTTGCACCAAAGCAGCGTCGACGATTAAACACTCACCGGTATTTACGGCAGCATCCACTTTTTCACTTTCAGATTCCAGAGAAGTTGAACGTTTCCAGAATAAATAAGCTACCAAAACAGTAAGTAACCCTACAACAAAGGGTACCCACTCATAAAAAATATCTTCCATTGCTACTTAAGCGAAAAAATGCTGCTACAAAAACAAACTTCGTCTACAGAAGCGAGATTCAATCCAAAAGCAAACAAAACCTGTTGCCAATTTTACATGATAAATAAGCAACACAGAACTTTATTTTATTTATTTTTTTGATGCTAACGCACTAATAAATCTTTAAACTATTTTTATAAAGATTATATTTTCAATACACTTGCGTTGCAAATATTTTGCCTTAACTCAATGTAATAAGGAAATATTGTGCATTGTACATTACACATGGTGTGGCAACGGAATATTAAATTCGTCTACTACCCATGTTTTCCTTTTGAGTTTTGCGCTTTTTTCAAAACAATGGATAATTTACCACAAGGGTTTACATATTTAAAAATAGGAATTAATGAACCGAGAGTTCTCGCATTTAGAATAAAGGAAATAGAAACTAAAAATTCTGCTACTGTAAGTCCTTTATTTTATTTGGAAATAAGAGAAATAAGTTTTATGTTTAGAGCTCCAATAATATTTACAGGGGCCTTACCCCCCGTGCGTCGGTCAAAACCAAAAGTGTTGCAGTTTGCCAATTTTTGTGTATTTTTACTTTTAAGTTCTTTAAACAGTCCATGAATAATGCTAATGTAACTTGTAAAACGATAAAGAAACAAGAAACATAACCTATTTTTGTTTTTTAAAAAAATCAATATTGTAACTACTAAAAGAAGGGGGAGGGGACGTGAATATTTCCCACATAATATTATATTTCCCTATAGGGCTTTTTTTATCTCATAACAATAAAATACCTTAAAGAGAAAAGGGTACTTACTATTATTATTCTTAGTTTTTATTTGTACACCTATAATATATATGTGTATGTGCAAAGACAAAACAGTTAAGAACCATTTTCCCCTCTGTTTTTCAACCGATTTTCTTACTTTTTTGTTTTGTAGCTATGGATGAGTTTTCTCAATTAAAAAAATTTGGAAACAGTTTATTATTAGTTAATTTTTCCCCCTTTTCTTTTGTCGCCTCATTTATGATCATAATGTTATATTGTTTAAGATAGCAGATGTAAATTATTAGGTAATAAACGGATTATTTATTTTTTATTTATTTATTTATTTTTTACTTTTTTGAGTGTAGTATTACCACTGGCAGATTGGAAACAATTTCATATCTTAAGACTCTTTTTAAAAGCACTGCGTTCAAATAACCTGTATAATCTGTTGCGTATATACATACACAGTGTGTCAGAGCATTTTTGAGACTAGGTTTATAAAATAAAATAAAAACAAGAAATATATTTTTAAGTATTTTTATTCAAAAGAAGCTGCTTCGGCTTCAATACATTTGTTACAGCGTTTCAACAACGATTCGAATGCCTGTTCATGCTCACATGGTGGGACTGCCTCCAAAGCTTGTGACCAAGCTGTTTGTATACAGTGTGCCAAAGAATTTTTAAGACCACAGCGGGAACTAAGCTTATAATGACACTCTCTGTGCTATCGAGCATCCTCGAAACACCTCAACTATCGGCTGATCCACTGCCAAAACCTCAATTCATTTGTTTACTTTTTTTTTTTTTTAGTTTGAGGATATTGACACTATACAAACATCGGAGGAAATCCCACAATGTGAGCTGGAACAGGCATTCTAATCGTTGTTAATTCGCTGTAACAAATGTATTGAAGCCGAAGGAGCTTATTTTGAATAAAAATACTTTAACTCTTTAAGTCCGAAGCCGGCCGAGGACAGCTTTGTCAGTTGAGACCGAGATGGGCCGGTATGGGCCAGTAGACACAAAGATAGGGGTGTAAGGTAGCAAAGAGAACTCCTGCTGCAAGGAAAAGGGGACCCCTGTGTAGTGTGTACCAGCAGAGGTCTTTCTTCTAGCCGCTAGCCATTTAAAGCGACACTGATGCACGAACATGAATTGATGGCTGTTAACTACATGAGAATTAATTATTTCAGCAACACTGAAGACCACCATGTATACTTGGGGATATGTGCATGTAAAATCCGTAGACCCCACTACCTCTCCCCGTGTGTAAGCAAACCTAAGGCCTCGGCTAACAGGTAGGGGTCTGGTGGAGAAAAGTTATTTCAGCAAGAAGCAGGAAGTGAAATAAATATCTCACTCATTCCAACTTTGAAATACAATGAACTTAAATTATTTTATTTTTTAAAATAAATAAATGAAAAGGTATTTGTAACAAATGTCCATTTTTGGTTTTTGTAAATTTATGAGTGATATTCTGACCATTTTAAGGAAAGCATACGAATTTTTAAAGGGCAAAGACATTTATTGCAATGCTACAATAAATGTCTAGCTTTTTTAAAATCTGCATCCGAACAGAATAGTTTGCTTTCTTAAAGTTTTTTTTTTTTTTGTCCCTCATAACGGTGAACTAAATGTGGTTTTGGACACATTTGTTATTTGGAAATATCTTTTCTTTAATATAGTAGTAACAAATCTCATTGAACTTTGTGAAAATAAATTTTGTTTCACGGTAATTTTGTGGTTTTTTGGTTTGCCGTACAAGTTTATCTACTGTGAGAAGGAAAAATGTACAAAATATTGGAATATATTATGTGGTCTGAGTTACGCCTAAAGTAACCGCTTTTAAACAAAATTTTTTAACTTAAAAAGTATTTTTAATGATATGTAGTTGCGTCCCACCTACCTTATACCGCAAGTTTTTGTTTCTCCAATCTAAGGATTCATTGCCTAACGTTTATGAAAGCATACTGTTATTATATTATTGTTATTGATTTAATATTTTATTGATTTTTATTTTATTATTATTGTTTGAAGAAGCACCTTCATACTGCTTTTTCACATAAAATCTGTTACGCTGTTAACTTCCGTTTTTCTATTCGGCCATATGACAAATTGTAATTTTTACTTTTTTATACTTACGGAAGTTACATTTATTTGATTTGATACAATTTTCAGCAAACGCGGATTTTTACATTTTAAGTTACGCTGAACACTTTTGGACAAATGTGAAAAATATACGTATGTGTATATATGTGTCTGTAAGTGAGAACAACTTTATTGTAAGCACTAATTAAAAGTTTTTAAAAAATTCACGAAATACGATACGGATAAGAGCTGGTGATGAAAGATTAGCGATAGCCAAGCCAGTACCCAGTAGCATACATAGGAGGACACCCCCCCCCCCCCCCAACGGTGACGTATGTATGGGAGGGCTTAGAGGGAGAGATGTAAAACCACGAGCAGTAATACTCCCTCGAAGACCCCCCCACCGCTAAATAAGGGTCTAGCTACGCCACTGCCCATTGAATATTTTGGGGCGATATAATTGAAAGATTTTTTATTTCAGCGGGATTTGTATATATGAAAGGATACTGCAAATCTTCAAACAATATATGATGCTCAGAAAAGTTATAGATGTTCAGGAAAATAGGAACAATTACTTATTTATATTTTAGTGCCAATTGTTCAAAAGGGTCAACTCTACGTGAGTATTACGTGATGGCTACAGCAAAACTGTGCTACAATAATTATTATGAAATCAGAAAGATTTCAGTCATTTATTAACTTCGGATCAGTAAGTTAAAAAAAGAAAATATGCTCCTAATTAGTTGCTGATGCTGCTTTTTAAAGGCTGTTTCTTTAAGGAAAATGGATCTTTCGAAAAGCTGTGGCTTTGCAACATAGTAATTTTTTTCCATATGCAGTCTATGCCAGAAATTTGAAATATCTGCAATTTTTATGTAATTCCTTTTTCAGCAATTATTTTGCTATAATTAATGTATGGGTAGATCTAAATAATAAAAATCAATAAATTTTAAAAATATTTTTTCACCCTTATTCTTTTAATAAATATTTCCAGCAAATTCAAATATATTAAGCTTAAGTTTTCCTCTAGAATTTTGCTGTTTCATAATTACAGTATGGAATTTCTCTCAATCTATTAAAGGATTATATTTCTGTGCTATACGCAAATATATGAAAAATGTAGAAAAAGTTTAAATAAAAAAAAGAGCACAAACACGCACAAAATATTACAAAATTTAGGTGTCTCTTTCACAGGATGAAGAAGACATCAATGCAAATAGTTTGTGGGACACCGCAAGAGAACTGGTGCTGTGAGATCACCTCAAAAATATTTTTCTTGTGGCCGAAACACTTATTACAACGAGTGACAGTGATTTACATTTGGCAGTTACCGTAATGGCAGAGTAATTACTTTGATTGATAGCTGTTATTAACTTGAAAATGTGCGATTTCCGGAAGAAAGAAAATGAGCAAAATGTGTTATTCATTCTAATTTTTTCATTCACGAGACTTGTTTGATTTCATGTATTACATGTGAAAGTTTTTAAATATTTCTCGTGTTCATCCAGAAGTTTTTGTCGGGGTAGGGCTTCAACACACTATGCTATGAAAAGTTTCGGAGAGGATATTATACTACGATAAGAAAACTTTTCGGGGGGAGGGGGTACTCCGGTAGGCCTCCCTGTGGATACATCCTTGGGTTCGGCATTGGCTTTATAAATATTAGTTATCCATATGTCTTAAACGAAACAACACAGGTAGCTGGACGCAGCAAGAAATTCATTAAATTTTATTGCATGAAGAAGATGGTTGGCCAAAAGAGGCTACATGCAAATATTTCTTGTATTGTTGACTCAGATTCCAGGGCTTCCCACAGGAGGAGGGGGGAGATCATGGTGCCCAATGCGCCATTGAAATTTTTAGGTGAGCGTTTTCAAGCAGTTTAGCGGGGGCTTAGCGGATTTAGGGGGTGCGCCATCGTTCCGAGGGGGTTGGCACATCTGTAGGTTCTAAGGACGATATTGGTTTCAACGAAAATCACTTGTTTCACATCATGAAGAGATGGCAGAAAGAAAAAACCTTTCTTGCCAAGAAAATGGAGGCAATGATGTTTTTTTTAATTAATTGCAAGGATACTTGAACAAATACAAGCTAATGATGTAAAAATGAATAATACTGGATGTTAAGAGCTGACAACTAAACTGCCTCAAATTATGAAATAAGTATAGGCCTCCTATTTTCTGCAATATGTGAACGAATAAGTTATAAGTTTCTACCACGAAAAGTTTTCTGGAATAATTAACAACAATTTATTCATGTCTATAATTCTCATCTGATTCCCTATTGAGATAATATTCTCAATTCAGACTGATTAGGAAAATGATCGGAATTGAAAAAATAAAATAAAATAACAAGAAATTTATCATTTATTTTCTTTATTGAATTTCTGTTTTATAATTTTTAAGCATGAATATTTCGCACATTACGATTTATTATTATTATTATTGCTTTATATCCTCCGGAAAAAAATAGTTTGAGAACTCGTGTATCTATATTCCGCAAAGAATTTCAGAATCAATCAACGGAACGAGATGCCCACTTATTAGGTAAATAGCTAGGGAGTGCAGGCCCGAAGCGTTCACGCCTACTGCAATTAGGAAACAGAAGGACTCACAAGAAGGGCTCCATAGGGGAGCTGCCAGGTGCTCAAGAATGGACGATTCCACTCAGGGAATCGCCTAGTAGAAAAAGGATTTAACTATAGTAAAAATTTCCACCCTTCCTGTACATAAAGAGTTAAAAAAAATAATTACCGTATATTTCCATGTATAAGCCGAGAATTTTTGGATTTTTTTCGAAAGCTAAATAGTGGGGGTCGGCTTATATACGGATCCGATAATCTAAAAAAAAATTCGGTCTACATATCGCGAAATATCGACTAATATAGAGCTCCAATTATGCAATTTATGTCTCCTATATTAAGGAAATAATTAGCTTAAAATAGGTAGAGTTTTATTTAAAAGAATATACATATATTTTAGAGCTGGATTTTGTGAATCGTTGAAACAAAATGGCGAAATTTGCTCCCGACTATCTGTGTATGACTTTCTATTCCCGCTCATCCTTCTAATGTAAATGCAGGAAAATAACTGAATTAAAACAATAAAAAAAAAGGACAACAAACTAGTAAACGCCATGGCAAAATGCGCTCTCTCGCTCGGCCCTCGCCTCAGACAGGGTTGCCAAAAATCAATCTGTCGCCGTTGGCGCCTACCTTCTCACTTTCACAACGTCTTGATTAGAAAATACGTGATCTGGGTTACCTCCTTGGCAAAATTTTCGCCCCTTTTGGCAATTCTCTTTGAACAGTAATTTTTTTTTTCTTCCAATTTTTATCTCGGCTTTTATACGAGTTTTGAATTTTTGGTACATTTTTGAAGGAATAATGCCCTCTCGGCTTATATTCGGAAATATACGGTACTAGTTTTAGTTTCATTTTAAAAACCTAATCTTAAAAATTCTTTGAGACAGTGTGTATGTGTGGTTGTGTCTTGTTTTTTTCTTTCTATTTTTTCACTTATACAAGCTGTTACTTAATACTTTTCAAAGATTTAACTAATGGGTGATTTTTCTTTTTAAATGCAGAATTGGCTGAAAAAATTCAGTGAAATGACGTACAGTGCATGGCGTGTTTCTACAACATATCCTAAGGCAGGGCATACGTACAAAACATCATACCGCTGCGAGCACTACACGGATAGAAGAGCGGCTGGGGTTCGTCCATCGAAACACACGGGCTGCAACGCCAAGCTGGTCATAACTATACAGAGGTCAGTTTCTCTGATCAAAAAAGTAGAGGAAATGTTTATAACTCCTTACAAATCCGTATGACGTCCGGTGAATAAAATAATGATAAATATAATACCCATTATGCTAATACTATGGAAAAATATATTACTTAGGCTTTAGAAAGTTGTTTAGTAATTATATTGATTAAATTAGTTAATTTAAAAGGTGTCTTAAATTCACACATCTCATTAGTTAATTCCAATTATTTATTTGTGAGTACTTACAAATCTATCTTTAAAAAATTATTTTTATTTCTCAGAAAAATTTGACATAGTTCTGGGACGGTTCATAAATGATGTCGTGCTTTTTTTCAACATATTTGATCCCATCCCCCCCCCCCCCCTTTGTCACATGTCACGCTATATTACATTAGCATAAAATAGATTTAATTTGCTGATTTTAAATGTTTTTATAGAAATTAAAATGTACGACGTCACACTTCTTGTTACCCGCTCCCCTCCCTTTGTCACAAACTGTCACACTTTCTTGAACCCCCCCTCCCCCTTGAAGCGTGACATCATTTATGAATGACCCCTCCGAGGAAAAAGACCAATTTCTCAATACGCAAATGTGAAAAATATCTGCAAACATATCTCAAGGCTATAATTTTTTTTGACTTACAATAAGGTGCCTAACCTTGATTTGTATGAAATGCATTTTTAACCATTTCAAATGAAATAAATGAAAAAATAGGAGTATTTGAAGAATACAGAGATTTTCTTAACAAAGAATAAGAGTTTTTCTAATGAATAGTTTTAATCATCTGAAATTTTGGAAACTCATATTTACTACTTACTATGGGTATTTCTTACTGACATACATAACACAAAACCATGGGCAATTGTGAAGTTAAAAGAAAAGGACAAAATTTTACTATGGATTGATTGATGACTAAGAACTAGCCTTTAGTTGGTAGTTGAGGATCATAGTGCATATTTGTGATTGTCACTTAGGATTCTAATTTAAGTACATTATTAAAAAGGGTGAATATGATCCTTTTTTATGCTGATTAAACACTTTTGAGCATATCATCAAGAGGTACTAAAAGATGTATTTTTTTATTTTTAATTCTGGGAAGGGAATATATACATATACAGGGACGTAACTAGGTCCAAAATCGGGATTTAGCGCCACCTCCCCCCTTATATACACAAAAAAGTAATATGTATTTAGGTAAACACACACATTTAGTCAATTTTTGGCCCCCCTAAAATAATCTGGCGCCTGGGGCATATGCCCTGTCTGCCCCCCTCTAATTACTTCCCTGTACATATATATGTACAGTGAAACCTGTGTAAATTGACCACTTGCGGTACAGCACTTTAGTGGTGAAATTAGACAGGTGGTCAACATGTAGAGGGTTTTTTTTTTTTTTTTTTTTTTTTTTTTTGTCGTTTCTCCCAATATGCATTTATTCATTTATAGCTTCAGTCCTTCAGTTATTAGCATTTCTTTAAAATACTAACTAGCTTTTTTTTGTCACAATTATCTAAAGTATTATTAGAGAAATTTAACCTGAATGAATTAAAATGTATCCTATAAACTATAAAATTAAAGCACTTAGTTAAAATAAAGGTAAATATCTTATTAATTATGTAAGTTATTTAATACATAATTTTTCAAAATGGTTAGAGAAGAAAGAAGAAACTCATTCAAAGAATAAACCATTAAAGTGCTCATAGTAGTTTTCCCACATGGTCAACTTACTAAGAGGCTTAGGCAAATTATATATTGATGTTTCCTCCATCCTAACAAATTTTGGTCTAACATTATAGCATTAAAAGTTTCCCGGAGAAAACCTTTTAGCTTTTTTAATCTTTAAGACAAGGAATTCGTAACTACCCAACATTCGTGAACTAAATATGTGCTGTGTCTGTCTGTACGTACATAACTGAAATTTTTTTAAGGCAACATGCGAGATGAAACTACAAAGAGAACATGGCAGTTAAATTTTTTGAATTCAACAAAACCCATTCCATGCTGAAATCCGTTTTTTTTTTTAATCGACCAGAGGGATAAAACTTATTGAAATCAATTATTTGCTGCTTTCAAACTATTAAAGCTGCAGCTTATAAATCCTGTTTTAAGTAAATAAATATTCAAAATTAGAAAATTAATTCTAAATTAGGAAAAATTACTACTTCAATAGGGTTATAGGCAATTGGAATACTTTACCAGAAGCAACTGTTAGTTGCAGCGGGGTAAAAACGTTTAAGAAATCTCTTAATGTTCATTGGGGACTGCTAAATTGACTAGGACCAGCCTAGTTGGGCCCTGAGAATGTTGCTGGTCGTCACTTTTGTATTTGTATTTGTATAGCCTTTGATACAAAATGCAATTCATGCAAAAATTTGTTATTGTATTTTATTCGTCTTTCCTCGGTAAGCTCAACTTTAATAGCATAAGCTTTTTTTTAATTTAAAACAATATTTCATATTTCTGAAAATAATATCATTTTGATTAATAATTTCTTAATTATTTAAAATGCTTATTTATTTAATTTCAGATTTATCGAAAATGCTAAAACTCAGAACAACGATGAAATCAAAGAATATCCTGCA
Source organism: Octonoba sinensis (assembly GCA_038502835.1). Lineage (NCBI taxonomy): Eukaryota > Metazoa > Arthropoda > Arachnida > Araneae > Uloboridae > Octonoba > Octonoba sinensis. The sequence goes on from CM076604.1 coordinate 11,051,069, forward strand.
ATGGTTGTACTACGTGGAATACACAATCACCCACCCCGCCCAGTGTCTGCATTAAAATGCCGAGATCTTTCATTGGAAGAAGAAAACCAAATGGAAGAAGTTGAAGACGAAATGGAAGAAGTTGAAGACGAAATGGAAGAAGAAGAATACAAAATGGAAAAAGTAGAAGATGAAATGGGAGAAGAAGAATACCAAATGGAAAAAGTAGAAGACGAAATGGGAGAAGAAGAATACCAAATGGAAAAAGCAGAAGACAAAACGGAAGAAGAAGCATACCGAATGAAATTTCAGGAACTTTGTTCTCGACTCGACTCATTTGTAGCCAGAATCGTCGAGGGCATCCAAAGAGACCCCAAAAACTATGTGCCTGCAATACGAACATTTTTGAGTAATGTACAGAAATTTTCAAAGACTGAGACGGGCTTCCTCACATGCTTGCACACCTTCGGGAAACATAACGGAAATGCAGGATCGGAGCCACCCCAAAGGATTTCTCAAAGGTGACATTGCAGTTGTCTACTGCTGCAGAAAGGAGAAAATGTTCTCCTAACCGAGAAAGGAAAGCAGACTGCCGGCCGCAATTCCGGAACGAAAGTGATTATACATCTTATCGAATCGTTGCTTATCGAATAAAAAGAAACAAGCTCCACATAACTTAAGTAAATATGTCTGTGATAATATGTAGGGGAAAAAAAGAAAATGTAATTATTTGAAGGGGGGGGGGGGGAACTAGCAATAAATATATAATTACATGTTTGTCTCTAGCTGTTTGCTTTAAAAGCGTACTTTAGTCGGCATTTATTTTTCTCAGGTGAAATTTGAATATGAAATACTTTACCTGAAAATGTAAATTACTTCAACTCACTATTACAATACTTATTATGCAAAAAACCCCAACATCTTAATAATATTAAAAAAAATCAAAATAAATATATAATTTATAATGATTGACATTAAAAATGTTTTGTACTTTTTCACTTTGAAAAGATGACATGATGATGGTTATGTATTTAATTTGTAGTTGCATTTGAGTAATTGCACTGTTGAGACCTTAAAAAGAAAATGAAACAAAGTAAGTCTCAGCCTATGCTATTTAACTTATGGTTTAAAAAAAATTACACATTTTAAAAATAAGCATCTTGATTCCAAAGTTGATAAATTTAGTAATATTCCATAACAATTTAAAAAACAAAAATCAATCAATCTGTACTGCACCTATGCAGTGTTCCGAGTTCAAAGCACCAATGAAAGAAAACGGAGATATTTCAGAAAAATAGCTATCCGGCATCATCATTGGCAGATAATTTACCCCGATAGCACCTTTTCCCAGCATTGAAGGAAAATGCCTTTTTCCTTGTGACTCGGAATTACAAATCTGAATTTTTATTTTAAAAATGTGACTCAAATGTAAATACAAAAGAAAAATAGTGGAAAATTGCTTATAACATTCTCATGGATTGTGTAGTGTCCATTCTACTTTTCCAATTAATGATTGCATAATTCATAGAGCGTAAAAAATATTCTTTGTATTTTCAGAAAATATTTTGTTTTCATCTTCGAACATTTCTTTCCATGAGTTTTTATCGTCTGGCTCAATTTTGTTGAAATTTTCTGATGCTTGTAAAAAAATTTTGCCTTTTTAATGACAATTTTGTTTTAATAACAAGTCTATATATATATATATATGTGTGTGTGTGTGTGTGTGTCAGGATTTGAGTGTCTAATTAAATAAGTCTTTTATGTTTTGTAACTACATTTTAAGGTTAAAATTTCATCTGCCATGCCATGATGAACTCATGGTGTGACATTTTTTTTAGTATATAACCTTTAAAGATTAATTATATAAGACCCTTTGTCTAATTAATTACATAGGATGTTCCATAGAAATATGTGTAGTTGCGAAATTCATGATTTATAAAATGCCTGAAAAAATACTAAAACTTGTTGCAGCATCATTCCCAACTAAATTAAGGAAATGACTAGAGCAGGGTTTCGAAACTCAAAAAACTTCACAAGAAAACAAAGCCCTTAATTGTATTAATTTTTCTCTTTTGTAAAAAATAAAACTACTGGTAACTTTAACTGATGTTAAAAATAAGAACTGCTACTTAAATTAACTATTAAGACATTTCAGTTCTTTTTGAACATTTAAGCAGTGATAAAATTCCGCGAGAAATAAAGAATGATTTCTTTCCTGAATGTTGTTTTCATAATGGAACTTTCAAACTGCTTCTTAAAGAACACTTTTTTTTGTTTTCATTATCATTTAATATTAATGTTTTCTCTAAAAACGTATTTTGAAGAAATATTATGCATGAACGGTTAGGATTCGTTGGAACCTGGTCATTATCAAAAGGGTTCCATAAGAATGTAAAGGTTTGGAAACGCTGAACTTAAAGCACAGCACGGAATAAACATCACTGATAAAGCATGTTCTAACAATGATTTATTTCTTTCCACTTTTCTTCAATGTTAACATTCCTGGCTATTAATGGGCTCTCATTAATTGTTTTTGGCCTTTCTTGGTGTATGTTAACATGAACGTATTATTCTAGGAATCTGTGCTTTGAGTAATTCACACTAGTTTAAATGATTTAATGATCCATGAAGGTTTACATGTTGTTGATCCCAAAAATAACAGGGTTCCCATGGCCATGAAAAGGCCCTTTTTTTAAATTGGTTTGTAGGGGCTCCTCTAAAGGCCATGTTTAGTAGATAAAAGCCCTAAAAAGTAATCAAAGGCCCTATTTTTTAGCATTTACTTGAATCATGTGAATAAAAATGCACCTTCTCCTATTGTCTTTTAAACTTAAATTGATGAAAAAATATATAAAAACAAATCGACCGATTTGATTCCCAATTAAACCTAATCTTACCCAATTTTTTTCAAAATCTTCTGTTATACTCGTTTTTTTGCAAGTTTCATGTTTATCAATTAATTGTATATTTAGTAAAAAATAATCACAAAAGCTGTTTTTATTTCGTGATAAGCTTTTCCATAATAAGTGAAATGTAAAGAAAACGTTTAAAATAATACCTTTCTAATGCTTATAATTAATAATAATAGTGCGAATTTAATCAAAATAATTTAGTTAAAAGTGCGACCAGCCACCTGGTAAAAAGTAAACCAGTTTCTTTTTCTTTCCTGTGCCATATACAAACGATGCAAAAAATAAAGGTATCAAAAATTTTAATATTTTAAACGAAATCATTTGTTTTCTTTTTTGTGGTCATTAAATGAGTGAAAGGGAGAGTATGAATTATATGTGTAACTTTTATCTAAGTATATACATAGCTTTTATTTATTTAGAAATGAATTACCCATGTATTAGTACGTAAAGTGGCCTTATATATAGTTACAATTTGGCCTGGAAAAGGCCCTATTTTTTAATCTGCTGGGACAGTGGGAACTCTGGAATAAAAATGTTTTTCCTATTGTGCATATCAGCCTGGTATTGGTGAAGCATCCTATTTCTAGTCTCGTCAATAGAGGGGCCTCCAGCAGATCAGTTTGCACCTGGGCCTTCACTAAACCAAAATCCGCCACTGCTTGTGCAATATTAAAAATTTCGTGATCAAAGTGCAATTTATTTATATTTTTGGAAAATATAATCAAAAGAATTCGTTAAAAAATGATGATAGTATATGATAATAAATGCGAAAGAATGTGAACTTTCTTTTTTTCTTCCCCTGGCTTCTTTTATTATTGGATAATTTGGAGTAGGTAACTTTTTGTTGCACAACTTTCGAAAAAATATAGTTTGAAAATAAACAAAGTTCTTTCTATGTGTTGATTCCTCTAGTATTTAAATTACACTATGAACCCATACAGACTCTGCAGCATACACCACATTTTGCCGTCATTAATCATAAACACTGGTACAATCCGGGGGGGGGGGGGGAGTTCAAAGTTTCCAGAGCCCCCCTCCCTCTCCTTCGATTTTAAATATAGTTCCTTTTCTGATATGAAAATATCTATGTATAGATCTATATACATACATTTAAGTTTCAACTCTCCTTCCGTTCCAGGAGAAATTTCCTGTTCCGGTAATATGTGCCCACTTTCAATCCCGTTTAACCGCTACCTCTTTACATACTCGACATTTTCGCATTCAGAATTCCACCCAATCCCCCCCCCCCCCCTTTTTTTTTTCCAGATGTGTCAGAGGGAGTGTCCGAGTCAAGAGAGGCTCAACATTGCAATCGAGCTCGATTCAATTTGTTTTTCAAAATTTATAATGAATGAGTTGGTTAATTCCTCCTAACTAGCTAAAACGGTTTTTCATTTCAAAATATTGACATCAAACGCTCCATTTTCGAATGAATATTTGTACCTTTTAAAAGAAAATGGCATTTTAGTCCTGTATTGTACAATCAGCTACATGGGTCTGCAATTGTTACTCCTTTTCAAACTTCTAAGTTTGTGTTTATTAGCATTTGTACAAAGGTAAACATTATAAATCAATTTAAAAAGGTGGACATGAATTTTCCGTTTCATTTCAGGTATCAAATTTTTAAATGCTAAAATTTTGTGTGCTTACACATCTCCACTTAACAAATAGCAGAATAATTTTAGGTTAAGTAAAATTTTGAAAAATTACGTAAAAACTTGCTGTGGCAGACATGTCCATTTTTTAGCACAGCACATATATACATGATTCTCAGCGGGGAGACTTTCAGAACTACACACAAAATTTTCGGAAAAGATATGCACCTTCAAAATAATACCCTTCACGTAATTAAATGAAAGGTCTAATATATTAATTACAAGCCTTTTTTTTTTCCAGGAACACTATTGTATTAAAAGTTTTTTAAAGTAGTACAAAATATTTTGCTTGCCTGAATGTAGAAAGTGAAACACAGATATAATTTCAAACAAATCTCAAGATTAATAAATTAAAAATTTTCAGAAAACCGATTTCTTTATTTTAAATTTAATTATCAGAACAGGTTCTCGGAAATGTTGGTGAATTTCAAGACTGAATCACCCATAATTATATATTGTATAACAATTCAAAATATTATTTATTAAAACTAAAATGCTTACAGTATTTCAAAACTAGGCATGGAGATGAGTATATACACCAAATTTATTTTTAAATTTAGTACTTGCAATTAGCTAAAAATGTTGTAGCAGACATGGAAAAAGACGAAGTGGAATTGACCTAGAGTGTGGCTTGGACTTAGCTTGGAAACTTATGAAAAACACCTGTTCGGAAAGATCAAATCTAAATGGCACAGTAAGGTGTGTGATGAATGATGTGTGAAGCATAATGTGGTTGAAAACACAAATAAACACACAGAGTATTGTAGTGATAGTTGTTTACTGACTTTTACGAATAACTTAACTCACTGTTTCGAGTGCTTCAGCAGAAAAAAACAAATTTTTTAATCAGGGCAGCCCCTTTGGAATATTTACAATAATTGGACTGCCCAGACACAAAATATATAGACACTTGAGAATTTTTTTATTTATTTTTTTTTTTTTTCCTTTTTTTTTCACATCAAAAATAGAGCAGCTGAACTTGGTGGTTAAATCACAATGAAAGAAGTGAAAATATCTGCTGGTACTCTTTGCAGTGATGGCCTTTGAGCAAATATGGGAAACAGATGCCATGAAGAAATGCCGCCCGCCGCGGCACCGTCTGACCTGTGCCTGTACAAAATGGAAAACAGAACAAAAACAGAAAAATTTACAGTCACAGTGTGCTGCCCTTGCCCGATCCTGCTTATTACATGGACTCTAAGACGTCCATATAAACCAAGTATTCATTAAGCTCAATTTATTTATATTTTTAGTCGAAGCAGGTCAAGAGCAACACACTTCACACTTTTTTTTTTTTAATATTTATATATATATATATATATATCTATTTAGATATATTTATATTTATTTATATGTTTATGTATAAGTATTTTACAATGATGAGGGATATTAATTACAGTTGGGCAAAGCTAACTCATGTACAGTTGTATATGATTTTTTAAACAATTTTTTCTTTTTTTTTTTTTACTTTGAAAGCAATCATCTGGGCAGTTGTAGAGTCCATATCACTAATAGTCCTATGGGATTAATAGCTATGTTTTTGAATGTACAAGTCACTAAAACATTTACATATATACACAATGTACATCGTGGCCCCGAGAACGAGATGACGATCACTCATGTATCGGAGGATGAACGGGGGGAAAAAAATGTATAACACAGCGAGTACTTTATACAGTATGGTTCCGGGACCACGGAGATGAGAAACACGGATGGTTCTGTACAGAAAGTGGACTAAGTTTCATAACACAGACGGGAGGAAACAGAAAACACGACCCGCATCGATTTTAATTACAGAGATGCGGGGTCTTTGTACAATATAACGACTCGCCGCCCCTTCGCGGAATAGACGACGCTCCGGTTCGACATCCGTCCTGGATCAATATTGCTATGTACAGCCTCGGCGTCGAGTCATAGCCGATAAGAGCTTTCAGTGGAACAGATATAACAGCTTTTTAAAACCACAAAATACAACAGCTTTTAATGCATCCTCACTTTGTCTTAAAACATTAAGTATCTTTTAAAAGAAATCTCAAAAAGATGACTTTGTTGGAGATTTTTTTTTCCTTTTGCTGTCATGAGCTAGTATTTTTTTCACATATCAACACAGTTAGAAAATGGAACACACGCACGCACTCACACATGCACGCTCACATGCACACGGGCGGAACCGCCACCCACCCACACATCACTCGACGCTCCAGGCATGTGCCGGGTTCGGGGGGCGATCCTCGTGGACCGCCCCTTCGAAGAGATCACAAATTTCCGAGCCAGTGCTGCTCGGCGCTCGGTTCGGGGAGCGCCCGCGGAATCGGAACGGCGACGAAAACCGCCGGAGACACTTCACACGGTGGCTATGATGATCACCAGATGCGCGATATCACATGCGATCTGCAGCAGATCGGGAGCTATCCTCGCCATGTTCGAATCGATGAACTCGCAGGGCGGGAATATGTGGATCACGTAGGCGGGCTGAAAGAAAACACAAATTTCAATGAATGAAGTCATCAAGCATATAAAAGAAGATGTACTACAAATATTGAGAGTGAGAAACGGCAATTCGGAAGCCGAGAACTACCGTATAAAAAAACGCAATGTCGTGGTCCTCGGAATTTAGTGCTTCCAGGTTCATTTCTTCACTTTCCTGCTTCATATTGCGAACCTTTCACTTCTCGTATTTGAACTGCCGAAGGGGGTTCAAGGGTCGACCTCGAAACAAATGTTGCCGGTTTTTATCTTTTACCTATTTGTACTTTTTACACTAACTTTCAATTTTCATCACGTACTGGGAGATCCCCCCCCCCCCTCATTATGTGTGAACTTAAAAAGGTTTTAAATAATTATTTTACTAGACATAAGACTTCTTCCTTCAATAATTCAATTCTTCTGCGATGACTTTACGAAGTAGTAAAGTAAGAATAACGGCAGAGGATCAGAAAAAGTCTATTTGTTCATTTATTCATCATATTGTTTATTTTTTACAATCCTGAATTATTAGGATATTTAAAGAGCTAAATAAAGCAACTGCAGAATAAAATGATTTAATGTAAGACAAAACAGTTAAAGAGGGAAAATGTATATTATACATAAATATATATGCAGGGTTCACACTGGGGAAAAATACAAGGTGGGATTCTCCACTTTGACCAAAATTTTAAGTGGGATTTTTAATATTTAAGCACAAACAAATTTTTTTTGAGTGGGATTTCAAAAAATATTGCGGGAATCGCGCGGCCTAGCGCGAACCCTGATATGTATCTAAGAGGCAAAAAAAAAAGTAAATGATTGTTCTCTACATCAATATTTCAGAACCAAATTAAAAATCAAAATTAGTCAAAAAAGTAAACTATATAGATCCATTTATTTTTAAAGAGAAGGGGAGTCCATTTTTGGAATAAAAAAAAATATAACAGTAATTATAAACAAACAGTATAATCTTTTTACCTGTAAACAATTTATTGTCAAAAAATTGTTCAGAATCCTATTACTTGAAAGCAGGTTTCAGCTTTTAACAGCACTGCAAATATGCGCAAAAATTTGAATATCTTGGAAATTTAACTACCTTTGCAACTCTGTCGCATATGAACTTATGCTTATGACATATGTGCAGCTATATTCTAATAAAGGTAAACTTTCAAATAATATATTTCCGCTTTTAGCCCTCTAAAAAAATATAGCTCAAAAAAAAAAAATTACAAAATAGCTCTTTTTCTTTTCACATTTTGCAAGTTTTCCTTAAAAGTATTTTAAAGAATTTGGTCGTTTCATAAATAAGCCGTATTTTTCTGCCATTGCCAAAAATAGCTCTCTCGCACTGGAAGGTAAATAATTGATGAAAGGAAATTAAACTTTCTGCTTTAATTTTGCTGCTAAGGCCAAACTAGAGAAGACACAATTCCCACTCAGTGGATTACATAACGTAATCTCTGAAATTAACACTCAATAATAAAAAAAGGCTATTCCTGCAATTTTTAGACAAGTTTGATTTGGCAGGTAAAAAAAATGATGGAATTTTTTTTCAGAGTAGATATGTTTGAGAAAGCACATATAAATTATTGTTTGATAGACGAAATTTTTGTTAATATGCAAATAGGTATTCTTAAAGTACAGAAGACTGAGAGGCTTTTCCGATAAAACATGTTTGAATTTAGTTATAAATAAATGCAGTGAAATACATTTTTCCCTCCACTTGTGAATTTCCTGGGAAAAATGGATATTAAAGAGCCATAACCTTCACCAATATTCCTGTCCTGTAAGTGTATCTGCACTTTTAGGCTTTTAAAAAGTGCATTATTCATTCAGACGTTGACCTACAGTTGCGAAAGCTACTTAAAAGGAATGGTCTAAAATATCTCCTTTGATACTGTGAAAGGTATTATTTTCATTTGAAATTACCTTGTACAGGGTTTCTACCAAGTGTCAAAGTCAAGTTAGTGACTTTGTAAACATATTTAGTGACCTAGTATATTTTCATAAAACCTGTTTTTAAAAACTTTATTTTTAACAACAATTAAATAAAATGACAAAAAATATTTTTAAAAATAGGTTATCAATAAGGATGCAATATTTAAAAGTAAGAAGCCACTTATTTGATCACAAAAACTTAAAGGCTAAAATTATTTAAGAAATATATTTTTAAGAAATTATCTTTTCGGCTGAAATTTCGGATGGGCGTGGCAAAATGAGGCCCATGCAAGTCCTTTACTACAAAAGCTGAAACTTAAGAAATATTAAAAATAGTGGCATGCTCAAAGTTACTGATGTCCAACAGGAAGAATCCGATAGTAAACGAGAACTATACTCTATTCCACCCTAACTTGGCAGCACTGTGGAAGGTAGAGCATGTGATGCTCCGCCTTGAAAAATGGTTCCCTCTATTTTTGTGGTTAAAAGAGGCCTAAATTAATGAAATGATGACAAAATATCGAGAGTTATGTGATTGAAACATATATTTGAAGTTACTGCATGTGAAATGCAGTCAGTTTGGAAGTTTTTACTTACTAAAGCGAAATAAATCCGCTACAACATTGGCGATCGAACTCTGTCTTGGCGTAGAATGAAGTCTTCAAGGTTAAACATATGGCGAGGTCGCCGTAGAACGGAGCCAGAGATCCCCGAACTTATTCCCCCCTTAAACCCACATGTCGCATTGTCTCATCGCCTGAAGTCAAGTTCTCATTTGTCACCATTGACAAGTGCGCTTCCAGTTCTTGGTTTCGTCAGCTTTATCGTTCTTTTTAAAATAATTTCCATAAAGAGAGATTTCCAGGGTTTTTTTTGAAATATTCAAATATTAACCTTAATTTTCCATGCGTTAAATGCTGCAATTGCTGTACATATTTATTGGTGTAACAAAATGTTTTAAATTACAATTTATTTCACGAAAAATTATTCTTTTCTCATAATAACGCTGATGTTCAAAAAAATTGCTTTCAATAAATTGGTATGACACGACCTTTGCTATCATAATATAAAATCATAATAATAAAAAAAAAAACTAGCAAATAGTTTTATTGCAATATGAGCATAAAAGTTAAACCAAAACATATTCAGTAGCAATGGGATGAATCACAACTCGGGATAATTTAATGTTTTGAATGAGCTTAAAATCATCAGAATAAAACTATAGGCCAAACAATTTAAAAATACATATATAGAGAGCTAAAAACTAAGAATCTGGAGTAGTCAGTTTTGAATTGCTCCAACTTTTAAATACTTCTTCTGGCTCCACTTCGTGCTTCGAACCGTTTTAATAGATTACATTATTCATTTCCACTTTTTACCTAATTTGTTCATAGTATGATAAAAAAAAGAAAATTTTTTTAATCGGAGCAGCGGAGTACAAAGAATTTTCTTTGCTTTCCCTGTTCATTTAAGTTTCGATCTAAATCTCGTTGTTCCACTGCTCCTTGCTTCGATCTAGATGCCTGCCAAAAAAAGGGATTCAGCGAATAGGGAGGGGAGGGGGCAACAAGAAGTGGGACATCATGCTTATGCAGCATAGCGTAGCATGTGACAAATTGGGGAGGGGGTATGTTGATGTGTGACATTTTGTGACAAGGGGGGAGGGGGGTCAAATATATGGGGAAAAAGGATGGCATCATTTATGGAAGGTCCCTTACTTGTGTGATATACCATTGCTATCGTAGGATTCAAATATTAGTTTAAGTTTTTTTGTTGATATTGCTACAAAAGCGTATTGTTTTATAAAAGCTAAAAAAGGAAAAAAATAATAATAATTAGAAAAATAAGTTTATTTGTTTATTTTTTATTCTTTCATTTGCGTGGTTCGATCATTGTGCTTTCAATTTTCAATTTTGTAAGACATATTAAATCTTTTTTTTTTTTAACTTTTAAACTTATGTTCGCGCCACCAAAATCTCCACGGTATGAAGGTAAACTTCTAACACTTCTTATTGTTGCTCGAGTTTCCGCTTCACTGTATTGGTAATTTCTCACTTATTGCAGGGATCCCCCCCCCCCCCCCTTTAGAGAGGTAAGATAAAGAGCCTGACGCGAAAACCTTCTCCATGCTATCCCAACTCCTTTGCTCGTGTCCACACATGCCTTATAATGTGTGGGTCTCTAACTTTTACATTTTTTGGAATATATTTCAAAAGCAACTTTTCAAAGTCAGCAAAAATCCAATACCTCCCCTTTCCCTAAAACTACGGAGCCCCCCCCCCCCCCCAGAAATGATGACCTCCCCTCCTTGGCTCAAATATTCGACCCCCCGCCCCTCTCTGGCCAGCACTCCTGCTTATGAGTCCCCCCTTTCAGGCGTCTCTCTCAATTGTCCGATAATTTTTATTAGTTCCGATAGAAGTGTATAAAACCTAAAGTTAAACACTGCTTTTCATTTATGTCTTAGTTTTAAAAGCATTTCTCCCTAATGAATCGGTAAAATAGTCACTGCACTTTTATCCCCTTTATTTAAAAAAAATTATCGACCTATAAAAAAATATATTATTCTAGGCGTTGATCAGTGGCCTATCTATAGCAACCTTCCGCGACTGTGGGAGGGCACAGGAGGCTAAGGGGCGCTTGGACAATTTTTAAGTATGCAATTTACAGTTGAGGGGGCTCAAGATTTCATGTTGCAGGGGGCGCAAACAAGTCCAGTTACGCCACTAGGGCTGATATATGCATTTCACATCCCAAGTTCATTCCCCCGGGGTAAGAAACCAGAAGATCACTTAAAGATAAAGAGATAATTTCGATCTTTCATTCTAAAGCAACAATTGAATAATGTTGAAAATCAAGCATAATCCCAATCCAAAATCTATGCCAGTTTTTAAAAAACGAATACTTTTTTACTTATGAATAATATTGATGTATTTAAAGCAATTACAAATAGAAATTGATAAGATAATAAATTTTCAAGAAGTTTTATTTAGGCTTGAGAAATCCGGATCCCCCCTACCTCTCGGAAATCGAAATGAATATTATATATGTTTTAAAGTCCTTACCATTTCTATCGTTAGGCAGAAAGGTTTTCAAAAATATTTTTAACAATAACATTTTTTGATTTTGTTTATGATTATTTATGTAGTAATAAAAAAATTGATATATATTGGTAATTGCTTGAAAACAACTTGATGTGATGCTCATACTGTCTGGTCGACTTATTCCCTAAAATTGTACCTCATTGACATTTCGTATGTGATAAAAATAATATTAACTTTCTGTAGATCCATATTTTCGAACTCCTTTTTTTCTTTCGCAAATTAAAAAAAAAATGTAATATCATTTTTAAAATTTATATTTAAGATTTTCTGAATGGCTTAAACATTAAACATAATTTACTAAAATCATGCACACATGCATTTTTATTAACATTTTTCAATTTTATTTTCTGCCCTGATTTATGCAAAAACAGCTCTCTCATTTCTCCTGCCAAGTTTGCAAGTAGCGTTGTTTATTGGCGACCCACCAAATGTATAGAGTAACCCGGTTTCCATGCCAACGCTGTAAAATGTCCCCCGTAGCCTTTTGCCCACTGCCAACTTAGGGTGAAACCGAGTATAGGAAGTTTTACTGAAGTTGATGCAACAGGATTTCGAAATGCGTAAAAAATCAGAATTGACCTTTCGAAGCTCAAAAAGCGGACCAAAAGCGTTAATTTTAGTCTTAATTTGTAAAACTATTCAGGTACGTAAGCAGACTCCTGTCAAAAATTTTCATAGAAAAAAAAAAGAGAGAAAGCCTTCCAATATTACGAATTTTCGCGGAAACGAAATTTTTAATTTTCAAAATAACCAAAAATACGGAATTCCGTCAAAATACTGATAAACCACATGTATGATCATATATATAAGGTGCAAGTGGTTTATCAGCCTGAAAAAAAATTTAAATTTTTAAAATTCCTTGGTTATGGAAAGCAGAAAGAAAAGTTTGCCAAGCAGCAGATCATCAGCCAAATTTTTTTTCAAAATTTCAAAGTTTTTTGTATGTAGTGGATTATTATTTATCCCTTTCACATATTCTTTCAAGCAGGAACCAACGCGCCCAATCAATCCCACTTACAGTTCTAAAAATAGCTGCACTGTGAACTGGCGCTGATCGCTGATCATTAAGTGCGGCCTAGAATAAGTATTACCAAACACAAACATTGTGTAAATTACTTCTGTCCATATATCTCTCATCCATTCATCAATATTTTATGATTCTTTTTCAGTTTTGCTTCGATTTTCAATCAATCTAATTGCTTATACTGTTACTAAACAGGAAATTTTGTTAACGAGATACTTCACCTGCATCAAAATACTGCTAGAAAAAATATTATGGTCTAAATCAGGAACACAATTACAGCTCATTTAGCGATGCTTCTTTTGATTCAATGAACATGTACAAAATTTTTACTGATGAAGACAACGGCTAGTTTTAAATTATCCACAAAAGATTCTGCAAGCATTTTTTATGCATTTATCATGTTAAAGATAGGTTGCTTACGTTTTGAAAGCCAGGAGCAGGAGCATTCACAATCCCAGCTGCTTGCTTGCTCTGTAAGTAGTTGATAAAGCCAGTTTTCAAGTTGTTGGACTGCAAAGGAACTTCATTGCGGTCTTTGCCACATGGCAACGCCATGAGAATGCAATGCTCTTCAGAAATCTGGGCAGGGTAAAAGGAGAAAAAATATGAAATGATTTCCTCCGAAACAAAATCTCTCGCATATCCTTGGATTGTCGCAGTTTTAAAGACGCTTTAATAATGTAAAAACTACATATCACACAAAGGTCACGGTACTACTTCAGTAGAAATTATAGTACCAACCGTAATCATTTAGAGAAATATCCGAAACGAACACATCCTAATCCCAATTCAATCATTTGATCTGCTTGAACTCTTGCCCCTTACTTCCATTAACGGAGGGCATGGGCACTCACCAGAAACACAAAAAAAAAAAAAAAAATTCTGAACATCACACAAAATTTTCGGAAGTATGCACCATGAATTTTAACAAAAGATTTTATTAATAGGTGAATAACCTACCTACACACAAAATACATTAGCTCAGAGAAAAAAAAATCCCTTTAGTGACTAAATGAAAGTTTTATAATATTAATACCAGAATATAATATTTTCCATTTAAGTATATTAACTTACAAATTATTTTGCTAGCCTCAAGGTGGAAAGAAAAGCACAGATATTATTTATCTAAGAAATCTTAAGAATAATAAATGAAATATTTTTTTTTTTTGCCAAAACATTTTTTTTTTTTTTTTTTTCAAATAATTTTGAAGCAGCTTGCTCCAAAATGTTTGGGAATTTGAAATTAAAATCGCCCAGCACTGGGCCAAGCAACTTGAAAAATGACAAATAGCACTACATATCTCGGGCTAGGAAGGATCCGGAAAATTAATTCCAAGAATTTATTGCTAAGCCTCTTATATGGAAATTTTTAATAAGAATACGTTAACGGCAGAGCTAATGCAAAACAACTGAAACGTGTTTCACTGTTAAATGCATTTTGCATTAATTGGAAATACATTTGACCAATATTTTTCCAATGCAAACAGAACATATGTCTAAATTCAAATTCAAGTGTAGTATGAAAACTTAAATGCATAAGAAACAATTTAATTCAATTAATTGCTACTAGATAATCTTTTATTACAAGAATTTAAAAAAGTTATCTGAAGTCGACTGTCTCACTTTGAAAATTTTTTGTTCCCTTTAGTTTTTTATCTAAAAAATAGTATTTTAATTTTAGATCCATTTAATGAATGCCACACAATAAATAATTCAAAATGAGTGATTAAAACAATGTTTAGAATTTAGAATATGTGCCCTTAAAGCTTCATCCACGTCCCATAATAGCTTAAAGGTTTTTTCCTTCTAAAATATTTTTTATCATAGAAATTTTCAATAAAGATATTTGATTGAAACAAAATGTTTCCGTTTTTAGTAATGGTGTGAGCATATGACTTGACTAAATGGGTAAAAATATTTTAGGCTTTTTCATTAAAAAAAAAAAAAAGATAAATTATTAAAGCACACTCAATGTAAAAATTAAGTACACACAATTGGTACTTTTTTCCAGCCTTCAACAGCGAAATAATTCAGGTTAAATTTGTTTATTTTCTCCGTACTTATGATGAGTGTACTATCATTTCTGGTAGGCTTAAGTTTTATTTGAGTCATTTATTTGTATTAAAATTTGTTTATGTCTGTGAAAATAGCTTAAAATGTGTCTTTGCATATTGTTAAACATGCCATATTGTTTTTATGAATGTAACTTAAGAAATATCCAAAATATTTAAGGTCTTTTTAAAAAAAACCAAGAACCGTAGATACAATGCATAGAAACATGGGTATATTTTGCATAATTCGACAGGTATTAAAAATATTTCGTTTAGGGCCATTTCACAGTATTTTCTAAAAATGTAGAGTCCGCAACATGACACTTTTTTGTTATAACTATGTAATTTACAGTTTAATATTCACTAAATTTTATTTTCAAATAATGTGCTCAACACATTATTTGAAAATAAAATTCGGTGATCTTTAAACTGTAATTTACGTAGTTATAACAAAAAAAGTGTCGCGTTGAGGACTCGACGCTTGGACAAAATACTGTGAAATGGCCCTTTAAAAAAAGAGTACATTTTTGCTTTACGTAGAGACCCACTAAATTTCAAAAGGTTTGTCATCACTGACCTGTATCTTCCTGTACACTCCATCCAGTTGCTGAGGTTCCAGCCTCATCCTCTGTGCTATTCGTACGGAAGATTCTCCATCCGGGGGCGGCAAGGATGCTTTAGCGACGTTAGGATTTCCTGAGACAAAGTGCATCTGAACGGCAGCCTGATCGTTCTTCAGGGCCAGGATCCCTTGCCACATCACCGGATAGCGCTGAAACAGATACACGGAACATTTTTTTTAAAAAGTGCAATCCAGTTTCATCCGTTCAGAGATTATTAGTAATAGCTCTTTCTACTAATAAAGCTACAACACATCAAAAGTCCATTTCTACTCGAGAATTTTGGAGAATGCATACGAATATTTATTTTTGTGCATAAAACTAGTAGTTGATCTGTTACAAGTACCAAGTTTACCATAAACTCTGCTGCATAAAAATGATAGACCTATTAGGACCTTTATTGTTAAAGAAAAAAAAGTAGTTTTAATCACAAAATTTTTGTTTTGTTTTCAGCCACTGCTGTTAAAACTGAAGATGAAGACAAACCACTTTTTTTTTTTTGCTAAATGTCAATTTTTTCAGAAAGAAATTTCATCTAAATTTATAAAATGTTTCTAATGAGAAAACACTGGACACTTTATCATTAAAAAAAAAAAAGCTTTGGAAAATCGAAGTCAGCTTGAAATAATTTTAAACTGTTTTTTTTTTAATTTCCTTTGTTAAACCTGGATTTTCATTAACTCTGTTTACAATGTCAAAAGTTCCACAGTAGTAATATTTATGAGTATGCTTGAACAATATTCTAACAGCAAGGTCAGAAGAACAAAAGGATATATATGTAGAAGTAATAATGCACAAAATTGAGAATTCTTCTGCACTATTGCAAGTTAATTTCTTTCAAATGCAGAACATTACACATATACATTATATACAATACATGCAATTTTTTACTCGAAAGGAATTTTCATTACAACTACATGGTTTTAATTTCAAAGATACAAATAAACATGAAAAAAATATATGAAGTGCTGTGCACAAAGTACAGATAACGATAACTGGAATAAGATAATTTGCTAAGGATACATGGGAGAAAATAACTGCATTTATCATCACTATCAATTAATCATTCGAAAAATCTATTGTAATATGAAATCTTTCATGAGATGTCATTAAACACTGTCAAGGAACAAAAAGGAAATAAAAATGGAAATTTTAGTAAAAAATTCTACTAACGGAAGACAAATATGCTTCACACATTGATCATGAAGTAAGAGTCCACACCATAAGGAAGTAAAAAGTATCCTCTTGCTATTCCTGGTACCCAATCCGATACCTTTTAAAATACTGTTTATTTAACTGGTGTTTGCAATTTGAAAGCTGTTTTCGAACTTAATCAACAGTTGGTTTTAAACATGGAAATTGGGGGATTAATTATTATTTAAACTACCTACTAATTAAAGTTTTTAAAAATTAAGCTATTTTATTTTGTAATTATTTTTACTTAATTCTGGGGTCTCTAGAGGTTATGAGGAGGGGATTTATAACACTCCTTTACGATTGACCACACAAATCTGGAAAAAAATGTCTTATCAGTAGGACATGCAGTATTGGCGACGCAGTGCAAATCTCACTCAAGATCTCCTTCCATAACTATATCAATACCGAAATAATAATCTCCTGCGTATTATCTGCGGCTGCGCAGGTGCCACTTTGGACCCTGACAACAAAAATTGCCAGACAATCCGCGGATTATAAGGGCGGTTCGCTTTTCCGAGCAGTCTCACTTTTTATTCATGAGGGAAACAAAGCGAAAATTTTCTAAAAACGGGAGACGACAATGATTAAACGGAGACAGACGCAAAGAAACGCGAGTTTCCCGTTAAAAACATGATAGCAGGCCTACTTCGGGCTTTTAACTTCGGTATCATTAAATCGGAATCATTTAAACGGGCCGTATAGCTACGCGCGTCGCCATTTTCGAAGTCCCTAACAACGCTAGCAAAAGCTGAATGACGTATGTATGGCCGACTAGACGGCTCCCCCTCCCTTCTCCTCTCTCCTCTTCGGCGCTCCTGCACTAGCGCATGCGCAGTGTCGACTCAAATGAAGCTGTGCCGAATTCTTGCTGCCATCTGCGATTTTTCAAACGACGTTTTTTTTTAATTACGCACTTATAATTTTTTTACCGTATAACCGCAGCGGTTTTCCCACGCCCCAAAGGTTTCCACTTTTTTAACAGATAATCCGCCCGGAAATTATGGCAACTTTAAAAACTGGAGTAAAATGAGAGGGAGTAAGCAAAAATTCAGATCATTGAAAAAAAAATAGCATTGTAAATATGCATTTACAGAAACATACATTAAAAAATCAACTTCTCATTATAAACTAACAATAATTCAAGATTTTAATAAAAGGAAAAGTTTAGGGGGTGCTCTTTAGTGTAACTTTACACAAAATTAAAGAGGTACAATAGGACACAAAATCCTTTTTGCTATCAAAATACAAGCAATGTCATCATTACTTAATAAAAAATATGTCAACCCCCCCCCCCCCCTCTCAAATCCAAGAAAAGTACATCACCATGGAACCAATCTTTTTTTAAAACAAAAATTAAGGACCCATTCTAAAAGAAATGAAGACCTGAAAAATACTGTAGAGGATCTGAATGCACACCTATCAGCAGAATGTCTTCACACTCACAGCATTTTCAGTCAAATACTGCAAGCATGAAGTAAAAACAATTACTAATTATACAGTAATAGGTTAGAATAATCTTGAAACGTTATATTGGGAGAAGATTGGCAGAATCATGCGTTTTTGGCATAATATGGTGCAGGAAATACATTTCAGCAAACATTGGAGCCGCAGTTGCATTCCTGAGGCTTTTAATAAAAGTGAGAGGAAGACACAGATCTTAGAATACCCTCGAGATTGTGAAAATTAAGTACTTTCAAAGTAATAGTATAGACTGGGATTTTTTCTTGGTGGCTGCTAACCAGGGTTGGTGATTTTTTTAATTTAAAAAAAATCGGATTAATTTGATTTAAATTGGATTTTTTTCATTTAATCAGATTTTTCTGATTTTGGTATATGTATATGTATGTGCACACAAATACAGTAACAAATTCAGTTAATTATTTATGTCTTCAAAGAATTTTAAGATATTTCAGTTGAAATAATAATTTATTACTAATACAAAATGAAATATTAATTCATTATATTATATAAAAAATGTATCTTAATAAACAGAGAACAACAAGAAGCAGAAGAGAAAGCTTATATTTCTTGACAAAATTTGTTATAATTTCTTGAAGATATACAAATAAGTTGACTGGCCGATTATAATTTTTTGAGTATATAAACTTTTTGAATATATAAAGAGATGACAAATATCACATAAAATGTTTACTACAACATTAATCATTTTTACTATTTAGATGTTTCATCAAGAATAAAAATTTTGACGCCTTATGAACCCCCAATCTGTTTTTTAATATTGTGTCCCCTATTCCAAATGCAGAAAAAATCCTTTCCAAAGGTGCTGTTGATGCTTTTGCAGGGTTCATACTCAAATAACCAAATAAATTTCCCTGACTTTTCCAGGTAGATCAAAGCATAATTCCAGGTTAACGTTCCAAGTAAAAATATTTATTAGCAAATGCGCTACTTGTACGTTAAATACGCCCCACGCCCGCCATAACGTTTTATACCATACAATTATATTAGCATCACATTAAAAAAATCCACAGATGCTCATTAAGATAACAAACTGTACAATTTCTAGTCTGTAGAATTTCAAAAGGAAAGTTTTATGACACAATACGGCCAAAAGGTTTTAACTTTTATATTTGCATCCATCTTATTTTATTTTTTTTTTAAATTTAAATTTTAGAAAGCTAATTTAAAATATATAAAACATAAAATATAAAGAAAAGATAAAATAAAATAAAATTAAGATGATCCCAGTGGGTACAAATCGGCTTTTTAACTCTATAATAATGCATGAAAACAAATATTTAAAGAAATGCTGATGTAGGGGCTCTTATGCCATGACAATATAATAAACACCATTATATAAAGAAAACGTCGAGTTGATTGAAGATCTGACATTGTGACGAGCGTAAGTTCCCCCCAAAGGGGAACTTACGCTCGTCACAGTCGCACAGTCGCACGTTTTTCCCCTGGTAGGGGAAAAAATCCCTGACCTTTTCCAGGCTTTGTCAAAAAATTTACGTTTTCCCCTGACTTTCAGGTGGAGTATGAACCCTGCTTTTGCTGTAGTCAGCATGTCCAAAAACTTAATGTTCGCTGATAAAATGTCATCCTTTGACACCTTAGCGAAGCTATTCCACCCTTCATAATCAGACATTGTCTTTGGAAAAAGACTGCAATCTCCCCATAAATTTCAGCGTCATGGATAAACATTCTGATCCACATTGCTGCTTGATGAATTCTAGACCTTGATTGGTCTCTTCAGTTGTCATACCTATTTTTTCATTAGAAATTACCACCATATAGTGAGTTAAAGCTCTAACAAATTACTTGAAGCCATAATATATTAAAATGTATAATCAAAAAATATCTATATTTAATAATTTGGAAGAAGCCGATATAATTTTTTTTTTTTAGTCACAAATCTGTATTTTTTCTAAAAAAAATCAGTATTTTCTTTTAAAAAATCCTAAAAATCAGTATTAACTGATTTAAATCAGATTTTAAAAAAAAAATCACTTTATTTAAATCACCGATTTAAATCGCGACAACCCTGCTGTTAACCCGAAAAACTTTGGTAGCCACTTCAAATTTTGGTAACCACAACATTAACTACTGGTTTAATGTGGTTTTTTTTTATTATTTTATCTAAAATAACGGGAAATACAAAGAAAAGCAATTTTAGTTTACCAATCACATACATTAATATAAGTAAAATTAACTTGGTTTATTTAATTTTAATGTTTCATCATAATTTGTAAGTGAATGAAAAATAAAGACATAAAATTTCACACACTTCTTAAGAGAAAATTCTCTTAAAAATCACCATTGAAAAATAAAGTATGGCCAAAAAAAATTTTTTATCATGCTTTGCTAATCTATATAAATAAAACCAAAAGTTTGTGTGTGTGTGTGTGTCTGTCTGTCGATCGCCTCCTGGCGAGATGGAACGTTCCAGAAATACGAAATTTTGTTTTCGGGTACCTTGGGCCAGGTCCTCGTGCACCTCGAAGCGTTTTTCCTAAAATTCGAATTTGTTCTTCTTTTATTCCAATTTAAGCAAAACTGTTAATTTTGGGTTTATCTCATCGAAGAAACGTCCCACGTTTTAGATTTTTGCAGCATATGAATCTCCGTAAAAAACTGCACAAGATGCTTTTTTTTGCAGTTCGTAGGACAAATAGAACACGCGCAGTATTCATTTAATGTAGTTTTCGAACTTTAAAGCAAGGCTTACCTCTGAATTTATCTGCTCAATTTGCGTGTTTTCGCCAAAATAAATATTACTTTTGTCGCCAACTAGATGATTTCTGTTAACGTAAGATTGAAAAAAATGCTATTTTTTCTTTATTCATGCCGTTTTATGAGCAAAACAAATTCTAAAAATTCATTTCATTTTTATACATATTTTGTGGAACTGCAGACGAATTTTAATTACTTCTTCTTCGAGGTTGATGCTCCTTCCTTTTTTGGCGATTTAATAGTATAGTAACAGTTTAACAATTGCATGAAACAATATTTCTTATGGTAGAGTGTCCGCTTTATCAACGAAACAAATTCTAAAAATTCATTTCTATTTTTTGGATATTTTGTGGATTATTAACTGCATGCGATTTTTAATGTTGATTCTTCTTTTTTTTTTTTGACGATTTAATATTTATTTCTTCGATAAAAACTATGTTGGAAGCTCTTCGATATCGCTTATTTTTGATGAAATTTAAATTTTCGCCAAGTGGTGATAACTTTTACTCTCCTCCTTCCAGTTAATTGTTCTCAATATATTATTTTATGCTTCATAACTTTTCCAAACCGCTCCCAATAATCCTTTCCAGTAATATTGTTCTCATTTAATTCAATACGTGATTTACACTGTAGGATCACGGTGTATTTCGAAATGATTCCATTACTACAGTGCAATTTGGCGATCTTCTGCTTCATTTTAACTTTTTTACGTAGAGATTATTGATTCCATATTTTACACAAGTGATTTATTTTCTAACATTTATTTAATTTTTGTACTGTCTATTTGGCGCCATTTGGGAAGAATTTAGTTATATCCTTCTATGAACTTCAATTTTACACGTCAGAATTGGTTCAGTAATAAACATTTTGTCATTTAAATGAGCATTTGCCTTTTGAAATAATGCTTTCCTTTCTTTCGTTTTTATCCGAATTTTATGAAAGTGTTATTCAATTGAATTTTCAGGAAATGTTTTGGCGATTTTGCAAGTGGGAATTTTAGGAACGATTGTCCTTATTTTGATGGGGAATTTAAGATGGACTGCTGGGTAATTTTAGGAACAGAAGCTCTTGAAGGTCAGTATTCTATTTTTAGTTACTGACGTCTTTATTCTAATGGATATTTTTTTGGGACTAATGTCATTATTCTATTAGGAATGTTTAGGAATAGTTGTCTTTATTGAAATGGGGGTTTTAAAGAACGTTTTCCTTATGGTAGCAGAAATATTCAGGGAGAGCTGTTCTTGATCTGATGGACATTTTTAAAGAGAATACTGTTCTTTTTCTGATGGGATATTTTTAATACGATTTTTACGGGATCTTGATATCATTTTGGCACAATTATCCCTCTACATATGTGCATTTTAGTTACTGTTTCTCTTACTCTAATGGTAATTTCTATTAACTTTTGTTGGCACTTTAATGTTGATTTTTATGGACTTATTTTTGGTCTAAAAGGAATTTTTCTGGGCTGTTCGTTTTAATGCAATCGTGGTTTTTAACGAATTTTACTGTCTAAATTGGATTTTTATGGACTGTTGCCCATCTCCTACTTGGATTTTTTAAGAAGATTTTCCCCTATACGTTTACTACAGAATTTTGGACATGCATCATTTGCCCTGCGAATGATGCAATTTTATCCCGCGCAACGCCGGGCATGTCAGCTAGTACTAAATAAATTGTATTTCAGGACATTAATCCAGGGTTCATACTCAAGTAGCCAAAAAAAAAAAATTCCCTGACTTTTCCAGGTAGATCAAAACAGAATTCCAGGTTAATGTTACAAGTAAAAATATTTATTAGCAAATGCACTACTTTTACATTAAATATGCCCACCCCCATAACATTTTATACCCATACAATTATATTAACCTCATATTAGAAAATTCCACAGATGCTCATTAAGATAAACTTATACTATAGAATTTTTAGTCTACAGAATTTCAAAAACAAAATTTTACGACACAATACTGCCAAAAGATATTAACTTTTATATTTGCATCCAACTTTTTATTTATTTTTTTATTTAAACTTTAGAAAGCAGATTTTATTTATTTTTTCCTTTAAACTTTAGAAAGCAGATTTGAAACTATAAAACATGCAATATAATCAACACCATTGTATAAAGAAAAAACCTATATAGGGAAAGGAAGGCAAGTTAATTAAAGAACTGACATCACAACGAGTGTAGGTTTCCTCCAATGGGTCCCTGGTGGGGGAAAAAATTCCCGACTTTTCTAGGATTTGTCAAGAATTTACGTTTTTCCCCGACTTTTGCAAAAGATATCACTTTTCATGACTTTTCCATGATTTCCAGTTTTCATGTACTTACGAGAAAAAAGAATTTTGTTAAATATAAAATTTCAATTGCAGAATATTCTCAGGGAATATTTCCTGATCACGTCAGGTGCATTTTTGACCGGGATTTTTCTCCGGTTAGCTAAACTGAAACTAAAATATTAGGTAGCTGCAAGATCAAGCCCTTCATTTTTAAAATAAGTGCATGAAAATATTGTACCGTCAAATAAGGGAACAAATTCAAAGAGATAATTCAAAACATACCTGATAGAGATAGTTGTCCACATGAGTAGGTACTTGGCTGGCTTGGGGAGGTGTTTGGGGCAACGTCCGAGGAACACTCGTCGGTTGCGACATCGCATGAGCGGGGGGAGGAACGTTGATCGGGATGTCCGAGCCCATCTGAGGTGCCAGGTGGGGGTTCCCCCGACGGCTCGAGGGCTCGTTGGTCGACATCAGGATGTGAGGTGACTGCGCGAGAGAGGGATGAGAGTTATGCGACTGGATGACCGGCGACCAGGACACCGGGGACTGTGCCGGCCCCATCCTCGGATCCGGAGAGATGGACGAGCTCTGGTGGCTCATCGTCCTCGAGAGGAGGTCCTTCGAGTGCTCGGGATACCGCCTCTTGTCGCTGGCAGGATTGTGCAGAGATGACATTTGCTGGCCGTGAGACAAGTCCTTCTTGAAAGCGAGAGCGCTCGGAGAGGGGGAGGGGTTCACGGATCGGGCGTCCAGGTGGCCCGCAGCCGGAGATCCGATCGGCATGACCCCGAGCCTGGATCCGGGCAGCACCGCGGAATCCAGGGTGTGGAATGGAATGGTCGACGGCGGCGCCTGGTGGGCCGGTTGGGGATTGCCCTTGAAGTGGTGCAGGGACAGACCGCCCAAATTGTCCTGTTTGTGGTCCCTGCCGGCGGCGTACAGGTTGGTGATGCCGGGGGACTCCGTAGTCCTGTCGTGGGGCGAGATGGTCGGTCTCGGACTCGACGAGTAGTGCGCCTGCTGACGCAGGCTGCGGGGGGTGATCGCGGGTGCGCTCTTTTCCCGTGAGGAGATACGACGGACGTCGTCCTCCCTGCTTTCGGCATCGATGATCTTGATGCTCGCGTCGTCCTTCTTACTCGATTTCATGGAATAAGCTTTCTCCTCGATGATCCTACTGTCGTGCATCTTGGACAAGTCATTCAGTTTTTGCTCCGATTTCGCATCCATCATGGACCTGTGGTCCGACGGGGGTCTGAAACTGTTGGGAGGAACGGCGGTCGGATGTATCGCGGGATAGCCCACGCGAGGGTTCATCCCCATCATCCCCGCCTGGGCCGCCCTCGCCTGCGCCTCCTGCGCCCTGAACTCCGGATGGATGGCCGCGAAGTTGGCGAACATGAGCTGCTGATGAACGTACGCATTCACGTTGGGATGGAGCCCCGGGTTGTGGTGCGGCGGGACGATCAGCGACGACTGCGAAGGATGCTGTAAATGCAGCAGTGCAGAATGAGGCGAATGAATGTCCGAAGGGGGCATGGATAGATTGGAGGATGCGATGGGGGGCGTGGGCGTGTCCGGAGGGGTCGGATTTGCGAACCGAGCCAGGTCCGGCGGGATAGAAGACGGGGTCGTCGCACGCACCATCGGGTTTTGGATCCTGTCCTGTAGTTGCACACCAGAAGAGGAGCCACAGTATTCCTTGTGCTGCTGCTGTAGTAGTTGAGGATTCTGAAGTAACTCTGCAATGACACCACCTCCGCTGTTAGAGGAAAGTGGAAGGCCGTGTGCATTGGATAGCTGGAAAAGAGAAATAGTGTGCTTTAAAACTCGAGATACATATGACATTTCATATACTTTCCAACATATGTAGCTAATATTCTACCCTTAAAAGTAATGTTCAACACAAATGAATACAAATTTGTCCTACAGCACATGAAAAATGAATTTAAATATAATTTAATTTTTGCCTATATCATAAACATATTAAAAAATATATATTTAAAATTTTTTTATCTTTTAAATATAGTTCTTTAGCAGATTTAGTCGGAAAGGAAAACATAGATTTTCATTTCAAACATATCTGGGAATTTTGACAATTTTTATCGAGATGAAAAACTTTTTACCGAGAAGAGAGAAGAATAAACATTCAGCAATTGTTAATGTAATGCATTACCGTGAATATCCTCACTATTATCTTCCCGAAACACCGATCCGGTATTGATGCAAGTCGACAGGTACATTTCAATGCAATACATACCAATACCTTAAAATGTTGTAGGAAGCAGGCTTGGAGTAATCGCGATTACGTAATCGTAATCGGCTGTAATCGATTACATTTTGACAAAATCGTAATCATAATCGTAATCTGACAGTGGCATCTTCTTATAATCATAATCGAAATTGTGTAATCCCGTAATCCTTTTTCTCCCGTAATTTTAATCGTAATCTTAAGAAAAAAATCCGTAATCTACTGGTCCTGCAATCGTGTAATCTTGACCTGCTGAAAGCTGAAATTTTTAGCGCTACCCTTGGATAGAAGAGATAAGATTACAAGAAAAAGGATTCAAACTGTGTACTGAAGTCCTATCCTAAGCGGTCTGTAACCAATGGGCGATCATAATATAAAAGGTTCTGTGTCGCGGTCGCAGAGCCTTGATGGCAGGACCATATAATAGTCTGCTAGAGACTCTTGTTGTCCTACTTGTTGCGGTCTCTCAGAATCCTTAATTGCGGCTCCACTCTCCACGGGGAATGGCTGGAGAGCCCGAGAAGAAAGGGAGTCTGGTCTGGATATGTCACTCGCATTGCCTTGGGGCTCTCAGGAGTGGGGTCTCTGGTCTCGCGTCGTCCAGTTTTGGTAAAAGAGCACAGATTTCGGGGTAGATAAGAAAGGGGAAGGTGTCTATAGAAGGACCAAAAGCATCGGTCATTTTGCTTCCTTAATTACCCCTTCAAAACATATTCAAATGGTTGGGCAATAGGCGAGAGTCTGGACGGGACCGCCGCGAGTAAAAGAGAGTTCTCCCTTTCTTCTCTCCGCGGGGGACCCGGTTTGGAGCCGGCATTAAGAATGGGCGCCCCATTTTCCCTTTCAATAATCGAAGTAGACTGCCCCCCTGAAAATCTAGTGTTGGTACTATCACCTACACACATAAAGAGACATGAAATGACTTTTGTGTTTTCGCCTTTCTTTAACGGCAGAAGTGAAGAATTTTTCTAAAGAATAGCACATTTACACTTCAGCAATTTAGGAGCAGGCGTTACATGATGCTCTATGCTTAAGATGCATGAAATCCTAACCCTGGTACGTGTGATTATTATTATTTTTTAAAATATGTTCTTCGAATATTTAAAAATGTACATACATTTGAATCTTAAATTTATTTATATTTTAATGCTAATATTCTTTTTAATTAATAGGTATGTAAAAGAAAATGTGATATATGTTCAGACATTCTCCCAATTGTTTTTTACATGCATGAATATTTAGGAATTATTTTTAAAAAATTAATTATCTTTTTCTTCTTAAAATTACCTCAACAGAATTTTGTATTTCAGTTGAATCTTGTACGTTAAATTTGCATTGTAAAATTCCTTGCACTTTATTTTTTTATTAAAACAGTTAGTACATGGAAAAAAATTATATGCTCGTGCATGTTAAAAAAAAAAAAAACACAAAAGTCATATTAAAATATTATAGTCATTCGTATTATAATTATTCTTCATATTACTTTTAAACGATTACTAATTTTGCTAAGAGTTATCTGAATGTTCATGTTCAAATTTTTGAAATTATTCTAAAATCCAGCATTTATTTTCAAAAGATTATATATATAATACAAATTTTTCATTTCTGCAACGACGTCATAATTCCAGAACTGTGATGTTGAAATTGTTTCATTATAATTGCATTCATCATCATTTCAGTTATCTCTTATTAAATCAGAAATTTAATTAAAAATCATAACTTTTTGATTTATGTCACTATTGTGAAAATGAGAGTTGTATGCATAAAATCGGATAATTTTATGCTAATCTAATCTTAATCAAAATCGTAATCGGATGTCATAATCGTAATCGATTACATTTTTCAACGACTGTAATCGCTGCCGTAATCGTAATTACTTTTTGGCAAAGGATTACAATCGTAATTGTAATCTCTCAATTTCTCCCTTTGTAATCGTAATCGATTACGTTTCTTTGTAATCGACTCCAAGCCTGGTAGGAAGCAATGAATATTCAGTAGGTTCTACATAAATGACACTTACTAAGCAATAAGAAAGTAATAAATTAAAAGCCTAGCCTTTTGTTGTAAACAACCTCAATGGATAGTCCACATAATTTTGAAACATCAACAAAAGTTATCTC
Source organism: Octonoba sinensis (assembly GCA_038502835.1). NCBI lineage: Eukaryota > Metazoa > Arthropoda > Arachnida > Araneae > Uloboridae > Octonoba > Octonoba sinensis. The sequence continues at coordinate 11,078,863 of CM076604.1, forward strand.
AATATAGGAAATTTAGAAATGCTTAATTTACAAGTAAATATATAATTCAAACAAGGGTAGATTTTGAGGAAGGGCATAGGATAGCTTAAGACAGCAAAATTCGAGAACATAAAAATGGCGTAAGTCTCAGAAAGAAAAGTGTAGGAAGGGGGCAGGGAGAGGCAAAATTATGAGGCAGAACTATAAATCCACCACTAAATTTAGATGACACTCCAAATATACAATTAAGATTTATTATAAATAAAAGCATATAGTATAATTATTGGATATTATTACAATTCCATAAGTGAAGTTAACCTTATTGGAATTTTTAGGCTATAGTTGCCATTCGACAAATAATAATTCTGATCATTTCCTCAGAGCCAAAATTATTAATTTTTTCCCTAATTGACATTACAATAAAGTATAAAAGGGATGGAACACTGTATTGTCATCGAAGATATGCTCGTGTGCAACGTTTGAAGATAACTTATGCGGCCATAGCGGTCGAAAACCGCATAATAATATGTGGTATAATGGTAATTAGACTCATAATTTTGCACCGACTTCTAAAACTATGTTTAAAAGTCCCATCAATGTTTTTTAAAGAATGAATTTATTTTTTACTTTTTATTTTAGCGCAATTTATAATTTGTAGTCGGTTCTGTTTTTTTTTTATAAAAATTATTTTATTTTAATCTTTTTAGTGTAAATACATTTTTTATATAAATACTCTATTTTTTTAAAAAATCCATATAAAAAAAAAAAAAAAAAAAAAAAAAAAAAAAAAAAAAAAAAAAAAAAAAAAAAAAAAAAAAAAAAAAAAAAAAAAAAAAAAAAAAAAAAAAAAAAAAAAAAAAAAAAAAAAAAAAAAAAAAAAAAAAAAAAAAAAAAAAAAAAAAAAAAAAAAAAAAAAAAAAAAAAAAAAAAAAAAAAAAAAAAAAAAAAAAAAAAAAAAAAAAAAAAAAAAAAAAAAAAAAAAAAAAAAAAAAAAAAAAAAAAAAAAAAAAAAAAAAAAAAAAAAAAAAAAAAAAAAAAAAAAAAAAAAAAAAAAAAAAAAAAAAAAAAAAAAAAAAAAAAAAAAAAAAAAAAAAAAAAAAAAAAAAAAAAAAAAAAAAAAAAAAAAAAAAAAAAAAAAAAAAAAAAAAAAAAAAAAAAAAAAAAAAAAAAAAAAAAAAAAAAAAAAAAAAAAAAAAAAAAAAAAAAACAAGATTATCCTGAGATTTCAAAAGCTTAAAACCATGACCTCTGGTTCGACAACAACAATCCGCTTAAAAAGTCCTCGCTTTTGTAGGAGAGAAACTGATTGTTTCAATTTGCAGATCAGTGGGGAAGTGGGGGGCGCTTGTGTTAAATTTTTAAAAAGGTGGGGGTACGTCGTCCCCTTCTGTTAAATTTTTAAAAAGGTGGGAGTACTCTTGAGTTAAAATTTAAAAGTGGGGGTACTCCATCGGCCAGCGTCAGGAGCGTAAATTTCCCCCTTCTTGGATTGGAAAATATGTTTTTATGTATGGCACATTTCTTTTCTTTAATGCACTGAGTTTATACCCTTTGAACCACCCCCTCCCTCCTGGAAAACTTTCAAATGACGGGCTTGCCAAGCGTCCCACCTTGATTGCACCTCTGTTGTAGACGGTATAGTGAATGACCGGTATGATCTTAAATGATAACGTTTGCGCGAGTTATTTGAAAGTCCAGAAAATGTAAACTAAACTAGAAGGCCAACCAACCACAAACCACAGCAAAGCGAAGACAAAAATAAAAAGCTATTTAACGCATGCATTAATTTTTTCTTTATCCTTTGAATGCAGACCCAACGAATGGAAAGTAACCCTTACATCAACTTCAATCAATCAAGCACAATATTCAATCCTCAATTGTTCAACAAGAAGGGATTGTGTTTCAACAAGAAAGGTTTTCACATGTTAAGGGGACTTGGCACCTTTTGGCAATTTTTTTTAATTTAAGAACTTTTACCTATTTCATTTGTATGTTATGATGTGCTGTTGTTCAACAAAATGATTTTCACATGAAAAATCAAAATTCAACGAACAGAAAATTTTAAAATTTAATTTTTTTTAAATTATTTAACAATTTTAAATTTCCTTCTTCTTTTTCATTTCTTGACTTTTTTTTACCAAATTTTTTAAAAGTACTTATTATAGTATGGTTTACAATTTTAGGGATGGGTTTTGCTATTAATTAATTAGTTTTTGAGAAAAAAGTTTTTAAAGTTACATCGATGGTAGAACACAGAAAAGAAAGCGACTTTTGTTACATTTTCATTTAAAAAATTTTTTTTTGAAAATATATAGCAAATTCCATCCCTAATTTTATCAAGCACATCATATCGAACACACACAAAAAATTTCAGGTTGCTACATGAATATATGTAGAAGTTTTAGCATTTTAAGTACTACAATACGGCGAAAACACACAAACCGAGAAAACGCAGTTTAAAGAATACAAAATCCTACAAAAAGCATCAGAAATATTTGAGTTCTCTTACTTCTTAACTACATTTATATTGGTTGCATCGCTTCAAAACTTCGCTCAGATATACTAGGCACAAAGCACATTTTAAGCAAAAAATTGAAAAATCGTTATTTTCAGCCATTTTCTACATTTGAAAGGTGCCAAGTCCCCTTAAGGGCTAGATTACCTTTGATGACTACCTGTTCAGTTCTTATAAAGTTGGTCAGCCCGTATGTTACTTAAATCTTCTATTCCAGGTGCTGGAAGTGGCCCCGACGTTGCCCAGCCAGCGTCGAGGATCCGCGGGCCGCCCCTCGATGCTGGAGCGGTCCACTTCGGAGATCGAGACGAGCCCGGAGGATTCCCAGGTGCGGTGGATCGGGGGCGTTGTCCCGCCCCTCGAGTCCCTCGCCCGACCCCCAAGCACGGTCGTCGCCCGGGCCGGATTCTTCGGCGGGGACAAAGATCGCCCCGGTTGACCTGGTAAGTGATTCACCATACAGGGATCGAGTTCTTTTGTGGCGGGATTCGAATCAGCAGCAGACCAACAACAGGCTGTGGGTGCAACAAGGTTGGTCTTAGTCAATTTACAGATCTCCAATGCAGGGCCTGATTAAGGCAGGGGCATACGGGGAAGCTGCCCAGGGCCCCCACATCTGAGGGGGCCCCAAATCGAATAAAAGTTTACATTGTGTTTCCTTCTTTAATGAACTTTTTAAAAGTGAAACAGAGGGGGCCCCAAATAAGTTTTTGCCCCAGGCTCCAATTAGGCTAAGTCGGGCCCTGCTCCAATGAAGATCAAGTATTCTCCTTGAAACTATCCACCCATTTTATTAATTATTTACATTTATCATTTTACCTTAATAAATTCAAGTTTTTTATTCATTTTCCTTTGAGAGTGACAGGTACTTGCAGTATTCCAAGTGCCTAACAAAAAACTTAAAACAATGAAAGTCGCAATTTTTCGATTTTATGCAAATCTCAAAAGTTGCGATTTCCGAAAAATTCTGATGTGATGGGGGGGGGGGGGAATAGTTTAAAAAGCTAAAAATAAATGCATGGGAATTGATGATCATAAAAAGTAAAACACATGGAAAAAGGTCAATTTCCGTAGGCTTGTATTATCTCAAATAGCTAGTATTATGTTCATTTCTCATCTGTAAGAATTAGGTTAAAATGCTCAGCCTGCTTTAAAATTTTCATACATTGGAATCGGACAAATACCATTTGCAAGCCATAAGAAACATTTTTTTAACAGGATTTAAAAAAGGCTTGTGCAAAAAGTCATTCAATATAAAAAATCCTCTTTCACAATGTGCTTTTATCTCTTTTTCCAGGGCCGACATCAGCAAAGGAATTTCTTGGCCAAAAGTCTACCTGCTGCTTCATGAACATAAACAGCGAAAAACAAAAATGTTCTTTCACTGCCAAAGAACGCTCCACGCAATACGACGGATCTGTTTGTGTGCATTTATCGTGCAATGTCTATATCGTTTCCGCTAAACTGCCCTCGAACAGCGCAAAAAGGCAGCCTTTAAAGATAAACATGTAATCTATCGAACTTTGACAAAAAAATAAAAGCAGCGTCCCATTTAAGTTATTGACATTGGAAAGCGAAACCTCCACTATAATGCAGACCTCTACATTTAATTACTTTCCTTCTGAAGGGGCCCTTCATAAATGACGTCACGCTTTTTTCCCATATATTTGACCCCCCTCCACCCCTTTGTCACAATATGTCACACTTCAGTGGGACCCCCTCCCCCCCCCCCCGTTTGTCACGCGTCACGCTATGTTGGATAATGCATGATGTCACACTTCTTGTTACCCCCTCCCCTCCCCTTGTCACACTTTGTCACAATTTCACAAACCCCCATCCCCCCCTCGAAACGTGACATCATTTATGAATGATCCCGAAGTAATTGTCCGCAATTTTTGTTCGGCGCATAGCGCCATCTCTGCTTGAAAATTTTCTTTCAGTTATATCAATTAAAACATTTTGGAAGCATTTTACTATTAATTAATTATTTTCCCGTTTCTTTTGTCAGGCCAAGGCTGAACTTTATCGTTAACTGTTTAACGATTCGTAACAGTTAACTAACTGGATCAAGTTCAGCCTTGGTCAGGCAAGCCTTATTTATAATTGTAATGATAAATTGTTATAAATAGCAGATAGTACATGTCTTGGTTGAGTAAATGATTAGGTAACAAATATAAAACTCATTGTTAAAAAAAGAGTTTGTTGCCATTAAGCAGTTACACTGAAAGGACTCATGTATAATAAGAGTTTGAGGCAAGACTTCTCTGAAACAATGAAATGAAAAACGAGAATTGTGCACGGAAGCAAACATTTAAGTTTTATTCAATTGCCAGTACGAAATAGGCAGGTGTACAAGCGGTTACATTGATGAGCGCAATGGGCCCTGCGGCGACAATGATTTACAATACGTTTGCTTTAACCTCCTCATTCCAAGTGTACCCAATTGGGTACATTTTAAAATACTGTTTATTAACAACTGTTTGTGCTATTTGACAGCTAAAACACCCCGTTGTTTTTTAAATGAATCAACAGATAGTTTACTTCGTTCTAAACATAGAAATTGGGCACTAATTATTAATTAAAATTTAAAAAAAAAATTTTTAGTTATTTTGTTTTGGAATCATTTTTTAAATCAGAGAACCAAAAAATGGCGCCAAAATTGTTTGTGCTTAGTTCTGGGGTCTGAAGAGGTTACAAATACAAATACAAAAGTGACGACCAGCAACAGGCTCAGGGCCCAGCTAGGCTGGTCCTAGTCCATTTAGCAGTCCCCAATGAACATCAAGAGATTTCTTAAACGTTTTTACCCCTCTACAATTAACAGTCGCTTCTGGTAAACTATTCCAATTGCCTATAACCCTATTGAAGTAGTCATTTTTCCTAATTTCAAGATTAGCCTGAAATTTGAAAAGCTTAAAACAATGACCTCTGGTTCTACTTTCAGCACATAGCTGCAGTCCGTCCACATTTCCCATTTTAATGAATTTAAACAACTGAATCATGTCCCCTCTGACTCTCCTTTGCTCAAGACTATACATATTGAGCCTTTTAAGCCTAACCTCATAATCTAAGTCTGAAAGACCACTTACCAATTTAGTAGCCCTCCTTTGAAGCCTTTCCAATAAGGTTAAGTGAGGATGATCAATATAGACTCGACGTTATAATCGCCAAATTTGATGAATAATACTTAAGTAATTATATAAATAGCGTCATGTTTTCAATGATAAATTTAATTATTAAGGTCAAATTTCGACTGTTGGGCTAACTCTAGTGTTGTCAAATGGACAGGTTTTTATTATAATGGAGGTCTCGCTAGGAACGTCCAATAAACAGTAGTGATTTTTTCAAGCATTCCATATCCTAATAAAAAAAAAAAATCTTTGAAATGCATCAAACAGTTTCAAATAGAAAACCAGTTTCAGTACAACTGTAGTCATCAAAATAATATATTTAAATATACATCTTTTAGCTGAGTTTTAGTTTAAAAAACATTTTTTTCAATAACAGTGGAACAAAGTTATTTCTGCAAATATAAATGAATAGGTATTGCTGCATATTCCTTCTTCACATTGTAAACCCTTATTTGCAATTATTATCTAGTCCTGTATATCTATGTATTTCGATATATTCGAAGAAATACAGCAAAGCCTCAATTCGTTGTTTTTCAAGTTGGATGTCAAGTGAATCATGCATAGTTTATGAGGATTGGAAAGAACTAAATTATTATACTAGCTGATCCACCGCAGGACATCTGCGGACTATAACCATTTTAAAATCTTAAAAAGCGCTTTAAAATTCGAAAGGCTTAAGAAAAGATCGCTAGATATAAACATGAGAACCGATCGCTCGATATAAACAAACTAAGATGTTGCCACTCCAAAGAATCGGAAATTAAAAATTGAGTTATGAATGGAAATTCTTTTCAAGAAGTAGAAATTTGTTAAAATCCCCGCAAGTTACGACAAAAAAAAATATTATGTTACTTTTTCATGGCAATCATTTAACAAATTTTTAAACATCGTTTTACCACAGTTTGCTTTTTTACATAAAGTCAGTAACTTATCTTTTTTTTTTTAATTTAATTTTTTTAATTTAATCGTAACTGGTCCATGTTAAGTGGAATATATCTATATATATAGATATAGGTAGAATCAAAGCCATGGGATGACTTGTGTGAGATAATTCCCCATGTAAATAATAGGAGACAAAATATTGACACAACCGCAACACCCTAATAAAATAGATAATCAACGGAATTAAATGCAAATAGCAATAAAATTGCAGACATCGGGGTGATGTGGAACCCCTTTATCCCAACATAAAATCTAGAGCTTCGGGATAAAAATCTTCTCAGCATATTAAATTAAAACATTTTATGAAGTTAATATCATTTTTTGATATCTTTTGCAAAAGTCAACCATTCAAAAAGATTTTAAATCAAATATAAACAGCTCCTATAAAAAAATTATTATTTTATTTGTAGCATAATCCAAGGATTAGGTAAACTTTCAAAAATAATAAATAGAACAAGCAAGGATATTTCTACTCTCCAAAACTACTTACCTTTCTGTTCATGTAAGTCCCTGGTATCCCCTTTCGACTACACCACTGGTTTATGCTTTTGTAACACAAAATTAAAATTTTTTCTTCAAGTAAAAAATTAGAAAAATAGCATCATAAATGAAAGTACGTATCTTTACATCTAAAACGCCATTTTAAATCATTTTTTTAATCTTGCTTGTTTTTTAGTAGAAACTTCTCTTTTTTTTTTGTTAATGTTCCAATCATGTTTGAATATTCTCTATCGTTTCGTACACCAAATATTTTACTCACGTAGCCAAGAAAAAAAAAAAAAAAGGATGGAAAGTAAGGGCAGACATATGTAATTTCAAAATTTTCCAGGGGGGTGGGGGGGGGGCAAAGGGTATGTTTTCAATGCATATTATAAGTAAAAAACAACGATACACAAAAAAAAGGTATAAATTCAATGTATTTCTAAAAGTCAACAGGGGTCAGTTGACCCCTCTCCCCCACTGATTGCCCAAATGACAGGCATGAGTAAGAGGAAAATAAAAAACATTTTAAGAATTTTAGGAAGGTTTATCCAATCTGATAACAAATACTTTTTTTTTGTCTTTCGTTGAAAACTTAACTGACGTTATAAATGGTAAATAAGCAAATAAAGGATACAGGAAAAATGGAATGAGGTTTTGTTACTGTATTTCACTTGTTAGAATTTTAAATTTTATGTACTTTTCAATGTGTGTATTCCAGAAATTTTTACTCCTTTAATAAAGATATTTTTCTGATGAGTTATTGGTTTTCATTCTTGGACAGAACCTGAGAAGGCAGGAAATGAAATGCAAAGCCAAATTTAGCAGAGTTCTAGAAATAAAGATCCCTTCCATGTACTTTGAAACTATGCAACAAACAGCAGGAATGCAAAATGGAAAGAGAAACCTTCCTTTTGATTGGTTAATATTATTTATGTTTACAAATGATAAGTCAGAAGGATGTCTATATGGAATTTGTTAAGGACATTCAACCAATTTCCATAGAATATACTTTTTTACCAATTTTAAACAACGTTAATGGTAATGATTGTTTAATTCAGACTTCAATCATCAAGATTGGGTAACTAAATTTTAATACCGTATTAGAAGTACACTGTTAAAAATTTCCGTAAGAAAATAGTAAAATAACCATTTATTTGATTGTTATTTTACCATATTTAATTACAACAGTTGAATAACCACTAAAAAGATGGTACTCAAACCGATGATTGCGAAAAAAATCCTTTATTCTCTGTTTATCCTAAAGAACGTTTAACTAACCGTCATTTTCAAGCGCTCAATAAGAATCGGGCTTCCATCTTGGTTGCGAAACCTTACCGGTCGTACGTTGTTTTAAAATAGGAATACGGATTTATCAGTTAAAATCTGCATGTGTATATAAAAAAAAAAGAAGAAAAAGTGGCTTAAGCAGTGGATACTAAATAGAAACACATACACACGTAAATCAAAAATGGGAGGCATCGGATTCCCGAACTGTTTAAGAATGAGCGAACCCATCATTTGAGCTGCTGAAGCTTGTTTGTATTTAAATTTTTGCAGCAAATAAAATTATTTTCGTCAATATACAGTAAATTTAGACCAAAAAGTAAATTTGGATCCAATCAAAATAGTTCAGATATACAGTAATAATATACAGTAAATTTAGACCAAAAATAATATTGTATCCAACCAAAATAGTTTCAGTTTTTGATTGGATCCAATCAAAAACTGAAATCTCAATTTAAGGCTGTTTGCCTGTTGGAAAAGAAGATTTATTGATAAATAAACGTCCGCTTTACGTGATGACGGTGGCCGAGTGGATAGAGAGCAAGACTTGTACACCACGCATTCGGGGATCGAGTCCTGCAAGCTTCGTTTGCTGTTTCTACGCCTCGAAATGGTTCAAAAACGGTGAAAATTTTGTTTTGAAATCGTTTTTAAATGGTTATAAAACCGTAAACTTTTGTATTTACGGCTTTTTAACCAAGTTGATTGGAAATGGTTAGGTCCCGTAAAGATAGAAAAATGTTCCAAACCGTTTATTTAACGGTGAATTAGATGGACAGACTGCTGCCGGTCATTTAACCGTAATTTCATGATGAAATTTCTAACAGTGTAAGCACGTGTATTTGGCGTATTTGTATTTAAGAAATGCAGTATTTTTTATTTTCTGTTCGTAGAATAACATTCACCATTCTCCGCATTTTTTGAAATTCTCGAGAAAATTCTTCTGAATTCTTACCCTGATAAGTTGTGACTAGAGAATTTCATGAGTTTATCTCTGGAGACGCCTCGGAAAGTAGTAGAACTTCATTTCTGATAGTGAACACGGATGCCAAACGTTTTGACTTTGGGGGGAAAACACAGGCTATAGGAGCCTTTTGTCCAAATAGGAAAATCAGTATCTATTTTTCCCTGGGAAAACTAGCAAGTGTATACCAGGCTGAAGTGATGGCCATTCATCAAATATTGTTTGGGAAGACTATAATTGCTGAATTGGCTGCAGCGGGGAATTAAGTGACCCTTTATTGGGGTCCCTGGCCACTGTGGCATTTATGGCAATGAGATAGCTGACCAACTTGCGAAATTGGGCTCTGAAACACGCTTCATTAGCCCAGAGCCAGTTCTTGGCCTGCATTATAGTATAATAAGAAAAACCATAAAAGGCGTCCTTTTGAAAGTGACTCATACTGCCTGGCTTAAAAGTAACAATCAAAGACAAGCGAAGGACCTTAACCAAAATTATTCCTGGTTAAGATCTAAAGAATTGCTGAAACTCAGCAGAAATGAGATACGAGTGATGATTGGTCTATTAACTGGTCATTACTATCTCAAGAGACATCTTAACATCAGGGCATCCTTGCTGATCCATTATGTAGAGGATGTCAAGTCGCAGAGGAAAGCTCAACACACATTTCATGTGAATGGGACTTTTTCTCTGCACAACGACTTGAATATCTAGGATATCCATACTTGCCAACCTTGGAGGAAAAAAAACAGGAGATTTTTTTCAATGACGCCCCCCCCCCCCCCCCCCCCCACACACACACACACAAAATGAACAATTAAACTGACTTATACAAAAAAAAAATTTTTAATGTTCATTACAGCAGTATTTGATAAAATTTTATCATCAAATGTTTGATCGAAACATTTTTTAGCAAAATTATTTTTTATGAGCAATAGGATGAGCTATTTTGTAACAATATATAATGATTACCAAAAAGGAAAAAAAAGCCAAACCCTAAGAGGATGAAAAAAAAAAATTCTATGCAAAAAATATTTTAAAAACTAGATTATTAATAAGGATACAATATTAATAGTTACAACTAACTAAATGATCACCAAAATTTTTAAAAAAGGCTAAAATATTTCATTGAAATTTCGGGTGGGTGTGGCAAAAGGAGATGTGCAAATCCTCTACTACAGAGGCTAAATCGTAAAAAATATTAAAAATAATGGTAAATCAAAAGGTATTAATGTCCAAGAGATGGAATGAGATAGTACACAAGAACTAGGAACTTTTATCGAAGCGGATGCAATCGGATTTTTGAAAAAATCGGGACTGACCCTTGAAAGCATATGAAAGACAAAATGCGGAAGTTTTACTGCTAATTTGTAAAAGTTTCGTAAAGAAAGTATATACGCGTACTGCTTCAAAATTTTCTCATTTAAAAAAAGGAAAAAGTACCAAAATTACGTATATTCGCGGAACCGAAATTTTGACTTTTCAAAAATACCAAAAATACGGAATTTCGTCAAAATACAAGAAAATTACATAAAAACTACTCGGTGAATAATTACGATCCCGAGTGCCGTCCATTGAGCAAAAAAAGATTGTAGCTTCATTCATTTATTTTAAAGCGAAAATTCCAAAAAACGGGAGAAAATTGTGTTAAAGGGGAGATCGGGAGACAGACGCAAAAAACGGGAGTCTCCCGTTAAAAACAGTAGACTTGGCAGGTATGGATATCATTATATCGAAACCTCCGAATTATTGCTGAAATTTGTTTCAGCTATTCGTCTGTTTCAGGCTCAATAATTTGGGTTGTTAGTACAATAGACCTGTGGTCGCAGTGCTAATGCTCCTTAGAGCCACCCCGAAAACCATTCATTCATTCATTCATTCATTCGTCAATGCAGAAAAGCTCCGAATACTGCTGGCGACTAGATATGCACATGATTTTTTTTTTTTTTTTTTCATTTATCACTACATACTTAAGTACAACTTTATAAAAGAAATGACGACAAAGCTTAAAAAGAAATGAGACAAAAATAGAAAATAACTATCTTTATATATCATTGCTATAAAAATCATCGAGACATCGATCAAATCATTTCAATAATTGGTAAAAAAATAAGTTATCTCACATTCATAAATATAGATATTGGCTGCACAGCAATGAAACAATATCCACACATGCACAGACCAATCAATGATCTTAAACATAGAAAAGTCACAAAAAGTATGTACAGTCATTTTACAGGTGTATGATACAAGTTTTGCAATGAGAAATCAGGGTTGCCAGATCTTCGGCACAGAAACTAGCCGGAGGCAACTAAAAGTCGCCCATATTTTTTTCTTTTTTAACTTATGTTTGATTTTAAATATCATTTCCCCATTGAAAACACTATTTGTTGCTTCAAAAATGCCAAAAAAAAAAAGACAATTATTTTTTAATTTCACCCAAATTTAAAGTTGCTCAAAGAGTTTCCAGCCTACTTATTGAAATTTTAGGTCGCCCACCTCGGCGAAAGCAGGGTTCGTGATTTTTTTTTTTTTTTAAACAGACTTTGGATATTTATTACGTTACACTTAAAAAAGTAGTAAGACTTGTTGAACATTATGAAAAACACATTTTAAGCTATTTTCACTGCAAAAAAAATAATTAATGAGGATAAAAATGAACAAAGTTTTAATACGTATGCATGATTCAAAGGAAATTTAACCCTACCAGGAATAATAGTACACTTATAAACAGTAGTAAAAAATGAACAAATTTAATCTGAATTCTTTTGCTCTTGAAAGTTGAAAAAAATCCAAAAGTTGTGTGCACTTGATTTTACAATGAGCGCACTTTATGCATTTTTCTATTTTATAAATGAAATAACAACTTGATTTTTTTTTTAAATTTACCATTTAGTAAAACCATATGTTCACTCAGTCCATTACTAAAGACCGAAACTTTTTGTTTTAATCAGATAACTTTATTGAAAATGTCTAAGATAAAAACATATTTCAAAAGGGAAAGAAAACTTAAGCTATTATGGAACATAGGTGAAACATCTTTAAGGATACATATTCTGAATTCTAAACAACTTTGTTTTAAATTTTGTCACCCTGAATTATTTATAAAAGCAGGTGATATGTAGAACTAAAACGGTACTATTAAAATTAAAACACCTTTAGTGGATTATAATTACTATGACTGCTTCAATGAATTATGCTTTGATGTTAAGATATCTAAAGTGTAAGAATAATATTATAAAATTTAAAAAATAATAATTAGTTCTAAAGTTGTGAAATATATAATGCTCACACAAACACAGGGAGATCAATGAAGTTTTGCTTGTAATGGAGGTTGTAAATGCAACTTTTTATGTTTAAAGCAACATTTTCCAACACTAAAATCAATTTTTGGAAAAAAAAAATGTAATGATTTAAATCATTTTTTTATAAAAAAATCACTTGATTTAATTTGTGATTTAAATCAAGCAACCCTGGCAAAAAGTAGCCAAATCCGCATCTTTTGCCCAGTCTGGCAACACTGAGGAATCATGGTTTGGTATTTATGTGTTCATAAGGTTGGGTGTCACCGACAATTAACAGGTGGGAAATTACAATTGCAGTTAAATAAATGAACAGGCACTGAATGTGAGGGACTACAACGTTTTCAAGATAGTGATCAGTAATCAAATATTTGCATACAAGCAAATCCAGTTGCCTTATGTACAATAAGTAGTCACAAAGCATTTATGTACAATACATGTGAAATTTGCACCAGAATTTTTTTTTGTCTTCGAATGAGAAAATTGGAAAGACAGTCGGACCTCTATTTAAAACCATCAGAGAAGTTTGTTAAATGGGTCGACAAGGTGGCGCAGTGGTAAGGCGCAGGTCTCGTACGCCCGTGATGGCAGGTTCAAACCTGGCCCAAGTCTGGATTTTCAAGACGCAGAAAATCGTCTGCGACATGATAAAGATCCCTCGAGTGTCCGTTGGCATGGATACTCTCGGCTAAATTAAGTTCCTAGTGCAATTTGCATCAAATGAGAGCTCAGGTGCCGCCATCTAGGGGAAATGGAGCGTCCAAATTCTCAGTGGCAATGGCATCCACCGACAGTGGTGCTACTTGAAATAAAAATGGATGCCGATCACCGGGGTGAGCACTAGGTCTGCAAAGGTTAATGACCACACCCAGCCACATTAGAAAGCCAAAGAAAAAATAGTTTGTGAAATGGAAAAAATTCATTAAGCTTTTCACTATGAGGCTGGGACAATGCTAGTCCCAGCAAAAATTTACTTTCTGCTCTAGTATTATTAGTGTAGATATGGTATTCTGACGAGATTCCCCCATAGTACCTATACTATAGTCTGTGTAATTAGAATAGGCGCATCACGGTAGCGTTTCCTACTGCGTTGCCATGGCAGCTGCAAAAAAGATAACAGCGCCAGATTTTTTTTTTTTTTTTGCACTGCAGTTAAGGCAAATTGCATTACGACACCTCCGAATCAAAATATTATAATAATTGAGAAAAAGTAATGAGAAAGAATTTATTTTCCATTTATTTCTTTTTGATGCTGAGTAAATGCAATTAAATTGCTCATAAATTAAATCAAGAATGTTTCGATAAGATTTTAACCTTTACAAAATATCAAATACGATAAATGAGGTATACAATAGCTTTCTGAAACACATAAAAATAGTAGAATAAGACTTAGATTGGTTCAAAATTTTGATTACTTTATCTGACGCAATTACTTTTTGCCATTGAGAAATAAATCTGATTTGAATCCGTATATTATTATTATAACTAAAACAGCAAACTCACTTATGTTCGCCAAACCAAGTGGAGAAAAAGTTTCTAGCACAGAAACCATGACGACCAGAAGGGGAAATGGTCGAGTTGTGTGACCTTGACACGCCGATTCTAATTACGCAGACTATAGTATAAGTCTTGTTTTACAGCAAAAATATAGCATTGTGTCCATCAACTGATATATAACAGTAGAAAGATGTGATAAAGGTGCAGAAACCTTTTCCCTACGGCACTAGTGCAAGTGCTGTACCAGTAAAAATGAAGCTTTTTGCCACCTGCTAACTGCATAAGTAAACCATCAAATAATATTTTTTTCCTCTTAGTATGTTAGCTATGTTGGTATAGATTTTGTTTTATAAAATTACATACCTGAAATCCTTACAATAACTTCCATATAGCAGCATAAATATATGCCAACAGTTTAAGTGCTTGCCGTGAGAAAAAGGTTTTAAATTCTTTATCAGTATCAAAAGGTTAAAAAGGGTTACATTTTACAATGCTTGACGTTCTATAAGGGCACCTTATAAACTCGTAAAAGCACTTGATATCATATAAACATGACTTTTCAAAAATAAATTATATCAATTTGCTGTAATTTTTCAACTAAAAAAAATGAAAGAAGAAGAATTGCAATCCGGAATTGGAATTATTCCCTAATTTTGAAAATAAATTTTTATACTTATTTTAAAATACACGGCGCATATTAAATTACCCAAAAAAATTTGATAAGAGGTGTATAAAGAACAGAAATATTCGATAAATATTTAATAAAAGGAATTTGTAGGTTACAAGGAAAATGTTTGTTAAACAGAGAATGCCCTTCTTTTTCTAAGTTCTTTCGCATGGAAAAACCTTAAATGTTCTTACTTTGTAGGGAAAAAGACTTTGCAAAATACAAGCTCGTTAAATAGAGGTCCACTCACCACCCACTCATACAGGTTTGAAATCTTGGTCTTTTTTGCACACATTGCAATACTTCCCACATTCAACTGGTGAATTCAAGATTCTCGTGGATGAAATACCGGGTTGAGGCGGTGAAAATGATGAAATATTTACATTAGGGGTCATTCATAAATAATGTCACGCTATGAGGGGGGAGGGTGTTCAATAAATTGTGACAGTTTCTGACAAGGGGAGGGGGTATCAAGAAGTGGGACATTACAGTTTGATTTCTATGAAAACATTTAACATCAGCAAATTAAATTAATTTTTTTAAAGTTCTTTTGGTTTTATAACTTGATCTTAAACTTTTCTTGATCATTTTGTATCGTAAACAGCGATGCTGATGAAGGTTGAAATTTCCTTTTGTTAAAAGTTTGAAGGGAAATTTTCTTCGGCATTGACACTTTAAAGATAAAATTATGTGGGCCATTTTTTCAGAATTTGAACAATTGATATTTTTTACTGTTCTATACTCATTATCTTTTGTATTGCTAACCTTAACCTCGTTTTATACAAACTAAGTACGCCTGTAATAATCATCATTATTATTATGCTCTCAAATGTCATTAAAAGTTCAAAAATAGAATGAGAAACGTGATCCATAAGGCAGTGCTTTGTTTCTGGACTGCAAGTATGTATGCTTACGTAATTACCGTGACCTGCGACACAGGGTGCTGGGGTATGATAAAGTCTGACATTTTGTGACAGAGGGGGGCAGGAGTCAAATATATTGAAAAAAAAAAAAAAGCGTGACTTCATTTATGAACGGTCCCTTAAAAGGACAAACTGATCAAAATTAAAACGAAACAATCAAAAAAGGAACTCTCCTTACGCTGTGGCAGTGATAATAAATTTCATTTAAGACATCCCTTGTCCAATGACTTAAATGACTCAAGATTAACTTGAATTTTAAAAATATGAATATATTATTATTTGGACTTGAAATATACAAATGCTTTAATCATGTCAACAGGTCTTAATTAGCAGAAATAATGGCTCAGGGCACACTGCTTACCATTATATCTACGTGATAGAAAACTATGATAATACTCGTAAACTGGCTACTAGCCCAGTAGCAGAATTTTCTGTATAAATCTGCAGCACAAGTTTCAGAAGTCGAAATTTATCTGCGGCCCCAAATGATGCTCAACCAAATTCACAATCACAAAAAATAGCAAACTATGCATTTTAAAACAGTCGACATATAACAACACATGCAGACAATAAATAAATATGACCATTATTCAATTTATACATAAGGGATGAGTATTTATCCTGGGGGAAAACATCATTTAAAAACAGGAAAAGTTTTTTTCCCGGTCGCATTAGAAAAAGAGAAAAAATTGTAAGGTGGATAATTAATCTGCAAGAGCTTCAAGATAAATCTGCCATGCTGCATGATTTCTGCTACCAAGGACACTAGTACAGCATAAATTTTAAAACTTTCTCTACCACTAGGGCAACATGTCCCACAAGCGGGGTTGGCAAGTTTTTGCCATAGAAGGAAAAATACCTGGAAAAAACCTGTTAGGAGCCGTTCATAAATGACGTCACGCTTTTTCCCCGTATATTTGACCCCCCTCCCCCCTTTGTCACAATACGTCACACTTCAGCGGACCCCCCCCCCCCTTTGTCATGCGTCACGCTATGTTACGTAATGCATGATGTCACACTTCTTGTTACCCCGTCACACTTTGTCACAATTTCACGGACCCCCTCCCCCCTCGAAGCGTGACATCATTTATGAATGATCCCGTAAAAACGGTCTCGGCAAAAATAGGATTCACTGTATATGTTTCTTTCTTTTTTACAGGCTAAAAGTTAACTAAAACATCAGATAAAATATAATAAGTTTTGGTTTTAAATCAATGGTATTCATACTTAATTAATGCAATAAGTAATGAGTATAATATACACATTATACTATTAGAAGATTTATGAAAATTTACTCATTTTCATAACAAAATTAAAAATGAAACTATATACAAAAGTAAATAAATAAATAGGAAATTAAATGACCTGCTTATGTTGCTTTTATCTAGTTTTCCCAGTTTCTACTGGAAAACAACAACAACAACAACTGGAACAAGTTTAATGAGTGGTCGGGGGGAGGGGGAATCATTGTACTTTTATAACTGACCTTATAATGTATTTGACGACGTTGATGAATTTCAGGATAAAAATGAAATGACTGAAAGGGATATAACAATTTTTTTCCTTTTTTCTAAAAGAAAAAAATAGATAATCTATAAATTTGCCTCAATAAGATGTAACAGAACTTTTTTTATCGTATAATTTTGAGTTTATTTTAACTGCACTTTTAATTTGTAACACTTACTAACAAAATAAAAGTATTCATTAATACCCATAAATAATTTTAATTATTTAGGCCCATATTAAATTATTTAAGAACTTACTGCATATTATTTAAGGACAATAATTAGTTTTGCCGGTTTTTTCCATGTTTGCTGGATTTTTCCAGTTTTTGCCGCTGACCGGCAAAAATACAAACCCCACAAGCAGTTTCAAATGACCAAATTGATGTGTAAAAATAACTTTTCACTGGCAATTTACGTCCCTTTTGTTTAAACTGAAGGTTTTAGTGCAGGTTAATTCAAGTATTGGAAAATGACAGTACGAATTGCTGCATTGCCAAAGACTATAGATACATTATTATAAATTAGCTTCATTCAATGCCCTGTCATGAAGGATAATTGAGAGTTTATGAAAAAATACTTGAACCTCTTGCAGAATTGCATTTTCCACACCTTGTGCATCTACGTATATATACAAAAAAATTAACACTTTGAAAGTGTTGCTTTACAGATCACAAATTCGTATCAACTTCTTTCAAAGCAAGCTTTTTTATCAACAAATATATTAATATTTTAAAAACAAAAAAGTGGACAATGCAAGATTAAAGTATTCAACAAATGTACATATAAATGTCGATTAAATATTCAAGAAGCCTTGTCAGAGAAGCGTGAATAAGGGGGGAAATAAATAAACAAATATACAACACAATTCCAGTGCATAAATAGAATACAATGTAATCATTTCCAAATATATCGTTTGCTATCCAAAATTGAAATATTAAGTAAGATATTTTTGTCTAAATTTAAAAAATTCTTAAAAAGGGAAACTGGAATAAAGACAATAAATTATAATCGATTTCCTACGTTTAACCAAAAAGCCAAATCACCCCGTATTTTATTTTTTAAATATATTTTTTGCTATTCTGAAATATTTTATATATATATATATATATATATATTCCCTTTTTTCCTCAATATTCATTCACAAAAAATAAAAAATAAATTAATAATAATACTTTGATATACTAAATTTCAATCTTTTCCTCAGATTAAAATGAGAAAATGTTTGAGAAAAAAACTTAAACCGTTCTTTGTTAACCAACCCCAACAGGGCGTGATTGGAGGGAGGGGTAGATGGTATTACAACGATAATTCATCATATCATGTGATACTACAGTCCTCATATTAACTAAAAAATTACAAAACAGAACAAGTCATTAACTTAATAAAAAAAGAAAACAATGATGAAGTAAAATATTTATACTCAAAGACTTCTGAGTTAAAAAAATTCTCCCTTTTTGTTACATACGGGACATTTGTGATCTCCTGTATATAACAAAATTTAAATATTTTTTAATTAAGATGGCCTATTTGAAAAGAAATTAGACACTAATGTTGCTCTAGGAGTATACAAAATGTACTAAAAAATTTGAAAACTTTTCATTAATATTTCCATAATAAAAAATATATAAATGCTTCGAAATTTTTTGCTACGAAATATACCCCATACGTAACACAAAAATACTCAAAATATATCTTCTGTTTTTGAAGATATATTAAATAAAGGAGTACTGTACCAAAAGTAGCAGAGATGGATCTCCCCCTCCCACAATGTCTAAAATGCATTAAACACTGAGAAAATGGAGCAAAAATATTCCCCAGTTTTCTGGATAGCAAAGGAATAACAAAGAATTAAAGATTTTTTTACTGCATGTATTAAACATCAGGGTGAAAACACCTTATGGGTTTAACGTTTTCTTCCCTTTTTTCTTCTTTTTTTTTTTTGCAATATTATCCTTTATAAATTTTCCAATACATTCAATTTGAAAATTCACGGAAATGATAAATTACGCATCCATAGTTAGTGGTAAAAAATAATTTATTATTACAACGGCAATGAATACTAAACTTAAAAGAATCCATTTCTAAAGACGGCAAGTTGACCCAACAAAGTTGTTCCAACAAAGAGAATTCGATGAACAAACATTTCAATTAAACCAGGGGTTGAGCCGGTGGTCCTTTCACAAAATTCTGAATTTCCAAACCTTATTTTTTACAGAATTGTTTATTAAATACCTGGGAAAAAATAAATAAAAAATTTACCAGTTATGCTTAAATTTTGAATGTTCACGAAAATTTGAACATTCAAAATTTAAGCATAACGAACGATTTTTCATAAAAACGTCACAAATATCGGACCCTTTTCAAAATGCCGGATCGACCCCCGATTTGACGTTTCCATAACATGATACCCGCACAAAAGAAAACAATAACAAAAGTCAAAAACAACAGATTTTAATGATAACAAGTATGTCTACTACAAACATGAAACTTCCGAATGACCCCAATGAATTTGAATTAAATATGATGATACTTCAATTAATGACGCAAAAACAATAACAGTGACAAAGATCCTCATCCAACAATTTAAATTTCAACAACCGAAGAGCAGTTTCACCACTAACCAAATTCTCATTGCAGACTGCATAACAGAAGTGAAGTATAATTTGTACAGGAAATAAATACTATGTACATCTCTCATGAAAACATGCTGCATGATGTCATGATGACCACATCCACATCCTTAGACTCTCTCATAAGAATTGGGAAGAATGAAAGCATGACAAAACAATAGGCAATAAATTTCCCACATTTTGTTTGGTCACCATTACTCATCAGCATATTTACAGTTCGCTCAGTCATCGTAATCGTCCATGTACTCATCACATTCGTAGTAATCTGGAACGGCCTCTTCTGCAAGAGAGGAAATGAAGCTATTTTAATGAAATATAATGCCAAAACTAAGTTTTAAACCAAAATAGGAATTTATAATAGTCAGTGTAATTAGAATAGGTCGCATTTCCAGCTTTGTCCCCGTGGCAACTGCGGGGAAGATAACAGAGCCAGACTTTTTTTTTTTGCACTGCAGCTGAGGCGATCGCATTACTTCACCTACGATTCAAAATATTAGAATAATTGAGAAAAAGTAATGAGAAAGAATTTATTTTCCATTTATTTCTTTCTGATGCTAAGTAAATGCCATTAAGTGTCTCATACATTAAATCTGGAATGATTAGATAAGCTTTCAGCACTTACAAAATATAAAGTAAAATAAATTGGCTATAGAATAGCTTTCTGAAACACATCAAAATATGAGAATAACATTTAGATGGGTTCAAAATATTAGAATGCTTTATCTGATGCAATCTATTTTTGCCATCGAGACAAATCTTATTTGAATCCGTCTATTTTTATTATAACTAAAACAACAGACTTATGTTCCCCGAATCAAGTGGGGGAAAAGTTTCCGGCATGGAAACCATGGCGGCCAGAAGGGGAAAAGGTAGAGTTGTGTGACCTTGACACACAGATTCTAATTACACAGACTATAATGAGTTTCAATAGGCTATAACCTAGCAAGGACTAAAATTCAGGACAGGATAGTGGTCCTTGATCGGAATTTTTTGCACCGAGGACCTCTTGATCCAAAACAATGTACTCAGAAGATGGGGGTAGTATTTTGTAAGTAGCTATTGACGAGTTTTAGTGATATGAACCAAAATATTTTGGAAACAGTTTATTATCAGTTAATTATTCCCGCTTTTCTTTCGTCGCACAAGCCTCATTCAAAATTGTAATGTTATATTGTTACAGATAGCAGATGGCCACATGTCTGGGTGAGTAAATAATTAGGTATTTAATATAAAGTAGGGATGTAACGAATATTCGGCCACTATTCGGCCCTTCGGTCGAATAGTCATTTCATCACCAAGCTGAATATTCAGCCAAAGGGCCGAATAATGGGTAAGGTCAAATTCGGCCTGGCCGAATATTGATGGACTATTCGGCCGAATAGTGAAAATGTAAAAAAATAAAGAAATTAGTAGATTTTAAACATTTAAAATTATAATATTTATTGCAAAAGAGTACATTAGTTTATAGCTACAATAAATAAAAATAATTTAGAAAAAACCTACTTTTTTTAAACCTTGTTTTAGGCTTGACTAAGCAAAAACATATTTTAAATTTAGTATTTTATATTTAGCATTTGCTCCCAAAGCTGACAATAGTTAATTATGATATATGAGAAATTAATTTTGTTATTAACAAAGTGGAATCAGACTTTGTTTGGGTAGACTGATTTATTGTGAATATTGGGTAAGCGAGAAATGTGAAAAGCCTAGAATATATCATTAATATTTAGGTAGCATAAGTTATTGGGGTTTTTGAAAATAAAAATATATTCCAGTTAATTGTATTAAATTTTCATAGATCTTTTAAAAATAGGTATGTAAAAAATCCCATAAAATAAAAATATTAACTTTTATAACTTCTAAAATATCTCCATAAAACAGTTTTAAGCAAGGTAAAAGTACACTAAGCAATAGTAGCTCTTTCATCTGAATTAAATAATTAGTAAAATAATGCTAATGCTTACTACCATAAAACCTGTCATTTCTATTCCACTTGCGGGTGAAATTCTTAGTTTTATTACATTCAAAACACATAGTGAAAATAGATTCATTTTAATTTGTTTTAAATTCTTAACAAACAAAATTAAATCATAAATCATAGATTATGTGTAATTGGTGTGTAGACTTTGTCAATAATTTTAAATTTGTCAAATACTTTCTACTACAACGATTTTCTAGAAACTTTAACATTCGGCCGCCGAATACTCGGTATACGGCCTAAGACATTGGCCGAATATTCGGCTTCGGCCTAGAAGAAACAGCCGAATATTCGGCTTCGGCTTGGAAGAAGTGGCCGAGTATTCGGTATTCGGCCAAATCACTATTCGTTACATCCCTAATATAAAGCTCATAGTTAAAAAGAGTGTGTTGTCATTAAGCAGTCACATAAAAAGCAACTATAATAAGGGTTTGAGTGAAGGCTTCTCGGAAACCGACGGAATGGAACATGAGGATAACGTGCGGAAGCAAACATTCGAGTTTTATTCAACTGCCCCTGCTCTCGGTATGAAATCTGCAGAAGTATATGTGAGTGCCATTGGGCCTGCGGCAACAATGATTTACATTACGTTTGCTTTAATTGAGGAAAACAAAACGAAACTCGATGTTATGATCGATATGAAGACTTATATAATCATATAAATAGCTTAATGTCTTCACTGCTAAATTTAATTATTAAGTTCAACTGTTGGGTGAACTCGAGTAAAATTTCCCCTGGTGTGAGGTACTGTGCAGATAGTTAACAACAATCAGTTATGAACATATCTAAAAATAAAAAACTTGTTTTCGCAAAAATGGAATTTTCCTGCCTAAACTTTTTCTATTTATTTTTCACAGTACCTATAAAGTAAGATATGTCACCTTTCTTGCATCTCCTTGCAGGGATCAGAATTTTCCCTTTTGAAATATTTAACAATAATTTATAAAGTGTGGACTAATATCTTTTGACATAATTTTCATTGAATTTTTTCAGCTCTTTATTACATTCGTAGCGCAATTTAGCTCCATGCGGCACATGGGAAAATCCAAAACCCTGGCCCCCTCCCCCTCAAAAGGAGAAGTCTGAAAACTCAACTTAGGCCTCTAAAAAATGCTTCCAAATAAAAAAAAAATTTAATGCAGAAATATTGAGTTATTTCATTTAATTGATATGCAATAAGCTAGGGCAAATTACAAAGTGATTAACCTTTAAATTATATCGATTTCATCAATGTATGAAATTATCATTCAATTGAGAAAGATTTCACAATGGAAAATAAGAATTTACTGGTACAGTATGGGTCCTCGAATCCGGAACACTCGGGATCGTGACCTTTCCGGATTTTGGGTCCTCCTTCAAAAAATTTTGTAAGTAGCATCAGAGCCCATATACTATGCTCTGGAAGTTTTTATTAGCATTTTTCTCATTTCTAGCACCTTTATTATCGTATATACTCGACTATAAGTCGTGAAATTTAGCACAAAAAACGAGTCGGTTTACATTCGAGGAAAGACATTGAAACACCTAGACTTTTTCCGATACCATTTTAACCACTTTAATTGCACAATAAAAGAAAAGGATTTTGTCAAACTCTGATATGACTTTATATTCTCTCGCCACTAAACTGCGGTAAAAGGTCAAACCATCAGGAAAATACGAGAAAAGCCGATTTTTAATTTCCCAAATGTTCTGTATTGCGCAAAAATTAGAGATCCTTTAAAAAATAAATATAATAAAACTACGAGAGATTTTTAAAAAGCAAAATGTAATAATATTAACTCACAATTAAAGTAACAATTAATAAAAACTCTAATCGCAAAAACGAACCTTTTCAGAAAATTGCGGAATAACTTTTTTGAAAGCCGCACATTCTTCATTACATTTTATTTTCCTCCTTTTTTAAATACCTATTTTTAAAAAAACAATACAAATTATTTTCCGATTTTTCTTCAAAAAACAAAAGCTTTCATTTTTAACTTATGATTCTTTCAGAAAAATTCCGGATTTCGAGATTCCGAATCTGGGGTCCCATACTGTATTTTGTTTCGAGGAATCGTAAACACATGTACAAAAAAAGTAAATTTTGCATTTCTGGCATTTATGCATTATACACTAACACATGCAGAAAGTTGGATTTGATTTAACAGCATAGAAAGAAACTGTTAAATTTAGTTTACACACTAAAAATTTAGATGAATTTAAATGATGACTTTTGAAGAAATGAGGATAGAAAAAGTCATCTTAGGCAAAATGAAGAGAAGAAATAGATGGAAACATACGTCTTGGAAATCGAAAACCATCTCCAGCATCATCTGATTCATAATCTTCTTCCTCCTCTTCTTCTTCTTCTTCAACATCTTCTTCCTCTAAACAGCAAAGAAAAACGAGTACACGAGTGATTACACACTGGCTGCCTAAAACTAAAGCAAACATGATGCTGACCCAACAATGCACACACGAGTCTTCAACTCAAAGTTCAAGACAAAAGTTTACAAAATCCGAGTAATTTAAATACACATAGTAGCTCAAAATATCCAAAACAAATTTTATTAGGTATTTCGATAATATAAAACTGTTTCAAAGCCTGCAAAATTAACTTATGTGAGCAATACTTTAAAAGATATTCTGGTTTTTGTAAATCAATTTAGTTGCTTTCATTTTACATTTAAAATCTTTAAACGCAAATTTATCCGATTTGTATTTTTGACCAATTACGGGTAATCCCTATGGTTTATGATCAGCTAAAGATAGAGCTTTGAAACTTTGTATGTATACTCCACAGAATGTGTTTAAAAAAAATGAGCTTGGGTTTGACTCTTAAGTTTGTAGTTTGTTTTTAATTGTTGAATTTGAATTCTTGAATAAGGTGTACTTTTTCCTGAGAACAAAAAAAAATATATTAAAATTTAACAAAGTTTCAGAGTTTAATTCCATTTTATTCTAGAATGTTTGGGAAGTATTACACAGAAAAAAAATTTTGAAAAAAGGTATAATTGAGGATGTTATCAAAAATTCTAAAAATTGAAAAAAAGAAAGTTTTTTTTTATTTTAAATTTTAAATAAATTGTTGATTACACTTAGGTCCTACTTTCAAATTTCATTTCTGATCATAATTAGAATCAAACACATGCATTATTTTTTGTATGATTGTTAAACAAAAAAATTTTGGAAAGTGGTGATGTGTCCCTTTAAATAAAACTTTATTAAAGATTTTCTTTTTCCTTTGAAAGATAAGTCATGGAACACACTTAGGCAAGACAAGATGAATAGTTAAAACTCATTTTACTTTTAAGCACATACTAAACAGATGCAAAGGAAAAGAAAGCAAATCATTCTTCAATTCCATCATTACATAAAGTTTGTAAATAAAAGTTAGTTTAAAATGTATAAGCAGGTAATGATATACTTTTATCGTCCCTAATTTGAAAGGGAAAAAAAATGTTTTTCTTACAATGAAGTCCCACAAATACTGTACATCTATAAAATAAATTTTGATTCATTAAACTAATCCCCAAGATACCTGTATTGAAAAAAAAAAAAAATGATACTTGAAAACTAACATTTCTAAATTTGCACTCTAAGCAATTTTGCCGTGAATTTCATTTCTTCCTCTCTTTATAATGGGGGCAAAAAAAAAAAAACATTTGTTTCACGCTCGATCATCACTTTCAAATAAAATAAGTTTTGCTTATGCATTGACAGTGGCAACTTTCACCAACACATACTTCTACTTAAATTCATAGCAAATAATTATCCCAGCAATTACAAACACAAATGAAAGTAAATACTCCTAGGGACACACAAAACTATTTGTTGGAAAAAACAGCACAAGAACGCATGAAAGTATCGAGCTCTTATTTTCGTTACATAAACACCTATTTCATAAAAGTGAATCATTTTATATGATTCACGGATATTTAAAGAAAAATGGTCTTTCGATTGATTTTTAAACATAATACACCTTAAAACATGCATTTAGTTTACTCTCCCACTCTCTCTATCTCTTTCAGGAGAAGTCACTTTTGCGAGTTGCTCTGCCCCGACTTCAGAATCTCTTCCCCCCTTTTATTCTACTCCAAATTTCTTTTAAGTTAATTTATTAAAAACTTTTAAAAAGTCAGAAGTTAAAAAAGTTAAAAATTAAAAAGAGTTACTAATAGATTGACTACATATTTATCAATAAATACATAATGTTTTGTTTGCACTGTGTTGGAAAAAAATTAGGCATAAAAAAACAACAATACATTGTTTTACTTTTAAGTTCCTGAATGAAATTTTTAAAACAGCCCTCACTGATTCATTTTTAAGTTTATGAATATATTTTTTTTAAATAACCCTTGTTGATTTATGTTCATGAATGCAATTTAAAAATAAAAAAAATGAAGCAGTGAAGCACAACAAATTTCTTTGCTCCAGTTTTACTCCAGTTTTGAGCAAAAACTTGTTGCTCCACTGCTTTACTCCAGACCTCTGCTTTTTCTTCTATTTTTAATATCATTGGCCAAAAAACAAAAAAACAAAAATCCTTAAGTTTTACCATTTCTTTTTACAGCTTTTACAAATCTGAAGTTTCATTTTCTGTTATCTTATATATAAGCGCCTTATTTTGTCTGTGTCTGTCCGCTATAGGATCCCAGGTCGTTTTACCGATCGGGACCACATTCGGCACGGTTAATGTTTACGACCCGAGAAACGCATCGCCGCAAAAATGAAAGCTGTGATTCAATTAGTTTTTTTTTAATTAATTTTTTTTATTAATTTTTTTTAATTTTTCAATGATTTTTTTTGACTCTTTTTATTTTACTTTTGCATTGTTGCCGTCGTTTCCAACCAAATAATTACAGTTACCATGTGAATAAACAAATCAATGTAGTTGCCATTGTTATTGTCATAAATGTAACAAATATACTAATAACAATCGAAACGTTTATCTCCGTTAACATCACATTGAGTGAGGCTTCGCTGTATTTCAATCTCCGTTAAAAATGAATGTATACGCGAATTTAATTTATTCCTTTCTTTCTTTTAAATTTATTTATTTATCGTCTGACCTTTTCATATTTTTCTTATTAGAGTGGCAGCGCTCTTTTTTTACCAGTTTCGTTAAAACTGTTGTTTTGAAAAGCATAATAAAATTTCCAATACGTTCTTTGGATGGTGAATATATATGTTTCACAAACAATTTGATTATATAGTAAATAAATGTATAGTAGTGTGGGTCAGTAAGCAAAGGGGCGTCCTCGCCACCTGACCTGGGTCATTCAGTTTGAATGAGAAGACACCTTTGCACACATCATTTTAATTACAATTTATAATATCTAGAACAGCGGTCATTTCGTATGAACGCCGGGCTTGCTAGTACATTCATAACCGAAATGAGCACTCAAGTCATACCTGCTTCTGCATGCTGGACATCATCTAAAATGATAGTTTCCAAGGGGATATTTTCTGAGGCTTCCTCCTTCACGATGTCTTCAAGTTTTAGTAGTTTCCTCGGTAACTCCTGAGCAAAAATATCACCACATTCCGTGAGAATTCAATAGAATATTTTTGACGAGTGAAAAATAATGAACGAACAAGCTTCCCCATAAAATGAAGTCTCGATGTTAATCATTTAGAAAAAAAATAGAGCATATTTCTGTTTCTAACGCAATACTCACACACACCTACGTCACAAATATGAGTCAAGACTACTCGTGAAAGAGGTCGACGTCTAACTCGAATGAACGTCGGGAGAGATAAACACTTAAACATAGTTAGCTATAATGAACTTTAAAATGTTTTTGAATTGTTGTCATTCGAAATAAACATAAAAACTGCAAACTTTATCTTTGAATCTGTTTATTTTTTAAACCTGTGCCCTTAATCAAGTGATTTATGCATCGACCTCTACTACAGGTCAATAAAAATTTCGAGTAAAGAGCATAGAAGTAAAAAAAGAATCCTAAAATAATTTCCACGTGACAAAATGCAGCCTAACTTTTCTTTTCTAAGCAATTATGTAATTGCATGTCTACCTATTTAATTGTCTATTAACTTAATTCCATAGATTAGATGCTTTTTTTATTTATTTGTAAAGTAAATTTAAACATCTATCTATTTTAATGCACATCTCATTATTTTTTCTCAACCCATCCCCTCTCCCTTCCGTTAAAATCACGGGCTGAAGAGTTCAAAAGAAGCCGCACCCAAATATTAAAAAATCCATTCCTCATTCTTGGGAAAATTACGTCTTTCTTGTCTTATAGACGAGGGACCGTTCATAAATGATGTCACGCTTTCTTCCCATACATTTGACCTCCTCCCCCCTTTTGTCACAAAATGTCACAGCTCAACAGACCCCCCTACCCCCTTTGTCACATAACACAATGTTGCATAAGCATGGTGTCACACTTCTTGTTACCCCCTCCCCCTGTAACAATTTCATTAACCCTCTCTCCCCCCCCCCTCAAAGTGTGACTATGATCCCCTACACAGAGCTGCCAACCTCGAGACTTGAAAAATAGGAGCAGTTGAGGCAAAAAATAGGAGCACAGGGGGGGTAAAATAGGAGCATGAAAAATTGCAATATTTTTCATATTTTTGAACTACCATCATATGTTATAGAATTATGTACTAAAATATTTTTGGTTTCATTTACTGACAAATTATAAGAACTCTAATTAAAACATTCCACACTGAATAACGTAGCAAAGCAGATATACTGGAGGGGGGGAGGAATCACGATTTCTTTTATGTACGGGGAAAAGGAAAATACGGGCATTACTTAGATTTTGTAAAAATGTGATTTGAAAAATATACCTTATCTTATCAGACATGCGACTCACTGAGGATTTTTAAAACAAGATTATTAACGAGACTGTAATATTTAACAATGATAATAAAAAACTGACATGATCACTAAAACTTAAAAGCAAAAAATAATTTTTTTAAGAATTCTTTAAATTTTCAGCGGAAATTTCGTTAAAAGGACGTCTGTACTACAGACTGCTCCTTTACTACAGAAGCTGAAACGTAAGAAAGATTTAAAATAATGGTAAGCTCAAAGTTATTGATGTCCAAGAGCAAGAATCCGATAGTAAACCAGCACTAGGAAGCTTTACCGAAGCCGATACAACCGGATTTCGAAATGAGTAAACAATCGGGATTGACACTTGAAAACGCAAAAAACGAGCAAACTGCGTAAATTTTACTCGTAATTTGCAAAACTTGGCAGGTATGTACACAGCTACTTTCACAAATTTTCATAGGAAAAAAGAGAAGTTTTCCAAAATTACGAATTTTCGCAGGAACGAAACTCTTAATTTCCAAAATTACCGAACATACGGAATTCTGCCCGTTCTTAAGAGAAGCGACATGGAACGAACGAGCAGCATTTTGTACAGCTCGGATGAAGAAAACTTTGTTTTTAGCCTACTTTCCCGTAAAAGTAAAAAAAAATAAATAAAGCATGAAAGAAGGCTTAATGTATCTTAAAAATATCGTTAAAAATAAAGAAAAGTCAAAAATAAAGTGAAGTAATTAAATAAAGATTGAAAAATAAAAAATTTGAAAGTAGGGTTTTGAGATGGGGAAAATGTGTGTGTCGGTCTGTCGGTCTGTCCCCCCTAGTCCCCCCCCCTAATAACTTTTGAACGAATTGTCCAATTCGAAAAATTCTTTTTGCATTCGAAAGATCTTGGCGAGGACATCTCATTTCCATATTTTACTTTTTGATTTGAACAATTTTTTGTTCAATTTTGAACAGTTCAAAAAATTTTAACATTAGCGCCTATGGACAAAATTGAAGCAAATTATGTAAACTCTGGGCACAAGACCCAAGTTCCTATTGCAAGCTTATTGAAAGGAGTTCTCGGCGTGAAATATTGATTTGAACAATTTTTGTTCATTTTTGAACAGTTCAAAAAAAAAAAAATTGCGGCATTTTTCCATTATTCCGGCGCAGGCAATAAAGTCGCCAATAATGATGCAACTAGCGCCAAACGGAATATCGTCGTTGTTATCCTTTTGTGTGTTCTGTCGCCAAAAAATTTGCTCGGCGAGATTTGCGCCTTGATAATGAAAAGGTACCAAATTAACATTAGCGCATATGGGAAATTTCAATCCCATATAAATCCTGATCTAAACGACGGATTGGCTCGCTCGCAACAAACTTTATCAGAAAGATAATTCGCTGTAGAACATGTACTGATACGAAGTTCAACAAGAACTGAACAAGCCTGTTTTCCTATGAAATTTTTGATCGGGATTTTTAAGGGCATTTCTCAATAAACAAATAAATGAATGAATGAATGAGTGAAAGATTGAATGATTGAATCGATGAAAGAGGGGAAGAATGAATAAATGAATGAGTGAAAGAACGAATGAATGAATAAATGAGTGAATCCACGATAAAGTAATTAAATGAGTGAATGAATGAAAAAATAAATAAACGAGTGATAACTACATGAATGAGTAAATGAATGACTGAATGAATGACTGAGTGAATGAATATGTATTATCCGTTGAAAAAAAGTATATTTGAAGTAAGAACTAAAGCTAAATGTGAAAGAGAGAGAAAGTGATAGCTATATTATAAATTTGATGTTGGGTGTATATGGGAAAGTAGGCTCGTATAGTTCTAGACGGAACTTCTTGTTCTTCATTAAAACGAGAAGTGCGTTGCAGAACTAGAAAAATCGGAGTTTTCCGTAACTTATCGGGTTTTCGGAATACGTAAAAAGAAAAAAAAAAATCGGGCAAACTCCGAGAAAATCGGAACACTTGGCAGCTCTGCCTACATGAAAGTAGCAAACTTTTCATTGTGTAATTCAAAACTACACATTTTTAAATTTTTTTCATGGGGGGAATATGCGCTTTTGTTGCTATTCTCTTGAAAATTATGAGACGGTTAAAGGATTAATTAGCTCCACCCATTTTATCCTTAAATCTATATCAGGGATCACACCAGAGAACATTTAGGTCTGTTTTCGAACCCTTCATAAAATTCGAATTAATCAAATCGGACCCTTCACAACATTCCAAGCTGCCAAAACTTACTTTTTGCAGGATTACTTATTAAATAAGTCGCCAAAAAATAATCATAATTTTTACCGCTGTATGTCTGAATTTTGAATTTTCTCAAAATTATTTCATTTTTCACAAAAGTTTCTAAAATTCACAAAAACCGGACCCTGTTAAAAATGCTGAATCATCCCCTGTTTATCATATCATTTGAATTCCCTTTTACATCTTTCGTGCCCTTTTTCATTTCTAAATCATGGGATTCATCTTTTAACCTTTTACACTATTTAAAAGAAAGAAATAAGAAAACTCACAAACATATCTTCACTTTCTTCCGCTATTGCAGCTAACATTTCCTTTTTCCTACAAAATGAAAAATGCATGTTAATAGTTTCGTTACAAAAAGAAAAAAAAATCAACAATTTTATTGATCCATACGAATTAATAGATTTCAAGGGCATAAAAAATATAAGTACAGTAATCTCTCGGTAATCCTGCCAGTAATCCGACGTTTCATAAGAAGCTATACTCAACGGCAAAGTTTCTTGACTATGGAGAAATATGCCGAGAGCAAACGAAGAAAGTAGTTCTCCGCGCGGTGTCCGATTTTCGAGTTAAACTAAGCACTTCGCTATAGAAATGTGATAAGGTATTTTAACCTACGCATATATAGCGTTTATTTGTCATGATTTTCATAAAATGTAGTATATTTTCAATTTTACGAGAAGTTCAACGCGTAGTAATACCTTGATTTAGAACTGAACGCTCAGCCAATAAGAGCTCATGAGCAGTTGGCGATCTTCCCCTAAGCGGTTTGGCGAGATTTAGAATGGTTTATGTTTATGCCCGACTCGCTGACTTGTGACTTTGCTTAAAGCTAAATAGTTATTATTATTCCATTCGTTAATATCGTAATTTTCCATTAAAAACAAACTTACACAGGAAAAAAAATGAGGCTCAGGGGATAAAAGGAAGGAAAAAAATTATTTATTTGAAAAACGAAAGTGCTCAAAAGTCCAACCGTTTTTATGAATTATTGAAGGGAGAAAAGGATTTTTAGAAGAAAATATACTTTTAATGATTACATTAACAAGAAATATATTTGATCCAATAAAAGAAATTATGATTATGTAAAAAGAAAAAAGTTTTTAAATTTTGTTACATCTGTTTATCTTTCTCTGAATAAACTGGGGGAAAAATGAGTTTTCAAACGCGTAATGTGCCAAATAGAATGCTTAATCGGATTATTTCGCCAAGCTGGTGTGCCGTCTTTCCGATCCTCGTCCTTGTAACCCCAAAAGCCTCGCCGTTTACTCATTTCTTCTGCTGCGCATTGTGACGTCATTGTCAAGAAACGTTGCAGTCTAGTATAGTAAATGCGTGGTAGTAGAGTTGAAAATCTGTTTCTGCGTAGCTATGGTGAATGATTAAAAAATTGATTGTTTGTTCGTGGGCAAACTTGTGGCCTAACATGGACCTTCTGGAGCAATATCAGAAAAAAATAAATGAAACAGCCACTGATTACAGTGACTTAAATCAGCTGAAAGACGTTTTCAATGAACGCATCATAGATACAGCTGACAATATTTTGACGGCTGAAAATGTCATTTAAAGTGAAAAAACAGTCAAAAATAGACAACTATTTTATGCCTTCAACCTCAAGGGAATAATGTAAACAACACTATGTACATTAAAATAAATAATTTGTCCAGGTATTTATATGCGTATTTTTAGTACATTCCAGTAATCCGGCGTTTTCAGTAATCCGGCAGTACCCTGGTCCGATATCTGCCCGATTACCGAGAGACTACTGTAATACAAAATTTGATAGACACACTTAATCATTCAGGGAAATTCATAAATTACTCAATTTTAATAAATTCAAAATTGTATGATGCAGCAAAAAGGAATACAACTGAATCACTAAGATTCCAAGTTTAATATTTCAATCCAAATTTAGCATTTCTGTTAATCTTTCGTGGTTTTAGTCTTCTGCTTTATTTTTATTTTAAAATGGCATTCCTTCCTTCTGATAATGCCATACAAATAGAATGAACAGAGTAACTTGAGGAATTGATTTATTTCCACCTATATATATATATATATATATATATATATATACTTTATTTTATTGTTTCTGCCATTTACGAGGGGTATCCAGAAAATGAGTTACGTTTTTGTATATAAAAAAACGAAGTACAAAAAAAAAATTTTATTATATACATTTGAAAGTGGCATTAAAATACTATTTTCCCACATAGTCGCCATTTAAATTTCGACACTTCTCATAGGGGTGAAATTTCAGTGTTGGTAGAATTCTGCCGTCTGAGACATAAAACTACTAACTTTTGTGTAACAATTTCATGCAACAAACTTCTTGAAATTTGTGGAAAACTAAGTCATAGCTCTGTTATTGTGAACCGACATTATATAAAGCAAGATTCAAAAAATAAACAAAAATCCATCTTTTAATTTTCTAATAGTAATTGATTGCAGGGGGTGCCATCTTTTACTGAAGAATGGATTTATCACTTAAGTTAGCAGAAATCCCTATAACTTAAATTAAAAAAAAGACAGTATTGATACTTAAATTGGGCATGCTCGGAACCAGTGCCATACCGTATTTTGTAATTCGCCGCATTTCGGAACACAACCAAAAATGGCGGATTTACATGATCAAAAATAGCAGCTCAATGAAAGCATCAATTTCAAGTGCATTAATTTTATTTTTAAGCATATAAATCTTGAATATTAACGAAAAAATAAATCAATAAAACAGGCCAGTCATTTCAAAATATTCCAGCGGGGAAAGGAATATTATCAATACATATTACAGGTGAAAAACAACAAAATACATAAAAACTTGCATAAATTCAATGCTTTTCTAAAAGTCAGGGGGATCAATTGATTGCCCTGATTACCCAAATGACAAGTCTGAAAAAAAAATAAAAAAAATTAAAAAAAAGGAAAGACATATTTAATCTTCATTATAAGAAAATGGTACAAAACTAATTTCAAAATCCTCAGACATTTGGGGGGGGGGGAGTATATTCAGAATTATGGAATGATTTCACTTTTGGAGGGGTTACTTTAGGAATGTTGCGGTGGCGTAGCTAGGGGGGGGGGGGGAGAAGTGGCCCGCCCTGGGTGACAACCATTCAAGGGTGACACCCAGCCATAACAGAGAAAAAAATTAAACCTGTAAAAGCTCCAAAGAATAAAAAGAAATTGGATATTTCTTAATGTCATTTTTTCTTCTCTATATCGAACTGAGTAAAGCATTTCCATTAAAAATATGCAATGTTTTTTAATCACTAGTCATAACCGTTGCCTTCATGAAATACTTTAAATATTACGAGGCCCATGACAGGTTTTTCTTTTTTAAAGCTGAAATTCATTTTTTTTTGGGCGGGGGGGATCTTATCCATGGGGTGACACTATCGCTACCTGCCACAGGTGTCAGCTAGCTACGCCATTGGGATGTTGTGGTATATATTTTTTTGAATCTAGATGGATTCAGGGTTTTTTAATTATTCATCAAAATAACAGGTAATACAGTGAAACCTCCTTTAAGAGACACCTCCGAAAAAGGGACACCTCTAATTAAGGGACACTTTTTCTGGTCCCAGTCCCTTTGAATAGGGACTGCAATGTATTTACCTCTGAATAATGGACACTCTATTTAAGGGACATTCACAGAGAAACATTTCTAAAATTCAAGTTATACTGATAGATAAGGAAAATTTACTGGAAATTGAAGTTTTTTTTTTTCCTATAAATTAACTTCTGAAAGTCCTAGTCTGAGTCCTAGAAGCATGAACAAAGAAACAAGTGTATTTTAAAGTGCTTGCCAAAAGATACTTGTAAAGGTTTTTCCCTCTCTTGTACTATGGAATACATGTGTGCATTGACATACAGTACCTGCCTACCAACAAGTTTTTTTATGCAGGGATGGGAAAAGTACATGAAATGTAATTTAAGCTGCATTGCCCGAATTTCGTTCTTTAAAACAAACCATCTCATAGATTACTTCAAATACATTTCTGTAAGCTACAAAACTCTGCCAATACAACATTTATGCCAAAATTTTAGTTTTTGAGTGAAAAAATTTTAAAACTCAATAATTTCCACTTTTATTTTGCATGCATGAAACATTTTCAGTATTTAAGCTTGAATGGAAACACATGTTTATTCTTAAAAAGTTGAACCAAGTTAATACACTATATGTGTATGCATCCATTTGTGAACCTCTGAGGAAGGGGCACCTCTGTTTAAGGGACAAAATTTCCAGCCCTCTTAGTGTCCCTTATTGAGGGGTTTTACTGTACTATCGGTTATGCCGTGGAAAGATTTTTTCAGAAACGACTCTCCCGAGCCCCTCACCTGGTATTCCCGACGATATCCGACATCCCCTTCCTGATGCTGGAAGGAACGGTGGGCAGTGGTTTCGGCTTCGCCTTGGCCCTGACGGTCCTCCTCGGGGGCGGGGCGATCTCTTCCACCGCACCCCCCGCCACCACGGCCTCCCCCCCGGCCTCCGCGGGGGCCACCTCCGGATTCAGGTTCCTCAGCACCTCGTAGTTCAGCTTGAAGGACAGCTTCTTCTGCTGCAGCATCTTCTCGATGGCCTCCCCCGCGGTGCTGGCCTGGATTCGGCCCCTCTTCTGGCTGCGCCGCCTCTTCTACGGAACGATGGATATTACAGTGTACGATTTTCAAAGAGCTAATGTTTAAAACATTCCACCAACCTTTAATTTAAACTTTTTTTTTTAATTTAAAACGTCCAATTAAAAAAAAACCACTTTAAATTTAAAACGGACCCTTCGTTTTCTTAACAAATACAGTAAAGTCTCGCTAATTCGAGGTGGACGGGACCGGAGCTACCTCGAACTATCGAAGTCTCACTAATTCGAGGTGGACGGGACCGGAGCTACCTCGAACTATCGAAGTCTCGCTAATTCGAGGTGGACGGGACCGGAGCTACCTCGAACTTCGAAGTCGAATTATAGAAATCATAGCATTCCTAATTCGAGGTGGACGGGACCGGAGCTACCTCGAACTATCGAAGTCTCACTAATTCGAGGTGGACGGGACCGGAGCTACCTCGAACTGTCGAAAAGTCGAATTATAGAAATCATAGCATTTATAAATAAGGGATAAAGAAATTTTAAATTTCAGTATCGTATATTTTCAGGGAAAATGTACTTGCATACAGTTACATGATTGAAAGTTAATTATATTTTAAATGTTGCCACCATTTAAATCACTCTAAATGTAGCCAGCCTACTTATTAATCAAATGTTTGGTCACCTGCCATGGAAAAAAGTAGCCCAATTCGACAGTTTTACCCATGAGCCGTCGAATAACGATAAAAACTAGATATGGTATTTCTTTTTCGAGTTTCGTTGTTGGTGGTCATTATTTGGGAGCTAAGCCGATATTTTTTCGTTAGCTCGGATTTATGGGAAACTCGAACTATCGAGACTTGAATTATCGAGACTACTGCATTGGGTTGGAGCGAAAGTTCTCGCATATTTTAAATAGGCAGGTGATCTTTCATCTTATAAATAAAAAAACATCTAGCTAGTGAGTCATTCGGATTTTTTTTTTTTTTTTAGCTGCTGCATAATATAAATCGAGTCCTTTTTTACCGTTCATTATTTACTTGTGATGTTTAAAGTGAAAACATATCAGTAGATAAAGTGCATTTACGAAACTGCATTTCGTATGAATTCCAAAAAGGAAGCAACGCATCGGTCGCATGTAAAAATTTATGTGCGGTACTTGGAAAAGATATTGTAAATGTTCGTACTTGTCGAAGATGGTTTAGCAAATTTCGTTCCAATGATCTGAGCCTACAAAAAAGTGATTGATCTGGACGACCATCCAAGATAGATAATGATGTTTTGTGATCCATGTCAAAAAATAATCCACTTTTAACATGTCGAGACATTGCAGAAGAGTTTGGCGTTCATCCATACAACTGTTGGGTATCACATTCAATCTCTTGGATTTGTGTTAGGGGTGTAACGAATAGTGATTTAGCCGAATATCGAATAATCGGCCATTTCTTCCAGGCCGAAGCCGAATATTTGACTAGTCCGAATACTGAATATTCGGCGGCCGAATATTAAAATTTCTAGAAAATCGTTGTAATAGAAAGTATTTGTCAAATTTAAAATTATTCCCAAACTCAAACACCAATTACACACAATCTATGATGTATGATTTAATTCTGTTTGTTAAGAACTTAGAACTATTTAAAATTAATCTATTTTCACTATTGTTTTGAATGTAATAAAACTAATAATTTCATCCACAAGCAAAATAGAAATGACAAGTTTTACGGTAGTAAGCATTAGCATTATTTTACCAATTATTTAACTGCAATGAAAGAAATACTAGTGCTTAGTGAACTTTTACCTTGCTTATGAAAACATTTTAAAAGTTATAAAAGTTAATATTTTTATTTTATGGGGTTTTTTACATACCTATTTTTAAAAGATCTATTAAAACTTAATGCACTTAACTGAAATATGTTTTTATTTTCAAAAACCCCAATAACTTATGCTATCTAAATATTCATGATATATTCTGGATTTTTTCACATTTCTCTCTAACCCAATATTCACAATAAATCAGTCTACCCAAACAAAGTCTGTCTTCCACTTTGTTAAAAATAACAAAATAAATTTATCTCATTCTCCATTATAATTAACTATTAGCAGCTTTTGGGAGCAAATGCTAAATATAAAATACAATATTACAACTTTAAATGTGTTTTTGCTCAGTCAAGCGTCAAACAAGATTTTAAAAAAGTAGTTTTTTCTAAATTATTTTTTTTTCTTAAAACTATAGTAGACTAATGTATTCTTTTGCAATAATTATAATACAATTTTAAATGTGTAAAATCTACTAATTTCTTTATTTTTTTACTTTTTTACTGCAGCAGAACTATTCGGCCAGGCCAAATTTGACCTTACCCAGTATTCGGCCAGACCGAATATTCGGCTGGGTGATGAAATGACTATTCGGTCAGGCCGAATACTCGGCCAAAGGGCCGAATAGGCCGAATACCAAATAGTGGCCGAATATTTGTTACATCCCTAGTTTGTGTTAAAGCAAAGTGTTTGGGTTCCACATGAATTATATTTCTTTTAAAATACGACAGCACTTTCCCTCCAACCCAATAAATACAGTGGAGCCCCGCTATTGGTACACAATTCGCTCCAGGAGGCAGTTCGAATGGCGAGTTGTACGAATGGTGAATTATTTTTTCACATGAGATACAATGTAAATTGTATTAATCCGTTCCAGACCAATAGATAGTTGCATATTGAAACCTATGAAAAACAAATGTACTGTACTGTGCACGGGTTCCGCTTTCAAACTTTGCAACGAGTTCTTTTTTTAAAACAATTGTAGTTCTTACTCCTTTCAGGCTTCGTTGAATCAAGCTTTTTTGGACCCATGGCTGCCCTATTTTTAATAGAAATAGCAACAAAATGTCACAATGTTTCACGGATCTTGTGAGGAGGAAGTGTAATGCACGGAAAGAGAGACACTGGGCTGAAGCCAGGGCTGCTAAATGAAAAGGGTCTCAAGAAGCCAAGCCGAACTATTTATCAAAAAAAGGAAGGAAAAGAATAAATTCCTCAAAAAGTAGAAAAATAAAAAATATATCTTGTTTAGAAAGTCAAAACTAAAAAAAATCCAAAACGCGAAACAAATCATTCCCAGACGAGTTGAAAAAGAGCATAATTTCTCGATTTTTTTTTTTTTTTTCCTTAAAGGAGAAAATACTGGCATGGAGAGTTCAACAACCGATTTTCTACTTTTTTTTGTTTAGTAGCTATTGACGAGTTTTAGTGACATGAGTTAAAAATGTTTGGAAACGGTTTAACACTAGTTCATTATTTTCCCATTTCTTTTGTCAGGCAAGCCTCACTTATAATTAAAGCTATAAGTTATTGATAGCAGATGGCAACATGTCTTGGTTGAGCCAATGATTAGGTAGTAAATATAAAACTCATTGTTAAAAAAAGTTTGTTGCTATTAAGAAGTAGCATTAAAAGCAATTATAATAAGAGTTTGAGTGAAAGATTTTCTAAAACAATGGTACAGAAAATGAGAATAGTGTCTGGAAGCAAACGTTTAAGTTTTATTCAACTGCGAAATCGACAGAAGTACAAGCGTCCCTTCGGCGACAATGATTTACAATACAGTTGCTTTAAGAGAAGATGATCAAAATAACTCTACATTATAATTGCCAAATTCGATGAATAATAATTCTTTGATAATTATATAAATAACATAACTTTTTCAATGCTAAATTTAAATTATTACGGCCGAATTTCGACTAAAGCGCGAACTCTAGTTATTACGTGGTGATTATTATTTTATTAATTTATTCACTTGTTTATTTCAAACAAATGAACAAATTATCTCATCAAATGTAACTGTAGGCATACAACGCAGAATTTTCACGGAATTTTTAGCTTTGATTAATTCCGAAAAATCATTAGTGGATATCCCAATGAAGCCGTCTGTAAATGTCGCTTCTCCTCCACAGCACTGTCTTTGTGGGAAAGCTACATAACAGGAATGATACTTACGCAGTGTAAAATATAAATAAAAATAAAATTTATTTTAAGAAGCAATGCAAAGTGTCAGTGAAATAAAATTCCTTAGGTTAAGAAGGCAACTGTTAACAGAATTTCTGTTGGTGAAATAGGGACTAAAATTTTTAGTTTCTTGTAAGGATTATTCGAAAGAAGTGGCAACTGCAATGAAAGTACAATAATCTAAATCTTTACTTTAATTAAAATGTCTCTGATGCAATTTATTAGCACATAATGGTTTTTTTTTATGATGCTATCGTATTTAAAAAAACAAAATGTTAGACATATGTTGAAACCAATTTCCTCACTTAAATTGCTTTTTGAATATACTGATAAGTAAACTTTTTCTTAGAAAATTATCAATTATCATTAATTACAACAATTTTACATATTTTATAGAATATTTTTAGCATTTCAGATGTCTTCAGAAATTGTGCAATTGTTAAATCTTTTCATCTAAAAATAATAAAAAAGAGTGGAATGTTTTTATCATAGGCATTTAAAATTTTAATTTTTACTGCACAATCAGCCAGCATAAAGACTTAACTCATTAATATGATAAAATAATGCAGGTGAGAAGTTTTCAACGGAATCATCACAATGATGCTTTAATAAAATAATGATGTTGTCAAACTTCATTTCAAGTAATATCTCTTTAAAAACAATAAACAAAATAACTTTATCAATACATTTTGAATGATTACGGTTTTTAAATTTACAAACAACAAACATTGATTGATAATTGTAAAGTTACCAGAATACAATACAAAAACAATGAGTAGCACTAAATGAACATTTTTGATGCCGTTATACTTTTAGTAGTTGCCGCACTATGACTGATTGAAGTTATCTTAGTAAACATATTAAGCATGTCAGATTTCCTCCCTCCCCCCCCCCCCCCAACTTTTTCTTCCCACCTCTTTCCTATTCAAAGTTGGAAAAATGGCGAAAGGCAAGAATATGTAACAGAATAAGACTAATTGAATGTTATGCAATTTTAAGAAATAATAATAGAAGTTAAAAGCAGAAAATACGTTTTTATAATCTCCTTTCTTTTTGGAGTAATAAATATACTACAGTAAAACCTGCTTAAGAAGTTTTCCAGGGGACCAAGAGAAAAACTTCTTAAATGGGTAGGCTCTATGTTTGAAAATGAATTTACTTTATTATATTTAAGGATGATATTATTTGGCAATATTTAAATTAGACATAAAATAGACACCCCATAGGAGTCTCTACAAACATTCCTTTCTCCCCTTATCAGTCGTCATTGTTCTCATGACAACTGACTAATCCTCTGTGCCACCTGCTTTCCTAGAACTTTTGCTGTTGAGGAAGGGGAACCCTTGAGTAAAAGCTGACCAAAACAGCCTTTCTAATCCATCTTCTGTTTTCCCATTAGAAAGAAAAGCTACTACGTAAATTGAAAAAAAAAAGCGTGGGAAAAAAGAAACTTTGGAAGTCTAAAGTGTCATTTGAAGGAAAAAATTAACCAATATGAAAACTTATTAAGCGGGAAAAAAATAAAATCAAAAGTTTTTAAAAGGGTTATTTTAATATTGGGGAGGTGGGAATGAAACTGGTATTGAGATTTAAAACTTCTTACGCAGAAACTTCTTAAACGGGTTTTACTGTATTCCAATAAATGAAACAATTTACTTCTAAGTTTAGAAAATGTAAGTATTAAAAAGCAAAAAACCTTTTTGTCAGGTTTGTTAGCATTTTCTTCTTCTTCTTTAGCTTTTCTTTCTTCTCTTTCTATTAGTTAAGAAATTGAAAATTACTTATCTAAGCTATTATTCCAAATAACTTATTAAACACAAATAGCAGTTGAAAGCAACACACAAGTAAAAAATCAATACGAAAAATGAGATACTATGAAGAAATAAGAATTTTGATTTAAAATGAACAATTGACTAATTAAAGCCAAAGTTTCCATCATCCCGAGGGATTAGCAAAAAAAAAAAAAAAGAATGAACATGCATAAAAATTGTTAATTTTAGTATGACTTGAATTTTTTAAAATTTTTATTATTAAATCTTTAGATTATTTTGCATAAGTTTTGCAAATACCTTTCATTTCTTGCAAATAATCAGCGTTATACTTGTGCCAAAATTGGTCCTTTCTTTCATACTCGTATGGCTCCATAAGGTACTAAAAACAAATACAATATTTTTGTTATTTTTCCAGACCAGTTCCAATGCAAAATTAACATTGAAAAAATTACACAAACTACATTTTTCTAAATGAAGCAAAAACATATGAAAAGAACACATGTGAAAGCAGAATTAGACTTGTAATGTAGACTTGAACTAGTACGCCATTTCATCAAATAAAAGAATAAAAGTAAAAGGATGACGCTGGCAATGTCAACAAATACTCCCCCCCCCCCCCCCCATCCCTTCACATTTTTAAACCTGTTTAAATCAGACATGCTACATTGTTTGTCAATTTATGCAAATAAAAAACCAGTATGAATTTAAAAAATAAATTCATATATTTTCCTTTGTGTACTTTATTTTAACCCCACCCCCTCCCATTTGTGAATTTGTCTTTGAAATAGATTCTTAACATACCTCATTTTAGTCCTTTATAATAAAAATTATAAAATATACTTTAAGAATATTATTTTTACAGTCTAAATCCGAATTCTAACGTCCACACAAGCCCCACCACATAGGGCTAGTGCGGACAA
Source organism: Octonoba sinensis (assembly GCA_038502835.1). NCBI lineage: Eukaryota > Metazoa > Arthropoda > Arachnida > Araneae > Uloboridae > Octonoba > Octonoba sinensis. The sequence goes on from CM076604.1 coordinate 11,120,979, forward strand.
AAACAACACATTCTTTAAAATAAAAAACAAAAAAGAACTAAACATTGAATTGCAAAATAATTCAATATATGAATAAAATTAAAGATAAAACAAATTCTTGTTAAAAAAAAAATAATTTCAAAAAAAATTACACTTTTAAGTATCTAGCTTTTTTTTTTTTTTTTTTTGCAAAACTATCTACACTAGCATTCTTCTCAACTGCTAGCCAAATCCAATATCAATATTTGTCATTTTGTCCCAACTTGAAAAAAAATTCACTCTATTAAGTAAAATGTCCTGCATTGTCATCTTCTCTGAACTTTTCTAAAGCATACTGCTGGTATTAAAAAAGGGAAAAGCATCCAATTTAATTTTACAAAACTTAGATGAATACTTTCCAATATTTACCACACATAGAAAATGCATTTAATAATCCACAAGATTGCTGTTCAAACAAAATTAAACTCAAACTGATAAGAAAAGAACTGAAGACAATTTGCTAAAACCTCAACCATAGATCATTTACAAGCACATTTTTAGAATTTCTGAAATAATGTTTCAGTAAAAGCTTACTGAACTTTCACTTCACCCCTTCAGACCCCAGAACCAAGCACAAACAATTTTGACGCCATTTTTTGGTTCTCTGGGTTAAAAAAGGATTACAAAACAAAATAACTAAACAAATTTTTTTTTAATTTTAATTAATAATCAGTTTAAATAACAATTAATGCCCAATTTCCATGTTTAAAACGAAGTAAACTACCTGTTGATTCATTTCAAAAGCAATGGGGTGTTTTGCACCAATTGGGTACACTTGGAATGAAGAGGTTAAGGGTTCCACGTTTAATGTAAATCCCAATAACCAACATCAGCATTCTCAAGAATAAGTCACTTTTCACAATATTATACCTTCAATTCCATTGTCTGATTTTATCAGGGCTCAAAATTAGAATTTAAAAGTTAGGTGTCAGTGGCACCAAACGTTTTTGTTTTCGTTACCAAAAGGTTCTGATTAGGCACATTTTACCTCATAGGTGTTATAAATTAAACAGAAGAAAAAATAAAACAGCAAGAAAAGAGAGGAAATAAAAAAGCTTCCTTCTTTTTTTTCTTGTCATAGTCTCCAAGACACAAAAAAAACTAAAAACTAACGATGAAGCATGCGATTGTTGAAAACTCGACAAATAAAAACATAAGTTTGATATGGTATAATTTTATTCATAGAAGATACAACCAACAAAAAATGAGGAGTTAGTGTAAATTGAAATCGGCAACTTAAATTTTTATTAAAAGTAAGGCGTCAAAAATGTCGACTGGATGCAAAATTGTAATCGTCAAATTGAAAATTAAAGTTGCGACTAACGACTGCTAATTTTGAACCCTGCATTTTATCTCTAATTAAAAACAATTTAAAAATTGTTTTGATTTTCTAATGTAGCTTTGAATAATTAATTTCACTATACAATTTTGGCTATTGATACTTGAATATAGATTTTTTAAAAATCAGCAATGGCAAGAAAAATAATTAAAATACATTTTCTTTACACAAGTTATAACAAACTTACATGATCTAATTCATTATCATCTAATCCTGTTAAATCTAGACTATCATCAGGAATGTCATCTGTAAAAGAGAAAAAAGAAATGTTCAATGTACAAATTTTTTATTGCTGTGGTTAACTATAGTCTGTGTAATTAAAATAGGCTCATCAAGGTCACTTTTCCTGCTTTGTTGCCATGGCAACCTAAAGAGAAAGATAACAGTGCCAGACTTTTTTTCTTTTTTTTTTCCACTTCAGCTAAGGCAATTGCATTACTACACCGCCGATTCAAAATATTAGGATGATTTGTAAAAAGTAATGAGAACAGGGTTTTTTGTAAAAAGCCCACCCCAGGTGGGTTTTATTAAAAAACCCGGGTTTTTTGGGTAAAATGGGGAAAATGAAATGCTCCCATCCAAGCTTTATATATGGATGGAATTGCAATTCTTTGGTAGGGAGAAACAAAAATGTTTCGGAAAATTATATCGGCAACTTTATGCACAAGTGTAAAAATGCCGATTTAAGTTTTTACCTAAAATTTTCTATCTCCTGCCGGGTGGAAGGCTCCCACCCGGCCTATCGTCAGGGAGCGGATATGAAAAGTTCGAGGGAATTTCGACATCCTGCCCTGAATTGAAGCCCCTGATATAAATGTTTTCTTATGAGAAAATAAAAAATCATGCATTGTAGAATTAAACGAAACACACAAACCAGGGCTGGAAAAATCTTTAAAATTTTACATGCTCTGCCAGGCATGTTTGTCTAAAAAATGCATGCCCGAACAAAATGTTTACATGCATACAAGTTGTTTTATTGCACATTAATAAAAACATTCGAGTTTTTTTGCACTTATATAATCAGACAAAAAATTAAATTAATAGTTTTATATCTGAATCAAGAATTATTTTAATGCTATCTAAATCATTAAGAGATCACATTACAAACAAAATATTACCTAATGAGTTATTATAAATTTAAAATGTATCACCCATTTTATTCTTGACATGCATGTCTGTCAACATGTCCATTTAGAGCTCCGGTAAGGATTTTTTGATATAATACAAAATAATACCGTAAAATCCCGAAAGTAACCCCCCTCTTTTTAAAAACCAAACTAGCAAATTTCAGATAGGGGGGTTATAATCGAGATTTTAGAAAAAAAATATGAAAAAAAAAAGTTTTTAGTATTAATTAAGAGCATCTACTGAAGATAAATAATAAGTATAACCCATTTTAAATTATTTTAAAAACATGAATATAAAACAAGATTCAAAAAATAAACAAACAAAAATACGTCTTAAAATTTTCTAATAGAAAATGGATCGCATGGGGAGGGCATCTTCGACTGAAGAAAGAATTTAGCACTTAAGTTAGCAGAAATCCCTATAATTTAAATTTTAAAACTCATAAAACGCAAATTTGGAATGTTCGGGGCCAGCGCTACATCGGTATTTCGTAATGTGCCGAATTTCAAAACACGACCAAAAATGGCGGACTTACACGATCAAAGATGGCGGCTAATGAACGAATCAACTCCAAGAAAGAATTTAGCACTTGAGTTAGCAGAACTCCCTATAATGTTTATTAAAAACTCATAAAACGCAAATTTGGCATGTTCGGGGCCAGCGGTAAATCGGTATTTCGTAATGTGTCGAATTTCGAAACACGACCAAAAATGGCGGACTCACAAGATCAAAGATGGCAGCTAATGAACGAATCAACGCCGAGTACATGAAATTTATTTTTAAGCATATAGACCTTGAATACTTACGAAAAAATAAACAAAACACAAAATACAAAAAGAAATTGGACATATTTTCTCTTTATCATAAGAAAATACAAAATTTGTTTTAAAATAGTCAGCCATTTAGGGAGGGGGGGCTATATTAAGGAATACGGAATGATTCCACTTTCGGCGAGAAAAGGGGGGGTTACATTCGATGGGGGGGGGGGGGCTACTTTCGGGATTTTACGGTAAATTTTTAGAAAAAATATTCGATTAAAAAATTAGCCGCCCTGCCGGTCATTGTAGGGGTAGAAGATTCGTCAGGGTGGCTACAGAATCTCTGAAGCAAAATTCCCCGACTAGAATTTACTCCACGATTTAACATGCGTAGTGAATAAGAAATAAAATAAATGATTTTTTTCATTTATTTTTTACTTTATTATTCTTTATTTCTGTGCGATTAATGGCTGATTTTAAACATGTTCTTCCCGTGCAGAATCAATTTAAATAATGAATCAATGTGTGTGATAGAAAAAGTTGTATTGCCTTGATGAAGGCAAAATTGGTGCAGTTAATGATTTTTGTTTTCTGAATTTTTGAATTTAAACATTTTATTTAACAGTTTCATTCTTTATTTCAAGTATCTTAACCGACCTGAAAAATTATGCACGCATTAAAAAATGTGAAATAAAAAATAAAACTGGAGATGTCGACGTTTGAAAAGTTGGCCCTTACTATTACAATTCGAGAAATATCAATTAAAAATTTCAAATTAAAGTTTTAATGAAAATAAAACGAAATTTTATTTATTTACCTTTTAACAAAGCATAAGAATCATTGAAAACTTGAAAAGTCCAGTTTCCATTGCGGATGCAATGAGATCGCATTTTTCGATTAGTGGGCAACAAATGCATGGAAAACGGCAAATGAAAGAAATTTTTTGAGCAAAATAATTTCAGAATTGAATTTTAACGAAGGAATGCTGACTAATAAAAATAAGAACAGATAGGATCGTTGAAACTTCGGGATAAACAAAAAACAAACAAAAAAATTCCCTGATTTTCGGAAATTTTTGCAAACTTCCCCGATTTTTCCAGAACATTAGAGTTCCCCGACATTTCCCTGATCTCCCGGTTCTGTCGCCACCCTGTTTATGCCCGATCGGAATTTGCACATGCCAAAGGTAATTTTTGAGCCCTGATACAAGCCGATTGCACTCACTTGATTTCTCTGGTATCCTCATGCACTCTTCAATACTCTCCTTCAGACCTATGCTCTCGGCAGTGGGTTCCGGACCCCTTTGGGGAATATCGGAGGTCAGGCAGAGGACACCGTCACCGATGGGTTCGCTCTCCCGCATCAGGATGGGCGCCAGGTCCAGGGTCTCGCCGGAACTGGAATGGACGTCGGGATCGATGACGTCCTTGATGGAGTCCAGGGTATTGCTGGCCAGGAGCAAGTCCACGTTGTTGTGAGCCGGACTCATGGCTGTCTCTTGTCTGGGAGCGTTCCGATCTGGGTGGAATACAAAAGTCAGAACCGATCCAGTGCTATATTTAGTTACCGGGGGTCAATCTAGCAGTCTCAACGGGGTCCGCTTTCTTAAAAGACTTTGGTGAAGAATCATATTGGATAATTTTATTTGTTTAAAAAGAAAATTGTTGTAGTTTTTCAGCATCTCCCGAGACAATTAAAATCGTTCATTGTAAAGCTACATTTACGATCCGCCATTGATTCGATCACGTTCACGCGTTGCCTTTTCCGTTAGGTATGACGTCATACTTTTTTAGCTCCGACGTCATTCCCGACAGCCAATGGCGTTTCGTCGTAGATGAAGTTCTTTTTTGTTTTTGGCATGGCAACATTCAAGTAGTGACAGGTTTTCTTTGAGTTTAAAATGTACTGCGTGCCGATCGAAAGTTCCAGAACAAGTCGAGGATGTTGCTGGTCAGTGTGCTGTCCTCTTTTTTCCAATGAGTTTTTAGTGAGTTCGTAGATGTTTTTGCGTAGGCAGACGATGAATGTTATAAGGCTTTAATTATGTTAACAATTTAGGAAGAAGCTAGTCTTGCCATTTTTTTTCTAATCGAAGTTACTATGTCGAATGTTGTTTGTAACTAATATGTACTTACGACTATACCGCTGGCGATATACACGACAATCATTTTATTTGTTTATACTAATTTTTATTGCTGCTTAACAGGAGTTGATAATAAATGTTTATTTAACTGTTAATGAATTTGTCTTTATCAACATGTTTGAAGAAATTTTCACTCTCTTTTACCGCTCGATTCACCCACCCGAGACGACGATTTCCTTCAAACACGGTCCCAGGGAGCGAAATATTTTTAATGAAAAAAACATGTTTACTGTGGAAATCACCCGATTCATACGTGATTTCACATGAATAAGATCCTTGCACACCGTACAATTTTCCTGTAGTTTACAGATTTCATTAGATTACAAGAAAAATCTTGTTTCGACGACTCGTTTACTCAGAATAACCAATAATTGCCCATTACCGTTACCACACACGGTCTGCAATCGGTCTCGAATGGGTTAATAAATAATACTATATAAAGTACTATTTAGTAGCTCGGGATTTCGTGAAGGGGTCCAAAAAGGGACCTGAATTTCTTCTGGTGCAACCCCTGGTTACTTAGATAGGTGTATACCATATTTATAAACACATTATAGCTCTCGAAGCCAGCAGAGTGAGTTATTTTCCATTCCTGCTTTTTTAAATGATAGGCCTGATTGCCAAAAAAATATAACCGATAAATCCTGACCACATATATATATTTTTTTTTTAATAAGGTTCTAAATAATTGGGTACTGCTCCTAATTAAGGACTCTATACCTTTCAAATGGTAGAAAGGGAGGTCATTTTTTAGGGGTGGACTATTTTTAATTTTTAATTTTCTTCAAGCAAACTAAATTGAAGTTTTATGTTCTATAACAATTTCTTAAAATATAACAGAAAATGAAAAAGTAATATTTATTTTCCTCCATCTAATGAAAATGAATACAGTATTAAGTACAGAGTACAGTATTAAATTAGTTCACATAATTGGGAAGGGGCCAGCAAATTTTAGATTTGCCTATGGGCAGCAAGGCTTTAAATTGATCAGCTGACAAATTAAAAATGAATTATTTTTATCAGAGTAAATATTTCAATGAATACAAAACGTGTGCCAAACATTGTCTGTCTCAAAATAAAATATAAAAAATTTAGATCAGAATTTGAATTTATGCATGTGTTACAAAACTAATAAACTTACCGTTCGATTTATCCAATCCAGTCAATTTCGCCAATTTGGAATATCTACCTCTCGGCTGCGAAATGGAAATCGCCTGTTCGATCACTTTTTGTATTTCTTCTACTTGCCGTTTTATTTCTTTTAGTTTAGTTTCATCTTCCAGCTAAAAATAGTTAAAATTAATGGCTCTGTTTCCCAAAGCAAAACCAAAATACTTACAAGAGGTGCAAAATTTATCATATAGATCACACTAACAACTTGGATCATACTTTTTTTTTTTTTTTGCAGAGGAGAGCAGTTTTTTTATTAATGCCAGTTTTTTAAAAGGCTGGTACTTCTCCGGTTCAGGGGAGGGGGGCGGCGATGGTAAAAATTGTTTTCCAAATCAAACTAGGAGGGTCGGTAGAGTTGGAGTCATTTAAAAATGCGCCAAATATTCATTACATTCCAAATATATATCTGCAAAGGACAGGAGTTTTCTAATTCTAGGAGTCGGAGTTGAATCAAAGTGTCCTTTTCCCAACCGACTCCCCAGCCCTGATCCACACCCCTGGGATATGCACATTCCAGGCCCGTCATTTTGAATTTTCCCATGGGGGAGGGGGGGCAAAGGGTATATTCTTGTATTTTTCATTAAAAAACTACAAAATACATCCAAAGTCAAAAAATCTATTATATTCAAGGCTAAGGGGGCAATTACCCCTCTCCTGATCCTCCCTAAATGATGGCACTGGCACACTCATTATGTAAGCATTATCTAACCCCATACACATGATAAAATGAACGTATTTAACACACTGCCTAGACTTGAAAGAAATATTGCAATGCAACAACAGAGATCTGTTTTGAAGCTTTGTCGTGATCGGGAGCCAACATTTTTGTTCAAGAATTCAGCCAAAAAGATTTGGATAAATTAAATGAAATACTAGAAGAAGAAAACAAGTTACAGATCCTCCCCACTCAAGCAAAAGTCACTCAGTCCAGAACTAGTTTTGAGGTAAATGCATGAGCCCATCATGAAAATGGTAAAATTTACTCTACAAATTCTCAAATCCTACAGCAAGTTCACCGACACGTTTATGGATGTGTCGTTGCTTTATACTATGAAATAAAAAAACCTTCACTGATTGCAGAAGTTTATCAAATAATTTTTCAGGTGCAGTAACCTCAGCTTGAATGCTGCCAAAAGGCAGAATTTTCTGCGCACCTATTTTATACTTTTGAAGAACCAGGGGTGGTACTGGCCCTCCCCAAAAAATCCTGAAACTAATTTACAGAATCTTTAAGGTTGAAACAAAGTTTTAAGCTATATATGTATATATACGGTATTATTACTATTTGTAAAGAAAAGTTATATTCTGAATCATTATTTGTCACACAAAAATACAGGTACATCTTTTGTAACGATTGAATAAATTGTTATGTATTCACAGATCTATTAATTTTGAAGAACATTCTGAATGCACTGTTAACTGCATAATTTCCATCTTACAGTTCCAAACAAAATACAGATAAAAGCTATGAAAAATTCTTCATCACATTTTGCAAATTAACCTAACATATATCGCAAAATTTTCAAAAACAATATGTGTTTAACCCTTTTTTCATGCACACATGTGCAAAATTCTCATGAGTAATGACTATATTTAAAAACAAAACCTATGAACACTACTTTCTCTACATGTAAATGCATATTAATTTAACACCATGAAAAGTATTGACAAAAATTATCTATAGCATTAAGTTATCCCATATGTAAATATACAATTAAAATTAATAATTGATACCAGTAAACTTGATAACCTGTATAATTAATTGACACAACTGTATAAAAACCAATTACAACTAAAGTTGTAAATGTTGGATAAATTTGTAATACATTTTTTACACAATCAAAATTATCACAAGTATTTATTAATTATCACAATTATCAGCTCTTTGTGTTTTAATTGATGCAAGGATGTTTCCGTATTTAAAAATGAAACTTCGAAGATAATTAAAAAGTCAGATTTCCCGAAAGTAGACTCGCTACAAACGATTTTGCAACTCGGCGATTGCCGGTTTGAACCGACGCCTTGAACCGATGCACAATTTAATTCTACGCAAGCGTAAACACGTGGTGTCAGTAACCGAACGGAAGAATCGCACTCTTTACAGATGTGACTGCACATGGGTTGAAACTGGATTGTGCTGGTAGAATTAAAAAGCGTGTAGCCGTAGCCATCCAATTGCACGATGGGCGGCAAAGTTACGTATTTTAGTGCGAGTGGCTATGGCGTTAAATTTCAGGATAGCGCTAAAAAAATGGAAATAATTTTTGAAAATCCTGAATTCCGGACTTAAAAGCCTTAAAATATCCGGAGTTTCGGCCTACGGCCGGAAAAGTACCAGCCCTGAAGAACACGTAACCAAAATATGAGATGATTAAAAGGCCCGTTTACTTTTTATTCTGAATTTGTGCTTTTTTTAAGTTGGTTTTATCTTTGTGATTACCTAACCAAAAGTTTTATAATTCTGGGAAAGTCGGGAACCGATAAAGAATATTGGGAGAAAAGGCTATGCAGTTCTCATATTTTTTTAGAGCAAACATTTTGGAAGAATTATTATTTTTCAAACTCTTTATTTAAATTTAGATTTTAAATTATATTCAAATAAATTATGATATTTTTCTCATCATTTTGCTAAAATCACTATGAAATTGCCCTTTTTATTTATCAAATCACAAAGGCTTTGTTGGTAGAAAGCTTTTGCATCTGCTTCGCCAAAACATGTTCTTGTAATTTTTACAGCAGATTTGCATTCAACAATAGCAAAGGTATCCATTTCAATTTGACTTTCGATTCTCAAACTTAATAAAATAGTTACCATTAAAAAAGAACATGTTAAATTTCATTATTTTTAGCTATTTTAGCTTGCTAGTGTACCACTCCCCAAAAAAAAATTCTTCATTATCAAAGAAGGGGCCGTTCATAAATAATGTCATACTTTTTCCCATATATTTGACACCCCCTTCCTCCCCCCCTTTGTCACAATATGTCACACTTCAGTGGACATATCTGTCAGTGTCTACAGTGGTGTTTGTCACGTGCCATGCTATGTTGCATAATGCCACACTTCTTGTTACCCCCCCCCCCCCACTTGTCACAATTTTGCGAACCCCCCTCCCATCCCCGAAGCGTGACATCATTTATGAATGATCCCTAACAGAAAACCTCAAGGATAAAAAACGAAAATACTCAAGTACTATAAAAAAAACTTAAGTACTTTCATTTTTCATGTTAAAAAAAGTTTAAATGCTAACAAGTTCAGAGTCTGAAGTAGGGATGCACCGATCAATCGGCAGTAATCGGTAATCAGCCTTCTTGGAGATTATTTATATAGTCGGCCAAGTTTTACCAAAGTATTTTTTTTAGATTTTTTTTCCTTTTATTAAAATTACTTTTAGAAAGCTAAAAAACAAGTTACCATGCCCAGTGAATTTATTAAAAATAAACTCCCCTTCCAAAAATTAGCCAAGAAGGGGATAAAAGAGTGTTACTGAATTAAAAGTGTCTACTGGTCACTGGCTACTATTGAAATGTTTGAAATTTCAGGTCTAGTTAACACAATGTGATTTCCTTAACGAGCAATAGCAAAATTGGTTCACATAAGTTGAATAAAATCTAAAAATATTACTTTTTAAAGTATGAAAACTAGGAAAAATAAACCATTACTCATAGACATAAACTGTTAGGTGATTCTGAAAAGTTGAAAATTGTCTATAAAAAGTATAGTGGTGGAGAAATGGTAGTTTTAAAAATAACTGTTATTATAATTAATATCGGCATTGGCTGATTTTTTGCCGATTAATCGGTTATCGGTGCTTCCCTAGTCTAAAGTCACTCTAACAGTTATTCATTTGGTAAGGTTAAGAATACTTTTGAGTAGATTCATTAAATACACAAAAAGAATACAAGCAATTATAATTTAAAGTACAGAAATAAGGCAATCCATTTATTTTAAAGAACAAATTCTTTGAGTACACTATTGCAAAAATATTATACGCACATGGATAATGGTTTCGAGGAATCCTTTTTTCAATGCAGAAAAAATTCAGACCTTCCATATGCTGAGAAGCGCTATGAAGTGTAATTGGACTTCCCTAACTTTAAAAACTGGCTTCACTACAAGTGCTGTTTAGCATTTGGAAACTCAAAATTATTAATATTTTCACAAAGAGGTTTCCTGTAACACACGCAAGTATGCGCAATGTTTTTACTTGCTTCCACAGAAAGGTAATATTTCTTAGAAATATTTGATTCCAATTAATTTCAACATCATTATTTATCATTGAAACTTAGTGAAAATAAATTCTTAAAACAGAAATAGATTTCTTAAATTTTTTTTTTTTTTTAATCTTTCTAAGCACAACAAAATAACAATTTATCCACAATATTGACATCAGACTAATGTAATTTATTAATTTAAAGTTTTTAATTAAAATACTAATAATGACCATTTAACAAAAAAATAAACAGAGAAATGGCATTACATACCTCATGCAGCTTCTTCCGAGCATTTTTGAATGCAGGTGGGTCTTGTTCCTCTTCTAAATCTATGGTCATAAATTCATCGAGAGTTAAGCGACTTGAAGGAGTTTCACTGAACTCTGTGAGTCTAAATAATTTTAGAAATGAGTTACTAGCTGTTTAAAAAGGTGGCTTCAAAAAAAAAAAAAATAACTAAACCAAGTAAGTATTAAATATTTTCCTTTTTTAGATAAACAAACACAAGAATCAGAATTAGCAATAGCATCATCAATTTGTCATAGGTGGAAGACACATCTTCCACTCACACTAATGTACAAAAATGGCTGTTTCTAATTTGGTTAATTTTACATGAGATGACATGAAAAAATGCAGTTTTTGTTTCATTTCATGTGCAAAATATTAAAATGACTTAATAAATTTTTGTGTGCTCAGGGTTCGCACTGGGGAAAAATACAAGGTGGGATTTCCCACCTTGACCAAAATTTTAAGTGGGATTTTTAAAATTTAAGTGCGAACAATACTTTTTGCTTTTGCTTTTAAAAGTATTATTAAATTGTCCAAACATGATCTAACACAAACTATGTAATAAAAGATGTTATCTAAGCTATATTCAGCAAATAAATAATAAACAGCGACAAGGTTCACAGAAAACGGTTTCTTCACAAAATTCGGGATCACAAAAATGGGTGCTTTATAAAATGTTAAGCGTGAAATAGATCCTCTTAAATAATCAAAAAATTTTTATGTGTGATTTTTACCGAAACATCCCTATAAATTAGTTTTAATATTTCCTCTATTTTTTTTTTAACGTATGTCATTTTATCTATTGGTTGATACTTTCATATGAATCTTTTTTTCGATCCTGATTTTATGGTAAGATTAATTTTTTGTGATCGTAAATTCTGAAACGAATCCATTCTAGGACATAAATAAAACGTCCTTTTAGAGAAGAAGATTATTTTAAAAAGTGTAGGTATCCCACCTTTTTGCTCTGAAGTCAACATTAGAAATAACTGGTTCTCTAGTGGTTTGAATTTGTTTTACCTCCCCCCGCCCCCTGGCTTTCCAGTGACCAAGGAAGATTCCGTTTTTCCACTCCTTTTTTTGATTTTGTCCTCTGTGAATAGGATGAATGAAGCTAAGTCTGCATTCACAAAGGGCTTAAATTGATCAATAATCCCAAAATATGAAGAAGTGCCCAATCGTTCCCCCATGTTATTATATGTGATAAATAGGCTTCCTAGATTCTTCTTTTCATTAATGGGGATAAGATGGCAGTAGGAAACTAACATACTCCATTTAGTTTGTATTGAATTATCAGTTTAGATTAGCAGTTTCGTTTCGCGATGTTTTGAACGCGTGTCCGCCGGTTGCGGGAAAAGCGAGCAAATGAACTTTTTTTGAGTGGGATTTCAAAAAATATTGCGGGAATCGCGCGGCCTAGCGCGAACCCTGGTGCCTACGAATCTTCACACCTATTGAAAAAATAGTGGGCGAATTTTAATTTATGGAATAAAAATTTGAAGTATCATTTGAAGTAGTAAAATATAAAGTATTAATACAAAAAATTTGTAATATAAAATTCGAAGTTATTATGAAGCAAAATTTCAAGCATCATATATTTTGAAGTATTTGAAGTATCAAATAATACTTCAAAGTATATTTGAAGTATTTAAAGTAAATAAAATGTGACTGATGTGTCCATTTTTTGTCACATCAGTCCCGGCATGCTTTTACATAATGATTCAAACGATTTATTTCTCAGACTAAAATTCTCCCACCATTTTTTAAATAGGTATGAAGATGTGTAAACACACCACAATTTTTTATGATAATTTTATATTTAGTACTTGAAATTAATCAAAAATGTTGTGACAGACATAAAAGGCTCTTAAAGTTTTCCATTTATTAGTTTAAAATATATAACAGAATTTAATATTTTAAAATATTCCATTTAGTAAAGTTCCCATTTTCAGCATCATTCATAAACCTAGCAGAATTTTTTTTATAAGTGTGCATGCATATATGCACATTTATGCATATATGCATGCATAATGCATAAATGCGCTGATTTTCCCTTTTGATTCACCATTTATTTTGATGATTTAAGGTATCAATCATCAAAATGTTTTGATGATTGATACTTGATGTTTTGAACGCGGACACGCGTTCAAACATCGGTTAAAAGTTTTAAAGTAAAATTGATATCCATCAATTTTACTTTAAAACTTTTTATGATATGAATGTTTTAAAAGTTCCTATCTTAATATTTACTAACATTAGAGTTTCTTTCTCTTACTGTATAATGAAATCAATCTAATGACTAATAATTTAAAATACCCGATTACTTTTTGCAGGAAATATTGTACTTACCCACAAAAATATATTTTACATTTTATTAAAATTAAAACCGTAAAATTCCAAGCAGTCGCGATTCTTTACTCTACAGAAATAAAAAACTAACATTCAGAAAATTAAAAGAATTTTATGCTCATAAACACATTAGTTAATTTCAAAATTATTTTGAAATATTTTTTCACTAATTTATTTACTTATCACAAAGGTAATATGTATCATACACTCTTCAAAAAATAGTAAAAAATCACTCAACACAATACACTCTAATAATGACCTATTTTTGATGAAGACATTGCTAATGACTCCCAAGAAAATACTGCATGAAAAAAAAAATCTAATCTGTGGACAAATAACGATTTATGAAACGCACCTTTTTCTGACAGTTGCTTGACATACTTTGACAACTTTGATGACATCTTCTACGGTTCGGTTGAAATTGTGCAATCTTGCGGCAACGAGCAGAGCTGTAAGATTTCAATATTTGCATTATTCAATGGAATTATACAAGGCCTATACAAATTATGGATAAGATTTTTACTTTCATGTGCATGCCTTATTGGCAGCTATAAATCATAAGCACTACACCCCAAACAAGAAAATTGAGCAGTACACGTTCAATTGTGTAGAATTCAGCAACTTTTCAAAACAAACTTCCACAATTTTCAAAATCTGGTTCAAGTGCAAAATAAATTCAAATTAAAGTACCTTTTAAATCATCAAAATAAATGGTGAATCAAAAGGGAAAATAATAACAAAATATATAAAATGATTTGTTTGATAAAAGAGCCATAGTGGGCTGGCCTGCGACAAACTATTGTTATATGGCTCAGAAGAGATTGTGTGTTGACCGGCCAGTTTGAATGAAAAGAAATTAGACAACAGACAATGAAAAAGCCAGAAAGCGCTAAGGTTCTTCACGCTGCATTGATAAACTTGTGGTTCCACATTAATCAGCCTTTTAAAAACCAATTCTTGATTTTCTAACAAGTTTTTTTTTTTTTTTTTGCCTAATTGCAAATTGATAATTTTTAAAACATATATTATTTAGATTTGGTACTTTTTTCCTTAAATTTAAAAGAACTTTTGTAAATAAATCATAAATGTAGATATTGCATCATTTAAAACTGGTATTATTATCAATTCTCTCTGCCCACTTACTAGAACAATATTGTTACTATGCATGCACACATGTACACAGGCATACACCATGTATACAAAATACAAATGTGCAAATACACATGTACACATGTATGTACATGTGTACCAGGGCTCGAAAAATCTTTAAAATTTATTTTTTGAAGAAACATGCCCGGTCGGACATGTTTCTTCAAAAAATACATGCCCAGAAGTTGTTTTATTGCACATTAATAAAAAAATTTGAGTAAAATATATTAATAAAAACATCAAGTAAACAAAAAAAAAAACTCTTCTGTTTTTGTGTAGAAAATTGTACAGTTTTAGCTGTGTCTGTGTGTTAAACATTCAATTGATAGGCTCTAAACATCCATATATATATTTCAGTTAACGTGGACCAGTTACGATTAAATTTTGCAGTACGATACGATACTGACATCATGCAAAAAACTATGGTAAAACGATATTTAAAAAACTGTTTAATGATTAGCATAGGAAAGTAACATAATATTTGTTTTTATTGTCATGACTTACGGACTTTAACAAATTTATTTCTATTTATTAAAAATTATTTTCATTTATAACTCAACTTTTAATTTCCGATTCTTTGGAATGGCAACACCTTAGTTTGTGTATCTAGCAATTTTTCTTAAGCCTTTAAATTTTAAAATGGTTAATAGCCCGCAGATGTTCTGCAGGGAATCAGCTAGTTCATTTATATTATGATTGTGTAGAGCCTAACCAACCAACCAACAGTAACTACATCTCAAGTAATGGAACTGTTTCGTTAATGTATTTGAATGCTATGCATACTAATAATAAAAATGATTATAATTATTATTGAGATTATTTTATTATTTTGAATATCTAAATAATAGCGGGGGGAAAAGTTGCAACAGCTATTTGTACCGATGTGTTCAATGACATGCCTCCCTTTGTACCAATATCCGTTGACTTTTTTCTATTCTTCTTCATAATGTCCTTTCTCCCAAATGAGTGTGGGGTGACTAGTAAGACATATATCGTAGGATTAAGTACTGTCAGAAATTAAAATTTAAAGAAATCCCAGAAAAATATCCATCTCTCTCTGTATCTAAAGTCTTTCCCTTGGGACCTCTCACACTTTAATGAAAATCCTGTATGAGAAAAACTTAAATATAATTATTCAGTGAAATATTTAAAAATATTAACACTAAAAAGAGAAAGGGGCTTTTGTGTCGCATCTAAAAAATATATTTGGGAATTCAAAATAAAATAAAGTAAATAAGTATACCTGCTCCGCAAAGACCGGAAGGTCTCCTGCCGGTATGCATCCAGTCTTTTTTCATTCTCTGAACGAGCCTCGAAGCAGTCATGGCTACTTCGTGCGTCTTCTTGTCAAACTGCAGCTGGTGAGCAAACCTCAAAATATACAAACTTGGATCTGAAACGATTCATAACAAATTTTAAATAGTTTTACAATGCACAAATTAAAAATCAATGTAAAATTAAACACGAAATGAGCCACTTTTACACCAAGCAAAGAATGACAAGTAACAATAAGAAATTAACCAGAGTTATGAAAAAATTATTTTAAGTACTTTTGCTAGTAAAATATTTGAAATACTCTGATATCAACTGAAATTGAACTAAAAAAAAAACTGTACCAATGGCTGGACTGTTGATGCAAAGAGCAGAAGAAAGTTTTAGATACGTTTTCCCTAATTCATACACACTAACCTGAAACATAAATCAATAAATAAATACACATTTTCAGTGGCTTAAATATGTTTAAAAAATGCATATTTCTTAATAGTACGACTTACCTGAATCATATCACTTAAATCCAGCAACATGTCTAATGTATCATTAAGAAATACACAAAATAAATTTAACTGTAAATTAATAACTAAAGTAAATAATAATAAAACTGATTTTCATCACCTAAACATTCCTTAAAAGAAAAGAAGACTACTTTGAAGATAAAGTTAAGATAACAAAAATACAAGAGAGACTCGATAATTAAATTCATTCATTTTTTTCAAAATGGAAAACAAAGGTTGTGAACATTAAATTCATCTCTTATGTACCCATTACAAGTGTGAATGATTTCATATTCAAGTTTTAGTCATAATAAAATTGATCAGGCAATGAATAGAGATAAACTTTTCAGCTTTTTCTTGGGACTTCAATACACTGATGCAAACTACAAAATGTTGATCCATCTCTGTATGTAATACAAGAAAATCTACAAAGGAAATATCTTTTTCCTTATTTATTTGTGGTTTATTAACTTTATTATTTTTTGACTTGGACAAATGTTGATTTGTTTTAATGTTTAACACCTCAATAAATATAACAAGCTAAGTATCAATGCTCACAAAACCCACAAAAAAATAAATAAATAAATTACAAATACCAGTCAGCTATCCAACAACGAGATTCAAGCTCAACTAGGCTGGTATCCAACACATACCTGCCAATTTTTAACTCAATAAACCAAACATTAAACTAAAAACACAAAAATTTGGAGAAAAGCAAGATTTTGTACTAGTATATTTCTGAAGTGAAAATACATTTTTCAGTAGAAGATTTTTTCTTCTGGCCAGCAGGTCAAATAAATAAATTTGGAATAAATAACTTTTGGGGAAAAAAAGGAACCGAGTAAATAAAAAATAAATTAATTTTTTAAACAATATCAATACGACTTCTAAACATAATATTCAAAGTCGGTGTAAAATTATGAGTGTATAATTACCATTACACTGTGCTTTACTTTATATTGCGACTGTTGCAAACTCTAGGCCATTTATATTTGTAAATGATTCATGATTACCAAAGATTTGTATCTATCATAATTTTGCACCAACTTCAAAAATTATGTTTAAAAGACATATCAATGTTGTTTGAAGAAGGAATATTTTTTTTTACTTCTTAGCAAAATTTATAATTTGAAATCAATTCTATTATTTATTTATTTATTTATTTTTCAAAAAATTATGTTATTTAATCCTCTTTAGAGTAAATACGTTTTTTATATAAACTCTATTTTTTAAAAAATCCATATCAAACAGCAAACCTTTTTTAAGTGAATGGCCCAAAAAACTAATCATTTGTATGATAAATTCCATTTTAAAGTTGATTTTAAAAGGAAACTGATAGCAGGGGTGATTGCGACACAAAGTAAAAAACCCTGAAAATCTTTTATGGAAAAAGTCGGCATCACTTTTCATGCACCATAAATTATACGACAGCTTTTACACATATAGTTACAACGGCATGTTTAAAATAACGTTTGAAATTAAAATTTATATTTTACTTACCTACTGCGAACTAATAAGAAAAAATTTATCTATTTATTTTTTGCAAATAAATTTTAATTTATAGTAAAACATAATGAATATTACCAATCATTAAGAATTTCTCATGGCTATATATTTTTCGGCAAATTTTTGCAGTGAAATACTTTTTCTATTTAGAGTTATGTTTTCATTTATTTCTCAAATATCTGCAACTTTTACATTTATTTATCTAAGATCTGCAACTTTTAAAATAAAAGTTGAGAAAATAACTTGAAGTCCAGTGCCGATTTCAGGAAAAGGACGTAAAAATGCATTACTATGCAAAAAAAAAAAAAATGAAGTTTGGAAAATGAGCTCAACTTTTTGCGATGTTTATCGGAAAAATAACTAAATCCAAAACAACTCCAAGTTTTTTTTATCCTTCTTTTAAAAATAAAAATAAAATACGGAAAAAAATTACCACTTTTGGCGATGTTTACATCGGGAATGTAAACATCGGCAACCCCGGGGTTTGGCGCCGAAAAAAAATTCCAAAATGGCAGCAACGTCCAGTTATCCCTAACAATGAAAGCACATGGGACGTGGTACAGTTCCTGTTTGGAACAAAGATGGTTGGTGCCATTACAACCCTTGCTGTGTATAGGGTTGCTACAAAGGGAATGTTTATCGCTTTTCAGCGTAATTTTTGCTCCCATCCGCTAAATTTTCAATTTTGAAGACTAAACGATTTTTAAAACACGGGAGGATATGAAAACCCCGGATCTCCAGGGTACGCCCGGAATGCAATCACCCCTGCTGATAGAGCAAACAAACTGAATGGATTTAATTTTTACTTCAGAGAAGCCTTCAGTCAAACTCTTTTTACTATTTTTGAATATTACTGCTTAGTGAAAATATATTTTTAAAGATTAGGACTTTCTAATTTGGCAAGATATTTCTGGAAATTTAAAAAAGAAAAATTATACTTGAAGCATCAAAACAAATACAGTAAAACCCCATCAAAACGCGGGTCTCGGGAGGCATGTTTGCCACTTGCATTACCTAACCGCGGTATAGTGAAACTATACTGAGGAACCCCATTATCCAAACAATACTTGCTTTTGTTGCATCATTTTTAACTTTATCAATGACTCATGACTTTTCTTCTACTGCAAAATTTTTTCTTTTCTTCTTTGCTGCCATTTTATTAACTGTTATTGCTGTGCAAGGAGCACCACATCTCAACTGTGCGATCAGTCTAACGAGCAATAGGTTATAAACCAAAAGATGTACATCAGGCCTATTACAATAGGGCTTTATCTTTTATTGTGTGGGGTAGGGGGTTGGGAGCTCTTTGGCTAGAATATTTGTGCGCTCGGGCTGGCTTTATTTACAAAGGTAAACAAGGAATCACCTTTAAAAGCAATGATAAAGGGTGGTTTATTTAAACGTCGGGGAACATGATAGTCACCGCGGTGTATCCGATTCCGCAGTATAGCGGGGTTTTACTATACTAATTCTTCATTATCATACAAGTTTAGTTTAGGTTCTGCAAAAATGCAGTAGTTAGGAAAGAATTTAACAAAATTACAATTAACTTTAAAGATTGAAATTGCAACACCACAGATCATATTATCTATAGAATAACCACAAGATTGCAAAAAACATGTACAAAACATGCATTTGCAATATGAATTAATTACAATTTATGCCAGATCATTGTTTTTACTCAATTTAAAAATCATACATCAAGCAATTCATGAAATGAATTAAACTTTTGAAGGAACGTTGTGATTATGATTAAAAGAACTATTTACAATCATTTTATTTTATATTTGCTAAGTCAAATAAAAAGTAAACCTTTGTGCTACAAAGTAAAAATTAAAATACACATAAAATTAAGCACTAAATTTGCAAAAATTGCAGCAAATATTTTGCTTAATTTTATTTATGTTTATTTTTTAATTTGCCGTCTTCAAAACCTAACAGTGAACAAACAGTATCAAGCAAAATAACCATGATATTACTTCCAGATTAAAATATACTACAAACTCCAAATAAAAAAAATTCCAGTTGCATTTACAATTGTAATTGCTATTATATTTAGTTTTAATTTTAATGAGGATTTAAACAATAATACTGATAATTTCCTCAGAGCCAAAATTATTATTTTTTTTTTCCTAATTAACATTATACTAAATTATAAAGTGAATGGAATATTGTATTGCCATCGAAGATAAGCTTATGTGCTAAGTTTGAAGAGTTTATGCAGTAATAGTGGTCAAATACTGCATAACAAACTTCCATGAAAAATCAAGTTAAAAAAACTGCCATTTTACAAGCTTTTCCAGTACGTCTGCTCACCGATCGAATTACATAAACAATCAAAAGAAATCCATTCATAAAAAGATACGAGGCGTTTCTTCTTTGCGGCAAACCATGTACACACAGGCGGCGACAACATGAGTGCTCTTTCGTCCCCTGGTCAGCTGTCTCGACAATGCCACCTTATAAAATCCGAAGGCCGTGTCCACACAGCGGGGATTCAGGTGGAGCTTGGAGCATAAGTCTTGAATTTTCCGACGAGCTGCAGAAAAATTTTGTAGGTAGAGTAAGTACAAAGAATTAAACTAATGAGTGGTGAAAATATTGCAATGCACCAAATCTATACATAAATGGGCAAAGACAAAAGAGTTAAGTGCATCATTTTCTCTTCAGTTTGTCAACCGATTTCCTTAGTAAAATCCCGAAAGTAACCCCCCCTCTTTTTAAAAACCAAACTGGCAAATTTCAGATAGGGGGGTTATAATCGAGATTTTCTAAAAAAATTATGGAAAAAAAAATGTTTTTAGTATTAATTAAGAGCATTTACTGAAGATAAATAATAAGTATAACCCATTTAAAATTATTTTAAAAACATGAATATAAAACAAGATTCAAAAAATAAATAAACAAATATCAATTTTCTAATAGAAAATGGATCGCATGGGGATGGCATCTTTGACTGAAGAAAGAATTTAGCACTTAAGTTAGCAGAAATCCCTATAATTTAACTTTAAAACTCATAAAACGCAAATTTGGAATGTTCGGGGCCAGCGCTATATCGGTATTTCGTAATGTGTCGAATTTCAAAATGCGACCAAAAATGGCGGACTCACAAGATCAAAGATGGCGGCTAATGAACGAATCAACGCCGAGTCTACATGAAATTTATTTTTAAGCATATAGACCTTGAATATTTATGAAAAATAAACAAATAAAATAAAACACAAAATACAAAAAGAAATAGGACATATTTAATTTTTATCATAAGAAAATAATACAAAATTTGGTTTAATATCGTCAGCCATTTGGGGAGGGGGTTATATTAAGGAATATTGAATGATTCCACTTTGGCTAGAAAAGGGGGGGGTTACATTCGATGGGGGGGGGGCTACTTTCGGGATTTTACGGTACTTTTTTTTTTTATTTAGTAGCCATTGATGAGTTTTAATGTTATCAAAAAAAAAAATAATTGGAACTAGTTTTTTCTGTCTCCTATTTGAGACGTAGATTTGAAGCCTTTTCTGTATTGAGATAATAAGTGCAGAGACGTGTTATTTATCTTTCAATCCATGTTTCACAAGTCCGTTGATTTGCTTTAGCATTTTGAGCTCTCGATCAAATTGAAAGTCAATGTTTGCACAATATTATCCAATAATAATAGGGTGGCATAAAAATTTGTATTTCTATTTTTTTTACAAGAGAAGGAGTGCAGAAAGGTAAAAATTATGTACAATATATGTCACAGATGCATTAAATTAAATAACTAATTCAGTGGTCAATCAGTCGCACTGAGGAAATATTATCGCTAATAGAAATATTTAAACAAAACAAACTGTTGTCAAATACAAAAACTAAAATGTCTAAAATCTGTTTAAACACATTCAATGCTGAACTCGAAAAATTCGACGATTATGAATTTTGTGTCGGGTGACCTCCAGTATTACAATATACTTATTCCGTCTAAAATATTAATGATCAACATATATGCATACATTCCTGCTGGAAATTCTTAGCTCCCTTCCTTGAAAATAGTCTGGGCGAGATTCCTATACCAGTGGTAAATTTATTAATGTGTGAATGAAGATTTAAATGGTTGTTAAATTTTAGAATATTTAGGTCACTTTTGTACAGAAAAAAGTAAACGATTGATAAGAACTTAAATACGGTTATGGAAAAGTTAAATAAGACATCAAAGGTGAAATTTAAATGGGTGAAACTAGACAAAGGTTGAAACATAGAAATATTACTACTCTTTCACCCTGATATCCAGCAGACCAAAATAAATTTTCAAAAGTTTGCAATATTCACTTAAATAACTCCAAAATTATCTAATCCCTTTATAATGAAATTAAAACAGACATTTGCAGTTCAAATATGCATAAGAAGTGCTTTTTGCCGTCAAATATGTAATATTTTTAGGCAACTTAACAAACTTTTTTTATCCACTTACAAATTTTTAAATCAATGCAAAAAGTGCAAAACTATTTCATCGACTTTTAATTAAAAATCAAGTAATATACATAAAACATTAAAATTATTTTTCGTGTTTTAATGCAACATACAGGTGACACACTCAATGATACCTAGGCGGTTTTTCTGAACCACTAAATTTTAACCCTACTGACGACCAAAAAGGCATATTGAATAATTTCTAATTAATAATTGAATTTTCTGCAAAGTAAGATTTTTAACCAAATTTGAAAATAGTGCGCTCACATTATAATGCCTGTATTAATGATCAAGAGAAAAAAAGACACTCTTGAAATTTACCATTTTGGAGAGTTATTGCCCGAGATTCTCTGCCGAAACCGAATCGGGATCCCAGATTGAGACCACTTGGCATGCCATCTAAAAGGAAATTGAAAACAATGTATAATATATATAAATATTCACTCAACTATAAGCAACCAAAATCATATTCAAGCTATTACTTCTTATCAAACTAATTCCCCTGCAATCACTGTAGAATAATATTTACCGGACCTTGTACTAAACTTTAAAAAAAAATTCCAAACTTTTAATGCAATGAAATCACCGAATCTATTTTTTCACACGCTAACAAATAAAAAAAACCACATAAAACTGAACTAAAATATTACAAAAAACTCATACTTCGGTTTGTGCTAATCAGTCCTACATATTGTTTCACAAATAATTACACTGTGCAACAAATTTGAACTTATTTTTTGCCCTTTAGATGAAACTATGTGACTCTATGCAAACAAAAGGTGCTTGATTCAAATATCCAAACCGAAATGGTCCATCACGTACCGTTTTTTCTGGAGACATACTTCTCATATTTATACAATTTGGTTATAGAAGAATGTAAATCAGCCTTACTTGTTGGAAATACAAACGGTAAAATGATTTTTTTGGCCGTTTCATCTTGTGGGCATATGTTGGTATGCCCTGATAGCAGATCAACAATATTCAATTGGTATACTTCCATTCTATCGACCGCTGAAACGCTTTTTAAACACAGATGTCCTGATGAAAGCTTTCCACATGCTCATCATTAATTGCTCCAAGGTTTTGAGAAAAGAAGTCCATATGGGGAGTCAAAAAAGCGTAGTTTTAATGAAATACTGCAACCAATAATATGAAAGCATTTTATCATGTCACCAACAAGGTTTTCGTAGTTTTCAGCTTTCTCATTTCCAAGGAAACGTGAGCACACTGATTCAAAGGCCAGCCAGGAAGATTTTTCGGCTTCTGACTGTTTGTTTTCATACTCTTCATAATGAAAAGACTTCTTTAACCCGTGTGGGCCAATAACAATCCTTTCTTTTACTTTTGCCTAGCTTAAATTTTTGAATTTTTTCCTGAGATGCAAAAAAAATCCCTCTGTCCAGAGCTTTTACAAATATTTCGATAAACCATGTTTAATGTGCAATTGTGGAAAAAAGGCACAAGGTAGATTTACAAGTGGCTCATTTGATATACTTTTGCCACTCATTATTTTGAAATTTCCTTTGCGTTTGCAGAACATACTACAGAAATAAATAGGAAAAAAATACTTAGATGGAGGACCAATGATAAACAAGCGCCATTCTGCTGAATTGTGCTCATGTCCTAATGCTTGAAATAGTACATTCACATCACAGCAGTATACTGTTTTTTCTTTATCTGCAAAATAGTCTACAAAATGCCTGTGTCGTCTTGTAAAAGACTCGAAACTTCGAGAAGTAGATAAAGCTTTTGCTGCCAAAAATGTCGCTAAAGTTACCTAAGTTCAGTAAAAAGCTCGTTAGAATGGCAACGATTTCACTGTCAATGAGAAAAATATAATTTATAATAAATTAAGTCGATAAATTACGAAAATATGCACATTTATCCAGAAAATACGTAAAAAGCTCAAATGTGGAATTTTGGGAAAATGGTACATAATAGGCAAAAAATAATTGCAGATTCGTAATTTTCAGCCAAAAATACATAAGAAACAGACATTTTCATCCAAGGGACATTTTTTGTGTTGCACAGAGCTATTTTTCTAAAGCACAGTATCAAGTTTTTTTATTTCAAATGAGTTCTCTTTTAGGGGGAGAAGAAAAATTTCCAGATTTTCTCGTATAGGATGAAGTTTTGTCTTTCAGTTGCGCTGGTCATTCTGTAGAAAATGTTGATTGCAATGAAAATATTTTTTTTTTTGGAAGTTAAAGATTTATAAAATATACTAAAAGGTAATAATTACTTGCATTAAAATACTCTTTCAGTCACACTGTATCCCAGCCAATAACTGAAACCCTACAACTACAGCTAAATGTTTTTTTAAGGCACTAATCAAAATTTTCAATAGCAATTGAACATTTTGGCACAGCAATTTCGTAGAAATCATAAAAACATTGGACAAACAATCAATAATTTCATTACAAAAGATGAATTTAAGACACCTCAGGGCATTAGTTTTTTTTTTTGTTGTTGTTTTGTTTTGTTTTTTCTGGAATTTCATGAAAAGCTCAAGGCTTGCATTTAGTAAAGTTGTAATTTGAAAAGGAAAATTATTCCAATAACTTATTGAGTGCAGTTTTCAAAGGAGTGAAAGAAATGTGTAATTAGCCCATTTAATAAATTTTACATATTTTTGCCTCTTTCAAAATAAATTGGTGTTAAGGAATAATCAGAACTCAAAAATACTCTTTTGAAAACTTTATTACGAAAAGTTTTATGAGGGAGAAAAACTTGGTACTCCCTGGTGCCCCCTCTCCAAAAAGTATTCCTGCATCTACACCAATTGTGCATAATTTGTTTGCTTATATACATTTTCAAACAAAGTATCCAAAGATAGAAACACACTATACAAAATAAATCATTTTGGTTTGAAGAATTTTCGAGTATAAGCAGTGGGAGAAATTTAGGATCCAGTAACCCTTGGCACTTTCTCCAAAAAAGTTGCCAAATCCAAGACTCAAAACGCTGTCTAAAGAGACGAAGGAAAAAACACATTTAGGGTTGCCGAAAAATGGATTTTGCATGGGGGGGGGGGGGGCAGCGGGCCTCCAGATTTGACGAAAAATCATGGGTTATTTTATAGTAAACTTTATCCCAAGCAGTGGTGTAGTGGTGTAATGATTTAGCAAATGATGGGGAGACTGCACTGCCAAAAAGAATAAAATTAAATTACTTTTCGATCCAGCTGAAAATGAATCAACTGATGTAGCAAACGCTGCAATACTGCTTGTGTATGTGAGGTACATTTTTAATGATTCAGTTCAAGAAGATATAAATACTATTTGCAAAACCTTTGAAAACTACTACTACTACTGGAGAAGCAATTTTTGATATGGTCAATTCTTATTTTGAAAAAAAATGGAATAGACTGGTCTTTTTGTGTGGGTGTAAGCACAGATGGTGCAAAATCAATGACAGAAAAATTTTCAGGTCTTGTGGCGCGTGTAAAGCAGATCAACGAGAATATTATACGGACACATTGCTCCATTCACAGGCAAGCTTTGGTATGTAAGCGTACCCCTGTTGAACTATCTGCTACTTTAAATGATGCTGTAAACATTGTAAATTTTATAAAATCCCGTGCTACGAACAGCCGTCTTTTCCACGCACTTTGTGAGGAATTAGGAAGTCTTCATGTTTCTTTGCTACTTCACACAGAAGTTAGATGGCTTTCCTGTGGCAAAGTTTTGGCACACCTTTTTGAATTGAAGTCTGAAGTTCAAGCATTTTTTATTGATCATCCATTTCCCTTGTCTTCATGTATATTTGACGTTCTTTGGATACAAAAGCTTGCCTATTTAGCTGACATTTTTTCAAAATTGAATTGATGTCACCATTTTCAATGTATACGATAGAATTGAAACCATGCTAAAGAAGTTAAACTTTTGGATCCAATGCCTGCAAATGAATCAGTACGAATGTTTTAGTTCTCTCAGTAGCTTTCTGTCAGAAAATTCAATTATCCTTGATGAAAGCATTAGAAATACTATATGGTGAACGTCTGAAACATATTATTGAATCAACTTTTGATGACTATTATCCTGAGAGACGCACGGTGTCCGAATCAAACAATTGGATACGTAATCCTTTTGAAGTGGATCTAAGTTAAAATAACTCTTTAACTTCAAGAGAAAAAGAAATAATTATCGAGTTATCCTGTGATAGTTCTCTAAAAGCTACTTTTAAAGATCACTCTTAAGTAGATTTTTGGCTCAGCATTACTAACGAATATAATGCTTTGTCAAAAAAAGCCATTCAAGTTTTGTTACCCTTTTGTACAACATATCTATGTGAGAAAGGTTTTGCAACTTACGCCTACTTGAAAGATAAATATAGAAACAGATTAGATGCAGAGCCCGACCTAAGGCTGAAACTCAAATATTGAACCAAACTTTGAATTTCTTTGTTCCAGCAGACAACCACAAATATCTCATTAGGATTTTTTACATATTTAACGTACGCTTAGTTAAGAATAGTTGGTTTGTTGAATTTTCTTTTCATTTTTTTGTAAGTATCATTTCAGTTTTTATTAATGTTTATACTAATTAAGATGTTTCCCAATTATGTTCTCATTTTTTGTTATTAACTATTGTGCAAAATGAAAAATAAGCATTCTACTTCTTTCCTGTTACTTATCCCTATACCAGGGGTTCGCCAATTTCTTTCAGATTTTAAAAGGGGTTCGCGAGGAGAAAAAGGTCGGAAAACACTGATCTAAACCATTAAAAAT
This sequence comes from Octonoba sinensis, assembly GCA_038502835.1. NCBI lineage: Eukaryota > Metazoa > Arthropoda > Arachnida > Araneae > Uloboridae > Octonoba > Octonoba sinensis. The sequence continues at coordinate 11,147,989 of CM076604.1, forward strand.
TACATTACAAACATAATAAGTCGTTAAAAGTCAATATTTGCAAATTTTAAATTGTATTGCCAATTTTATTGTTGCCATGCATGCCTGTCAACATTTTAATTTCGAGCTCAGGTAAGGATGCGGCAATTTTTCAATAAAATACGCAATAATCAAGTTTAAGAAAGAAATATTTGATTAAAAAATGACATGCCCTACCAGGCATGTAAGGGTACAAACTTCATGCCCGATTGCAATTTTTACATACCCTGGGCATATCGGGCAGTATAATTTTCGAGCCCTGCTATCAGGATAGAAAAGTTAGGTGTCATTGGCACCCAGCTTATTTGTTTTAGTTGCCAAGAATGTTTTGCTAGGTGTCATATTTAAATATTTCAAAATCTTGGACAGAGATATAAACTGTGCAATTGCTAAAAACTATTGCAAAACATCACAGGCTTGGTGAGAAAATTATTGATAAGGAAGAGAAAAAAAATATTTGAAAATGAATTTCTGTTGGTAACTCTTGAAAATTCGTTCATTTTACTTAAGTTTATACATCCCTATAAATGTTTATTTTAATCAGTGCCCAATAAAATTCAAGTGTTATTTAAAATTAAGTGTTACTTACAAATAAGTAAGTAACACTTGATTGTAAGTTACTTACAGATGAGTAAAAAGTCACAATTCAAAAATTTGAAGGTCAAGAAATTACCAGTCTTCACAGGTATTGTAAAAACTCAAAATAGTGAAGATTAGATGTAATTTGCTCGTAAATTGCATTTGTATAAAGTTATATCAGATTTAGAATAGAAATAAATAAATTTTAAAGAATGACGGTGGAAATTGTGGTCGTCAAACTAAAAGTCTCATAAAAGGTTAGGCGTCAAACATGACGACTGGATGCGAAATCCCGGTCGTCGAACGCAATTTTTAAGTTGCAAAATACGAATAACGGCCGCTAATTTCGAACCCTGCCTGCTATATATGAAGTACTGAAATTTTCTTTCTAGGGGGAAGGAGAATAGTTTACCTTCTGAATGAACCAGCTGACCGACAGAGCGACTGACGCCTCGGGAGTCTTGCTGGAACTGGACTTCCGAGATGATCCCGGACTCTTCCAAGACGGACCCGCATTGTGTGCAGACGGAATCTCCTCGGGAGGGATCTGTGTCTATGTCGGTCGAGCCGCACTGTTGACATTGAGCACTCGACATTTCCACTTGGAGGCTGAACAGAAAGAAAATGTTCCATTTTTGGGAGAACAAAACTAAAAGCGCATATACTGTATGTTATATTCAGGGTTGGGGTTTTGGACGTCCATAACTAGTTTTGGACAGGACAGGTGGTTTTTACCGTCTTAAACTGTCCGAAAGTGTCCAAAACTGTCTGAAAGTGTCCGAAACTGTCCAAAACTCCCAGATTGGGTATTTTGAAAAATTTTGTTTTTAATTGCTGCACACTTTATAAACAATGTTAATAAATATTATTTTTCAATTAAATTTTATTATTACTTTTATTTATGTACTATGTTAAAATATTAAATTTAGCCAATAGTTCTGTTGTGTGAAAACTATCATTTTTATTGCGTTAAAAAATTTAACTTTAGCCAATTCTGTTGAATGAAACTATTTTTTCAAGCACTTTAAAAAAAAATACCAATTAAAAGAGAAATTCATGATAATGTACCACAAAAATAAAACATGCCAATAACTAAGAGATTTTTCAGATTTTAGAACCATGTTATGTATTAGCTTTTTTTTAAAAAATTAAACATACTTTTTTTTAAAACTATTCACATTCAGTAAATAAAGCTTTAATAAAAGTAAAATATTATATTTTAATTAATATTTATTGCATTAATTTGTTAATTATTGCATTCCTTTAATTAAATACAATTTTATTGAAAAATATAGTTTTGGACAGTTTCGGACAGTTTTGGACACATGGGTTTTGGACATGGATTTTACCACAGTGTCCAAAACTTTGCCAACCCTGGTTATATTCGTAATTAGGGTGACCATACGTCCTTGAAATTCGAGGACAGTGCCCAAATTTGTATATTTTTAATGCTTTGTCCCCAAAAACACTTTAACTATTCAAGGACACAAAAAGTCGCCAAATTTAAAATCTTCTATTCTTTCTCTTCAAATTGCTTCTAGATGTACAATTTTGAACTTTTAAGATAATATTTTGTAAAATTTTAGATAATGTTATGGCAATGATCAAGTTATAGCAGGGTTCGCGCTAGGCCGCGCGATTCCCGCAATATGTTTTGAAATCCCACTCAAAAAAAAACTTGTTTGCGCTTAACTTTTAAAAATCCTACTTAAAATTTTGGACCAAGGTGGGAAATCCCACCTTGTATTTTTCCCCAGCATGAACCCTGTATAGGCTTAATATTTAAATTTCTAACAGGCAAAGAACTAAGAAAATGTGCATAAATTATATGGAAAATATGTTTGGATACCCTTTGAAATAAAACAATTAGATTAATTTTACATAATAGCGGCGTATATGTAGTAATTTGCTATGTCCCCAAAAAATTTTCCTCGAGTCTTTGGATTTGGGGACATGTCCCATGTTGACTCAGAAGTATGGTCACCCTTTGTATACTTTGACTTGTGTGTAAGTCAAGCAGCCACACATACAAGGGCATAGCCAGGATACCCCTTTGGGGGGGGGGGGGGGGCAACATTACCAACTGATGCAAAACTAACATCAGGCTTGAAAATATGCATATTATGCAAGGGAAAAAAGGGAGGGGAGTATCTGTGAAAATGCATTTTACAAAAAGAAAAGAAAGAAAATTAAAAAAAACTAAACAAACTACTCTATATTATTCAGTTATAAATACTAAATCACTTTCTATAAATAAAATAAATAATACAGAATATTTCTAAAAGCATGCATTAATGTGTTAGGGACTGTCCTGTCCATAATTGATTTCATGCTTTTCTCCTATTTATTTGACTCCCCTCCTTTGTCACAAAATGTCACACTTCAACATACCCTTCATCACAATTTCACGAATCTTCCTCTCCCTTGGAGCGTGATATCATTTATGAATCTCTCAAAACTATTTTGCTGCAACAAATACCTAATTATTCATAATCACAATGCAAAAGCAGCAATATTGTCACATAATAAAGACTTCTTAATAAAGTCAAATGGGCAGGAGAGAACTTAAGGGGGTATTCTAGTGTTAAGGCATGAATTTCGCCCGGTTTCTGAAGCGCCGTACAAAGGAAACAAAAATACTTTTACTACCCATTTTTTTATCATTTGTATATTGATGTTTTATTATTACACACAAAAATTAGCCAAAAAAAAAATAATTAAAATTGACAAAGTTATGAGCAGTCAAAGTGGGGGCTCCCAAAAAAAGACGGTGTTCTGGCGTGCATTATTCCAACCCTCCTGGTGATCTGAAAAATAAAAAACAGATGGATTCTTAATTATTATAGATGCTGCTATCGTATGAACCTCGGACAAGTTTTAAAAAAAATTTTTACAAAATTTTCTTTTTTGCTCATTTTTTTAACAGTTACAAATTTTTAAAAAATACTAAATGAAAAGTTACAGTTTTGGGAAAGGTTTACACGATAAAGCGATGTATAAAGAACATCCTCCCTAAATTTGAAGTAAATCGTTGGATTAGAATTCTAGATATCCTTACCGCCAGCTCGAAAAAAGTAGTTTCGAAAAATACGCGATCAAAGTTTTGAGACAAGTTTTCTGCAGTTTTACTTATAGAATGGTCCAGAATACTTACATATTTTTAATCAGCAATTCCTGCTCCATATAAGAAACCTTCCTCTACTTCACAATCCTCATTCTCCGATGTTCTCTGGTGAAAACGAGCAGTTCTACCCCCCTTTGATGCCTCTGAAGTCCGGAGTTTTGAGCGCTCTATACGCGCTTTTTCCCGTCTCGCTGCAAAAGCCTTAGCTGCTGGGCCAATTGTGATTCCCATAACATATAAAATTTTAATACGAGTACAAAACCTTCATTAAAAATACTAACTGCGAAGGTTGGTATGCAGGTTGGCGAAAACTAACTTAAAATAAAACTAAAAGGAGAATATTCCAACAAAACAAGTTTCTATGTCCTTCAATTAAATATAGATTTAAAAGGGATACTATACACTAAAGATTTTATAAGGGATATTTAACTGTTCAACCGTAGGGACTCGGGGACGCCAACCGTCTTTTGTTGACTGGTAGCGGTCTGTCCGTAACCGATGCCACTTTACTAAAACGGCTATAACTCATGAAATAATAGGAATTTTGAAAAATCCTTTTAATGGCATATTCTTGAATGTCAACTTTGGAAATATGAAATTAAAAAATTTTTTCGATTTTTCAAAACTCCACACTAGAATATCCCCTTAAGGTTGATGAAATCATTGGGGAATGTCAGAAAGACCATTCTTGCTTTGTATGTTTTTACATTTGCAGGGGGAAGGTGAAAATGGACGAAAGTCAAAAGTTTAGAAATTATTAGAACACCTGAAGTATTCTAAAACGGTTAAGGAAAGTATAAAATTAAGACACTTTTTAAAGAGTGTTATCCCATTTATATATTTAGAAAGTAATTTTGTGAATAAAAAAAAGAGTAGTGATGTGCACATGAAGAACTTTGTATATATTGAAATGAAAACATACATTTTAACCACATAATATATATAAACTAATAAATAAACTAATGAAAGAAATTGAATGTAAGAATTCCACAATAGAATTCTTTAAACCATTATAACTCTTTATAAAAATCAGTTTATCAAAAATGATTATTGGTTGACAATGATTATAAAGACAATCGTTTCTTCATCAGGCATCCAAAAAGATTGCCAGGGCATAACATACGAGTTTCTGACATGTTTCACCGATTTGTTAAATCAAACATGTTGGACGCTGCTCGTACAGCTTAAAAAGTGGCAAACAAAGTATAGAAAGTGGAAAAAATAGTTGAATTAACATATGAACTTTACCAATATATAAGCAGTCTAAAAATATTTTATATACTTCATAATTTTTTTTTAATTATTGCATATTACATATTTATATTTGCATATTATTGTATTAATCAGTTACAAATTTGTCTACTATTAGTAAACTTTTTAAAAATGACGCAATTTTTATAACTACTCGGTACATCCCTAAAAGTAATGAAAGGAAGCTTCATTTACCTCAAAATTTTTAATTCATGTTTTTTCTAAAAATAAATAGATCAGGATAATTTTGAACACAAATCTTTATCATCATTACTGACTTTATCATCATTACTAAGAGGAATTAATGCAAATTTTATTTCTTTATTTTTTATATAAGGCACCATATTTTGCTCCTAATTTTTAAACCTAATAATGAATCTGATAAACTGAATTGAAGAATAATTTTAAAAGACGAGAATGCGTTTCCAGCCATAAAATACATTGAATTTATGTGCGTGCAAGTTGAGAAACATAATTTATGAAGTGTTCTATAACTCGATAAAATTTTATTTCGCGTACGAGCATATAAAAGATTTTCCACATCTCAATGTTTATGAAAAATAAAAATTATAACATAACATCGATCTTTTGAATGTTGAAATTACAAAGCAATGTTGCGTCATTACGTCAACTTGAAGACCATTAAATCTATTTAATTGAATTTGAAAGTAATTATTTCATACAAAAAATAATTACACGCAGATTCATCATACTAAATTTGTTATTTCAATTTCCTAAAATTAAGTCGTGTTTTAAGAAGATGCAAGATACCATTTATCAAGTTTCCAATAAAATATTACTTACAACATAAATAACGACAAAAATCGCAGTTATACTTACTTATTCCATGACTTTCAATTGATATATTCAGCGAGTATCCGTGCCAAGGAAAAAAAACGCGGTCAATTTATTCAACTTAGAAGAAATGCATTACACGTGTTTAAGACACTTAGCACGTAAGAATCGTACTATAAACTTTGAAAATTCAAGAGCAAAAGGAACAATTATGATTTTGTAATTTATTATGTTAAATTCTTCCGATCGGAACATAAATTTAGTTACAAAAATCAGTACAATAATTACTACAACACTTCACCCCCAGACGACAGATTTTTTTTTTGTTCTTTTTCTTTTCGTCTTCTGCTCAAACGGTATGTTGCCAGCTTCGCAATAAGTAATTAATTTCACAAGGCTTCACTTGATCCATGCTTTGCTTTCGATGCAACCAGAGCCCCTATACTAAGGGGGCTCTGGTTGATTAGTACAGAGGGCTTTGATGCAACACTGTGAAGGAAAAAGGATAAGATTTTACAAATGAAATAAAAGTTAACCACGGCTTTTGAGACTTTTTTTTTTTTGTTCGCCTCTTCTGCACTTTGCACTGGTGCAACAGAAATTTCGAACGCAGTTCCTCCATTTTCTCGCGGTCCACGTATGGGAAGGACTCCACATTGAACCGCTAAAATACTTTGACGTAGGTAGCGTTTGATCGAAAAAAAATATAACAATAATAAAAAGCGCCAAATTGCGGAAAATAGCAGATACGTGTTATTCAGTGACAATCGAAGTTCTATCAAGTGATGCAGATGCGAGAAGTAATAACAGGGATGAAAATCATCCGTAATATAGTAAAAAGTTAGACAAACGTTTCTGCAATATTTTTGCAAATTTGGGGCTCAAAACATTGTTAATTGTTTTTAGTATTTTGGTTAGTCTTCTAATTCAAAAACTTATTAGGAGGACTATTAACACTAGATTTACCACACCAGTCATTTTGACTGTTTCGAAGCATTCATAATGTGTATTTTGTTACTAATTATAGTGCAACTTTCATGTGCATTGGAAAACTAAAACTAAACTCAGTGGCGCGCCCCCATACAGCCAAACTCGTTCAATTTATATCCATATGACGTATTCTGAATCTAATTGGCTCGTCCATGGATGTGCAGTTTATGTGCAGCGGCTGTACATAGAACGTATTTTCGACCTCTTTTGTTACACCAGCGACCACCCATAGGACGTGCATTTGACGTAGAATGGAGATCGATCGGACGTGCACTGAGAGCGTAAAGCAGACGACGCATATTTCATTAAATAGGACCTCATTATATATTTACTTGTATTATTATTCTTGAGCACAAAATTACGAAATAAATTAATTTTTCTACCCTTTCGAACAACAAAATATTTGTTGCTGCTATTCAATTTTAAATAGAATTAATGTTGAAGCAAAAATAATACTATACCTATGTTAGAATCCATATTCCTCATCGATTGTTATTAAACTAATGTTTTTATGAATTCCAATCCATTCTTACCAATTTTTCTACCAACAAGATCATTCACAGGGGAGAATTTTAATAGCAAACTCTGACTCTGAGCAAATGATCCAATTAGTGATGTAAAAGTAAGAAGGAAATTTGTCCATTTATAAATGCTCTTTCTTCTGAAAATTAGCAAGAAAATAAAAGTACAGTACAAAACCATTGTATATTTAACAATCTTAAGTATGATTTTGAAGGCTTTACATAGCTATTTAAAAAATAAGACATTTTCAGTAGTAAATGGAACACATATTAAAATTAAATAGAAAAGGATACTTTTCTCCAAATTGAATGTTCTTTTAAAATATGTATTAGAGCATTACACTTTGCGGGGGGGGGGGGGGATGCACATTAAACTAATTGTGGATATGTGGAAAATGAATAAATTGTTGAAATTGTTGTAAATGAATAAAAAGTTGATTTATTGCTATAAGTATTTAAACTAATAATCAACGTATAATTTTAAAAAATAGATCAGTAAGATGTTCAGCAATAAAAAGTTGATTTATTTCTGTATTTAAACTAATGATCGACATATGATTTTAAAAAATTGTAATATTAGTAATCCTACCAATGAGAAAAATTTAACTTAAAAATAAACTAATTTTTTTAAGAAGTGACAATTATTAAAAATTGCAATTACGTCATTATTTAAATAGAAATAAAAGAACTATATCACATATGAATTATTAAAAACAGCATATTATATACTATAATTGGCTGAACAATATCACATATAAGTTATTAAAAACAGCATATTATACTATACTTGACTTGCGTTCGAGAAAAATTTATAAACATTACGACTAAAATGCACCGATTAATGATGAAATAACTTACTGTGCAACTAAAAGATTCAAACATTTTATTCATCTTCTTTCATTTCTTCGGTAACTTAGGAGCTTAGGATAAATGATCGATGATTTTCACAGCAAGCACCATGTTTCCAATTTTCAAGTAATATTAGCACGTGCGTAGTACACAGCAGCTGCCACGGTATTTTCTTCTCAGCGTGAAAATATCCCATTGTATATTAACAAAATAGAAAAGTGAAGCACATAAGTCTGAAAAAAAGCTAATTTCCTTACATTTTACACAAATAAAACTAATGCTGAACCCAAATCGTACGTTGTCATCTACATATCAAGCGAAGCACAAAATGGCGTACGATCCGATCCGATTTCTTGATTCTTGATGCTTTGCATGAAAGTGTGGCGCTACTATCGCTTTTGTCCCTGAATAGAGCTTAAAAGTACGTCAAAAACATGTCAAAAAGGGACAAAAACTGGCTCATCCCTTTTACGTGTAGAAAAGACGTAATGTTGACATCCATCATGGTTTATTCCAGTTGATGCTCTGATTCGACCTTATATTGACGTCTTTCTTGGCTGCAAGACGTCATATGGATGAAATGGCTGTATTCTGGATGGTAATTGGAGGACATTGGTTGTATGGGCCAGCCCTTTTATGGGTATGGCCTACTGTGCCTATCGTAGTTTTCGAGACCGAGGGCCCTGGGGTGCAGAAACAGATATTCCGGTCAAGTGGTCGGCCTGACGCGGAACCCCTAAGGGTTTAGTTCCCAAGCAAGCTTCATCCTCATTTTATCGACCCTACTGAAGGGATTAAAGGCTGAGTCGACCCTGCCCTGTATCGAAAATAATTAAAAATTTAGCTAAAATATAAATAATACTTTGATTGTAAATTAAAATTCAGCATTAAATCGTAACAGAGTGAGATTAGAAACGTGGAACGGATGATTTCCAGAGTTTTAATGCAATCAGCGATGGACCATAAGAAAAAAAAAACATTTAAAATGTAAGAGATAAGAGAACATCTGTAAATGAGAAAGCAAAGCAAATACAGTTCATCAGTTTTCCAATCGGCCCATCTACAAAAAAGGGTTTACGAAAATGGGTGTTTGGACAGGAAATCCGTAGTCAGAATTTTTTTGTGAGCCTAAATAAGCAAATGGGGGGTTTGAACCCCCCACCCCTGGTTACGCCTATGGCTCAGCTTCCGCAGTGGCGAGTCGTGGAACTACTTACCATAATTATCTGTGTATAGGACGCGGGTTATCTGCAAAAAGAACTCCTTTTTTTACTACCTGCGGGCAATATAATGATGCGAACAACAGGGCAATACATGAATTTTTTTTAAAAAAGGATATTATTGAAACGACAACTGTTTCATACCTTGCTTTAATGTGCTCTACGCATTCAAGTCAATTTGGTATGTAAATTAAATCACTTAAATGAACAGGCAGATATTATATCAAAACATAACTTTTATGAGTCAAAATACAAACTGGCTATTTATGTCTCGTTCCTTCAATGTATATTCATGCACGAGACCATAAGTTGAGTTGCATACTTAACACGCCTTTTTTTTTTTTTAATAAATGCATTATTAAATTTAGAGTCTCTAAATAAAAGTTAGTTCAAGAGTCAAGATTAATATTTTAAGCGTTGAGGAGTTTTTATAATCCTACCAAATCTTGAGGTTTTGACAGGCTTTTGTGGAGTTTTATTTTTAGGACTCTTTTGAGCAGTGTTACTGGGACTTTCCTGAATTTCAAGGTTTTTCTTAGGGCTGCTCGGAATTTCCTGATTTTCTTTGCTTTTTTCAGCTGCTAATGCAGTTGTTTGTTTCTCCTCTTCATTTAAAGTGTCCTCCAACTCTCTCTCTCTTTTAAATGTATTCTGTTTCTTCGACATTGTTTACCATCTGGTGTTTCCACAATATACGATCTTGGATTAGGCTCTTTTGATATTACTTTTGCTGGTATCCAATTCCTGTGTCCTTCTTGTAACAATATGTTTTGACCAGGGAAAAGATCGTTTAAATTTTTCTTATATTTTCCAGAATAAACTTCTTGAGATTTTTCCAACTTTTCAATTACATTAGGAACTTTAAATAGTGGTTTTAATTCTTTCATAGTAAATGTTGATGGTGTTCTTAATTTTCTTCCCATTAAGAGACATGAAGGAGATGGTAAATTCTGTTTTGGAGAGTTGTTATGTTCTAAAACTGCTAAATTTGGATCTCTATGTGATTTTATAGCTTTTACAATTAATCCTTTAACAGTTTGTATAGAACGTTCAACTAATCCATTTGACTTTGGATAGTACGGACTTGATGTTACATGTTGGAATCTATAATCTTCGCTGAACTTATTAAATGCTTTCGAGCTATATGGTGGTCCATTGTCAGACATAACAATATTGGGAATTCCATGAGTTCCAAAAATGCTTTTAAGAGCTAAAATAGTTGATGCTTCGGTCTTGTTTTGCAGTCTTCTAATTTCAACAAATTTTGAGTGATAATCAACTGCTATTATGTAATTTTGGTTCGACACATACATAAAATCTATTGCAATTTTTTGCCAAGGAAGTTGAGGAATTTCATGTGGTTTTATGGTTTTTGGAGAATTGCTTTTGGAGTATGCTTGACATATTTCGCATTTAATTACTTCATTTTCTATTTGCTGCATAATTCCAGGCCAGTAAATCGTTGATCTAGCTCTATTTTTACAAGTTGTGATTCCTTGATGTGCAGCATGCATTAAATTAAGAAGTTTTTTCTTCATTGCTTGAGGAATAATGACTCTGTTTCCTCTGTAGATGATTCCATCTTTTAAATGCAATTCTTCCTTACAATGCCAGAATCTTTTCACAGAATCCGGTAAATTTTTTATGCAGTATGGCCATCCATATTTTATTAAATTTATTAATTCTTGCAAAACTACATCTTTTCTTATTTCCTCTTTCAACCTTTCTACATTTTCACAGCAAAGTGTGAACCGTTTCTGTATGGCCCTCCAAATAGTCCGTTTTAAATTCATTTTCCAATGGATCTCTTGACAAATAATCAGCTATGTACATTTGTTTTCCTGGTGTGTACTTTAACTTTATTTTATACTTTAAAAGTCTCATCACCATGCGTTGTAGTCTAGGAGATAAATCTTGCAATGGTTTCTCTATGATTTTTAACAAAGGTTTATGATCTGTTTCAGCTTGAAACTCAATACCTCACAAATTATAATGGAATTTCTCGCATCCAAACACTAATGCTAATAATTCCTTTTCAATTTGAGCATATTTCTGCTGAGTTGCATTTAAACTAGAGGAAGCATACGATATAACTTTTCCTTCTTGCATCAAAACTGCTCCCAATCCATGCTGACTTGCATCTGTGGATAAAATTAGATCTTTATTTTTACCGCTTCTCTTAAAGTTGAGATTTAAAATCATCCAGGAAGAGGTCCTTTAATGGATGCCAAATGGGTGTTGACTATGCTGGCGCCATCTGTTATCAAGTAAACAAACAAGAAACACTTCTATGTCTATTGTGTAGAAAATTGGACAGTTTTAGCTGCGTCTGTGTGTTAAATTTATTCAATCGTTAGGCTCTACACATGCATTTATATTATGAATGTATAGAGCTTAACCAACCAACAATAACTATATTTTAAGTACTGGAACTGTTTCGTTATTGTATTTTAATGCTACGAATACTAATAATAAAAATAATTATGATTATTATTGTGATTATTTTATTATTCTGAATATATAAATAAAATAGTGGGGTAAAAACTGTAACAGCAATTTGTAATGATGTGTTCAATAACATGCCTTCCTTTGTACTAACACCCATTTACTTTTTTCCATTCTTCATAATACTGTCCCTTGAGCCAAGTAGCCAGACTGGTGAATTCCAGCTCATTTGAAACCGACCGGGGGGGGGGGGGGGGAAATCGAAAAAAATCATTTAATACATTTCCCTAAGTATTATGCAAAAAAAAGCCAAATCAGCGCCCCAGTGCCTGTGTCAGCTAGAGGATTATTTGTATTTCCTGCAGATGAAATCCCTTTTTTTTTTTTTTTTTTTTAATTTTAATGCATGCCTAATATTTAGTTGGGTGAAATATATTTGTTTCCTTTCTAATATGAACCTTTATTGAGCATTTTGCAATATTATGGCTATTAATAATACTTTTATAGGGTCTTTTTTTTATGACCACTTTACCCCATGCACTACTCACTTTACCCCACCCCCCACCATATGGGGTAAAGTGGTCATAAATACATCCCAGAAAGAAAGCGTTATAAAATTATTTAACTATTTTTTTTCTGCTCAAAATTGAATGCAATCTGTTCTTTAATAACGCAATGCAAAATATCAAGCAAAACATCTGAAAGTTTAGAACAAATTCTAATATTCTTTGGCGATGAAAGTTGAAAACGTGGTTTCTATGACCACTTTACCCCACCTTTGACTACTAGGAAACATGTTTTTCAACAAACGTACTGCAAGCATTTTAAATTTGTTGATATTCAAAACGAAATACTTACTGAAAATAGTTATTCAACTAAAGATCCTCGAAAAACAACAATATTTTATTTGACTCCCTTACCTCCTGCGACTCCTGTCCCTTTGTTTTTATCATTTCATACCCTACACCTCTATTAGCAATTGCCCCCTCCTAAACCCTTAAAGTATCAGGCCTGTATTTTCGACATGCCGGGCACTTTAAAAATTGGATCAAATATGCGGTCGGAAAAGCACTAGCCGTTTCTTTTCGTGAAACTAAGAATAACCTTTTGGGCCGGAGATAGCACAAATGATCAGGCGCGGATACAGAAGGACGCAATGGAATAATTCCCTCCTCCTGAAACTTAAGTATTACTAAATGTTATATGCATAGGGAATTAAAAATTTATTATTTTCCCCATTTCGAATAAATTTTCCATGAGACAGGTAATATCACTAAAAAAATTGCCAACTCCTCAGCAAAATCCCGTATCCGCACCATCAAAAGACAAGTGCATTTACTATCACTTATTCTACATAGTTTTTTTTTTCTTTCTTTTTAATTTGACATAGATTGAAATAAAATTTTCAAATTATTTTAGACACTTATCTATCATCTATTTTCGTCTTTAACGTACGCCTGTGATTTGCTATAAGGTCACTGGAATGTTCCTCTCTTTGAATAAAACTAATTAACAAAGCAGAGAAAAGTGTGGCAACCCTACCCAATGCAAAGAGTAAATCACCACCAAGAGTACCACACTTTGGAAAACACTTATAAATCATTATTTTTTATAGTATCGCACCCAGAATTTTAATATGTGATTGTGGAGATCTAGGTCAAGATTAGAGACCGGATCCGATCTAATGTTTGAAATCTGTAAATTCCATACATGCAGCCCAGTGCTTCTAAATTTGTAAGTTTCTAATTTACATATGTTTCCAAAGCCATGATAATTAATTAATCTTTTTAAATTAAATTTCTGTTTGAGAGCGATTTTCGTTTCCCTAATTTCCGGATACATTACCAGTTATCCATCTTGATCTGCCGGAAAATCGGACCTTTTGTGCAATGGCCCCGCTTTTGCATAGTAGTGTTTCATAAAAGTAAACGCTTGCGCGATAATTACCTATATTTTTTGCTTTGTAATTATCTTATGCGTCTGTCATACGATTCATTTTAAAAGAGTTTCGTGTTATTAAAAATCCTCTTGGTTTACATTTTAGTGCGTTATTTTATTCTAATTTGATTGTTTCTTTTTCATTGTATTACCGGTTTTTAAAACTAATTTCATACTAACTGGTTAAAAACTAATTTCATGATGTACATTATGTTGAAGAACGTCTTTTCAATTTTCAAAATATACTTTCATTAAAATTAACAGTTCCTCCAAACTAAAAACTTATGCTCATATTAGATAATTTTATTTATAACTTATAACAAGCGTTTTTCATTGTAAGCTTTGGGAGGATGTTGGGGGTGACACCCAAAATTAGTTAATACGTTGACTGCCGACACGCTGACTGCCAGCGCTGTTTGTAGTTCATGGATCTCCGTACTATAGTTTAATTAAATTACAACATATTGTACAAAACATTTTATTGAGTAAAAAATGACTAACTTTCTATAAATGTATTGAAAAACGAAAAAAAGTCGGCAACAACGAGACAACTTGTAATTTAGCCTCTCAACAAGGTTACCTACTACGAATTATCTCATAGGTTGACAGTCAACGTGTTAAAGAGTTTTTGAAATAAATATATATATATATATATATATATATATATATATATATGCTTGAATTATACAATTTTATTGGTGCTATTTCAACGTGTATCGTGATTGAAAAATAAATGTAGTTAATTCACTGAAAGCTAGATCAAATAAATAAAATGGAATTTCTTAATTTTTTAACCGACTTCACAAAGGAAGGAGGTTATACATTCATATTGTATGTATGTCGTTTTTTTTTGTTTGTTTGTCCACTCATAACTTCGCACCGGATGAACCGATTTTCATGATTCTTTGATCGAGGGTGGTTTTCCATAGGTCCCGTACTTTCGTTTGACTATATTCGATAATTAGAATAAAAGTTATGGGCAGAAATGTAGTATTTTTTTGTCTTTTCATCCATAACTTTTGACTAAATGAACCGATTTTGATGATTTTTTCTTTAATCAATAGAGGGTCGTCTAACTCAAATATTGCAAATCAATTTGCCTACATTTATTTTTTAGAAAAAACGTTACGAGTGAAAAATAAGTATTTTTTATTTTAATTGGAAAGGCTTGGCTTGATTTTTCTTTGTTGGGAAATCTATTAATAAATATAAAAGCATTGTTAAAAACATGTTTGTTGTCATGGGCTATAATATTAAAAGAAATTACAGCAAGAGTTTGACTGAAGGCTTCTCTGTGGCAAAAATTAATCCAATCAGTTTGTTTGCTAAAATAGACTTCAAAAATGAATTTATCATGCAAATGATTAGTTTTTAGTGCAATTAATGTAAAGAAGTTTTGCCATTTGATATGGATTTTTTAAAAAATAGAGTATTTATATACAAAATGTATTTACACTAAAAAGAATAAAATAAAATAATTTTTATAAAAAAACAGAACCGACTTCAAATTAAAAATTGCGCTAAAAAGTAAAAAATAAATTCATTCTTTAAACAACATCGATGTGACTTTTAAACTTAGTTTTAGAAGTCGGTGCAAAATTATGGGTCTAATTAGCATTATACCATTTGCTACTTCATATTGGAACTGTTGCTAATTCTGCGGAAATATATATATTTGTAATTGATTCATGATTACAAAATATTTTATCTATCCTAATTTTGCACCGACTTCTAAAACTGTTTAAAAGTCACGTCGATATTGTTTAAAGAATGAATTTATTTTTTACTTTTTAGCGCAATTTTTAATTTGAAGTCGGTTCTGTTTTTTTATAAAAATTATTTTATTCTTTTCTTTCTTTCTTTTTTTTTATTACTGAAAATAATATAAACTACAAAATTATAAGTTTATAAAATGCTACAAAGTTTTCTTTCTTTCTTTTTTTTTTTCTTTTTTTTTTTTTTAATGAGGGAGGGGTGACACTCCCGGGGTTAAGTTTCCGACTAGGGATGTAACGAATATTCGGCCACTATTCGGTATTCGGCCTATTCGGACTGGCCGAATACTGGGTAAGGTCAAATTCGGCCTATCCGAATATTGACGGACTATTCGGCCCAATAGTTCTGCTGCAGTAGAAATGTAAAAAAATAAAGAAATTAGTAGATTTTAAACATTTAAAATTGTATTATAATTATTGCAAAAGAATACATTCGTATATAGTTTTAATAAATAAAAATAATTTTGAAAAAAACTACTTTTTTTAAACTTTCGTTTTAGGCTTGACTGAGCAAAAACAGAATTTAAAGTTGTAATATTGCATTTTATATTTAGCATTTGCTCCCAAAAGCTGGCAATAGTTCATTATGATAGGGAATATGAGAAATTTATTTTGTTATTATTAGCAAAGTGAAAGTCAGACTGTGTTTGGGTAGACTGATTTATTGTGAATATTGGGTAAGAGAGAAATGTGAAAAGCCTAGAATATATCATGAATATTTAGATAGCATAAGTTATTGGGGACTTTTTTAAATAAAAATTTATTCCAGTTAAGTGTATTAAATTTTAATAGATCTTTTAAGAATAGGTATGTAAAAAAAACCCCATAAAATAAAAATATTAACTTTTATCATAGGCGTAACCAGGGGGGGTTGGGGGTTCAACCCCCCTCCATTGGGTATTTACCTATTTAGGCACAGTTAGGCACACAAAAAAATTTCTGGCTACGGCCTTGCAAAGCACATATTTTTTTTTCCTAACAAAATTAACACATATGCATATGATTTTATTTCCTCTTTCTCTGAAAGGTTGTGATCATGACCAAAGTGTGCAGTTCATAATAAAGAGGACATTTCACCTGGTTATAATCAACCCCCTTATCACCTTGGGGGGGGGGGGAGGTTACAGCGAAAGGTGGCTTCAATCACCGAAAGGCAGCAATTTGAGAATACCATCGCACAAGTAATAAGTTTCGTGGAAAATATTCTCTACTGTGATGGAGTTTTGTTTTCTGATAAACCGGTGTTGTAGGCGCTGGGGTCTGAAAATGAAGGACCCCTAGCCAACAATTGTCCTAATGGGTTAAACCCTCAAGCCAGAAAGGGATGCTCATCAAGAAACTTAAAGAGCAGTTTGTATTTATCTATGACTTCCTGTCCAAACACCCATTTTGGTAAAATCTTTTTTGTAGATGAGCCGATTGGAAAACTGATGAACTGTATTTGCATTGCATTCTCATTTAGATGTTCTCTTATCTCTTATATTTTAAATGTTTTTTTTTTCTTATTATGGTCCATCACTGATTGCATTACGACTCTGGAAATCATCCGTTCAACGTTTCCAATCTCACTGTTACGGTTTAATGCTGCATTTTAATTTACAATCAAGTATTATTTATATTCTAGCTAAATTCTTAATTATTTTCGATACATAATAATGTTTGCACTCCAGCGATGGACACGTTCGTCATCCAAAAAGAAAAGAAAATTTGATTCAGACTCTTCCACTTGTGAGGTATGTTTTGCTACAAATTTAACAAAATTTTTAGAAATTTATTGTGGGGATGAGCATTTTTGTAGGTGAATTTGGATTTTTTCTCTAAAATTCCACTATTTCCCAGTTTTAATATTAGGAATGCTTGGACATTGAAGATTGATTAGCGCTAAATATTGGATTTTCTATTGCGTTTGATTTAAAAAATAAACTAATAGATCTAGTAATGAATGTTTAATGTTTTTGTGAATCAAGGCCGTATCCACAGGGGAAGAGGGACCCCCGGGCCGCCCCCCCCCAGAAATCTTTTGCAAATGTTTTGTCCAAGACCAAGGCCGTATCCAGAGTGGGGGGGCATGCCCCCCCCCATCCGGAATTTTTCGCAGAGTAGTATATATTCCTCCCTGAAACTTTGCTTAACATAAGTGTGTCGATGTCTGCCCCCCCCCCCCCCCCGAAAAAATATTCTGGATACTGCCTTGGCTCCGGAGCAGGGGCAGCATGTTAAGAATTAGGAAGGGCAGTGTATGCTTCAAAATCATACCCTTTATATATACATATATATAGATATATATGACTAGAAATGATGTTAATATGAATTTTTTTACATATATGATAGCTTTTTGATGTATATATAGTAGATGTATGTTTAGATCTTTGGTGAAGTTAGAGGAGTGGGTATTTGGGGCTTCTGCAACTTAAATTTTTGTAACTGGTCTCACATCTATAATGCTTAGGCTAACTCTGGAGGCAAGGCTTCGAGGTCTCTCCCCAGGAAACTTTTTGAAATCTTCCTAGCAATGCAATTTCGACATACTTTGGTGATGTTAGAGGAAACAGAAAGGACTTTGGTTACTCTCCCCCCGCAATTTTTTTCAAAATAAAGTCTTATATCTTTTAAGTTGCTTTTGGTGTCGCTCGTGATAGTGTTCAATGTCCTTTCACTGAAAGTGTTTCTGAAATATTTCTCTTTTCATTCTTTTTTTAAAACTTGTGTTCTGAATTTTTTGCTTAGGGGGGGGGGAGGAGTTTACTTGCTCCGAGGGGGTAGCTGCCCCCCCCCCTCCCGGGAGATGCCTGAAATAAACACGAAGTATATCTTTAGAGACAAGTATTTATGACTAGTAAATTTTTAACTCTTTTGCACTTCTTATTGGTGTTTAGTCTGTACATTTTTAGGGTGACCCCCCCCCCCTTTCACAAACCCTAGTTACGTCTATGACTTTTATAACTTTTAAATATCTTCATAAAACAGTTTTGAGCGAAGTAAAAGTTTACTAAGCAATAGTAGTTCTTTCAATTGAATTAAATAATTAGTAAAATAATGCTAATGCTTACTACCATAAAACCTGTCATTTCTATTCCACTTGCGGGTGAAATTTTTAGTTTTATTACATTCAAAACAATAAAGAAAATATATTAATTTTAAATTCTTAACAAACAGAATTAAATCATACATCATAGATTGTGTGTAATTGGTGTATTGGTGTTTGACTTTGTGAATAATTTTAAATTTCACAAATACTTTCTATTACAACGATTTTCTAGAAATTTTAATATTCGGCCACCGAATATTCGGTATTCGGCTTAAGATATTCGCCGAATATTCGGCCTCGGCCTGGAAGAAGAGGCCGAATATTCGGTATTTAGCCAAATCACTATTCGTTACACCCCTATTTCCGACCCGGGTGACATTTATGCTAGGAACGCCACTGCCCGGGGGGTTGCATTTTTAACTTTACTTCTTTAAAAAGTAAGATTTAAAAAAAAATCTTCCTCCCTAATAATTTTCGCTAACACAAACAAAAAAACTAATTTTCATTTATTTATTTTCCTTGTTAGTTTTGGAAGACGCAGATTTAATAACATACTGTATGCAAAAAATGCAATCAGAAATGCAACTTCGAACAATTACTCATTTTATTTTAAAAGTATATAGTATTCCAAACTGAAGTTAGTAGCTGGCGCTTGTAGATTTCAAATGCAATATGAAAGTGTTGATAATTTCGTCCTTCCCCACCTGCAATACAATGGATCAATCCGCGCCCGTTGGAAGGGGAATGTGAAGAAGGGCTAGTGTTTAAACGATAACAGAAATTTTAAGACACATGCGCAAAGAACAAATGGTAAAAATTAGGGTGTGAGGAGTAGACACTAGTCTGTTTAGTTGAGCATTGCTGTTATTAGTGCAAACAAGTATGGATGAATTTTCACTATCTTGCAGAGTGGATTCATTTTTCTCCTGTCGCCAGTCAGACAGAGGCGCATATGTTGTTTGGAATGTCAGAGATTTCTCAACTTTAAAAAGAGATCGTGCGAAATATAAGTCGCCTAAATTTGAATTCAAAGACGTCTTGTGGTATTTGAGTCTTTATCCGCGTGGAGGCGACAACAAAAGCTTAGGGAATGTTATCTTGCTTCTGATACCTTGCTCATCTTTTCCTTCGAAACTAAACTTCACGTTTTCCTGTCAGCATGAATCTGGTGCGAATTCACAAACTGAAATAGCTTTAAAAGACTTCTCTGGAGATAAAGGCTCTGGTTATTACAGGTATCTGAGCAAAGACTTTCTGGACGGGAAGTGTGGAAATCTCATACCGGATGATATCTTAACGATTTACTGCGCAATTACGATTGTCGAAAACTCTGAAACCGAAAAAGGAACTTCAACAGGTAAAGAATGTAATGTTTTTTTTTTTTTATCCTTCACTTAACTTTTAATTGTTGCAGTAATTTTATTTCTTAGATTTTAAATTTGCTCTCTGTACTGAAATAAAAAAAAATATCGCTTCTGATGCCGCTGCTGCTACGAATAAGTTGTTTTGCTCGCTTCAGTCTCCCACTAATCAAAAACTAGATAAAATGAAAAATTACGGACATTTTATCACAGCAGACCATGTTTTTGCAAAGAGCCCGAATGTAATCAATTTACCAACGGGAGGGACGCAAAATCCATTGATTTTCCATACGTACGACACATAAAAGTATTACTATGATGTAATAGAATTATGTTTAGATATTAATAATGAGGCTCAAGAGCTGTTTAGCCGCACTGCTTCATTTGGCTTTTTTTTTTTTTTGACTCGTTTAGAATCGCCAACAGTCAAGGCCCGATTAAGACAGTCGGGGACCCAAAGCCGAACATTATTCTGGGGCCCCCTATGATACGAAAAGTAAAAATATTTGGTATAATGTATAAAGTTAAATAAGCTTGGAGATAATTATTAATAGTGGGTTCATACCCAATTAGCAAGAGGTAGAAAAAGCATCTACTGACACGACATCGTACTATTCTGCATTCTGTATTGTTTTTATTCAATATGATTTTTCTGTTATTCATTAAATAAGCAAACTCTTTGCATATACATATTGGATTTTCAAATTTTACTGTTGATAATATTAAATAAATACACAACGTTGAGATGCCTCAGCGGATTAAAGGACACTATTTAGCATGATAGGCAATGAAGATATTAGTTTACCTTGTTTACGCAAATACTTTTAGCTCGCCATTTAAATGAGTCAAGATGTTTCCATTTTGTAAAAAAATTATCTTTGAGGAGACATTTTCAGAAATCTTTCGTACAATTTGGGGGCCCAAGTCCGCGGCCTAGTTGGCCCGTGCGGTAATCAGGCACTGCCAACAGTTCCTTGATTATCGGCTACTTTATCATTTAGTATTTGCGGGGGGAGCTGAACCGCACTTTCACCATGATTTTTTTTCATTAAGCATTTCATTAAAATAGACTCTAAATGTTAATCCATGATTTAGTATGAATCCACAAAGAATTAATTACTTGTTGGTACAGGTCGAGAGCGTGACACGGGGTCATGCATGGCCGATTCATGGGACCCGGTTGGGCAACGGAATGTAAAATGTTTCTAATGCTAAGAAGATGTGAGCGCAACGGGGTCTGTGTTGGTACGATTAGTTTTTTGGAGAATTTTGTAAAAGTTATGAAAATTTAAGAAAATATACAACCTGCTTAACATATTGCATTTTTTTTTTGCATATTACTTAAAAAAAGTACTCTCAATTCCCAGTTATATATTTTTGTAATTCAATCATTCATATACGTGCTGAGATTGTAGCGGTGCGAGTCAATGCCTCAAATACCCAATTTCTTCCCTGGTCATAGGTACTTTTTGGCAAAGAGCGGAAGTGTCTACCACCAAGAAGATCCTGGTTCAAATCTCGAGGCCGACACATCCGTCCTCATCGGCGTCCTCGTTATCTCCTACACGATATTTCCTAAAAATTTAGTCTCAGGAAATGGGGCTGACTTAGCTTGTAAAGCTATTATAAATGGTATTTGAATGTGGGATGATGGAATGAAGATATTTTTCTAGTACTTCTTGCTTATGCAGGATGGAAACACAACCACCGGGAAACGGGAAATCAGGGAATTCTCAGGGAAGTTTTCTGTTCTGGAAAATATCAGGGAACAATCAGGGGGTATTTAAAGTTTCTCCAAATATCAGGAAAAATGATCGTTTTCAATATCCAAATCGGCAAGATTCGGGAGTTTCGTTTGCGGAATTTCCTTTCGCTGCACTTGGTCAGCTCGATTGCCGACTTACCATTGGTTCTGTAATTCCGCCATTTATTTTTGGTCGTGTTCCAAAATTCGGCTAAACATCACTCTCCAGCGTGCCGAATTTGGGGTTCGGTATTGTTCATGATACTGCAGTGGCGCAACAAGGAAGAACAGAGATCCCATGGCCCACCCCCCTCCAGTGATGATTTGGATTTTTTTCAAAAATTTTCTTTACTCAATATGCATCTTGAGAAACTAAAGTTATAAAAATAAAAAATAATGATGGGGGTTGGGGGGCTGATCTGTATTCGTAAAAAGAATTTTAGATTTAAAATTCTAACCAGTTGCAAATTATATTATTTAGATCATTTTTATTTTCTCTTTTCTTTCACTCCCTCAAAAAAAAAATTCATATGGAAAAGTACAGTGCATCCCTCCCCCTCCCCCCTTTTTTTTCTAGTTTCACCACGGTGATGCTGTCATTACCTATAAAAATGATGCTGTGTAACTCGCAATTAAAATTATAAAATCAGGGTTCGCGAACTCCCTGAAGTTCCAGTGAGGTAGAAAAGGGGTTCGCGAAAATAATTTTGCATTGGCGGAATTTTTACTTGCTGATACAAGCGAAATAAATTTACACGCACGCGCATTAGGAAGAAATGTAAAAATGATATTTTAAAATGAATTGTTTTCCTGATAATTCGTAAAAGTTAGAGTAGCATGGTCATATGTACAAAATTTTAAATGCACGTCCTACTTTTTGGGAGTATTGTAATTACTCAATCTATGATTTTTAGGGAGTGTTGCTTTTATTCAGGTTCGTGCAGCGCCTGGCGCCATTTCTTAGCATAAAAATCGAATGGCAAAAAGAAAAAAGACTCGACTTTTTTGGGAGTATTATCCTTACTCAAGCTAAAAATTCTAGGGACTGTTGCTCATATTCAAAAGAGACTTTTTTTTCCCCCCTGCTGTTGCTTTTTACTAATAGGGTTTTTATTGGTGCTGTTGAGATTATTTCGGAAGTTTCCTTCATTCTAATAAATTATTCAAGGCACTTTTGACCTTATACTTCTTAGAAATTTTATATGGACTGTTAGCATTATTTCAGAAATGTTGTCTTTATTCTGTTAGGGATTTTATAGGCTTGTTGTTCTTATTCTTATGGGAATTTCAACATGTGCCACGGACATCACTTTCTTTTCAATGCTCGAGCTATCCAGTGCAACCCCGGGCGACGCAGCTGGTTTTTATTATTAAATTCTGCATTATTTTAAACTTCTTATTGACCAATAAAAAAGTGGAAGAAATGGAGAATATAATGTTTTGTCCAAGACCAAGGCCGTATCCAGAATGGGGGGGGGGGGGGCATCCGAAATTTTTCGCAGAGTAGCATATATTCCTCCGTGAAACTTTCCTCAACATAAGTGTTTCAAAGTCTGCTCCCGCCACTTCCGAAAAAAATTTCTGGCTACGGCCTTGTCCAGGACGGATTTTTGTTTTACCCGAAGTGGACAAAACCGGACAGCTCTGAGCTAAAGCGGAGTAATGAAACAACACGTTTTTGCGATTTGCCGTGTTCCACTGCTCCTATTTCTTTTTTTAAAACTTTATTCAGAACTGTGAGGTTCTTTCTTTCCCCGCCCCCTCCTGTTGCTACTATTGTTTCTAATGTCTCATTTTATTGTACATTATTTCCCCTAATCTTGAAGTGTAATAGTGCCCTCACACCAAGGGCGACGGAAACATTTTGCATCTATCGTCATAAACTTGTTATGGTTATCAAACTAATCTTGGAATTTATCAGTTTCATAACGCAATCAAAAAATCACGGATCTCTTATTAAAAGTTACTGTAAATGGCGCAATTTAAAATGCCTATTAGTCTTTATACTAGTGCGTAATTATTAAATTATGTAGGTCCAACGACGCTCTTAACCCTTTATCTACCGCATTATGATCTGCAGTGATTTTTCTTACAGAAATAGTTTGTCTAGGTATTTACACTGACAATTAAAGGATTTACATAAATAAAATGCTCAGTCTATAAGTATTTATTTCTTTACAGCTAATAAGGGCCACTGAGTATTTACCCTGTGAAATTAATTACATACACTTTTTAATCAAAATATTTCGTCAAATAGTTTTCTAAGTTCTTAACTAACACATTAAAAAAATCAGTGACTTGATTCTTGAATTTTACTGCTTTTCTGGAGCGAAACTCTAAGGGAGCAATCTGAACAAAATGGAAGTTCAAAGCACCGCATCTGTTTCAAAACTATCTATCTTCCTTTCCACGCTAAAATACTCTTTATAGAAAGAACCCTTGCTGATATGTATCCTGAAAAGGGGGAATGTAAAGACTGTACCTGTAAAGTACCATCAGAACCATTATCTATAAATTCCATCCCATCAGGTTGCTGGGATGGAATTTATAGAGAATGGTCGGTAGATAAAGGGTTAAATGCTTTGCTGCTGCCATTCCTCTGCTATAAGTTCCCCATATCTATTTTATTCTTTTCTATTGATTGATATTTTATTTTCCTTGTAGATGCAGAAAATAATTCTTTCCTGAGAAAATTTCGTGAAGCGTTTAACAGTGGCAGATTTTCCGACGTTGTGCTCCGAGTGGGTGAAGAAACCATTCCAGCTCACAAGCTGATCCTGTCGACGCATTCCGAAGTTTTTAGAGGCATGTTCGAGAGCGACCTGAAAGAAAGTCAAGATAATATTGTCAATTTGATCGACATGGATTTCACTGTGGCAAAGGCAATGTTGCTCTACATGTATACGAGGGAAGTCGAAGAGCTCTCTCCAGGAAAGATCCCCGAGTTGTACATCGCTGCAGATAAGTATATGCTGACGGAGCTCAAAGAGAAATGTCGCGAATATGTATTAAACAACATGTCGTCAAAAATTGTCGGTGACGTTTTTGAAATCGCCAATTTACATTCCGATACCATACTGAGGGAAGCTACTAAAAAATTCTTCGCTACTAATGCTAAGATCATCCTCAAGACGAAGGAATGGAGAGAATTTTCAGTTGAAAAGCCATCGTCTTCTGTAGAGTTGCTCAGCTTTGCCATTGCTAATAATGAGTTCTTTTAAACTTTTTCCCTTTTACATACATTTATTATAGAAGCCCTTATTTGTTTATTTATTTTAAATGTCCTTTTATATTTATTATATCATTTCATACATTTAAATGGACACTAACTAATGTTCTCACTTGTTCTTCTTCCCATGCTAAAAAATTTATATTAATTCCATGCTTATGAAACATATCTAAATACGTAACTTTATTGCGTGTGCATTTCATAAAAAAATTGTTTACTGATTTCTTTTTATTATTTTTAATGTGATTGGCGTATTCCTATATTTCCTCCATAATTCATGGTTGACTACACGTCATTCATTTCAATTTTTTTCCCTGTGTGTGTGGGGAGGGGGGGGGGGGTATGTAATCGGTATCTATTATATGGAAAGCAACAAAATATATGTATGTATACATTATGTTCCTGCACGTTATGATCAAGGAGACAGGTCTGGTTGTCTGGTTCATTTCTATCCATCATAGAAAAATTATTTCGCGAAAAACTTGTGCGCTGTTACTCATGAAAGCTGTAAACTAAAAACCCAGATACTCTAATAACTAAATGCATACATACATTGATTTTTTTCTTTCCGAAACTGAAACAAGTGTCCAAAATAAAATACAAAATGAATACTATAGAAAAGAAGTAAAAATACTTCTAAAATTTCGATTTTGTTCCTTTGTTCAGGTTTTCAGTTGCCACTAACTTCAACTTTTTAATTTTAGTTTCGTTTCAAGTTCAAATCTACTATTTGTGTTATGTACCAGATGTGTCAATATGACTCCGCCTCTTTTTTATTGAAATAAAACGCATTTTTTTGACTATTAAATGTAGCAACTATTTATATTTAAAGTTTGCCTCATCTCCAGCTACCACCTTTACCCATCTTTCAAGCATTTTGCGGATTCCTTTGGATGAAGAAGTCCTGGTATTTTGAATTGATCTTGTCATCAAACTATACTTGATACTCTTACCGCACAGCCATAAGATCTGCAGAGGCGTAGCTAGGGTTTCCCGCCCCCCTGGGGGCCCAGGGGCGCCTCTGGTAGGGAATTAAAAAAACTTTTATGCTTCCTAAATGACATAGCTCTAAAAAGCAGCCCTTTTAACTTGCATTTCTATTAGCGACCATTCACTTTGAAGGGCAAAATGGGACACTTTGGCTTCGCAAAATGATTTGTTTTCTTCTTTCTCAAGTGACCTTTCCGGGGTTCTCTGGCCGTCCGGTTCTTTTATCTCTGATGCTCAAAGAAAATGCCCCAAGCCCTTCTAGAGAGTCATCACGGGTCCGATCCATAGAAAACTTCCCAACTCCAACTCAAAAGTTGTTTCGCTGCCTTTTAAGGCTATTTCGCACGCACTCCTATGCTACATTGGTCATTCCCAATATGATTTGCGATACTCCACTCTTTTGTCGAACATATTCATACTTTTTCAGTTCAAATAATTTTCTTTTCGCATTTAAAAATAAAATAAATTTACATTAATCTGGCGTCCCTCCCCTTGACGCTGCGCCCGGGGACAGCTGTCCCCCCTTTCCCCTTAGCTACGCCTCTGATTGTTATAGATAGCAGATGGCAACATGTCTTGGTAGAGTAAATCATTAGGTAATAAATATAGAACGCATTGTTAAAAGAAGTCTGTTGCCATTAAGCAAAAATGCGGCCACCAGCTCCGTGCGAAAGCAATCCTAAGGCTTCGACTAACAGGTAGGCGTCTGGTGGAGAAAAGTAAGCAGTAATGTCGTCTGCAATTATAATAACAGTTTGAGTAAAGGCTTCTCAGAAACAATAAAATGAAAAATGAGCATCGTGTACGGAAGCGAACACATAAGTTTCATTCAACTGCCGCTCAACTCAGTACGAAATCGGAAGAAGTACAAGCGGCTAGATTGATCGTACGGCGATAATGATTTACATTACGCTTGCTTCAAGTGAGGAGGATCAAAATAAACTCAACGTTATAATTTCCAAATTTGATGAATAATACTTATATTATTATATAAATAGCAATGTTCTCAATGCTAAACTTACAATTAAAAAACAGTAAAAGAGAGAAATTGCTTCAATTAAACTACTTTGTGAATAAGTTGATAATTAATTTGCTTTTTAAATTAATTATCAACTGATCTAAAATGTAAAAAATCTGCTCTCCTCCCACTGCAAACAAAAACCGCAGCTCCAATTATCTTCCAAATCCGGAAACTTGTTTTCAAAAGGTTCCGTTTTCAGTAAAAGATCGTCTGCGACTGTTTTTAAAAGTTTCGGTTTTCTGAAAGATCATACACCTCGTCTTGGAAAAAGAAAGGGGAGGAAATTTTCCTCATTCGGCGAATTGTTTACATGTTCCGCGACACTGCAGCCAGCGCCCTCTGCGCTGAGAAGTATTGCACAATACCTGTCGAATCCATCCGCGTGTGTGGGTGAGGAGCGTTTCCGATCCAAACCGTTCCTTCTGGAAGAAGTCGGAAGAATCTGCGCCGGAATTGAACGGGAAGCATCCCGTAAGTATGTATTTCTCTTTCAAAATATCTCCTTTATTAGAAATTGTCGGATTAATTACCGCAAGTTCTCATTCGGCCACACTTCGTGAAGTGGTTTTGTTGTCGGTGCATGCGTCATGAGGGATGGCCTTTCGCAATCGTTGCTTTTGTTTTTCGACAAATCCTTTTCCCTCTAATAAGGTAAATTTAACTCTGGAACTTCGAAATTGATTTGTTTGTTGGTTTAAAGGGAACAACAGGAAAGCTTAGTGTGAACGATGATGTGATAAACAAAGTTAATTATTATAACATTCATACCAAAATGTCGCAATTTTGATGCCCTCTAGAAGTATGGCAGCAATAGAACAAAGACTGTTATGAAACGTAATCGTTCGCAAAATATTCAATACTAGATAAATTGCTTATAATTAAAATATATCATCGCAGAAAATTAACAATTATGTTTAAATTAAAACTTACGGGCTTATTTTTAAACCAATGAAATTCATTCTCTTCAAAATCTTCATTTAACAAAGAAGACTTAGTTTAACTCTCGTTAGAAGAAGAAAGATTCTGGTCGATAACTCACCTTCTGTTTATTCTACAGTTTTCGAACAAATTATATCTATTGTAGTTTCTACCAGCTACAGAATGATATAAAATTTTAGGAAATTAAGCTATTTTTTTTTTTTTTTTTACTAACAAAGGAAACCTTGAAATTGGAATGAAAAAAAAAAAGTGCTCATTCGAATTTTTGATTGAGACTTTATCAGGGGATAATTGAATTCTGTGCTAACTTTTATTCAAACGACATATATCGACAGAGAAACCAACACATAAGCGAGTTCTTTTACATATAAAGATGCACTAAAACTTATCCTAAAATGGAAATCCCTCTTAGGCGGACAGTTTTTAATTCCTCGCCTGCAAAGCCCATTGAGATTTTTAGAAACACCTCTTTTGCGGACACCTCTCTTTTCCAATATTTCTGTCCGGCTGGGGCATGGGTGATTCAAAGCCAGGATTCGTACGGTCCTTAAAGGTCCTTAGAAAGTCCTTAATGTTCATTTTCATTTTTAAGGCCTTAAAAAGTCCTTATTTTTTATTCCAGGTGCTTATTTTTTTTTTTTTTTTTGTTAAAGTAGGCAAGTACCCATGCGCTCTATTTGGTTTTGCTATCTTTTGCATTCTTCACAAGAATCAAACTTCTTTCATTTCAACTACTTAATCGAACCTCAAATTTGGTTTGCTCGGGTCCGGTACTATCGCGGCTTTTGGACAGACCCAAAACGGCGGATTGACAGGACGAAAAATGGCGGATTTGGTAAAAAAAAATAATTTACTCTTGTTTTTTTTATTCATTTTTTTGTTTTGAAAATAAGTAATTGGTGTGTTATATATTTTTACAAAAAAAAAAGTTCATGGGTCTTGATAAAATGCTTCAAACTATAACACCCAATTCAGTTAAAATGAACTTGTACCCACCCACATGGCAGCTCCCAAATTGCTATTTCCTGCAGTTGTATAAAAAGAAAATCGAGCTACATCTAAAAAAAATAAATAAATAAAATATTAGTAGAGAAGTTGAATCAAAACACCAGGCATTTGTACAAAATGCAATGGTGCCCAGTAACTGGGCATCATTTAAGACCACAGAAAAACAAATCACACAAGTTCCCTCATTTTGCTTTTAAAAGAGAAAAGAAAAAGGAATAAAATTTGAAAAACGGACTTTTAAAGACTCGAGGGGAAAAAATTTAATAAATAAACAAAAATCGGGAATTTTCGAAAAAGGGCCGAATTTCGGTATTTCAAATGTGGGATTCGATACTATTTATTAACTTTAGTTACAAAGTAAATAAAAAATTCTTTTCGCATGAAAATTGTTACTAAGTCATCAACATTCTAAACAATTATCAATAAAGCGAGTAGGAGCAGCTCTTAACAAGTAATCAGTAAATAAATATTGCTTTTGAAACTTTTTTTTTTTAATTTAAGGGGGGGGGGGATACTTCAAAGAAGCATATTGTTGACATCTAGCTCAATAAAAGAGATACATTTAACTAAATATACGCAAAAAAAAAAAAACCTTTCAGCTTTTTTTTTTTTTGAGTTTGACCAATCGCATATATGATTATCGCTTATTTATACTGTTAAAGGTAAAAGAATGATTTATTTTTTATTATCTTTTTTCTTAAGTCTTACACTATAATAAGCGCTGAGTTGCCAACTCTCCCGATAACTTTTCAGCTGATTTTTTTTTTTTAGATCAAATAATTTCCCGGTATGGAAAATTTGTTTTAAAGCAATGTTTTAATATTTAGTAAATTTTTATTGACCAATTTGGCTTCGCGATCGTTCGCTGCGGGGTTTTGTTGTGTGGGAGATGATGGATATTTGCTGCGTTAATGAAAATTTGTACCTCGTGAAATTTCTTAATTTGCAGTAAAGTGAAGGAATCGACCTCTTCTTAAACCTATACACCGTAGTTGCCAAGTGCTCCGTTTTCCTCTAGTTTTTCTGTTTCTATATTTGTGAACTTCGAAAATTCGATATTTTGCCAAATGATCCGATTTTTCAAGCTGATGTACAAGTATTTTTACCTAAAGGGATTGTAATACAAAACAAAAACATTTTAAAAAGAAACTTTTTGAAAAGACATGTATTAATTTACATGAATTTTCATAACTTATAACGCGAAAATGTAAGAACCTATTTTTTGGAAACTTACTAACATCTAGCATGTGTTTCGCCGAAAATTGCACGCAGCTTTTGAGACTTATCTTTTTGCATCCTGTAAATATATCAATTATTTAAAAAGTTGGCAGTTGTTTAGTATTTGCAGCCTGTAGTCTGTTTGTTTCATTTTTTATTTAAAAAAAAAATGTTCAATTTTTTGAAACTTTATTTTAGTTAAATTTTGGTAGTTACTAATTGAGGGTAATGTACAAAGTTTTAAGCGAATAATAAGCTCCATTTTTTATTAGTATGTTGTTTCCAAAATGAAATATTTTTCTCAAGTTGAAAATTATTTCTGAATTTTTGCAAGCTCTTCTAAATAATTTTAAAGAATTATTTATGGCAGAGATAAAAATTTAAATAAGCCTAAATTGAGATGCTGGCTACATAAGTTAAGTAAAATGAACAAAAATCTAAATTAAACACAAATTCGCAAAACAAAGTGCAACGTTTTCTTTAACATTTTTTTGTATTTAAATTGTTTTTCATTTAACTTGTATTTTATAGCACTAACCATTTTTGATAATTTTTCATATCATGATAATTTGCTTACATATGATTAATACTTGTGTTGTGTGCTTCTTATTACTAGCTCCAATAATTATTTAACTCCCTGACTGTATTGAACATTAGATAGTGCTTCCCCCAGGCTTGGGCGGGAGGGCGCCGCGCCCTGCCCGCCCTTGGATTCGGGAACGCGCCCATCTTGCCCTTTTGTTAGTGAAATTGCGCCCTTCTTGTAGAGCTCAAAACTCGCGATCGTCAGTCGCCAAGGGCGACCAATTATCACGTTTTGGCGACCACTGTTTTCATTGAAGTCGCCAATGTGGCTACCATTTATTTGCTAATGCTAAAACCATTTCCCGAACTTTTATCTTGACACGTGACCTTTTCCCAAATTCTCTTGTCCACTAAAAATTAAGTAAAGAAGAAAGAAATAGGAGTTAATTTTTGGACTACACGGAAGCTAGTTTTTCCTCCGATTTTTACTGGAAATTGCTTACTGTGTTTGAAATTTCAATCTCTTTCCATCCTGGAATTATTTCAATTATCTTGACAGTTGTAAGATAGTTTTTGCCTGCACAACCTTAAATCTGCTTATTTGTCGTTCATTTTAACAATTAAAAAAGAACAAAAGTATAAAGATAGAAACAGCCAAAATCGTGCTCGTGCTCCGCCGAAAATTGGATTCTACGTTAGAGATTTTAATCCTTTTGCATCGGGTACAAATTTCAATTATTTTCTAAATTAGAAGATATTTTTCACACATGCTACCCTAAATCTGCTTATTTTGCATTTTATTTGAATAATTTCTGGCTTTTTATTTATTTATTTATTTTTGAACTGTGCCGATATTGAACACGCATACTTGCCAACATTGGAGGAAAAAAAAACAGGAGATTTTTTTCAATGACCCCCCCCCCCCCCCACACACACACAAAATGAACAATTAAACTGACTTATACAAAGATTTTTTTTAAATGTTCATTACAGCAGTATTTGATAAAATTTTATCATCAAATGTTTGATCGAAACATTTTTTAGCAAAATTATTTTTTATGAGCAATAGGATGTTCTCTAGATTTTCATTTGACAGCACTGGACGAAACTTCATTTTTCAGTTTTATATTCGATGAAAATAGGAAGAAATTTCATTCATCTACTTTGTAACAATATATAATGATTACCAAAAAGGAAAAAAAAGCCAAACCCTAAGAGAATGAAAAAAAAAATAATTCTATGCAAAAAATATTTTAAAAACTAGATTATTAATAAGGATGCAATATTAATAGTTACAACTAACTAAATGATCACCAAAATTTTTAAAAAAGGCTAAAATATTTCATTGAAATTTAGAGTGGGTGTGGCAAAAGGAGATGGGCAATTCCTCTACTACAGAGGCTAAATCGTAAAAAATATTAAAAATAATGGTAAACCAAAAGGTATTGTTGTCCAAGAGATTGAATGAGATAGTACACAAGAACTAGGGACTTTTACCGAAGTGGATGCAATCGGATTTTTGAAAAAATCGGGACTGACCCTTGAAAGCATATGAAAAACAAAATGCGGAAGTTTTACTGCTAATTTGTAAACGTTTCGTAAAGAAAGTATATACGCATGCTGCTTCAAAATTTTCTCATTTAAAGAAAGGAAAAAGTACCAAAATTACGTATATTCGCGGAACCGAAATTTTGACTTTTCAAAAATACCAAAAATACAGAATTTCGTCAAAATACAAGAAAATTACATAAAAACTACTTGGCGAATAACTACGATCCCGAGTGCCGTCCATTGAGCAAAAAAAGATTGAAGCTTCATTCATTTATTTTAAAGCGAAAATTACAAAAAACGGGAGAAAATTGTGTTAAACGGGAGATCGGGAGACAGACGCAAAAAAAAGGGAGTCTCCCGTTAAAAACAGTAGACTTGGCAAGTATGAACACGTGTTTGTCGAAAATTGCGTTTATCACTAATTATTCACCATTATTAAATCACTTTTATTGTTTCATTAATTTATTAATTCAAATTTGATTTTAGTATTGACAGCTTTTTACTTTTTAGAAAATACTAAATTGTAGATAAATAAGAAATTTTTAGAAAATTGTTAATTTACCTGGATCCAACTTCTTTAAAAAACAATAAACAATTATTGAAAACTGTTTGCTAAATAAACAATTATTGAAAAGAAGTAGTATTATCACAAATCATAAAATAAATAAAAGGAATTTTTTTTTAGTTTAAACATTTTACAAAATTAATGATAATAATGATCTCTTTTAGGCTGACAGTTGCGAGATTTCTCCGGCACTTTTTGAGATTTTGGGGATTTTTTATTTCACATCGTTTTATGTCTCGTTTTTGGCTTTGGGTAATTTTTTGTGTGTAGCCTGAAACTCTTCCAATGATTCTGTGCTTTATTATATTGCAACTCTTAAAAACTCTCTATCTCATAAAATTTAGAACAGTAGGTTCCCAAAGACTAATAAGAAAATTCTTTTTTTCATCTTTATAAGAGACCCATTTGGGTTAAATATGCATTTATTACATCTGTAGACATTGAGAAAACTAACCAAAATATAAGAGAATGCTCTTTCAAACAAGAAACTATTTACTATTCAAAATATGAAAAAGCATTTAATAATCTCAATCTAATGGTGCTTTCTAGTTATTTCAAGAAAGAAAAGTTTTAAAATGTAGTAAAACTTGCAGGGAAAAAGATGGCAACATGTGAGGAATCCATATATTAGACATTTCTTTTTTCTCTCCTTATTTTAATAAACATTTATTTCAATCTTTAATGAAAATGTATTGTATTAATTTTGCTTCTTTTAAATTTTTTAAAAAATACTATTGTCATTTTAAGCCAAACCGTTGCATTCAATTGGTATTCTTGATTAATTATCATGGCAATTTTTGTAATTTTGCTGTTTTTAGGACATGTTAAAAATTTTAAAGGGCGTTTTCAGTGATCCTTTAGGTCATCAAAATCCGGGCTCTAATTATTATTACTGAAGCTTTATTGTATTAAGAAAAGATATAGAATTCTTATTTTCTTATTATTCCTCAGAGGTGATCAGATATTCAGAAATACTGGAATGAACAGAAACACTCTCATAAATTAGTAAAAATATATAACTCAGAAAATCCTTGCTAGATATTTTATTGAATTTAAAATCATTATTGGTTGATGTTGCCTTGAATATACAAGCAGAATTTTTTCATGCTTTACTTCAAATATTGAAAACGATCTTAATAACGAATATTGTCAAATTAGTTTATATTTTTTTTTTTCAATGTTCAGTTTCACTGTGATGATGTTGATGTTTGACTAAAATGTTAAATTATGGCAATAATAAAGTATTACTACGGGAGGATTCATATATGATGTCACGCTTCTAGGGGGGAAGAGGGTTCGTGAAATTGTGACAAAGTGTGACAAGGGGAGGGGTAACAGGAAGTGTGACATTCTGCTTGTGCAACATAGCGTGGCATGTGACAATGGGTGAGGGCAGTCCAGCATGGGAAAAAGTGTGACATCATTTATGAACGGTCCCTACTTCAAATTACATGTGCCCTTTATTTCGGTAAGATGCCCTAAATTTGGAAAAGTGCCCTTTTTTTTACAGTAGCACCCTGCCCTTTTTAGCCTACTTTCCCGTAAAAGTAAAAAAAAATAATAATAAAGCATGAAAGAAGGCTTAATGTATCGTGAAAATATCGTTAAAAATCAAGAAAAGTCAAAAATAAGTGAAGTAATTAAATAAAGATTGAAAAAGAAAAAATTTGAAAGTAGGGTATTGAGATGGGGAAAAAGTGTGTCGGTCTGTCGGTCCCCCCCTAATAACTTTTGAACGAATTGTCCGATTGGAAAAATTCTTTTTGCATTCGAAAGATCTCGGCGAGGACATCCCATTTCTATATTTTACAATTGACTATATTACAATTGACTTAATTACTATTTATTTTACTGATTTGAACAATTTTTCGTTCAATTTTGAACAGTTCAAAAAAATTTAACATTAGCGCCTATGGGCGAAAATGAAGCAAATTCTGTAAACTCTGGGTAAAAGATGCAAGTCCCAATGAACAAGCTCACTGGAAAAAGTTCTTGGCGTGAAATATTGATTTGAACTATTTTCGTTCAGTTTTGAACAGTTCAAAAAATTAACACAGAGCTTACGGGGAAATTTCAACCCTATATAAATCCTGATCTAAAGGACCGATTTGCTTGGAACAAACTTTATCGGAAAGCTCTTATAACGTAGAACATGTAGAAATAGAAAGTTTATCCAGAATTTACGAGCCTATTTTGCTATGAAATTTTTTGATCGGGATTTTCAAGGATATTTCTCAGTGACTCAATGAGTGAAATAATGAATGAATGAATAAATGAAAGAGTGAAAGAATAAATCAATGAATAAATGAATGAGGAAAAGAATGAATGAATAAATTATTGAATAAATGAAAATATAAATAAATGAGTGAATAAATACATGAATGCGTAAATGAATGAATAAACACTTGAATGAGGTAACGAATGAATGAATAAATGCATGGCTGAATAAATGAAAGAATGAATGAGTGAGTGAATGAATATGTATTATCCCTTGAAAAAGGTATATTTTCAATAATTAGAACTAAAGATAAATAAGAAAGAGAGAGAAAGTGATAGCTAAATTATAAATTTGAATTTGGTGTATACGGGAAAGTAGGCTCGTATAGTTCTAGACGGAACTTCTTGTTCAATCCTGGGTTAAGGTCTGCATTAGAAAAGCAACAAGTCAAAGAGAGCCCCATAAAAGTGTTTGTGCTGTGTTCCTAATAAAAATACGATGTTAAATCAATGTCCTCTTTCAATAATGCTTCCTTTTGAAATAAACATAACAGTTTGTATATTTCGAAAAATTGTGAGGTCCTTAAAATTTTTTGTAGGTCCTTAGAAAGTCCTTATTTTTGGTTTTGCCAAAAGCTTACAAACCCTGTAAGCGTAAAAAAAATATCGGAACTTCACACAAAATTTTCGGAGAAAGTATGCGCCATCACTTTAAAATAAAAAATTATATACTTAGGTTAGCACGTCCCCTCCTACACAGACAATACACAATATAAAACTATATGTACTTAGGTTAACACGCCTTCTCCCCCTCCTACGCAGACTATGCACACACATACACATATATATACATACACATAAGCTCAAAAATAATCT
Organism: Octonoba sinensis; assembly: GCA_038502835.1. Classification (NCBI taxonomy): domain Eukaryota; kingdom Metazoa; phylum Arthropoda; class Arachnida; order Araneae; family Uloboridae; genus Octonoba; species Octonoba sinensis. The sequence continues at coordinate 11,183,766 of CM076604.1, forward strand.
TTTAAGTAATTAACCTGAAAGGTCTAATATATTAATACCAGAAGTCTTTTTTTCCAGGAAAAGTTTTCTTTTCTAATGGGCTGCCGTTTGCTTCTGCCAATTGCAGACCTGGTGCGTTCCCCATCGATTGGTACCATCTCTTTCAGCGGCACCACGATGAGTGTGGTACCATCGCCGCATGAGAATTTTGACGTCCGGTTTCTCCACCTGAAAAGGCGAGCACCCGGACTCTGTTGATGCGAAATTGTACTGTAATTGGAATTTAATTTAGCAGAGAGTATCCCAGCCAAACGGACACTCAAGGGATCTTTTACATCCCGCATCATCATACGACATGGGCGCAGACGATTTTCTGCATCTTGAAAATCCACCGACACTGCCTGCCTCGGTCCTCAGACTTGGGGCGTACGAGCCCCGCGCCATACCACGACGCCATCATGCCAGCCTCCGGGAAAAGTTCGGGCCGTTCATAAATGATGTCACGCTTTTTTCCCATATATTTGACCTCTACCCCCTTTGTCACAAAATGTCACACTTCAGCGGACCCCCCTCCCCCTTTGTCACATGTCACGCTATGTTGTAGAATGCATGATGTCACACTTCTTGTACCCCCTTCCTTCCCCTTGTCACAGTTTCGCGAACAACCCTCCCCCCTTGAAGTGTGACATCATTTATGAATGATCCCTTATTGTATTGAAAGTTTTTTAAAGTGGTACAAAATCTTTTGCTTGTCTGAAGGTTGAAAGCAAAGCACAGATTTTTATTGTCAAAGTAATCTTAAGATTCATAAATTTAAAAAATTTCGGATTTTTTTTTTTTTAATAGGAACAGGTGCTTGATAATTTTCGGATCAGAATCACCCATGGGCTGGTGTCCACTATTGAGGAGTTTGAAATAAACACATTAGGGTTGTCGCTAAACGGATTTCGTGCTTGGCGCGGCAGGCTTCCAGATTTGGCGAATAATCATGGGTTACCGTATAGTAAATTTTAGCCGAGGGGTTTTAGTGTATTATAGTAAGGAGTGCTGGGGGAATGACGATGGGCACCTGTACTCCATTGTTTTACACGGTTTTATTTAACTTAATTTGTCACGAAAGTTTGTTACGCGGATTTTGACCACTATTACTGCATGAATTATCTTCAAACTTTGCATAGAAGCTTATCTTCGATGACAATACAATATTCCATCGTTATAATAAAACATCCATTTTATGATTTATTATAACGTTAATTAGGAAAGAAAATAATAATTTTGGCTCTGAGGAAATAATCAGAATTATTATTTGTCGAATGGCAACAATAGCTTTGTTTGGATAATGCAACGATGTTTTGAATTTTAAGATACTCAAATCAAGTCAAGAAAAGAAACTACGGCGAAGCGGTTTTTACAACGCGATTAACGCAGCGGTTTTATTAAAAAAATATATATAGATCCGTGTAACTAAAAACATTTTTAGTATTATACATATTATTTCTTAATAACTTTATCTTTTTTTTTTTGTAATTTATTGCACATTGAATATTTGATATCTGATTTGATCCTATTATTACCTTCCTTAGTATTTCCGTCATTGGGATGATCTTTCCGATTCACCAGTACCAAGACTTAGCAACTGTTCATAGCGGCGTCGAGTAAGTCTTTAATAATTCTTCCCTAGAATCTCGCATATCTAAAATGGTAGTGCAATTCTAATTGGGGGTCATTTATAAATGATGTCAAGCTTCGAGGGGGGAAGGGGTTGAGAAATTGTGACAGTTTGTGAGAAGGGGAGGGGAGGGGGTAACAAGAAGTGTGACATTACACATTTTGGGCGGTTGGATCTTAGGAGAGCCCACCCCATTGGCGTGGTTGGCGATGAGTATGCAATCTTGGTAACCCTGATTTGATCGAAGCCCTATCGTTCTGCGAGATGGACGCCAAATTGGCGATTTTGGCTCTCCTAGGAATTTACCGTTGGTTATCTTTTGTGTTATAAACCTTAATCTCATTTTCCAGAAAAAATTAAATACACATGTAATCATTATTATTGTTATTATGCTCACCTCACAAATGTCATTAAACGTTCGAAAATGAAATTAGAAACGTGATCTATAACGGAAAGCTTTGTTTCTAAATTGCAAATAGATATGATGCTTATGTAATCTAGTGTGACATGTGACAAAGGGGTGTAGGGGGTATGATGAAGTGACATTTTGTGACAAAGTGTGGGAGGTGGTCTAATATATTGAAAAAAGGTGTGACATCATTTATGAACGGTCCCTTATCTATGAATTCGCATCGGTTCCTTAACCTTTAAATGCTTACTTGCTGATCTCCATTGATCAGAACTGATAATTTAGTCAATTAAATCCCATCAGCATGCTCAGTCTTGTAATTTTGGATCCATTTTTTCGAAATGTATGGCATTTAATTTCGCAACATGCATATAAAAAAGCTAACCCAAAACAAGCTTCAATTTAAATCCATATTATAAATCGTAATTCGGTAAATTATATGCATGTAAGGCGAGGCTCGTCATTTCCATTTCGAAGAGGAGGTGGAGCAATTGCTTCCCCCCCCCCCCCCGCGCACCCCGACTTTTACAAACGATGTATTTATACATGTTTGTGTGTAATTTGTTGTTTTCACCTGTAATATGAATCGAATATAGATGTTGAGTTTACCTTTATGCCTTTCCAGTGGCGTACGCAGAATTTTTTCAAGGGTTCATAATTTTCTGAAACTACTAAAAGAAATTCGAGTATGAGACAAAGCACTGTTATTGCCCTAATTTAGAAAGTTTTTGCCATTTTTTTCTGAGCTCAAAGGGGGGGGGGGGTAAACCCCTAACCCCCCCTTGCGTACGCCACTGTGCCTTTCATTGTTAAGATCTTGGTTGTTATCTATTGCGGTTTGGCAATAGGTTATTCATTTTGATATGGAGACAAGATTTTTGGAACAGTCGCATTAAAAAAAAATTTGCGTGAGCTATGATGTTAAGTCTATTGTGTTCATTGGAAAGAAGCCTGCAATTTATATCAATATTTTTAATATTTATCTGAGGCATGAGTATGTAACAATAACCTTTGCAAGGTTCCTACTGGAGATTAAAAAGCGACTACTTTATAGAAAAAGTTGCTCAAGAGCGACTGTTTTCGCTAAATCGGCAACTTTTGTTTCGAAAAAGGGATCCTCACGATACCTCTTCTTTTGTTTTATCTTTAATTTCGAGGAAAATAACATTCGCTGTCTTTTCCCCATGACAAAACTCTAGTGACAAGGGTGGAGGTTGCATCGATTAGAACAGGTGCGGCCATTTAGGGGGAAACTGAGCATCAAAAATTCTCATGTGGCGAAAGTTGGGATTAGTCCACAGGTTTTTAGTGAACATCGATAAGGGCCGCGCACCATGTACTTAACATGCAAACGCAGCAAATACTAGGTAATTTAATTTTTGCAATGTACAACAGTGTCAAATTACATTTCATAAATAATTATAGCTATCAGTTGATTAACGATTTTTAATCGAATTTGAAGTGATTTTTTTCTTAAATAGTGATCATAATTAAACGAATAAATTCCTATAAATTCGATTATTTTTAACTTTTTATTTTAATGAGTATTCTAGAGAACCCGCATATTAAAGGGTTCCAGGCCTTGGTCTCATAGGCGTAACTAGGGGGGGTTTTGGGGGTTCAACCCCCCCCCCCCCATTGGGTATGTACTTATTTAGGCACATTTAGGCACACAGAAAAATTTCTGACTACGGCCTTGCAAAGCACAATTTTTTTCCCCTAAGATAATTAAACACATATGCATATGATTTTTTTTCTCCTTTTTCTCTGAAGGGTTGCGATCATGGCCAAAGTATGCAGCTCATAATAAAGAAGACTTTTCATTTGGTTATAAGGTTATAATCAACCCCCTTATCACCTTGGGGGGGGGGGGTTAACAGCGAAAGGTGGCTTCAATCACCGGACCACACACAGACAGAGATCCTTTCAATCACTCCAGAGGGGGTTTTCTTTCCTTCTTGATGTCTTTTTTACCCAAAGGCAGCAATCTGGGAATACAATCGCACAAGTAATAAGTTTCCTGGAAAATATTCTCTACTGTGATGGAGTCCTAAAGTCCAATTGTCCTAATGGGTTAAACCCTCAAGCCAGGAAGGGATGCTCATTAAGAAACGTTAAGAGCAGTTTGTATTTATCTATGACTTCCTGCCCAAACACCCATTTTGGTAAAATCTTTTTTTGTAGATGAGCTGATTGGAAAACTGATGAACTGTATTTGCATTGCATTCTCATTTACAGATGCTCTCTCATCTCTTATTATGTTTTAAATGTTTTTTTTTTCTTATTATGGTCCATCACTGATTGCATTACGACTCTGGAAATCATCCGTTCAACGTTTCCAATCTCACTGCTACGGTTTAATGCTGCATTTTAATTTACAATCAAGTATTATTTATATTTTAGCTAAATTTTTAATTATTTTCGATACATAACAATGTTTGCACTCCAGCGATGGACACGTTCGTCATCCAAAAAGAAAAGAAAATTTGATTCAGATGCTTCCTTTTCTGAGGTATGTTTTGCTACAAATTTAACAAATTTTTTAGAAATTTATTGTGCGGATGAGCATTTTTGTAGGGGAATCTGGATTCTTTTCTCTAAAATTCGACTATTTTCCGGTTTTAATATTATGAATGCCTGGACATAGAAGATTGCTTAGCGCTTTTCTATTGCGTTTGAATTTAAACATAAACTAATAGATCTAGTAAGGAATGTTTAATGTTTTTGTGAATCAAGGCCGTATCCAGAGGGGAAGGGGGACCCACGGGCAGCCCCCCAGAAATCTTTTGCAATGTATTATATATTCCTCCCTAAAACTTTGCTTTACATAAGTGTGTCGAAGTCTGGGCCCCCCCCCCCCCGAAAAAAAATTCTGGATACTGCCTTGGCTCCGGAGCAGGGGGAGCATGTTAAGAATTAGGAAGGGCAGTGTATGCTTCAAAATCATACCCTTTATATATACATATATATATAGATATATATGATTAGAAATGATGTTGATATGAATTTTTTTACGTATATGATAGCTTTTTGATGTATATATAGTAGATGTTTAGATCTTTGGGGAAGTTAGAGGAGTGGGTATTTGGGGCTTCTGCAACTTAAATTTTTCTAACTGGTCTTACATGTATAATGCCTAGGATAACACTGGAGGCAAGGCTTCGAGGTCTCTCCCCAGGAAACTTTTTGAAATCTTCCTACCAATGCAACTTCGGGATACTTTGGTAATGTTAGAGGAAACAGAAAGGAGTTAGGTTACTCTCCCCCCCCCCCCCCGCAATTTTTTTCAAAATAAAGTCTTATATCTTTTAAGTTACTTTTGGTGTCGCTCGTGATAGTGTTCAATTTCCTTTCCCTGAAAGTGTTTCTGAAAGTAAAGTGTCTTAAAAGCGTAATTTCTCTTTTTTTCTTTCTTTTTTTAAAACTTGTGATCTGAATTTTTTGCCGGGGGGGGGAGGAGGGAGGAGTTGACTTGCTCCGAGGGGGTAGTCCCCCCCCCCCCCCCGGGAGATGCCTGAAATAAACAAGGAGTATATTTTAGAGACAGTATTTATGACTATTAAATTTTCAACTCTTTTACACTTCTTTGGTGTTTAGTCTGTACATTTTTAGGGTGACCCCCCCCCCCTTTCCCCACCTAGTTACGCCTATGCTTGGTCTAGTCGGCTTGTGAGGTAACAGGGCCAAGAAACTATCGTTAATCCGCGGAATAAGGTGGGCCATTAAATTAGAGAATTCCTTGGGTATTCGCAAATCAGCTGAAAATTGAGAAAATTCTTCTCATTTAAGCCATTTTTCTTAGTCGCAACACTTATACTTCATGCTATACATGACATTTTCCAGTCGGGAAAGGAGCGCGTCAGGTTTTGTTGATCTGTGTCAGGCTCGTCAATTTGAAGTGAAACTATACCGCGGGGACCCTATTACGAAATAATACTCGCTTTTGCTGCATCATTTTTAGCTTTACCAATTACTCGAAACATTTCTTCTCTAGTATACATTTTTCTTTGCTGCCATTTTACTCACTGTAATTCAGTGGTCGGCAACCCGTCGATCGCGATCGACCGGTCGATGGCGAGCTCATTTTCGATCGATCGCGACAGCATGTTGGACAGTTTATAGTTTAAAAAAATAAATAAAATAACTTGAATTGGATGGCGAATTTATTTTCTCTCCAGAAAACGTTTATTAGTTTCAGACCATTTACCGGACTTAAGAAAACTTCCAATACACATGTGTGTTTCAGTTAAAAAGCAAATATATATATATATAGTAAGAACGGCTGTCCCGTTCTATCTTCTACAGCTGTGGCCGCTAAAACCCATGTAAGACGAGGCACAGGTTTCGTTGCAATTCTTTATTGGTAAACTTTAACACACAAGTATCATAACATTAATATTGTTGGAACGAAGGACATGAAGTCATCAGCACGTTTCAAGAAGCAAGAAACCCCGATTTTCGTTCGGGCAGTCGTATTTATATGGGGGAAAATCTCTTAGACTGCAGACAACATTCCCTACACCACGTGATAGCACGTGGTTTAAATAGGAGGGCCATATGGAAAATAAAATATATTATTGGCTTTAATGCCGTAGACAGGGCTGCCTAAGTCTACGGGGAAAAAAAATTTTTTTTGGATTTTAATTAATTCAGGGAACCAACTTGAGCTTAGGCATGACCATATATGGAACGCGTTGGACAGTTTATAGTTTAGACAACCTGAATAATAATTTTTAATTATGGCGAATTATTCCAGAAAAGGAGACCTTTAGGACTTCTCCAATCACATGTTGTTCATTTAAACAAAGGATTTTTCATATTACATATATATATATCTAACAGTTTTTTTAAATCAAATTCGAAAGAAATAATATATTAGTATAATTATGATGGCGAGTTAACGGTGTTGACAAATCATTATTTTAGAAATTTTAAAGTAGGTATTTTATAAGCATCAAAACTTGTTCTGACAAGAGTTAACTTACAATTTGAAGACAGGCGCATCCCGACATGCCCTATTAATAGTGTATATTACCCCCGTCCTTCGAGTCGATCTTTGTGTTCGCCGAACTTGGAAAGTAGATCTTCAATCAATGTAGGTTGCCGATCGCTGCTGTAATTGCTGCGCAAGAAATACACATCTCAACTGCCCGATCGCGATAAGACTATGGAGCGATAAGTTATAAACCAACTGTATTCTGAGAGAAAGGGGGCTTAAAATTCTCTTTCTGCTATCAACATGGGATTGTGGAGGGGGCGAGGTCCTCAGAAAAAAATAGATGTGGAAGGGGAGGAGTGCCCTTCTCAAAGAAACAACGTTTAAAGCCTTCATACACTGGAGAATAGGTTTACTTTTCAGGAATGTTAAAGTATTTGGAATACAGAGGCTGATAGCGCTATAAAAGAAGTTACACACTGCATAACTGGACTTCTGAAAACAGAAGACAGTTAAGCATTGAGCTAAACAGTGCCTGACAGACTCAACTCCGCCCGCGCCCCACGGACAAGAGAAAAAAGTCAGGGCGATTGCACCCGATTTTGAAATCAAGCTGTACAGTGTCATAGGTTGAAAGCCAGGAAAAGAGTGAAAAAGGTGTACATCCAGCCTATCACAATAATAGGGCTTTATCTGTTGGGGGGGATGGGAGCTCTTTCGCTATTACATTTGTGCGCTCGGGCGGGCTTTATTTACTATGGTAAATAAGGAACCACCTTTAAATGGCAATAATAAAGGGTGGTTTAAACGTCGGGGGACATGATAGTCACCGCGGTATACTGAGCCGCGGTTTTACTGTATTTGCCTTCCATTTTTCAGTAAAAGTCAATTATATCCCCAAAGGCAGGGAGAGATCAATTGACTCCCGAATCAATTCCCCTTCTGACCGCCCTAAATGACGAGCCTGATTTGCATGTTGGGAAGAGGGGAGGTAGAATGAAATAAGATTGTCTCTGAAAATGTACTGCCCTTAAAGAGGATTCTTCATACTACTGATTATGATTTATATATATTCTTTCTTTAACTGCCAACCCCCCCCCCCCTCATCATTATTTTAAAAAAAAGAGAGACCGTGGTAAATACGGAGCTGAGAGCCTGATCGGGCGTATGAACTATACATAAAAAAATACTAATAACAAGCACCCCCGATCGAATAAGCGTCCCCTCCCCTTTTCCTTGAGTTTTCTGAAGGTAAAATTAACGAAGATAACCCCAGGGCCTTATTTACCATTAAGCCCGGGCCTAAGGCCCCCACCTTGAGGGGGGGGCCCTAATTTTGGTCATTATTATTATTATTATTATTATTTGTAATTTACAATTTTTTTGAAAAATATTTAAAAATAGCATCTTTCGAAAACAAACCGTTAGTGTTATCTGTTCTGTTGCTTCACAGAGAATTTGCATTATTAAATTATTTTAAAACCACAAGGAATTTTCGCTTTGGGGGCGCCCAAATTTTGGTCTGACAATTTGAAATTTGAAAAACAAAATCGATTTTGTACTTTGGGGGCCCCGAGATTTTATTCAAACATTCTGAAATTAAAAACAAAATCATTTTGCACGTTGGGGGCTCCCAAATGTTAGTCAGACTTTTCGACATTTGAAAAACAAATTAATTTCTGCGCTTTGGGGGCCCCCAAATATTGGTGTGACTGGCAAGTTTAGCAAACACAGACTGAATGTTATTTTTAAAATTTTTGTTGCGTGTGGGGCCTCCAAACATGAGTCGTGCCTACAGGGATTCAAAATGTAAATCGGGTCCTGCATACCCTCACTCGTTCCCCTTAGATTGCTATTGAAATTATAGATAAGATAAGGAACCGAAGCAAAAACTAACGAAATTCGTAAGGCAAATACGAACGAAAATGAACGTTTTCGATCTTAAATTCCTACATTAAATTTTGTTTACATCCTTTTTAACCGACTTCAAAAAGGAAGGAGACATACATTCATACTGTATGTATGTCGTTTTTTTTTTTTGTTTTTTTTTTTGTTTGTCCACTCATAACTTCTTTCTGTCATGTGCAGAAGCTTTGGCGCGAGTAATAAATATACGCATCATTTTGTTTGTTTGTTTACGACCATAAATATTCGAGTTTATTTGCTATTCTCAAGGATATGCCTCAAACTCTCGTCCAATATGACAGATAGAACAAGACAGCACAACAGATTTTTAATATACAAAGAAGGAAATACACCCAGGGCAAAGGTGGGAATCGAACCCACGCCTCTTTCTCTCCGCGCAGGGAGGCACCGGAATACGCATCATTTTATGAAACATTTTTCGTTTAGATGCGAGTAATTTCAGTATGTTACGGACATTGTGCATGCAATGTACGATACCATGAAATTAGTTTTGTATATGTAAAAGTCTTTAAATTTTGGTTTTCAATCGACTTCACAAAGGAAGGATGTTATACATTCATACTGTATGTATGTTGGTTTTTTTGTTTGTTTGTCCACTCATAACTTCTCACCGGATGAACCGATTTTCATGATTCTTTTTTTAATCGATCGAGGGTGGTTTTCTATAGGTCCCGTACCTTTGTTTGACCATATTCGATAATTGGAAGAAAAGTTATGGGCATAAATGTATTTTTTTTTTTCGTTTTTTCATCCATAACTTTTGACTAAATGAACCGATTTTGATGATTTTTTCTTCAATCGATAGAGGATCGTCTAACTCAAATATCGCACATCAGTTTGACTACATTTGTTATTTAGAAAAAACGTTACAAGTGAAAAATAAGTATTTTTTATTTTAATTGGAAAGGCTTGGCTTGATTTTTCTTTGTTGGGAAACCTATTCATAAGTATAAAAGTCATTGTTGAAAACATGTTTGTTGCCATGGGCTATAATATTAATATAAATTACAGCAAGAGTTTGACTGAAGGCTTCTCTGGCAAAAATTAATCCAATCAGTTTATCATACAAATTATTAGATTTTAGTGCCATTAATTCAAAGAAGTTTTGCCCTTTGATCTATATTTTTTAAAAAATAGAGTATTTATATAAAAAATGTATTTACACTAAATAGAATAAAATAAAATAATTTTTATAAAAAAACAGAACCGACTTCAAATTATAAATTGCGCTAAAAAGTGAAAAATAAATTCATTCTTTAAACAACCTCGATGTGACTTTTTAAACATAGTTTTAGAAGTCGGTGCCAAATTATGACTCTAAATACCATTACACCATGTCCCCATCTGTTACTTCATCTCGGAACTGTTGCTAATTCTGGGCCATTTATACTTGCAATTGATCAATCATTGCAATAGATTTTATCTATCCTATTTTAGCACCGACTTCTAAAACTATGTTTAAAAGTCACATCGATGTTGTTTAAAGAATGAATTTATTTTTCACTTTTTAGCTCAATTTGTAATTTGAAGTCGGTTCTGTTCTTTTATAAAAATTATTTTATTAATCTGTTCATTTCAATTTATCGAGAAAAAAAAAAGCGTTTTCAAAATGGTGCAAGTCAATTACGCAATAAAGATGTTTCCAATTTTACAAGTTCCAATGAAAATATTCAATCTGAAATGAATGAGCTACTAAAACAATACAGGGTTAAGGTTTCTTTGCAACAAAATCAAAGGATTCGTTCGTCCTTCACATGACAGTCAACAAGGAAAACGTCCGAGTCCGAAGTCCGTGTTGGAAGGGGATGAATCACCGGATGTTTTACATTCCTTTCAAGATCGCTTTTTAGCAACAAAAAAAAAAAAGATGTTGCTTGTGATTGTTTATTTCTTATTTATTTTTAATAGAAAAATGTGTGAAGGAAGGGGAAAATCCGAGTTGTGGTATTTAGCGCGATTAAAAAATTGTCCGCCTTTTTTTTTTTTTTTGAGGGAATTAAAATTAGATATTATCGGAAGAATTGAGGCATTGAAATTTTTAGGGACAGAGTGTTTTCAGATGGTTTAATTAATTGTTATTTTTAAATCAATAAAATTAATGATCAAATAAAATATTTTTACCGTTTTAAGTATGTTTCCATTATAAAGGGGGCAGGGGAAAATGTCTATTAAAAAGTGGTGGGTGGGGGGGATTGGGTCTTTTGAATGAGTTGAATTATAAAATATGGAGGAAATCTTACTTCTAAGTTCTAAGTTTTTTTACTGGCATTTTTTTTTTTTTTTTTTTTTTTGAAAATCTAGTCATTAAAGGGCTCCGAAGGTTATTCCTGACAACTCGGCACACTGTTTTTCTACTATTTTGATTATAGAGGCTACTATTTTGGCAACAATTTTTGTACTCCGAGGCACCTAAAGCAACTATTTTTGAGTGTCTATCATGGTAGGAGCCAGGGCCTGATTAAGATAGTCCGGGGCCCAAGGCACAACATTATTTTAGGGCTTTCAGAAGTCTTTCTTACAATTTAGGGGCCCAAGGCCGTAGCCTAGTTGGCCTTTGCGGTAATCGGGCACTGGTAGGAGCCCTGCCCTGCCTTTGCCACCACACCCGCACAGAGGTTAAAATTCTAGGTGCGCAAGTGTCTTTGCGATAGTAGGTTTTAAAGGGTTTTGTAAGAGGAAAGTTTTGTTCCCCCAGTCAGTATTTCATATTTTACGAAAAAAATTGCCCAGTTCCAATCTCCCCAAAAAGTAACTTTAAATAAAACGTAAGAAAAAACAACACATACTACATGCATTTTATTGCATGTTATATTCATAAAACTTTGCAATTGTCGCGCAAAGTTATTCTTAGCGGACCCAGCAAACCAGTGGGATCTAAATGACCGGATCATTTTGAAAAAAAAAAAAAAGTAACATTATTAACGACGCAGAAAGAAGAGATAGTATCTCTTTCTCTTCTTTTCACGTGAGTGGGGGGGTTGTGAATTTTATCTTGCTTCGTTATTTACACACAGGTGCGAAAATATTGCACAGACATATTTCGCAAATGCAGAGAACCCCTTTTCAACTTCGCCATTTGTACTTGGGAGGCTCAAGAGATGGCAGCACCAGTTATACAACATTTCTTGGTCCGCCCACTACCACAGGTCTAATTTACATGACAAAAAGCATTTTGGTAAATTCATAAACTCCTTCCTCCAATGCACCTCCCAAGTGATAACTTTTTTTTCCGCTACAACAACAACAGTAACATGCCTTCGTTTCCAACAAAAATATTTAATGTGGAAAAAAAACTTAAAAATTAAAAAAAAGCGAAAAAAAAGCTTGGATTTTACCAATGGTTTACATTGGTCATCAATTTCTTCGTTTCCTAATATTGTTTGTAAAGCGAAACATCTTTCATTATGAACACCCTCTTTTGGATCTTTTCATTACTTCGTGGAAATTTAAGGTTTACATTTGATGCTCTTACTGTGATCAAAAGCACCAAAGTTTTATTTAATAGTTGAAAGAAAAGCTAAAAAAGATTGGGTGTATTTTGTACACAGAATTTCACACATCTTTACTTTCAATTTTATACATCATGAACGTGAAAGAGTAAAAATGATAGTAAAAAAATTGAAAATTAAAAAATATATAGTACTAGCGTCACTATACGAGGGGGCGTTCCACCCGGGGTGATGGGGTCCGTTTTTGGGGGGGGGGGGGGGGATGTCAAAAACATTTCTGGGAAAATTCAAAATTTAAAGATATAGTGAAAAATCTTTTCATTATTTTTTGCTGCTTATTTAATAAAGAATTCCGAAACAAAAACGATTTTGAAGGGTCCGTTTTGATTGATTTTGTGAAAGGTCCTAAAATGGACTAGCATTTCCTCTGAAGCGACCCCTGCAAATTTGAATTATACAATTTTATTGGTGCCATTTCAAGATATCATAACTAACAGTAAATGTAGTTTACTGAAAGTTAACAAAAAAAAAAGAATACTTTATTATTTTTTAAATCAAACTAATAAAAAATAATATAAACAATTTTATGCAAAAGTTTTTTTTCTTTCCTGGGGAGGGGGGGGGGGTTACACCTTATGCGTATACATTAAAGCATCATAACTTTCATTCACCTCATATGTGGCTTGTAAAAGAAACAAAGCCTGAAGGACAACTTGAGAAAAAATTATTTTCTTGCACATGATTTGTATTAGCATGTTTATACACATTAAGTAACAGAAAATTATTTTTTTCTTATTTTCTCATAATTGCAAGAAGACAGGGTTAAATGAAAAAAAAAAAAAAATAAAGAACGGAAATTAGGAATAATTCCTTTCTTGGCAACAATTATCTGTGGCAGTAGTGCACTAAATAAACAAAAATATTTCACAGAAAGATAATAAAAAATTACCTCAGTCAGATGGTTACGCTTTAATTCTTTTTTCATCTATTTTGCTATGCCTGAGTTACTCGTGTATATTTACTATCTTAGCTTTTAAAAAAGCATAGAGTAAGGAAGAAAAATGTGTTGGTGTTTGACAGTTATAATTAATAAATAATGAGTTGTAGGTAACATAAAACCACTGAAAAATTACAAAACTGATACTGTGTGCGGGTCCTTAACCGGATTTAAGAATTACGCTTATTTTTTTACTATAAAATTATTTTTATGTAGATTTCTAATAAAGAACAACTTTCTATGACACTGGTAAAACTTTTATGACATTTTCACCAAAATATTAGGATTCATGTGATTCCGAAGTAATTATTTTCTTTTCGATAGAAATTTTAATCTATTTCTTTTCAACCGAACCATAAATACATTCACACTTTTTTCAAAGCAACTTTTATTTATTTATTTATATAAAAATTTCTATTAACTGGTTAATAAAAATATCTGTACTGAAAAGCTTTCTAGTATGCCCGTCCTACATTTTTTATGTAGTTTTTTTTTTTTTTTTTGCTTGATATTCGTAAAATAAAATCAAGTAAAATAGACACCTATATGCTGACTTAAGAGTATATTAACTGAAATAAGTTCTAGTTAATGCAGACTGAATAATTTGTGAGCATACAGTTTCTTTCTATTTTATTCTTACGACTAAAATGTAACTACGATACGATTACGAAAACATACCCACTAAATATCAGCAAAGAGTGCAAAAAGATTTAATTTACATTAATGCTGTTATTATTTAAAGCGGGATTTATTTCCTTTGCTGCAAAACAAATTGAGGACTCCAGAATTATTATTCAGAAGATCAATAAATGACCTATGTAAAAAAAAGACTACCCATGTTTGCTTGGATTGTTTGTACATAAAAAATATATCTGAAGGATGAAACGCAACCTTATTTTTCTATCACTCAAAACCAGCAATTAAATCGACCGTTTCCATGTATGTTCTTTTAAAATAGCTAAACCAAAATAAACAAAGTCGCTTTTACTTTTAATTGAATTTTTTGCGATAATTCCAATTTTGTTTTTTTCGAATGTTAAAAAAGACTAATATTTTTAATTAAAAACGTGATCAGCTTTTAACTTAGTCTCTGTTTGTTTAAAAATTTAATATTATCGAAATTTAATTATTTTTAAATTGCAATAAAAGTTACTTGAATTTTTCAGTACAAAGTACTTTAAATCTATATAAAAAATACATAACAGAAAGAAATTAATATTTTTTTGACTTTCAGACTTATTTTACCCAAATCTTAATTAAATCTTACAACTTAAGAGTACTTCTGCAATCTGAAAAAAAATTACATTCCAACTATTATCATGAAACATTGCATCTTGTTTTAAAAGGGCTAAAATGAATGTGCATTCATCATTTAGAATACAAATTAATACCTATTTTAGAATATGAATTAAAAGTTCGAACAGATAACACGTCATCGCTGTTTGCCCGTACGTATCGATCTGCGGGGCATCGTTTTGCTAATTAGAAGTTTTTCTTCGATGTATTTCAAGAAAAGTTCGACTGCAAAAGAATCTAAAACCAACTTAAATTCATTATTAAGTACCAGAAACGCATTATTTACCTCAAATAAACAAAATGCCCTATAGCTAACTTTCGCTATGCGTTAGCGACTTCCAAGCAGCTTATACGCGGGAATAGGTAGAAATTAGGAGTTGGCTCTCCCCATTTGGCAGCTTATCGCTCTGAGATGGAATGGTTTCCAGAGAGGAGCGATATGCGCCAATTATGGCTCCAATTTATTAACCCGTTTGCGAGATCGATTACTGTAATCTTTTGTATTAACCCGACCGCCCATGCGCAGTATTCTCCTTGTGTCCTTTTTCTTTTCTTTTATAACGATAAGCACAAGATCGATTTTTACGATTCCTCTACCGTTTCCGAATGCGTTGCGCGATATTTTGACGTTGGAGAATCGGGAAGGGGCGTTTCTCAGAAAACTCGTTATTATCGCCATTTTCTATTTTCACAACCGAAATGTTCCACGGAACGTTTATCCAAATGCTGAATATTAGTATCAAAAAGACAACTTCTGACTGATTAGAATTGATCAAAAATTTCATCAAAATATAAATGAATTTAAAAAATGATACTATATTGAATCTAGCGACTGTGCATCCAAAAATTTATCTGGAGGCACTGTTAATCCTTATTTCCTCGTAAAACGTAAAGTATTATAAGAAATTACCTTTTATTATCAGATTTTATAATAATATTTGTATACGAAAATACAAGAAATATTTTCTTATCCCCTGCTCTTTTTTTCTATCCTTTTTCTTTCTTTGTTTCTATTTTATTTATTTATTTCTACATACATATTTATTTGGTTATGAACCTTTTTTGTTATTATTGTTTCATTTTTTCTTTATTTATTTTCGTTTTACTCTTTAAAGGAAAGTTTCTTTATTTCTTTTTCCAAATCATACCATTAGTTTTGGATGTTTACAATTGATCCAATCGCGTTTCAAGGAAGAAATTTAAATGCATGTTGAAAATGTTGCACACCTTAAATAAAGAGTCACACTTTTCGATGTATGAATAAATAGCGTCATTAAAATTTACATGAAATATATTTATAAGAGTCTACAAAGAATAAATATTAATGATTAGGGATCATTCGTTTATGATGTCACGCTTCGGGGGGGGGGGGGGTCGTGAAATTGTGATAAAGAGAGGGGACAAGAAGTGTGACATCATGCTTATGCAACATAGCGTGACATGTGACAAAGGGGGGTAGGGGGTCCGTTGAAGTATGACATTTTGTGACAAAGGGGTAGAGGGTGGATCAATTATAAGGGGGGAAAAAGCGT
This sequence comes from Octonoba sinensis, assembly GCA_038502835.1. Classification (NCBI taxonomy): domain Eukaryota; kingdom Metazoa; phylum Arthropoda; class Arachnida; order Araneae; family Uloboridae; genus Octonoba; species Octonoba sinensis. Next base: position 11,199,959 of record CM076604.1, read on the forward strand.
GACATCATTTCATGGATGGTCCCTTATATACTAATACACACGAAATAAAAATACATCTATGATGAGTTTCATGCAAGATATTGATTAATTTATTACGATAAAGTTACAGTGAATGTATATAAAATAAATATTTAAAGGTTCTGCTAATGGAACATTTAAATTTTACACAAAGCATTGATGACGCCTAACTAGAGGTGGAGGAGATATTTTCTGCTCGACTTCTAAATTAGTGCAGAAATGATTGTTTCCTTATTCCACAAGAAAAAAAAATGAAAAAGCATATCATTATTTTGCATTTTAAAATAATTTGTGCTGCATGTTCTATCAAATGACAAGATACATGTATTATTAACTAATTAATTTATAAACATATAAATTAACTATTAATATATTTTTTATCAACAATTTATTTTAATTACTGTACACTATAAAGTCTAGTAATAATCCATTTTTTAGGTTAAATGTGAAAATATGAAAAAATGTAATAATTTGTGATAAATAATGTGAAAGGGGTGCAGGAGTATATGTACTCACAAAAAAGACCTACCGGCTAACGAATACCTATGCCTGGCAGAGGGCCAAGAAGAATCCATTCATGCTCAAGGAAGAAACTGCTGGAATAAGGAATGTGCCGTATTCGGTTCTCGTATTAGTTCTTTTAGCATACTTTGCTTCTTCCGAACTTCTGCTACATGCCAGTTTATAAACTCGGTTGCTTTTTAAAAAAGGAACTTCCCGAAAACTCGAATGGATTCGTCCTTTTCTGTCATGCGCAGAAGTTTTGGGGCCGTTCATAAATGACGTCACGCTTTTCCCCCATATATTTGACCCCCCCTTCCCCCTTTGTCACGCGTCACGCTATGTTGCATAATGCAGGATGTCACACTTCTTGTTACCCCCCCCCCCCTTGTCACACTTTGTCACAATTTCAGGAACCCCCCTCCCCCCTCGGAGCGTGATATCATTTATGAATGATCCCTATTGAGGAGTTTTACTGTATTGTATGAAAAAAACACATTAGGGTTGCCGCTAAAAGGATTGCGTGCTTGGCGCGGCAGGCTTCCAGATTTGGCGAAAAATCATAGGTTACCGTATAGTAAATTTTAGCCGAGGGGTTTTAGTGTATTATAGTAAGGCGTGCTGGGGGAATGACGATGGGCACCGCTACTCCATTTTTTGGCGCGAGTAATAAAAATATGCATCATTTTATGATGCATTTTTAGTTTAGATGCGAGTAATTTCAGTATGTTACGGACATTGTGCATGCAATGTACGATACCATGAAATTAGTTTTGTATATGTAAAAGTCTTTAAATTTTGGTTTTTAACCTACTTCACAAAGGAAGGAGGTTATACATTCATACTGTATGTATGTCGGGGTTTTTTTTTGTTTGTTTGTTTGTCCACTCGTAACTTCTCACCGGATGAACCGATTTTCATGATTCTTTTTTTAATCAATCGAGGGTGGTTTCCTATAGGTCCCGTACCTTTGTTTGACCATATTCGATAATTAGAAGAAAAGTTATGGGCAGAAATGTAGTATTTTTTTTGTTTTTTCATCCATAACTTTTGACTAAATGAACCGATTTTGATGATTTTTTCTTTAATCGATAGAGGGTCGTCTAACTCAAATATTGCAAATCAATTTGACTACATTTGTTTTATAGAAAAAAACGTTACGGGTGAAAAATAGGTATTTTTTAATTTAATTGGAAAGGCTTGGCTTGATTTTTCTTTGTTGGGAAATCTATTAATAAATATAAAAGTCATCGTTAAAAACATGTTTGTTGCTACAGGCTATAATATTAAAATAAATTACAGCAAGAGTTTGACTGAAGGCTTCTCTATGGCAAAAATTAATCCAATCAGTTTGTTTGCTAAAATTGACTTCAAAAGTGACCTTTTTAATTCTTTGAATTAATGGCACTAAAAACTAATCATACAAATGATTAGTTTTTAGTGCCATAAATTCAAAGAAGTTTTTCCCTTTGATATGGATTTTTTAAAAAATAGAGTATTTATATAAAAAATGTATTTACCCTAAAAAGAATAAAATAAAATAATTTTTATAAAAAAACAGAACCGACTTCAAATTATAAATTGCGCTAAAAAGTGAAAAATAAATTCATTCTTTAAACAACATCGATGTGACTTTTAAACATAGTTTTAGAAGTCGGTGAAAAATTATGAGTCTAATTACCATGATACCATTTGCTACTTCATATTGGAAACTGTTGCTAATTCTGCGGAAATATATATATTTGTAATTGATTCATGATTACAAAAGATTTTATCTATCCTAATTTTACACCAACTTCTAAAACTATGTTTAAAAGTCACATCGATGTTGTTTAAAGAATGAATTTATTTTTCACTTTTTAGCGCAATTTATAATTTGAAGTCGGTTCTGTTTTTTATAAAAATTATTTTATTATTTTAAAATTTTCCTTTAAAAGCAGCTTTATCTCGTTTGGCGTTAAAATGAAAATTTCCTGATATGTAATGGGAGCAGGAAGGGACTAACAATATTAAATAAATAAACCAATGATAATAAATAAATAAATCTCGTATTTATGTATGTATTTCTAATCTTGACAAAGGTGGGAAGGGGCCGTGGTATAATCTGGCAAGGGGGCACCGGGGCACCTTACTAAATCCAGGGGCCCTTATTATTATTATAATTATTGTTATGTGTTATTATATATTTATTTAGTTATTATTATTAATATTAATTACTATTTGCCTTATTTATGAGTGTTTAAGGAAAAGTGTGTTCGATAAAGTACAGTTTTATTTAGGTCCTGCGAATTAAAGAATAATTACCTTCCATTGGAAACTAGTTTTTTAAAGTTTCAACGACCGTTAAGAATAATATTTCTCAAATGGTGCTTCTTTGAGCAAATTAAACATAGTTATTTGATATAAGGTTACGTTATTGAGTTTACGATGAACCGGTTAAACTGCTGCCAACCGAGATAAAGAGTTATTCTTATTTTATTTATTCATTTTTTTCGTATTCTCTTGTTAAATTGAAAAAATAATAACAATAAAATAAAATATAAAATAAATAGAAAGAAGGAATTCTTCTTTATATTTTTATTTATGTATTTATTTATTTTAATCGAGGGTTAAACCAAGGCTGAACTTGATCGTAACGGCTGTAAACTGGATCAAGTTCAGCCTTGGTTAAACAGTATAAAATATATTGTTACCAAATTAAAATAAGAAATGTAAGTTGTATTTAAAAAAAAATGTTGATCTGAAATCGTTTATTTATTTATTGTTATCTAGTTCTACCTAGAAGCCAATAATGGTCATAAATGTAGTTTATATTTTATTTTCTTTAATTTTAAACTTGATATATGTTTTAAAATTTAATACTATTAAAAATAATTTCGAGATGCTTTTCGATTGTTGTTCATTTTTGCTCTTGACACCTTATCTACTATTAGATAACATATTTTAACTTTTATTTTAACCTCTGAACTTAGAGATTATTTTTAAAAATCGTCTGATAATTTTCAGTTCCTTTAATAAATCATTTTTAAAGTTTTATAGTATCTACCGTAGACGTAGAATATTCGGTATAAAATTTAATGTTGTACTATAATATTATTTTTAAAGATGTTAGGTTGAAATCGTATTGCAAAAGGTAGGATTTTCATAATAACTTATAAACTACTACAGCTAATTTGCTCTAAAATTATTTAGTTTTTGAATTGTGTACTTGAATCGTGCCATAGTTTTCATTAAGCCTATTACTACTGGATTTCAGTGTTATTGATTACTTAACTTCTTGAAGCGGTGTATCAATTACTATGCGTATATCATCGATTTTACATTTTTAATACAAATAAATGTAATTTTTTGCATTTTTGCATTCATTAATTTTATTTCACTACTCTTTAATTAAAAAGAGAAAAAGAATCAATGAATAAAATGCGTGTGAAACAGTGAGTTGCACGCAATTTGGGATTTCCAACATGAATGGAAGATAAATGAAATCCTTTTTAAAAAAGCTATTACAGTTTTTATTATTGTACTATTATATTTCAGTCACTGAAAGTTTTAACACGTAATTGAAATTTAAATTGTATTTTGCCAATTGGATATAATTCCCTGTTGTATATAGAATATTATAATAATTTCCCAGTTTTTTACGTATTTTGTTTGTCATTTGTGTATGGTATGTATTTTAAATTAAAATCCACCTGTTCTATCAAAGAAAGCAAGAAAAATCTGAAAAATTTTCTGGCAATTTTCAACTACAAGCTTTGTAATGAAATTTTTAAGTTTTACGTCAAATTTCCATTCATGTAAAAAATTTTCATTCCTATATTGATCATACTGTATCTAAAAAACAATTAAAGTGGCGTAAGTGTTGTGAAAAGTTCTCGGCATTACACATAAACTCTGCGCAGAATATTTTTGAAATCAAAAGAGAGGAAACCTTGAGATGATAATGCATCGCCGTAGTTTTTCTCGCGAGGAAGATAAAGTACATTTTATGATTTAATGCCCCTGAAAAGCACACAAAAACAAGGAAATTGAGTACAATGTTTCAGGCAGTTCGAAAACTGGCGAAGCAGCTTCGCCAAGAAATCTCCCGCTGGCGACTTTCCCGAAGCGCGGGAATTGTATCTGGCTCCTTGGCGCCAACTGCCCAACATGCGTACGGCAACCCTTGAGCGCGCTCTAGCGAGATCAGTCAAATGACGTCATACCAAGCACCGAGTTTCTAGCGTGGAAGCGTGTGGACCCGAAGAAAAACATAGCGTGAGGGATAATGTTTATTGCGATCCTATGGTGTCAGCCCCGAAATGTCTCCCTGATGTGGACGTTGGTGCAAGATGGTTAGAGAGACTAGGCACCTCTGGGTCGGAAATTTACCACATACCATCCGCGAGGAGCGTATTCTGGATCACTTTAAACGGTACGTGTGCTTCTGCAAAAATTTTACCAGTGCTCGAGAGCCCACCTTGGATTAAAATCTCTTCTTAATTCGTGTGTGTGTGCAAAATAGACCATTCTTGATTTATTCCTCCTTTGTTTATACCACATCTTATGTTGATTTTTATTATTATGCTGGCCTAATATGGATTACCATCGCACGTTGGAATTTACTAGTTAGTAAGTAGCCACGGTGAGTCAGTCAGCTGGTGTGTGTATGTGATTGTGTTGTTTCTATGTTTGAAAGAGAGCGAAACAGCAGATAAAAGCTTAAAATTATTTTTTAGTTATGCCATATTTTTAGTGCTGTATTATTGGCTCGTTATGTTTGCATTTAAGTTCAAGCAATTGCTTTGGCTTTTTAATGATTTGTTTTCCATTATTTATAATTTTATCTAAGTGTCATTCCCATACATATTTCTTAAACAACTGAAATTGCTTTGCATTTTTATTTGTCAGCACATGTTTCGTCCTTTCTCTCGGGAGTGCGCGCGTAAGCATCGAACTCGCCGTTAATCTTACTAAGACTCGTTCTTAATTATCAATACTAGGATTTATCAGAATCTCCAGAATGTTTATTTTTGCATCCTGTGTTTGTAGTAAGCAATTATTAATTTTTGGAAAGCTTGCCACGGTGATATGCGGTCTGGATGTACTCACCGAACTTTTCATGTTGAATAGCGTTATTAACGATATTCAATGTTAAAATTTGAATAACTTTAGCGTAAGATATCAAAAAAACTTTTTAGAATACTTGAATATGTTTTACGGTTACATATGGAAGAAATAATAAGATAAGGTTTAAATGAGATCAATATTGTGTGAAAGAACGTATTAAATTCGCTAATATTTTCAATTACAATTTTTTTTAGAACTTTCTTTTATGATAAAAATGTAGTTCCACTTCATACAATTTCGTGTAAGAGCGATTCCAATTGTTATTTTAATCCCTTTATAGTGCCATCTATCGGATAGGATATTGTATTTCTCTGTTTTACATTGTACGTAAAGGTACGCATATATTTGTCATGTATGAGTATATTTAAACAAAGTATTTGAGAGAACTGAAAAACATTTTAAAATCTTACTTAAAGCATTTTTTTTTTCCTTTAAATTGCACTCTTGTCGCAATAATATTTTTTTGAAAGGTTGAGGCAAAAATCTCGTTAAAATCATGTATCATTTTTTTCTTGCTCTGTCCACCTGATTGAAATGTAGAATTAATTTTCGTTTCTAGTACAGAGTGTTTGAATCCCCGCGAACTTCATACACTGGAAAAAATAAAACATTTAAGTATCAACGTTTGCAAGAACTTTAACATGTCCCAGATTGTTAACCAGCAATATAAACCTATATCGTAAATTTGTACGCTTCCGCAATTTTCAGCCGTGATTGTGTAATAAAAACGTTTATCATTTTATTGCTTAGGAGATTGCTGAAATATTGGTTTGAATTGCAGTAGTGCGAAAATATATTCTAGCGCTTTTTGACAATTGATGTGGTCTTTTCTTTTTTTTTCTCTCACTATCTTACCATATTACCTATTTTGGAGTAAAATACTGTTAAAGAACTAGTGAATTACAAGGCTCATTCCTTCATTTATCCAATCATTATCCCTACTCATTTTATAAAAAGTAAAATTCAATCATTCTTTCTTTTAATTTTTAGTATTAAAGTCACTAAATACAAAAAAAAAAAATCAAATGAATATCAATACATAAATGAAATCGTTATTTTTTACCTACATATTTTGATGCATATTGTACAACTAATTAAAAAGAGTCGTAATTACTCATCTTGTGCTGTGTAAATATAAATTTTTAGAATTATGTAATTTTAAGAGCACACCTGCTATGTAGAATCGAACTAATATGCCATTGAAAGGCATAATTTTAAAGTGGTATGTTTACGTTTCTTTACATGCCTTACGGTTATTTTCTTTTTGTTTATTTATTTTCTTCAATATATTTTGTATACATTTTATTTCCCTTTAAATTTGTTTCGAGTGCGTTTTCTACTTTCTGAATAATAAATTTTTAGCACGCTAGTTGCCATAGGCGTGTGTATCAGGAAACACATCAGCTCGCTTCAAACGCTGCTCACTGCGTAATATTTCTTCTCCCCGCGCTCGTTGGAAAAGAGGACGCCATTTGCCTTTCTTTCTTCCTGGTAGCTAGCAGTCGTCGGGAAGCCACGTTGTAAGCTTGCTCAGTCAGTCTACAAAGCTTCGGCTGTGCATTGCGCCACTTTGAAAATTTTTATTCCAAATCGTTGTCCTTTGTCCTCGCGCTGTCGTATCTTTCCTGCTTTTACAGCTGCTGTTTGTTTCTTCATTCTACGATATGCATTGGTGCTATGAAATGTTCGTTTTTGAATCGCCGACTGTCACTTGCTTGCTTCGAAAAAGCAAAATGGCGATCCATCCTTCTGCAGCGAGTTTCTAGTCACCATTTCTACTCTGCATTCATTTAGAATTCGATCGCTGCGAAAACGCCGTTTGAGCGTATTCTTTTCAAATGTTGCGCGTTTTTATTTTTGGTTTGGTACAAATATGATAAATCATTCCTTCGTTTTGTAATATAATTTTATGACGTGTTTTTATTGGAGTAACGAATAATTTCAGTTGCATTTTTCTGCAGATAATAAACTTTGTAAAAATTGAATTGATTTCAAGAAGTCGGATATACTACGGTAGCTTATATGCCGACTCCAGGTTATTTGAAATTGATTTAAAATTTGGATGTTTTTAAATATAAAATTCACTGGTGAATCGTTTAAAATATGCTTGGTAAAGGCTTAATAATGTTTTTAGGAGCGTAAAACTATCGGTTCTTCTAAAATATGATGAATTAATAAAAATTCAAAAAATATATTCACTTTTTAAAAATATTACATCCGAATAGTTTTCATGTACACTTTTGCAGCTTTTTCTAGTAAGATACTGATAAAGCTGGGCTTTTACAATTTGTGGAACTCTCAAATGGGCTGTGGATTTATAATGTAGTAAATACTTTTTAAAAGTACAAGGTAAGTTAGTGATGAAAACTATTCGATTTAAATTTAAAATCTTTGCATGAGATATTGATATATATACTATACACTCGTTAAATATTTATGGTAAGTTATTTTTCATTAAGATAAGTAGGCTTTGCACTTTAAAAGGCTATGTTCGTATGAAAAACATCTCTATTGGAGGGGTTTTTTTTTTTGGAAGCTTGTAATGTATATTTGTTTGTCTTTAAAACTTGGAAATTTTAACTGAAGTCTCATCAACGATCTTTTGCGGTTCTCCCATCGTTTCACATATGCAGAGAATAAATCTTATAGAATGAATTGGGTAGTTTGCCATTAATTCCATTGGTTTCCATCTTGAAAAAGCATTAAAATTTGTTAGTAATTTGTCTTCGTGTAGCTTAGCATTTAATATTAATAGAAACGGTGTTAAATTATGATTTTTACTCCGATGTCCTCAGTTTAATTAATATTTTTCACAACCGGCTCAAATGCAGCTAAGCAGCTGTTTAATATGATTGTTTATTGCAATTTTTTCAAAGTATGGCTCAATCCAGCGGTTTTTTTTTTTTTCTTCTTTTTTTTTCTTTCTTTCTTTAGATTTTGATGGTGAAATATTGTAATTGGAATTGGGCAAAACTTTTATTTGATATAAACCCTATTTTTAAAAAATCATTTCTAATATGATTTCCTCCGCCTCCCCCCCCCCTTTATTAAAGTTAGTTTGATCTGATTTCGCATGTTTTGCCATTGTCAAAGATCTATTACTATATGAAAATCGTTTACATACGTTGTAAATGATTTCATTTTTTGTAAAATATACTGGGTCCCCGAATTTTGAAATTATGTATTTCAGTATCCGAATTTAACTTTCTCTAACTACGAAAGTGAAAAAGTATGGTTTCGTTGTAAATTCTCTCTCAAATGTAATTTTATTAGCGAAATTAATTTAAAAAATCGTATTTTACGTCATCGGGGGTCCGGCTAGTATTGCTTATCAGGGTTGAAAAAGAGTGGAATTTTGTGCAAAATAATGATTTTTATTGTAAAAAATCTTTTAATCATAAATTAATTTCTTATTTTTACAAAGTAAGTAATTCCACAAAAATCTGAATCTATAGAAAAAAAAATGTTGAACTTTTTAATACTATTTACATTAAAGATAACATGAACATAAATATTCATGATAGTGAGAACTGACATAAAACACACACACAGAACTTAGAAATCGAACAGATATTTTATGTAGCAGTTGAACGAAGAAAACTCTTTTTTGGTAATGTTAAAGACAAATACAAGCAAGTAAGGCGCCAGGCTCTAATTTTGTGAAAGGTCCTTTCAGTTTGAGTTGTACCAAATTCGATGAAAAGCACGTTTAAGCTATTCGTAATTTTAAGTCCATTCAAGTTGTTAGAAATTTTTTGGAGTGTTCAAAACAGATTCCATTTATCTCTAGTCATTAACTATAAAGTACGTCAGATTTAATTTTTCATCTGAATTTCCCACGCATAAATAAATAATGCTTGATATTCGGGGTATTAGTCACGTTATACTTTCATTAGATTTTTTTATCTTTTAGTATTTTTAAATGACTTGATCTTGCAACATTTTTCCGAATTGATTTTTTTCCGTCTCAACCGAAACCCCTAAGCGTTTTGCGACACAAATTTTTTGTTTTAAGATGGGTTTCCTGAGTAGCGTTTTTATTATGGATGTCGAAATGAGGTCAACGAGCCTTGCGGCTGTAAAGTTATCTGCTCTTAGAGGGGTCCTGTTGGGTGATTTTAGGCTGGGAGACGCTCGATGTCGCAAGTGTGATCTTATTTTTCCCGGTAGAAGTGTTCATCTTTTTCTCGCTTTTTAAATGCATTTTCTTTCCGTGTTCGCCGTATACCAGTTTGAAGAAATGAAATGCTTTGTTGTTGGGATTCCCGAAATAAATGTTCATTTGGACACAATCCTCGGCGGTTTCCTTAACGATTTAATTGCTTTCTTATCTGTACCGAACTGAAATGAAGCCAGCTTCGTAACTAAATTTCGTCATCAGAGCTTTTTACTAGATTGCGTTTAAGAATAATTAAAATTAGCCAGTCATTGAAAAGAAATACGTTACTGCTGGAGTAAATTAGAAGAAAGAAAATAAAAAGGTCATTTGTTTTATTTGTAAAAGCATTAAAAAAATGAAATCACAGAATCTGTTGTATATCTAATATATCTTATTGAAATAGATTTTAATCTTCGGTTATTTCCTGGCGAAATAAAATTTCACAACTCTTAATCGGTAGCCAACCAAGTTCATCGAGGATTTTACGATGTTTCGAAGACTGCTTTTCTATCATCGTGTTCTTCAAGTTCTGTAAATTTTATTTGCAAATTTCGGTTACTATCTTAAGCTTAAGTAGATTAAGTTAATTATCCACTGCCTTTTTAGTGTGAATACGACCAATTTTTTCCCCTCGGAAGTCATATTTTTACTGATTCATTCAGTCTGTATTGAGTAATGTTGCAGAAAATTAAATCATAATCCATATGAATGACACACCAGGTTTCTTCAGAATTAAAAAAAATGACTCGTGTTTTTCCCTTTTTTTTTTTTTTTTTTTGAAGGGAGACGATCTGAATTCGTGATTCATTTCATTGTCTTGTCGTTATTTTCTCAAAAAAAAAAAAAAAAAAAATCCTATTGTAGAAAGCGATGATTTACGACCTCAAGGTTATTAAAATCGTACTTGAACTATTTCAACGTTAAAAAAACTGATTATTCACTGTGATTCAAAAAAAATCTGTTGTCTTCATTCATATGATGCACGCAATTTGTCATTGCATTCATCACTCAGTGTCTCAATAAAACCTGAGCTCATACTTACGAATTCTTCTATTGGTAAATATTTTTTTAATAACAACGTAGAAGCCTATTATTTTAGAAAGCTTTGAAGTTCTTCTCATTGTAAATTGAAAAATATAACTTAGAGTTAATGCTCGTTTGTTATAACACTTTTCTGCAATGTGGAGGAGGGAGGATATCGATCATAAGAAAGTACTAACATTTGTAATGGCTTCATAATAACTTATTTTTTCGAGCGCATATTTGATTTTATCTGTACAGTTCGTCATTAGCACTTTCTTTTATTCACTGGAACAAACTATAATTTAAATTTCTTTAAACAGTCGGCAAATCCTTACTGAATAAATACAATGAAAAATTACTTTCTACAATAAACGTTTCTTATTAATATACTGACGGCATAAAAATAATGATTGCCTTTGAGTTTATTTTTTAAATTTATTATTTTTGTAATGTAATACAGTCGTCCTTCAATGTCAACCCACTTCGAGCCAACTTAAAAAGTACGATGTTTTTTGGGTCCGGGGTTTTCGGAACTGTCACAAAATTCCGAGCTCCTTCCTAAATCGTATTTTCACAGAATTATTTATTAAATACGCCGCAAATAATAATTTTTTTGCCAATTTATGTTTGAATTTGAGATGCATTATAATATATAAACCAGAATATTTTTAAATAACTTAATTCTTAATTAGACCTCACTTAGTAAAATTTTGCTTGTATGTTTATAAAAAAAATATTAATATATCAAGATTTTAAGTAATTATTGGTTTATCAAGAACAAAAGTTAGGTTCAAATAAATGTGTACCTCTCCTGTTGAATAAAATATACCACAGACATCTTATTGACAAATAATATATCAAATTATATAACAAATTTGCAATGATTACTCATTGCAAATTTGTTCAACGTAATGAGAAAATATCAATTATGCTACACCTGATAGATACTTCTATAAATATGGTATTATACCAAAATTAGAACTATTAACAATAAAAGGTTCTATTGATGTTGATTGGTGTCATGTTTAGTACAGTGGAAATATCGTTTATACGACGCCAAGTATCGAAAAACGTCGTATGAACGATATATAGTCCACTGTATTAGAAAATTAACGTAGAGAAAATGACTTTTCTTGTGAGTTTAGAGTGTTAGTTGTCTGATGAGTGAGTCAAAGTCAACTTGGGAATCCAATAATCATTGTGGATTTCCTGATTCTCTGTCTCATCATTATCCTGCGCATCGCTATAAATCTAGTTCTTTTACCTTTATATTGTCTCATTATTTTATTAACTTGGAAGTGAATCAATGGGGTAGTCTAAGATGAATTTTAATTGCTTAAAATTTGAATAATGTAAATTTGGTGGTTGGATATATAATATATATCATTTTATAAATATGAAGTGGTATAAGTCCGCTAACGCTGGTCAGACTAGGAGAAGAAACATTCGATTGCTTAATCCCATTGGAGCGAATGGCGCCAAAATTTAATTAGCATCTGTTTCCATTAAAGTTAACCTGTGTACTTTTTTTTAATCATTCCATTACTTGAGCCGTGTCGCTTAACGAGAAAAGAGTTTCATTGCGACATCCACCATAGAGGGATTGGCTCCAAAAACCAATCAGCACCATTTTCCATCAGGGATCGTGCCTGTACCAATTTCGTTCGATTCTACTCATTGCTTTTTTAGGTCTGGAGCCCTCGAAAAAAAGTACTCTCATACAGATTTCCCAAAATGGTCATCATGCATACTGGCTCAGCATACCTTAAAACGCGTTGATCCGTCAAAAATTCTAAAGTCGAGCGTTTTCATGAATTTAATACTTCAGAAGAAAGTAAAAGAAAAGCAAAATTGAATGCTTTACGTGTATAAGCAATAGTATAATTTTCCAAATGCAGCGAGAGAGCGTATTAGTGATTATCTCGACACCTTAAACAAGCCAGCTACTATATGAAGAAGCGTAAACGTGGCTTGGAACGCATTGCGTAGTAGAAAAACGATTATAACTTTGCTGCACCATTTTTTTCTTTCCATGCCGGACCTCGATGACTCATTCACTAAAAGCCGCCCTTGTATTTGTCAAGTTTTTTTCCCCTCTGCTTGTTCCAAGGGCAAATGGCATTTCGTATCTATCATGGCTGCTCGGTTTGTTCTATTACTTTTTAACTCTTTCGGTAGTTGTTTTTTTTTTTTTCACTTTTGTCATCGATAGCTAAGTCGAGAGGCACTTGAACACCGGATTGAAGCAGTTGAAGTGGCGATATTTTGAAAAGTTAAAAAAGAGAATATAATCGCGGCTTGTTTTCACACTGATTTCGAGGCATTCGATGAAACAACACTACCTCATTTTTCTTTTTATTGTATCAAAAAAATATTTTTTTTGTTTAAATTTGTTTGTGTTCTAAAAAATTTTACGCATACCATGCTTCCACAGTCCACACCCTCCCTTTATCTTCTGTGTGAAGTTACGTAAACAAGGATCCAAAAGCACCCCTTTAATAAAAACTTTTTTATTTTATAACCAAACGTTATGAGTGGTGAAACTTTATTATAGCCACGCGAAAATAGTGACTTGATTTTTCTTTTATTTAACGAATTAATTTCTGCTAGAAAATAAAAACCAACTGTCTATTTAACCATTTTAGTTGGGTCATCTTCCTAGGTCTTGTTTCTTCCGTCGAATGCATGTTTATCCGGTATTTCCAACGCACTTTATGAAAGTCATTTAATAAATACAGTAAAATATATATTCTGCTTCTGTCTATAATTCTCAGGCATTTGGAATAGTTAGCAATTGATCATCGAAGAGAGCTGAATAGGATTTATTTCAATTACACCAATAAATCCTCAGAATTTCCAAAAATAACTCATTATGTAGGATTTCTCTTTAAAGAATATCCATTTGTTTTAAATGTTGCATCACATTGGAATGGTTCACTTGTCTAGATATATTTCATAATCTATCTTATAAGAAATTTTATTCCATTCTTTTAACAAAACAAAAAAACAACAACAAAATATTCGCGAATACGAGTGAAGATGGTTATTTAAATTAATAACATTAATAAATAAATAATAGGGACATAAAATGCAGGAATTTTTATTCTCATATCTGGGCTATTAATCTGTTTCACATCCTTAAGTTGACGCCGAGCTTTACACGGAATCTAATTCCCCCTAGCGCCCAAAATTTTTATTCATTTAAAACTGATTTATCTAAATTTGAGAATTTTTTAATAAGAATCAATTTTTAGTCCCGCCAACAACTGGAGTCCCGCCAAAGGAAACTGAGGTCCGCTTTTCGGACCCTTCTCAAAATTCCGAGCTACCAAATCGTGCTTTTTATGGAATTTATTAAATAAGCTACAAAAAATAGTAAACTTTTTTTTGTCTTTATGTTTAAATTTTGAATTTTCACAAGATTATTTCATTTTTTAATTCCCCCCAAAACGAGCCCCGATTAAAATGTAATAATTTGATAATTGCCACAATGTTTGCGGAAATTTTACAACAGGCCCGTCATTTCAAAATTTTCCAGGGGGGTATAAACTGAATGTGTATTGCATTAAAACAACAAAATACATGTACATTTATATAAATACAGTATATTTCCCAAGCCAGGAAATCCCCGATCCCCCAAAATGATGGGCCTGTTTTACAATATACTATCTTAAAGTTCCAATTTGAAAATTGAGAAGCAATTTGGAGAGAGAGAGAATAGAAATTTTTAAATTCGGAGACTTTCTGCGCTCAAGTAATTTGTTTTTGAGGACAAAGCATAAAAAATATGCGAATTTGGGGACTATCCCCGAAATTCTAGGACGTATGGTCACCTTAGGACAAATGGATATTTCTACACCACATTGTCGAGCTTTTTCGTGTTCCTTGATCCGATGCTGAAAGTCACTGTTCACTTCTAAAGAGGCTATATTCACTTCCAGTTTGGAAAGGAAAAAGCTGTTTAGTGCAAGTCCCCCCCCCCCCCCCTGTAGCTATATCCTCTGAGGCCTACCTGAGATCTTGGAAAGGGGGTATAAATTCGGAGTGAGTGTTTATGTTTTCGTATAGCTGTTTCTGATTTTGCACATTCATCGTCATCGTGGGGGGATGGTGTTCGATTTAATTGTAAAATTGTTGAATAATGAGTTGCCGTAGGTAACGAATACTGTTTTCTTTATACTAGGAAAATTCGCAGTCATGCAAGGAGGGGGGGGGGGGGGTAGTCTTGTATTTGTGTTTTATCATGATTAACGGAATATCGCAATTGCGTAAGTTGCCCCTGTTTCAATTACTTATTGCGTTTCTGTCGATGCTGAGTCATTTTATCGCACCAGTTCGTTGTCCCAATCTCACCACACAATTTCTACCTTCCTTTCTACGAACTAAAATCGGTCCAAAAAGTATCATTTTTGCGGGTGTGTAATATGCCTTTTTAGGAAACAATTGCATACTCTTCTTTTTTTGAGGAATTGCTTGCAAATGAATAAATTTTCCCAGGGTTTCGTAGTTATTTCAAAATAATATTTTCATTAACATAATAGAATGCGAGTATGGGAATGAAACTGTTAGCTCGTTAACATAAAGATTGCCGAAGAACAATGTATGCGCTTCGAAATGAATGCATGGAATTGACACATTCCAAACTTCATTTCAGAGATAGCATTTGTCTAGTGAAATAGGAGATTCACCATAGATGTGTCATTATTTCATATAAATCAGAGTTGAGAAATCAAATATACTCATCTTAAACCATAATAATGTAAAGAAAAAATATTACTTGAAAATGGTTTTAGCTAGAACAAAATCAAGGAATTATCGAATAAATTCCCTAAATATTACATTTCAGAGCGAAAAAAAATGAACTTTCTACAATTTCGAAATCTCCAGATTTTCCCGACTCGTTTGCTGTATGTATCCATTCCTTTATCCCCGATTCTATTACCCCTCACGGCGCGCATCCGCATCAAAATGCTGGGAAAAGAACAGCACGTGGATCGAAGGTGGGCAGCGAAAAGGGGGAGTGGGAGCTCGGTTGCCCTGACAACGCATTCGTGCCCAAGTTCCGAATATCGATTTTCAGGTGTACATGTATGTGGTGCGAAGGGCGCAGTCTCCTCCCGTTATGTGTCCTGCATTTCACTGCCATTTATTAGCCCGGACGTTGTCGGAAGTTCAATCACTTTTTCTTCATTCGTAATTTTATTTTTTCGCGGTAACAGTGTACGTGAAATTAAAACAAAATGCTTGTTTGGAAGATAGTTTTCGCTCGGGAAGGACGCGATTCGATGTACTCAAATGTGTTCGAAATATTCCGATTACGGGCATATTTGGCGCGTTCTGTACGTTCCTGTAAAATTTAACGTTTCATAAATGGATGGGGGGCAAGTGTGTATGGGTTTTTTTGCTTAGATTTTAAACCACTACTCGAATACGCTGTTGAAAGGTAAATTTTGCGGTATAAAGGCTTTGTTTAACGTTCTCTATTTAAAATTCAGTGGTTGAATTTGTCTTTCTTGAGGCACTAAACATTATATAGAACTAAAAACTGGAGTTTTATGAACAATTTCTAGCATTTAAAAGTAAATTGCATGTGCAATTAAGTTTTCAGAGTGTTTAAACTGAAATCTCATCACAGTGAATACCGGTACACCATGTTCAAGCGGGCATGGAATTCCTATAAACTGATGCATTATACAGCATGTCTATAGACAGTGGCGCACTCGGGAATTTTTCAAGGGATCGAGGGTCGAAAGTCCGTCATTCTCGTATCATACCACAATACATCGGCAAACATATTGTTTTTATTTTCATGTATTGCCGGAAACAGAAAACAGTAAAAAATAAATTATTGAATAAGTAATTACCATTGAGTAATAAAATAAATTAACAACAAATGCTGAATTAAATTACCAGAAAGCACAAGAATTTTTGTCAATTGGAAAAAATAAATAGAGGAGGGGACTCCCCCATGTGCGCCTATAGATATTGCAAAGGCTGCCTACCACTAGTGTATATTCTTCAACAGCGAGACAAAATTTCGGCAATGTGCAGAAATATCCGTACACTTGCGTACTCCTTGCCCTTGAGATGTCTTAGCGGACGAATTTCAACGGCAACTATTCTGTTTTGAGATCCCTCGTACTTTTTGCTCCTTTTGATAGTTTATTTGTACGAAATGCAATATATTCCTTCGTTCTGTCAAGTTGTATAATATTAATATTATACTTAAAATGATGTATACAAACGTAATAGATTTGAAATTATGTTAGTTTTAACAGCATTCTGTTTTAAGTGTGGTACTACAAATAAATTGAA